>JAYDZK010000001.1:98326196-98340254 GCA_034509185.1 Euphonia xanthogaster | reverse complement strand
TCAGATAATTATTATTTTCATTTTTCTCTGAGGCTTCTCAGCTTCCCAGGAGAAGAATCCTGGGCAAAGGGATTTTTTCAGAAAATATGACAGTGACAAAAGTTCCCTTATCAACTGCAAGGTGAGGCACTGCTTGTCACAAATCAATGTATAACAGTATGTTGAACATCACAAGTAGGATGCAGTTTATGTAACTTTGGTTCCTCAGGTATTTTGACACCTGTTCCCATAAAGGATGTAAGTATCCTTTATAGGATACATACTTATAGGATCATTCACTTGGCCTCTTTCACATTCAGATGCTTTCTAAGGGTGACTGTGTCTCAGCACCAGAATATAGTCAGGTGACTCCTCCTTCCCTGTGGAAGCCTGGTTGTCCTCTTATTTTCCACAAAACGGCTATTCCAGAGAAGGTCACACTGCTTTAGTGTGGAAAATGGTGTAGGTTATAGCAGAAGTGGGCCCCAAATCTATTTAGATAAAAGAGATTTTTGCCACTGTTAGAATTCTTTCCCTTCCTTCCTCTCTCCCTGTTCTCCTCCTCCTGTCTTTCCACCATCTCACTGAGTCAGAATCATCTGGGCTTGTAAGCTTTCTCTCTTTTCTGGAAGCATGGCAAATTCTTCCTGACTTGAATTCAAATATTTAGGATGAAAATATTTGAAATACTGTAGTCTGTCACCATATCTTTCAGAAAGGCTGAGTCACATAGCAGAAAAAAGAAATCAAAACACTCATCAATGATAAATTACTGCTGGAGTTTGCAGGTGACAGAAAAGATTGTGCAGTGCTAAATAATGGAAAATGTAGGTCACTATTGCAGTATAATCAAAATTGGTTGGTGAAGTGATGAAATTCAGAGGTTTCTGTTTTTCTAACACTACATGTCGTGTGTGTAAGAACACAGGAATTGCCACAGCATTGGGAACTGAGAAGCTGTGATTGTTCCCTTGTACCTTTTCTAACCAGGTGCACTCGTTCAGTGCCACCAGAGTCAAAAGCCCAGACATGGCCCACCAACTACGAGATGAAAGCATTTCCCCTTCTCTGGCCTGAGCAGGGGTGTGTGTACAACTCCACACCCAGTCTTGCTGCCCCTGGCTCCACAGGGGGATGGAAAAATAAAGCAGTTATTAAAAAGGAAAAAAAGGAAAATCAGAGAAGTGGAAAATGTGCTTTCCTGATGAAAAAGAGGTGTCAGTTCATATCTCTTCTACAACAGAGTTAAGGCCGCGAACAAAATTTCTAAGAACCTACATGAGAACAAAACTTTTAGAGTTCTCAGATCTGTAGGAAATAATGAGCTGCAAGGATTGGAAGGGGAAGTAAAGACATTCATATTGAAATAAAAAGATAAATGACATGCCTGGAAAGAAGAGGAGCTAAAAAGGCACACAGTAACACCCTGCCATGAGATCGTTAAAGGCTGGTTGGTACCCAGGAGCAAGAAGCAGCCTTTCTGGAGCATTTCAAAAGTGTGTGATGCCAAGCTCTCACTAATTTGTTACTGACATTTCTACACTTGAAGTTAACTATGAATACACAGCATAAATGGATAGCTGATGTGAAGCTTTGCAAGTGTTCAGTCGCTTGGTAAGCCTCGGACAGAAAGAGTTTTGGGAGCGATAACGAGCTGAATGTATCACTCTTGTTCCCAGCAAGGTGATTACTTCCCACAGAGTAGGCTCATGTTATGAAAAGACTGACAGTATAAACAGACCAGACTTGATCTTGATCGAGAGCCAAGCCCTTAATCCAGGTTTAAAAAACACATGTATGTGCTCCCTGTGAAAGGCAATTCCAGACTGCCTTGGCAGCAGCCGCCACTGCTCAGCTGCAGGGCTGCCCCAGGCTGTGCCATCACATCTCCTTGGCTGCAACGCGGCGACAGCCCTTGGCTCTAACAGGGCACCCCTGAGAAGAACCACAGCAACTAACAGCATGTTAAAATGACTCCACAGCACTCTGCAGCCTTGGAAAAACGGTATCAGGCTGGCTGACGGTGGCTAGAGCCTGGCAGAGGAACATGCTTACATTTTCAAGTTAGAGCAATATTCTGCTGTAAACATTTAATAGCACTAAATTCTAATAGCCACTGCTACAATGAGAAAAAAATATAAAATTTGGATATTTATCACAATGCTTTTCTTGAAAAATGTGCTAGGCTAGTAATTGTGGAAATGTGCTAATGGAATTAGTACATTTCCACTATTAACCCTTCATCCTACAATTAACCCTAATCTTCTTTTAAGATTAGTACAGCTATTAGAGGTTCCTTTACACTTCTTCATATTTACCTTCAGGAGAAGGCCATGAAACTCCTGAGATGATGAGACCTTCCCAATACTGCCTCGTGTTCCTTATGTGTTGGTTTACTCCAGATTGAATCAGTCTCACACAGGCAGAGTTATCCTACTGCTGACTTCTCTAGACTCTTGCTGATGGAGGAAAAGGCAATTCCTACACATCCTGAATTTTGAAAGTCCTGAATTCTCTACTCAGTGAAAGACCTGCAGTTGCTTCACAGACTCCCTTGCTTTTCTACTTCTCCTATCTCCTATTCAGTAAAACAGCCCTGTTTCTCTCTGGGACAAAGAGTGAAGAGAGCTATCAAATGCCAAAACATAAGAAGCCTTTGGACTGTGAGGACAAAGAAAGAAGCTGTCAAAAAATGTATTACCTAACTTTAGGCAAGGAATCTGAGGTACGAGAATGAAAAAAAATCATTTCACTGCCACGGCAATCATTTTAGCCATTTCAAAATTACATTTAAGTGAAGTCTAAACCAAAACTCCTCTTTTACATAAAACATCAGTATTTTGTTTAAGGGTTGAAAAATGTTCACTTTTCATTTTTCCAATACTCTGAATGGTTCTGTCAATTTGACTAGAACTTGAAAACAATTCCAGTCAATTATCAAATGTCCTTTTTTGTTTGATTTTTGTGTGTGTGTTTTTTTGTTTGTTTTTTTGTGGAGTTTTTTGTTGTTGTTTTGTTTTGTTTCTGTTTTTTGTTGGTTTTGGGGTTTTGGGTTATTTTGCAAATGATATGGCTTCTTTTTATCTTTAAAGCAAGAGCTGAAATGGTTCTACTTTGGTGACACCTCATTCCCTGCAGGTGTATAGGCAGCCAGTACTGTGCATGATCCATGATCCTTTGGAGAGGGAAGGCTAATACTTCCTTCATCTTCAGAAAGAGAGAGATGAATACTAATAAGCTGCTAGGACATCCTTTCCCAGACTCTCTCACTTTTTGTAACCCATTGGGATGTACACAAACATGGTTGCTATGGAGAAAATAACTTTCCTACTTCACCCTAAGCAACTGCATTTGTTACAGGTAAATCTATCATACTCTGTATTTTTAGACATAGAGAGAATTAGTTGCCTATTTCTAGCTCCAAAACACTGGATTAGACAGACTAAGTGTTGAACTGGATACAACCCCTCTGCTACAGTCCTTAATAATAACTTTGTCAAAACATAAATCCCACTGCTAGCGCTAACAAAGAGAACTGGAGATTATTTTTCCTAATTTACATATATACACTTTTAATTTCCCAGAGTCTGACTCCCTGTGGAATTTCACATCACTACTAAAAGAAGATTCAATAAAGCTGTTCAGAATCAGCTGCTGGATCTATTGGTACTGTCAGAATACAGGCTTTTGAAAAAAAAATGCATTATGAAAACATCAGTTTTAGCATGACAATACAGAAAAGATGAGGTATAACAGGTACAAGTGGCTCCTGGGGAGATTCCAATTGCACAAAAGATGAAAATTTTTCACCACACAAACAGTCACTGAAATAATCTCCCCAGGAAAGTCACGTATTTCCCAACATTGTAAACTTTTAGAATTCACCTGGACAAGGTACTGGGCCATCTGGACTGTTTTTTTTGCTAAGAAGGGCTGGACCACATAATCCTTGAGGTCACTTCCAACCTGGAATTCTAGGATTTTAATGAGATACAGCAGAGTTATTTTGCTATCACTTCACATCTTTAAATAGCAGTCAAGGGTCAGATTTGCATTATGAAAGTTGGAATTAGCCACAGGGGTTGCATGGACCAGAATGTTTTCAAGACTTCCTAGATTAATGAATCTGCCTTAAAATATCCTTAAGACACACAAAATAGAGCATCCCCTTTGATGGTGGATGAAACATTTGGTCTTAACTACCCTTAAATTTTTAAGTGCTGAAAAGTTTGGTGATACTGAGTAGGTCTAAGGCACTTAATTAACTAAACAAGATTCCAAGAGAGTGTTTTCTGCATCTTTAGGATAGAAATGCAATTTTTCTCCTATTCCAGCAAATGCCTCCTCAACAACCAATAAAATGTGCAAGCTGGAAGTTAAAGACTGGTTAATGGTCCCTTGACACAGTCCTACTGAAGTAAAAGAGTAAAGCCAGCAGATGCTGTGTACACAAAAGAGACATTTCCGCTTAGAAGTTATATTTTAAAGAAAACAAACTGAAGGCCATGAAGAGCTCTGTATCTCCAGGGATGGCAATTACAAAGTTTTTTTCAGCAACCATTTTTGTTTGTGATGTAGTTTCCAGTACTGTATTTCCTATCATTCAAAGGCAAAGGAGATACTGTAAATCAAATTAATACAAAGCTGTTCTTGAGCTGTAGATGAAGCACTTACTTTATATGCACATCCCAGCTGTATGAAATTCTTCACTCAAGCATGCCATAGTTCATGGATTTTTGTTCCACCTATTGCTATTTACTATTATTTGCTGGTCTTTATTGTGTCTGGTTATGAAAACTTACTTTTTATAGCACTTGTTATAAAAAGACTGTGGAACAACTAAGCAGAATTTGTAAGGGAAAGTATCTTTTGAATTTTCTTTTTTAATTTATTGAAAGAATGTAAGATTGTTCTCAAGAAACAGTGGATGCCAGGTCTTGAGTTCCCAGCCTCCAGACTGCAGGAGATCTGGGTACCAGGGACAGTGTCTATGTATTGCCCTCTGCTGGCATCATCCCTAAATTTGATGTTTCAAACCTGACTTCTCTACCATTTGTCTCATTAATTATTTGCAATTTGCTGTCAGTGCAAACAGTATTCTAGAGGAAAGGCAGATTTGAAGATCATCACTGGTAGGATAAAATGCAGTGTGCTTAATTGTAAACAAATGAGGATTTTCATGAATGAAGTCCTGGAAACCTGAATCTCTCCGGCTTTTTCTTTAAAATGGTCTTCAAACATGAGAAAGACTATGAAGAGAAGGCAAGGGGGGACCCTATTATTCTCTACAACTCCCTGAAAGGAGTTTGTAGCAAGGTGGGAGTCAGCCTTTTCTCCCAGATATCAAGTGATGGGACTAGAGGAAATGGCCTCCTCCAACCAGAGGAGGTTTAAATTTGCTCTTAGGGAAAATTTTTCACTGAAATCATTGCCAAGCATCAGAACAGAGTGCCCAGGAGAGTAGAGCAGTCACCATCTCTGAAGGTATTTAAAAGACATGTAGATGTGGCACTTAGGGACAGGGTTTAGTGGTGGAATGGGCAGTGCTGTGTTAACGATAGAACTCGACGGTCTTAACAACATTTCCAAACTAAACTATTCTGAGTCTATGAAAATATCTTTACAGAAATAGACTCCTGGGAAAGGGAATCATAATTTGAAAAAAATGAAGAAACTCTTGCTGATTTTCTTTTAATAGAAAGCTTGAAACAGTAAAACTGAAGTCAAGGTTTGCTATTTTTAAGTATTCATTGCTTCACTACATCGTAAAAAGAATGTTTTAGATAAGAAAAAACATAGCAAATGGACTGAAAATATAACATTTGATTTATCATTTGTGCAGATAATGTTCCTGTTCTTGTTTGCATCATATAACCAGTAATTAAGCCATTTTAGAGAGAAACTATGTCCTTTGCTTTTAATAATAAATGTACTCAGCCATAGTAGTATCTCCTAACAGATGTGATGCTACTCAATTGCTGGAAATATTAAAAAAAAAAAAAAGTTCATTGCTAGGGTACTTCTGTTTCTATGACATGAAGCAAGAAGAGCTGGCTTAAATAGTGATGGATATTGGCAAATCTTAGAGCATGAAGTCTACCTGGGTCCTCTCTGGTTTATGATCTAATAATCCAGCTGGACAGCTGACATCCAGATACCTCTTTCCTGTATGGTTCCTGTCTTCATTATTCATCTCCTTCATACATTCTTTTTTCTCCTCATCCTTTCCTTGTCCTCAGTTCATATCTTCATCTGTCCCTACCACTTCTCCACTTGGTACATTCAAAGGCTTCAAAAATAAAAGACACCAGTTCTTGCTTAATGTACAAAACTAGCTCTTGACTGTCACCTGAAAAAATAGAGGAAGCCCAAGATACTGTAGTGGTCAAAGCACACTCTTTGGAGACAGCAAGCTTGGATGAGATACCAAAAGCAGTGCACTTTTAAGTAAATTTATTGCTTCTTGTAGGAATTTGTTCCAGTGTTTTCACTTCCTTTCTCAACATCTCTGCCTAATCTCTTATTTGAATCCAGTTTTATCATATGTTGTTATAGTACACTACTGAATCTTTCTCTCAAGAAGAAAGACCACTTTAGTACCTAGCATTTTCCTCTTGTTAAAATAATCAGAGAAATCACATCGCCCACTAACTTGTTTTTAGATAAGATAAACAGGTTGAAAGAGTTAGGCTTCTCATCATACCACATTTTCTCCAGACCCTCTTTTTGCCTTTCTCTTCTGTCCTCCAGCCTCTCTTCTCCATATTCTTGCTTCTAAACTTCTTTTGCAGTTGAGCGAATTGAGGATGACTGCCCCTGTGATACCAGGCCAATTTCAGCTCTGAGAAGCAGGAACACACTTGGGCTGGATAGATTTCAGAGAGTACAGCTAAAAAGTCTTCAGCATTTGCAAATTTCTACCAGTTTACATGTTTAATTCTACAACTGTGGGTGATTTTTCAATGAAAGAAAAAGGTATGCCTCCACATCTAGGGTGAGTTCTCTGCTCTTGGAAAAGTGCAAGTTCCTGCTCCAAAACAGGAAGATGCCTGCTGACAGTGCTGAAAGCAATCACTTGTTAAACCATTTTGATGAAGTAGAACAATCCATTATTTTCTAATTTCAGTACTGAAATTGCTGAAACTCTCTTTCTCCTGGAGTCTCCAGCCTGCCACCCCCCAAAATGCCAAGCCTGATCACCTAACCAGCCTTCAAACATTCAGCATTTATACTGAAGTAACATGTAGAGAGCAGCAGGGTAGCACCATAATATCCATGCCAGTCCTAAAGCTGCATTAGACCCTGTTTTTTGCACCATCCATTTCTCTTTTCCTAGAACTACTCTTCCACCAGACTTCTGTATGACTCCTTTTATTTTAGTTCTGAACATCTCAATATTAGTGAGTGGAGTTAAGGTGATGTATTTATGTATTAAAACCAAAAATCCAAACAAACAACAACTCATCTTGTACTTTAAATATGAGCCCCAAGCATGTCTGTGCAGGTGTTCTGATATCACTTACAGTTAGGCAGTTCCCCTTTGCTCCTTGCTTTTCACAAGTATCAGCATCTCTAAAACTGTACAGAGAAATTAATTTCTGAAATACCATTGCTAGTATTTAAAAGATATTTCTAAAAAATTTCTAAAAAATCTGCCAAAAAGCATTATAAGTATTTACTACAATCACATATTTTAATGGTTCTTGTAACGTCTTTATCCATTAATGAATACTGCACAGCACTGAATGAACAAGAAATTGCTGAGTGCAGTGGAAAATCTGTATGACTTTCTTTGTAGTTCTAAAGTTCCTCTTCTGCTTTGCAATGGAAGCAAGTTATTGAGGTCTGCAAGCAGCTGGGACTGCTGGGACTGCACTTTGTGCCACAGAGGAATGCATCAGTCCTGACTGGCAAAGCAGAAGGTGGACTGTGCTGGATAAGGAAGGCTGGAATTGAGCTAAGTCATGTTAAATTAATGGGTAAAGCTTTCAGAAATACCATTTTATACATGGAGCTCTGCTATTTTCACAAGTTGCCCAAAGCAAAACTCCTTAGTTGAATTATTCACTGAGGGCATAGTGAACTTTTTTCTCCCCTGAGAATGGATTTCTAACTTCCATCAAGGATGCATAATCTTCAGCAATGGCACTCTATGGTGTATGAGGTTGGATTGATGTTCTGCAGCCATTGTGTTCCCTGGTAAATTTTGCTAGGACAGTTCTGACAGCCATGAGGCTAACTGTATTTTCCAGCTGCTTGGTTGATCTACATTTTCTAGGGGACACCAGATTTGCACAACTTGTAATCAGCTTTTCACAGACTGATGTTAGACACAGCATCACTTCCTGCCCATTAATCTTTGTGAACCAAACAAACTCAAACAGGAGGCAGTGCCAGCCTCTCCCAGAGCATCAGGTAGCGCTGCACACAAGTAATATGTGACACAGGTTGAGCAAGACTCAAAGCACCCAGCATGTGCTGGAGGTAAGCTCTAACCTGAATGAACAAGATCCATAGCCCCACTTATGTTTACCATAATGACACCTCTAGCATTCAAGAAGCCCCCAGGAACTCTGCTGGTTAGCTTGACTTCTTGGAAGTGCCACGGAGCAAAAATGGTCAAAAAGGCTCTGCTTCTCAGGACAGCAGGATGTCACCAACACAAGAATCCCTGGAGCCACCCCCCTGTTGGGGTATGGTTCTTCAAGTGCCTTGCACAGAGCTCTGCAAGGTGCAAAACCTTCCCACACAGGGCAACAACTAATGGCAGGATTTGGCTGGAGAAGGTGCATGCATCTTACCCCCAGAACCAGCTGGATTTTCCATCTGCAGGATATGGCATTCCTGACTCCCTGCTCTTGTGAAGCTCCTGCCTGGGATCACCACATCCCCCTTTCTCACAACTCTGCACCTTCAAGAAGTGGCTGCTCAGTTTTGCCAGCAATACCAGAGCTTAAAAAGATCTCCAGTGCTCCAGAGCCTGAGTCCTGCTCTGTGCAGACACTGAAGCTGAGCTGAGATTGTCCAATTATAAAACACAAGCAGAAGTTTTAAAACCAGCAAAAGGTGAAGGGAGAAAAGGGACATCCTGGAAAAGCTGGATAGCTTCATTTTAGTTCTGAGTCTGTCACCCCAGTCACTAATTTGTCACCTGTATCCTTGGCAATGTGTTAGCACTGAGCCAGAGGTTGTGGATAGAATCAGGTATCAGCATTGTGAAACAGCATTTTTCTCATAGCACAGGCTTTTTAAAGTGCTGTAGCAATCCCAAAAATTATATGAGAAGCAAAGAGGCTCTTTAAGCAGGAAAGATCTGCTGGGTAATGGCTGCAGCATCAATGCATGTGCAGAGGAGCTGCCAGGACTGGGACATATCCCATTAAAAGCTTTTGTAGCTTGAATATCCAAACCCAATTCCAGGGGAAGGGAGAGGAGGATGAGTCCCTCAGCTCAGGAGGGAAGATCTATAAATGATCACAGGCAGGTGGGATACAAGAGCTCAGTGATGTTAAAACTGCTGAAGAATGGAAAAAAAGGTGGGAAAGGCATCCTGCAGACCGACAAGACAGGTAGGCAGAAGACTGCATGTTGAACAAAGAGAGAAAATCCAGTCACAAAGGACACTCCTCACTATGGGGGGAGTCAAGTGCCAGGCCCTCAGATTACCTGAGATGTGGGAGCAGCTCAGATTGCTAAACATCATGGAGAACTGCACTTCATAGATTTCTTTTTCATTTTCATGGATTTTAATACCGATTTCTGTAATCAAATGTCATAATACTTTTAAAGCATAAAATTCCTTTTGCTTCTGATGTTTATCTCTTATCAAGGCTAAGTTCCTCTTGACATAGATCAGTTAGTGACCAACCAATAAGCTATGGCTTCAGGAACTCTCCATGGTATAAAGGGTTACAAAACAAACAAAAAAAGCAATACCAAACCCAAACCTTCATTCTGTTTCTTAAGGGAAGAGGCAGACATACAACTACACGTGTATCTACAAAGGAGTGGAGCTCTTAGAAGCTTTGATGACTTCTAACTGTAATTGCTGTCATTTCTAGTAAGACTTCTACACAAATATCACCTGATCAATAGGTCTTTATCTGTACTAAACCTTTCTAGAAAATCCTTTGTGTCATTTTTTGTATCATCCCAATTTTGTTTCCAGCTGTGCTGGCAAGATGCAAGTTTGCCTGATTTTCAGAAAGTTGATGGGGAAGTATTTCAATCCTGATTTTCACATCAAACAGATGTAATAATCAAAAAATAATTTAAAAGAAAAGCTTTAGTCAACTAGGCAACTTCATCACTGTACCAGACACCCTTTTTTTACCTCAGTTCATAATTATAACATGTGGAATCATCTATTGGGAGATACTTTAAAATAACTGGATTTTATGCCTTCAACAGTTTCACTGAGTAACTCAGGAAGATGCCATGCAGAGGGTGTCCTTTGAGAAACAGTAATTATTTCCTGAGGTCTCTCTGTTAACCTTTAAAGTTTCACCCAGAGGTTTAGAAGCATACAGAAAACCCCCAAGAGAAAATAGCTCAAACTTGGCAAGTTTTCCCCAACAACAGCCTGTGAAAGAACCTATTACAGAATTCAATGAAGATGAACAAGAGTTCATCAACCACAAATTATATCAATCCAAAAGCTGGCAGAGGTTCCACTTACTGTATTAAAATACTTTTGCTCTCATGAATGGATCATGGGGCCAGGTCACAGAAGAATAATGAGGAGTATAATAGCTACTCTTACTGAGCAACCTTTGCACAGCTATTGAGCTTCAAGTGTCAGTTGTCAATGGTGTTTGTATTTTTCCTAAATTGACTGACTTGACCTCAAAATCTCCTACTAATTGGACTAAATAAGAGAAGGGAGGCTGATGTGAAAATGTATCTTGGAAGTACATTACAGCTTCTTGTCAGGCTGACAGGAAAAAGCTTTCTGCAAACTCTCAGCAACACTGAGGTGATGATTGCCCTTCCCCAGTATTGAGCTGTTCTTTCCTGTGTTCAGGGCAACATGCTGCCCTCTCAGTCCTGCCAAACAAGCAGTTCAGCTCAAGGCAGAACACAACCCATGTTCTCAGCCTCAACCCAGGTTCTTTCGTGATCCAGTCACAGCTCAGACCTTGGCTGGCAGAGACAGCAAGGGCTGGGATGGGCAGGCAGGAGATGAGGGGGTGGCACCCTCTAAAGGTTTTTGTATCAGGAAATATTGTGGATCCAGAGGAGCAGGTGTCTAGAGTGAAACATTTGTGCTGAGGATCTGCTGCCTATACTACACCCATCCTGTATGGGCCATGTTTCCAGCTCCAGCCCAGCTTTGCAAACTGAAAGCACATCTATGGCTGTGACACATTCACTGTGCTCCTGAAGCAGCACCAGCCCTCCAGTTTTTCCAAGGAAATCCAGACCCTGCAACCCAAAAGTGCTTTGTGATCTCTGAAGTGCTGTGCTGGAGGGGGTCTGGGCTGGGATATTTGCTGTAAGATCTCCTCCCCGAGCTGAACTAATGCAGGTGCACCCTGCAATGCAGCCATAGCCCTGTCCAGCCTCAGCTGCTGCCAGCAGGGTGAACATCCTCACCGGCTGAGAATCTCTCAGCCCGGCTGCAGCACTCCTGATCCACACTAGTGGCCTCCTGGGCATGGGTCCAGGGCCACCAGTGGCCTCTAAGACTTCCTCAGCTGCACCAGCAGCAGAACACGGTAGACATTGACCAACTTATACTCTTCCCTACTGTTTTCCTCTTGATTTTATCACACACCTTCCAGAGTGCTCCTCACACCTTGCCCATCTTCCTTGGTCAAAAGCAGTCAGCTCTCCAACCCGACCTCCAAGTGAGACAGGGCTGCTTATGGCAGCACCTGGCAGCAGTGATGCGGAGTGGGCCAGGAAGGCTCCACAAATAAAGGCGTCCAAGGCGCCTTTTTCTCTTGCCTAAACATCCTACAGTGGGAGCTCTACTTCTCCCATCTAGGCATCAGACAGGGTCCATAAAGTGTGGGTGGAAAAAAGAAGGATACATCACTCCACCGTAAGGGCTAGAGTGAAAACTCAGGCCCCCCACTAACAGCAGTGGAGTAAATGCACCTTTGTTTGTCCTATTTCTTTCAGGCAATAACCTACTCACATAATTCTCTTCCAAGCCTGGAGAAAGAGAAAGGACACAGAAAAAGAAAGGACATATTCAGGGCCTGGATTTCACAGCTGCAGGTTCCATAAAAAGACAGATGTATGGCATAGTTAATTAGCCTTTTTTTTTTTCCATAGGACACATAAATGACAACCAGATAAACTGAAATGCCTTTTGTTTTTGTGAAAATGCACTGAAGAATAGAGAGATTCTCTTTTCACTGTTGTATTTTGGATGCTGTGCAATTCCTATGATACAGCTACTTGGGAGCATTACCAAGAAAATTTTCTGAGATTATAATTTTTACAATGGATAACCAAAGAATGCATTTAAATTATGAGCCTGACATGAATATAGTATTTAAGTATATTTAAAATTGGAAAAGTAGCCTGAGACTTTCTTTACCTCTGTTTTAGCTCATGTCTACTTATTGCAAGAAATAAATTCTGATGTTTAATTACTTAAAGTCCTAATGGTGTTACATGCCACTAATTGCTGAATACAGATAATATTTTATTTCTAGATAAAAATATCTTATGTTTGTTCAGGAGAGGTAGAAAGCATTAATTAAATAAACACAAAATATTCAAATAAAGTAAAATAAATAAATTAATAACTGAAGTATAAAATTATGTTTATATTAGTAGAAGAATTATCTCCTATTTGTGACTGAATTCACCCAATATTATATTACTACTGTCTTCATATTCTGCACTGCAAAATCAACTTGCCACTCCTGCAGTAATTATTTACAAAAGATCTATTAAGGTCATGTCAGAATTTCTAAGTAATCAAAAATATTTCACAATGGCAATGATTAAGCATTAGAAACTAAAAAAAATCCAGCTACAGGATGACTTTACAAGAGCCAGTTTTGGTCACTGAATCCAGAGTGTTGGAGCCTGTTAAATACTAATAGACAAGTGCTATGGAAGGAATTACTCAGACTGTGAGCAGGTACAGTGAGAGACAAGCCCTTCATGCTGGGTCTGAGTAGGACTGACAGTGTTTGTTACACTTCTGAGGTGAGAGCAGAGAAGTGGATGCCTACTTGATATTCAAAATGGTCAGACTTTTTGTCAGAACATAAAATAAGCGGGAATAACAGGAAATTTTCCACTTTGTAAGCAGTGCCCCACATTTGGCAGTTTTAACACTGTAGATAAATATTATTGAATACTTCCTTTAAAATACACTTAAAAATTATTTAACAAAAAATCTGAATATTGGTTTGTGATGGCTTTTTTACCCAAGAAATCTAACTAGTGGGAATAAGAAGTCTGTTCTAGTATGGGGGAGGATAGTAATAGCTTATGAGTTTTCAATTAATTGTTCTCTGTTTTGATCTTTCCAGGAGTGTCACTTCAGACAGCTACTGAGATGATGCAGCGGAGTCTTGTTAGTATCATCCATGATGTTAGAGTTGCAAAATAATCCTGACCAGCTTCTACAAACTAAACTGTAAGCAAGAAAGCAGGACTGGGTCTGGTACAAACTCTGTGACTATACTCAGGTTATTTTGCCACACGAATCTCCCCTGAGAGCTGTGGTGGGTGTCTGGGTGCAAGAGGCTGTGGGTTCTCCAGGCTGCTGTGTGCTGGTGGCACACAGACGAAGTATTTCTCTCCATTTTTGGACTCCTAAAAGCTTCTTAGGTTCCTTAGTATGGCTCGTGCAAATTTTCACACATCACAGAATCACAGAATGGCTTGGGCTGGAAGGGACCTTTAAAGGTCATCTAATCCAACCCTCCTGCCCTTGGTAGGGACAACTTCCACTGGATCAGATTGCTCCGAGCTCCATCCAGCCTGGCCTTGACCACTTCCAGGGATGGGGCACGCACAGCTCTTCTGGGCAGCTTGTTCTAGTGCCTTACTGTGGGAGGATGGATTGTAGGAGAATAGAGCTAGTGCTGAAGGCAATCTCACCCCCGA
>JAYDZK010000001.1:98291924-98312200 GCA_034509185.1 Euphonia xanthogaster | reverse complement strand
TGTTGGAGTTTTTGGAAAAAAAAAAAAAAGCCACCCCTCCCCAAAAAAACCCTCCTATTAGGCTCCACTTTCCAACACCTTTGCCTCTGCAACAAAAACCACCTCCAAGCTAAGAGTGCTCTAAGCAAAATCCACAATTTGTGGGGAGTGTTTAAAATATGATGAAGAAATGAAAGGACTTCTTGAAAGCTAGATTTTTCTGTTAGAATATTACTTTCTGGCAAGGGGTAGTTAAGGTTTACGACATGATTTTACAACTCCTCCAATACAACAAGGACCGTGCTCACTTTAGACATCTTTTCTCTTTTATTGATGATCTACATTGAGTTATCTCTTATGTGAACAAGACTTCTAAATCGACTGGTCAGATGTAATGTAGTAGAAATATCTTTCAATTTTTTTTTTAAAAAGGTTCAATTATTCCTTTTCCACTAGAGAACTAGATCGAATATGGGTATAGCTGTATTATTTTGCACAAACCAGTGGTCTTTTTATTTCTTTCCTTGCTTCCACGATTGCAATGCTTCTGAAAGCTGCCAGGATGCATTAAAATAATTCATGAATTTATAATAAGGGCCTTGGGTTCCACACAGCAAGTATTTTGCAGTAGAAAGGATACACTGCCAAAGGATTCATCCTTGTTAATAGCATGCTCTCTACTTGTGAAACATTGGCCTCTCAGACTTGAGCAAATAATTGAATGTCCTTTTGGCTCTGTTCCACTAATGACCCTCTGGAATAGCACAGAGTCCTAAAGCCCGAGAGTAAATGGGGTCCCTTCTTACTAGTCTTCTAAGTGTATTTGATATCCTGCTGTATTAAATAAATCATGATTAAACAAAAAAGTGAGGCTTGCACTTGAACAAAATGTTCGGGGGGGTAGGAGGAGCTACTTGTTTCTTTTACAGTGATTTGAAAAAAATATTAAGATTTGCATTAATGGAGCGAGAATGGAAATGTGTGTGTGTGTGTGTGTGAAAGTACCAGAAGAAGTTGGATGTGTTAAAAAGTTCTGTGGACAGAGAGGAAGAACAAACTGACCTAAAGATAAGGTATCAAACAAGACAAAGAACAAGTCCAGGGCAAAAAAATACACAAAGGCAACACACATTCATGAAATCCATTGATTTGTGAAAAGTGAAACAAAATAGTGAGGCAAAGTATCCCAAACACCACTCCCTCCCAGAGAATATAAAAAGCAAGTTCAAAATCAGGTCACTTCCCAACCAAGAAATCCAGAGGCACAATGAGGAATAACAGAGCATCCAGCACAAGAAACAGTCAACAGTTTAAAGAGATTTTGTTTATAAAATCACATTCCCATTCCATGAGACACTATGCTGAGCCTTATCACACGCATTCCATATCCACTCTAGTTCTTCAAAATCTGTCAAAACATCGAGTTCCCAGGTAAATGATGCGCATATCCCCCTGGCAGAGATGTTTGCTGTCATTGCTGTCCTCCACCCTCAGTGGAAGACTGAGGGTTGCACTGCAAAGATTGGCTTCACAAAGCCATGGCAATACAGGTGGTCTAGGCAGCTTGAACAAGAAATCACACGGATAAAATTGTCACAAGTGGATACAGCCAGCACAATATCTACGCATCATTTAAATTCTTCTTGAATCTTTAAAACTGGACAGTAAATGGATTACAGGCTTTGATTTTCCCAGTTTCATCATCTTAAAACACTTCAACCAAAGAAGAAAACAGCAGTAAATGAAGATCTTATGGATTGTGTGATCCCTTTATGGAAGTGGCAGAACATGCAGTATATTTTCTTTAAAACAATAGAGGAAGTTATACTGAGTCTTCCAGAATGATTTGAAACCAAAGCTTAATGTAAGACTATAGAATCAATGTGGAAGTTTGGGAGATTGACGAGTTTGATAATAACACGAAAAATTCTGGTTTCAGGTTGCCACCTTAGAGTCAGAGCAGTTTCCATGTTTTCATTACAAGTTTCTATGTGCTGAAAATTAAGACACTTGCTGTGGAAGTCTGTATCTTGTGGCTACGCAAAGCAGTGTGCCAATCTGGGAAAGTCAGAGGTTGGAAACTGGACTATCTCCTTGGTGCAAAAGGCAGTACCTCCTCAGGTGTGTTAGATCAGTCTCCATACACAGACCAAGAGGCCTTACGGGATCACCAGTTGGGCCTGTCTCAAAGCAGGGACCAAAGTGGACATAGATGCCTAAATGAGGTCTTCAGTGGATTTTGGATGACCAAAGTGTGTACCACAAAACCTGTTGCAGTGTCTTCCTCTGAATGTCTGACTTCCCCAGTGTCCTATCCAAAGTTATTCCCTGGTATATTTAAAAAAGTATCTTCATCCTGGGAAACATTGAGTAGTTCTGCACAAGCCTGTCCAGATACTCCTCCATATAAGGGGATGGATAGCAAGCACATTAACCTGCAGCATCAGCCACTTCAGAAACCGCAGTGGCAGCAACTGCTTTCTTAGGACTGCCAAAGCAGGAGCAAGATATACGTGAGATGCAATATCGAACAACTCTTTAAAGCATTGATGCAGTCTCAGAAATCCCAGCCTCCTCTCCTTTCCTCTCTCCATTCCTTCCAGACACTTTCTTGTGAGGCTAAAAATTCAGGTTTCCTCACACACTTCCTTCAGAAACTGTTCAGTTCTTTGCTGCACTATGGCAGAGTTTGTAGCAGTGAAGCAGGAGGAAGCATTAGCAGTCATAACAATTTCTTCATAAATGTCTGCAGTGCAGTTATTTTCTTCACTTTTGGGGCCTCTGAGCACTACTCCAATATAAACATGGATAAGCAGAAGATAAGAACATGACCTAAATAAGAGAGAAATCTGCAGCTCACTAACATAACACAGCCAGTGCTGCCAGCTGGTTCGTGCGTGTCCTATTCAAACGGCTCCAGTGTCTTGCACCAGGCTGAGGCTAATAAATATGGCAGCTAAGAGGAAGCCCTCACTGACTGGCATCTGCCATACTCCCTTTCCTCATTTCTACATATCCAGATAATTTCAAAAGCAAGTTTTTATTTTCCAAAGCAAAGGACACGTGTAAGGCATGGTTTAGACTGTAATTCTCATAACCAGGCTGCACGCTTCAGCTTCAAACTACTCTTTCAGCTCTGAAAATTCAGCTTCAGGGATAAACCTCCATGATAATAATTTTGGAGCTGTGCCTGTCACACATGTGACCTGGCATCTGTGCTCCTGAGAGCCATATGTGTCTGTTGAAAACCAACTGTGTTTGAAAGAGGAAGACAGGCAAACTGGTAACCCCCACAAAGAAAAGACAGAGGAGTAAGGACACCAGCCATGATCTGATGATTTAATAGCACCTAGCAATCAGGCTACTAGATTGCACTTAATAGTATTTCATCAAAAGAGATTGCTCACTGTAAAAAAAAAAAAAAAAAAAAAAAAAGGAGCAGAGCAATGAAAACTGTCCTTTGTGGTCTCATTTATACTTCCATTGGTTCCACTGGGATTAGCGTTCTGCATGAATCATAATGGGACACTGACAGCTCGGCCAATACTCAGACAGCACATCAGGGAAGGAAAATGCATACAGTAACGTAACATCCTGTTTGGAGGCTTAAGAGGCAAAAATCCAGCAGCAATCACTTCCAAGGGTAGTAACTCAATTCTTATTGCCTTCATAATGACTCCACAGTTATTCAGTCGATGAAGATGTAGCCTGCTATTGAGCATCAAGAAGATAAATTAACAGTAAAGTGAGTCTGACTCACACATCCACGCCCTACTTCAGTAGAGGACTGCAAAAACACAGCATGTACTCCCAAAGTATGTTGCCCTCCCCTGTAAGGTGCTGAAATGGCTGAAAAGGAGGCAGGAGCAAACCCTTTCTTTACAAAATACTGTGTGAAGAAAAAAAAAAAAAAGAGCTGTTATAATTTAGTAAGGAAATTTTTCATTGCAATTATTGAATAGTTCATGTTATAAAGTTCATGTTACCCATCATTTTGGCTGAGAGTGAAAACACAACAAAATTATTTTATGAGCTTCAGATTTGGCAATAACAACATGCATGAAGTGCCAAATGCCAGGAGGTTATGCCATTAATTTTTGTATAAGACCCACTATTACAGACAAAACAACTATAGTCTAATTAAATAAAAGCAAACAAACAAACAAATCCACCAAAATTGACATAAGCCATACCAGTCAAACCCAAGCAAATTTAATCTTGTTTGATGTAAGCTTCCTTCCTGCCTCTCTCCCCAGCTCCAGGCAGTTCTCTTCTGTTTCTCAAGTCATGCTGGAAATAACTTACAAAGCAAACTCTTGGCTGAAGACCCCAAATGTCTTATGGTCAATGAACATATACCCCGAAGAGTTGCCTTACATCTAAAATGGAATACAAAGGATTCTCCAACTATACAAAGGATTCTACAACTATAGCAGCTAAAAAAAAAAAGAAAATCCATCCAAAATAAATCAGGGGGTTATTATCAAGCTGGATATAAGACAATGAACAAAAGCTAATGAACAGAAGACTCACTGTGTCATGTTAAAATTGGACTGCATTGACATTTGCACTGTCACGGGTTTGTGGAATACTCAAAGGCATATTATTGTTGTAAGCATCATATATATCTTTATCAATTTGATAATGAGAGCTAAATCAGTACATTTCTAGCTCAATGGGCAAGTGACAGGATAATGTCATAGAGGAAAAAATGATGGAGTTGGTATTAAGAGGCACAATTAGTACAAATTTTAACACTAAAAAAAATGTGAACAGCAAGTCTTCTGAAGTTCCTGAAAGAAACAGCAGGAACAGAAGGGACAGCATGACCTTTGTCACTGTTCCCCAACGCAGGTGCTCAGTCCTGAAGCCAACTCCCTCAGTCACCTGTACAGCCAAAACCTGACATGGAATCACACCTTAAACTGCTTAAAATAAGCAGGGTCATTTTGGAAGAAATGAGTTAAGGAATGATCATGAGTGGTAATCCCAGCAGGATTGAGAACGTTCCATCCTCTGTCTGAAATAGGGATGAGGAGGCAGGACAGGCTGTGGAAGACAGAAAGCTTCTGCCAAGTTGCACCTGGCTAGAGTTTCCACCAGTGCATGTAGCACAGGTCTCACATGCCTTATCACAGCACCCAAAACTGTGTATAGCAGAGTGATTCTGCCCAGATGTAATGAAGAAACTCCAGGTTAGAGCATGAAGAAATCCAGCCAAGTAAAAGAACAAAGGGAGAAAAGTAGTGGAACAATTGCCCTTGTATTACTGTATGAAATGATACACTGCAAATGAGCAGTAAAATCTGGCAAAAAAAAAAAAAAAAGAAGAAAAAATACACAGGACTGAAAAACAAAACAAACAAACAAAAAAGAATCTGAAGCTTCAAGACATTATGCCACCAAAACATAGACATTTCTTGAACTATCGTGTAGTTTGATTTCAATTAACTATGTGTTTGAAAAATGTGTGGTTTGATCCATATGCAGAAATATTCCACTGAACTGGGAAGTGACAAAGCATAACACAGGTCTGGTGTAACTCCTTCAGAAATTAATTTTGGAGCTCCCATTACCATAACAATGCTAATAAACTGGAAGTTGTACAGATGAAGAAAAATAAAAGTTGGTTGCCGGCTTAAATTATGATTTAGAAGTCTCAAAGCCCCTGAAGTGTACATGCACTCAGAGAATCACCAAATACATGTTGCTAAATTCAAAGATGAGCAAAGTGCTGATTAGGAAAGAGATTGTTGATGAAAGTTTTCTGAAAAACAGGATATTTTAGACCAGGGAATAACCTCACAGGAAAGAAGCAGAACTGCAAAGCCTGGCAACTGCTGAGGAGAAAGTAACAGCCTGGTGTAAGGGCAGCCTCTCCGAGGTAACAGATCCACGCACAACTGTGCCTGTGCTAGATGAAAGGCAGGTTAACATGAGAACGGGACAGCTGCTCAACGGACATTAAATGCGACAGGAACAAGCTCCTACAACAGCAGCTCTCATTTTCTACACGACCTCTAGTACTGCAATTGCCTGATCCATTCAGCTTGGTTTCACATATGCCTCCTTGTCAGCATGCCACTTCACTCTTACAATTATAACCTCTTCTATAAAATCAGGAATACATCTGCAGTTTTCCTCAAGTACAATTGACTATAGCATTCCTTGAAACGTCAGAAAAATGGCTTTCCTTTCAGACCATGCACATTTTTACACAAAAGCATTTCCAGCCCGTTTCTGCTGCCATAGCCGATTCATAGCCAGAAGAATGGGCGCTTATTTAAAGTGTCAATAATAGAAAGTAACAAAAGCGTGACACATCCTGAGGCGCTCTGAGCTGCTCCTGAGGGAGAGCTGCCTTGGGAGCACAACCCTTTCCCGGGTTCTGTCGGTCACTGTCACACCATTATCGGAGCAGCTCGGACAGGGCACTGCTGGTCATTTACTGCTGGCGGGTGGCGGTGAGCATCGACGACGCTGAGAGCTTTAGGCGCTCCAAACATTGTTTTTACAATAAGGGGCTCCGACTTCAGCTTGCAGAGACACCGCTCTGTTTCTTCCAGCTAACAAATGCCTTTTCAGCCCACCTCCATTAGAATTTTACAACCAAACCAATCCACAACAAAACCAAAACGGGCCAACCAACCAAACCCCAAACTGAGCTGTTTCAGCACGCAAAGCCTCTGTAGACACACATGAATGATAATTTTAAAACCAAGCAATAATGAAACACAACACCGCTAAATCACTGTCGGCGGCTGGTCCTGCCAATCTAATTGCAGCTCGCAATCAAGCTGACTTTAGGGGAAAAACTTCCCCTTGCAGGGACAATCCCCTCACAGGCTCGCTCCCCTCAGAAGGACAATCCCCTCACAGGCTCGCTCCCCTCAGAAGGACAATCCCGTCACAGGCTCGCTCCCCTCAGAAGGACAATCCCCTCACAGGCTCGGTCCCCTCAGAAGCACAATCCCCTCACACGCAGCCCCACCGCTCCTGCCCGGCACGCGCCCCTCAGCCTGCGCCCCCGTCCCTCCCCTCTCCCCGGACGCGCACGTGCTGGAAGCAAACACGGCTCGGCGCATGCGCGGCTCGGCCACCCCTCCTTTACCGCCCCCCCGCCGGCTCAGGGCTGGCGGGGCCGCGGGAAGAGCCTCAGTCTCCGGGCGCCTGATTGACTGATGTCATTTCCCCGGCCCCGTGCCGCGCCCGCCCATTGGCTGCTCTCGGACCGCTAGCTGCACCGCGCCGCCTGGTTGGCTGTTGCCGCGCCGGTCGTTACCTTATCGCAATTCGGGCCATGCGGATTAGGACATCTAAACCCCGCCTCTTGCTCCAGCCCCTCCTACCGCCAACACCAGCTCCGCCTTCCCCGCCTTTTCCTGCCTCTCATTGGCCCGGAACGGCTTCGCTCCTCCCTCCCGCCCGCGCGCTGAGCTCTCCGATTGGGTGACGGCCGAGCTCTCCCCGGTCCCCCCGCCCCCCGCGGTCGCTGATAAAGTTTTGTCCTGAGGCGCTCGGACCACGCCCCCGTGGTCCCGGCCCCGCCCCCCCGTGGTCCCAGCCCCGCCCCTGACCTGCCCGATGGGGGCGGCCGTTGAGGCGCGCGCGCGCTCGCGGCGGCGGCACCTCCCGTCCCCTCCCGACCCCTCCCTCAGTCCCGCTCGGCGGCCGCGGCGGCAGCATCGGCGGTGCCGGTGTGGGCAGAGGTGCCTGCTTCTTCTCCGCCTCAGCTCCGCTATCTCCCGGGCACGGTGAGCATAGCCGCGCGGAACCGGGCTCTCCTCCTGAGCCGCCCGCTCCGCAACTGGGGAGCCGGGGCGGTGCTGGGGCCGGCGGGGAGGCGAGGCGGGATGTTGGGAGGCTGCGGGGGCTGCGGGGCTCTGCCCCCGCCCTGGCACAGCGGAGCCGCTGCGGGCGCGGCCGCCGCTCGTCGCGGCTGGCGCTGGTCACGCTTGTCACCCGGGACCAGGCTGGGCTTTCGCATCGTATTTCATGTCTGTCATAATTGCCTGGGAAACTTCTCCAGCCCGATACAACTTCGAGCAAAAAGGCAAAAGAAAAAAGCCTGAGCCTTTTCATTTAATGTTACCGCTGCTGGAAAACACAGCCCGGCAAGTTCCTCTTAAAATATAATTGCAACATCACTCCTTTAGAGGAAGCGAGACCGCAGGGAAAGCACTTAATCTCTCCTTTTGTGTAACGTGGGAAAAGACTGGGCTTTTCTGTGCCGTAGGACTCTCCGCTGGGAGGTTTGATGTCTTTTAAAGTATTCCGAGGCTTTTCAGAAAGATTTTAAGTGCAAATTGCTCCTCTAAGGCTCTAATCCGGTGAATTGGAGATGAGGTTGGGTATTGGAAGAGTCTGCTGTGCTGTTTTTCTGTCATTTTGGGTAGAGAACGCAAATGAAACCTTAGGAGTGCTGGACGAAGCTGGTCTGAAATTGGGGTGTGTGTATTCACTCCCCAGCCCATGGTTCTGACACCCCTTTGTGAAACTTGTGTGCGCTCTCTTCTACCTTTGGCTTGCCTGACCTTGCTCTGCAGAATGTTTTGTATCATTTCTACTTCCAAATCTTGTGTAACATCTGCCAGTGCTATAGAAATATGTAATGTAGTTAGGGTTTTGGATGTCCGACTTGCTTCCTGCTTGGTTTTTCTCAGATCTTTTTGAAACTCGGAGACTGAGATTAATGCTTTTCTTTTTTCCCCTCCTTCCAATTCAACAGATGCAGTTTATGTTGCTTTTTAGTCGCCAGGGGAAACTGAGACTCCAGAAGTGGTATGTCCCGTTATCTGACAAAGAAAAGAAGAAAATCACAAGGGAACTTGTTCAAACAGTATTAGCCCGCAAACCGAAAATGTGCAGCTTCCTGGAATGGAGAGACCTGAAGATTGTCTACAAAAGGTGGTTCTGTCTCACTAACCTCGTAATTGCCATACATTACAAACCGTGTATTAAGTAGCACGAAAATAATGAAGGTTGTTCTTGTTTTGTTGGTTTTTTTTTGGTTCTTTTTTCCTTCCCTCTCCTGGTTACAGAGAATACTGACTTTTCCCTTGCATCTAATTTGATAACCAAGCAGGAGTCATCCATGTGTGGAAAATCACTCATGCATTTAGAAATGTACTGAAGAAATGAGCTTTCCTCCTATTTTTATAAGGAGTGGCAGTTCTTGGTAGTCTGTTTAGGTTCACGCAGTACGTACATGCTTCATATTTGTACGCATTTCAGATTTAATAAGTGATAAAAATTTTATAAATATTTACCTCAAGAAGTGGCTTCATAAATCACCTGAAAATGTAACTTGCTTTTAAAGGCTTCTAGAAATTAGGAAATATTTTGTCGTAGTACTTGGTTTGGGTGTTGGTTTGTTTTTGTTTTTTTTTTCCCCTGTATGTACAAAAAGCGATTTTTCATTATTGAAGAAATCATGGCTAGCTTTCTTTTGGTGGAAGTACTGTATAATTTTTTTCACGATAATTTCATTTTTCTGTTGCTCCCTAACCTTTGTAGGAGTATTTGGCAGGCATTTTTTAGCTTTGTGCTGGTCTTTAGAATGTATCAGAGTATAGTGGTGTGACCATAATTCTTCTCCAGAAATAACAGTAATCCTCCTCCTGATGTGGTATGCTGCATCTCTTCAGCTAAAGGTGGTGCTACAAAGCCTTGAGTTATCTCTCTTCCCTAGTTAGTTGTAAACTTGAGAATGTTTATGCATTCCTGTTTTCTTGTGGAGATGGTAGATAGCTTGTGCCCCACAGTAAATATTGTTGTATTCCCTGTAGATAGGACAGAAAAGACTGGACCAGAAATGAGGAGTTTGTAACTCTTCTCCAGGATAACAAATGGGTAGTATCAAATATGTTTAGATGTTTTACATGCTGCTCTCATATATTGGTTTGTGTAAAGATATGTGTGTATGCATGTAGTTCTTCAACATGAGGAGGAAAGAGGAGAAACAGTGCATGAAGCTATGCTGATAGCATACACAGTTTTTTCTGCAGCTTGATTTCCTCACAAAACTCCTTGAACATGTATGTAGACAAGCTTGCTCAAACACTTGCTGTGCTTCCTTCCATATTAATGCCTGCAAGTGCCTTTTCAGCTGGGGATTCATGGGACTAAATCAGGAAAATGAGGCATTAGTAGGCCTGCCTGTTTCCTTCCTTACACAGTCTTGAACAGCAGTAGTTGTTCTGGGGATGCTTCACACAGCTGCCTTCCCTCCCTGTTTGTTGCTGTTAACAACTACTTGCCATGTCCATTTGTGCCTAGGGGGCTGGTGGAAATTGGGATAGGACTGTTTGAATTGCTAAATGTTGTGGAGTTCTTGCATCTCAGTGGTGTGTTGTGGGTTCTGTGGTCAAGGAGAGCAAAGAAATTTGCTGGGAGACATCTATATCTGGCTAAAATTGGTCTAAATACTGCAGTCTGTCTGCTGGACTGCTGGTGTGCACAGCTGACTGCAGTAGCTTATTTCACTCTCTGCAGACCAGTCTGGCACAGAGAGTCTATGAAACTGCTGAAGATGAGCTTGTACCGAGCTAATGAACACCTCAACTTTTTTTTTTTTTTTGACTGAAGCATCACCAGAAGGACTAGGTGTAAAAGTTGATAGTTTAAATGTCTGTATCTGGTAACACTAACAGCTCTTAGGTTTGTGGGACTTGTTCCCATCATTGCATCATAGTTTAAGATAATGAGCACCAGCTAGTATGATTTCTTTGTAAAGGGTGACTTTTTGTAGCTGAGAAGGTGGTGGCTAAAAGCAAAACACACCAGAAGGAGCTCTGTGGCTTGTGAAATTGCAAAAGGTGTTTGCAGTTCCTCTTGAGCATCTCTAGAGGATTCCTGCTAAGATTTGTTCTTGTCTGATCTATTGGTGGGAATGATCCGAACCTGCTGGTACAAATGTTTTACAATATAAGTTCTAAAAGTATGTGCCTATTGCTATTTTGCATCTTAAATTCTTGAAATTTAAATGCTGGTTTTGTTTTTAGAGTGTGTTTGTTGTTTGTATGTAGGAGAATGGAACCTAGATACTGCAGCTCAAAGAGTGATTGGCAGTATCAGAACTGTATTCAAGGGTCTCATCATACCTTTTTGAAAGAATCAAATGAACTTAGATGCAGCAGTTGGCAAGACAGTAGCTTTAACTTCCTTATGATACTTCCATTTATTAAGACTGCTGGGCTATTTTGATTAGCCTCCTTAGCTCTGTAGCATTCTGTCTTTATAGGATATTTTCTGAATTTTCAAGGGAATAGATCTTAAAATTCATATTAATGTAGGTGATCTAGCTTTTATTTCTGTTTTCATACATGTACCATTTATAATGGTTGCAACATAGGCTCAGTCATTGCCTTCTAAAGTTTTTTTCCTTCAGCACTACAGAATACAGACAGAAAGGTGCCCAGCTTTTTATATGGTGCATGAATTGGCTTATATGTATTCTGTAGCTGGTTTGGAAGATAGTTTTTCAGGCTGATAGACACTGGAAGATTAAAAAGAGGATGTGAGCTTCTAACTTCAAGAAGCATAGAGATTTGAAGTGACTTGCTGGGAAAATAAAAAATTAAATATGGGAAGCCAACCACAATTATGCTTTATGAAAATAGAGAGGTAGTCATCTGCAGACAGCTGATTAGAAATATAACAAACACAGCTGATGTGTTTGCTCTTCACATTTTGTCATTTAAAAAGTAACATAGTGGTTTTGGAGCGTTTAGGGTAGAAGTTCACGCAGCTTTCCCCCTGTGGCAGAAAAAATGTGTTAAATGTGAAAATTCCTAATTTTTTCTTGCAAGACTTCTTCTGTTCACGACTTTAGCTTCTGGCAATATGAGTTATTTTCATTGTGCAGTATATTGCAGTCAAAGTCAGAACTTGGAGAAAAACTTTATTTTGTATAAATTTAACTTTGTTAGCATTTGTTTAGCTGCATTCATGGGATGTAGTTTAGTTATTTAGTTGTTTGATTAAGGATTGTGGTTTTGCTTTTATGTGTCAGTTTGGAACTGTATTTGGAATATGATATTATGAAACTACAATAGCTTTAGCTCCTCTTGATGTGGCAGTTGTCTTTTACTTTTGCACCACATAACCATAATCAGAGGTTATATTAAAGACTTTAAACAGAATAAGTTTTAAAACTTTCTTTCTACCCTCCCTCCACTGAAAGAAGCAATGAAAGAGCCCATTGTGCAGGTACGGCGTCTCTTAAAGTGTTGTGAACTGAAGGTACAGCCATGTGGCCAGTGGGATGTGCCCAGCTTGGCATGATCCCTGATTTCCTTATGTATAACTAAGCAGCCAGTTGTACCTCTTAAAAGTATTACTGTGATGTAAGTTAGGTAGCTTTGTAAAACTGGCTGAATGCAGTGTTTTTAGTGAATTAGATACCTGGACTCGATAAATTTAATTAGATCAAGTCTTCTTTGTACAGAGTTTTAGTTTGTGTGGCACTAGGAGGACCTCAGTATCGAGAAGCAACAGCTTTTTTTTAGAGAATTAGCAGAATCAAATCCTTGTTCATTTTGAAGCTGCTGGGGGCTATAGCCTTGCTGAAATAAGAAACTGGAAAAGCGCTTCACTTTGATAGACTGTGTCCTGGAGCCTCAGAAGTTCATGTTTTTTTAAAGAAATGTGTAAAGTTGTGGGACAAGAAAAAAAAACTTATGTCAAGCACAACTTATTTGTTGTCCCTACTTTCATTGGATTAGCTATCAGCAAAACACAGATTCTTGGGCTCATTGAGCACTTGTCTGCCTCCTCGTTGTCATTTAGAGTTCAGTTCTGTTCTTACCAAGCCTTGTAAGCTTTAAACTTCCACAATTAGGATCTACATGCAAAGTGACTCAGATGCTGACAGACTTAGGGCTTGTTTGCAGGTTTATCTGGTGCTGAACTTCCAGGGATGACTTCAAGCAGGTGTTCTCTCATCTAGAAGGAGAACACCACTGAGCTGGTAGGATTTGTAAGTTGTGCTCTACCCACAGTGACCTGCTCTCTCAGCAGAGTTACTGAACTTGGCTGTGAGAGCAGAAGAGGAGAACTGCTGAAACATTGCCTGCCTGTTTTGAGGCTTCCTACTGCTGAATTATTGCAACTCTTGATGGGAAGATGCATGGAGTTGTTTCCTCTCAAAAAAAAAAAAATCTCGAGGCCATCTGTCTGAAGGCAGGAATTTGCATAAGTATTTATACCTGCTGTTACCTTTTTGTTCTTTAAATCCTGTATTACATTCAGGTGATTTGCTCCAAACAGTTTTTGGTCTCTCTGGTTTTGGTCTCCTTTCTGATAGGTGGAGGATATTTATCATAAAATATTTTCCTAAGTGAGGGTAAGCAGGTGAGTTGAGTCTGATTATTATTTTCATAATATTTATTGAGATAAAAAAAGACCAGAACTGCACTAGGAATAAAAAAGGCAGGATGTTTCTTATGGACTACACTTTATTTACTTCTGGGTATGTACTTTTCTATCAGGGTTTGCCTTTTCATTGGGTGCATATGAAAGATTTCTGTCAGGCTCATTAGGAATAAAACTGTTTCTGCAGAGCAGAAATCTTTTTGAGCCTGAGTAATCTACTTGTCTTTGTGTGGATACTGTCCATGTAAACTTCTGCACTTGGCAAAACTTCCAGTGTCTGCTGTGGATTATAAGTGAACACTTTTTTTTTTTCCTGAAGCCATTCCTGCAGGGGAAAAAAATTAAAATAATGCCTCTGAGAATTTGGATCTGAAGCATTCCTTTGTAGTATGCTCATAGCCTTTGGTATGACTTGTTTTTACTCTTCTGCCTTTTGTCATTCAGGCTCATTAAATCTGCATTTGTTTTCTTTTGTTGAGTAGTGATCCATTAGTGGTGGTTTCTACTTAAAAAATGAATACCAAAATATTCTCTGCATATAATAATAGATACCCAGGCCTCCATTTTGTGTCGATACCCAGTGAGTAGTTTTTATTTCTTGGTCTTATTTCTCCAGAACTGCAGTTGGCAGGGCTTGAATGTGCAGTCTACTTGCTAGCTGCCAAATACAGTCTTTTGAAAGTATGTTTCATGCTCTCTTAAATGAGGACACTGAGAGCAGACCGTGTTCTGAGAAAGTATTTTGTGTTGGACTCCCTCTCTCCCCTTCTCCCTTCTTTTTCTGTAGAATACTGTGTGTCAAGAGAGACTCCTAAGTACTGGAGGAGCAGAGAGGGACTGTCCCATGTGGATAAACTTAAAATATTTGAGTAAAATTTGATTTCATAAGGTCTGCTGATACATGGTTCAGCTTGTGTTTAAGCACTATAAGGAAACAGTTGTACTGCGCTTCATCATAATCAGTGCTGATCTTCTGCAGGTGATGAAAGGCTTTGTTTAGATGGATTTGGCCTGAGTGCTGGTGATTAGTGTAAATATCAAATAATGTGTCAATGCTCTTTTTTGCTACAATGAAATATGATAACATGGAGCTTGACTTACAAATTTCTCAGTAGTTTGAAAGCATGTTTTTTATTTATAATATTTCTTTCCAATAATTTTAAAAATAGTTTAGGTTTCTTATACAGATTGAATGTTGCAAGCTAGTACAAGGACTGTAAATGTCCTTGAAAAATTAGTGAGGCATAAACAGAACAATGTAAAATCAAAAGAGCTGTGCTCAGATGGGACTTCTGATGAGCTGATGAATCCCCGTGGTGAAGAGATGAAAGAGTGAGGGAATGAAGGTGTCCTTCACTGGAGGTGTCTTCCTCTCTTCCCCCATCATGTTTTGTGGTAGGATAGGCAATAATATTTTACAGTAGTTTAAAAGATTTTTATAAAACCTTGTATAAAAGCTATTGTGATTAATCTTTCATGTTGAAGCCATAGCAATTTGATTTGGAGGAGAGTGGGAGAAGGGGGCATGTATTAAGATCATAAATGGTATTGGATAGATGTCTTGGAGATGAATTTCAGCATAGCTGAAAATACAGTGAGGTTTTTTCAGAGCTTCTGACTTCTAAAAAGTCTAACAAGTCCCAGCTGATAAAATATGTTTAATATTTAAAAGATGGATGGATTTCTCTGTATGGAAAACAATTATGCACCTTAAACTAGGTATTTGCATCTGAATGACTTATTTTTCAGTAGGGCTGGCTACACAGGAGTGTTTAATGTGACCAGTTGTCCCCTCTAAAGAGGCAAACAAAAGCTGTTTCTGATGTAAATTAGCAGTTACAACAGGTGGTACTTGAAATCTGGTTTGTGCCATGTGTGACTGAAAGGCATATGGTTTTGGCATGTTAGAAAAGACTAAATGGGGTTTTCAGCTTTCATTCCTGCTTTTTTTTTTTTTTTTAAATCAGGTTTCTTTAAACATGGCTTGAACAAAAATATAATAGAGCACAGTAGAATTGGATGGTCTTTTTGTTAAAGTGGAACTCGATCATATCTTAAGTTACGACTTCCCTGTCTTCCAAGATGGAAGTGGATTGCTGGAAACTATTTGATAGTAGGGATTGCATTGTTGACTTAGTAGTAGTTGGGGCGGATGACATTGGTGTTGGTTTTGGAGTTTTTGAATTTTTAAAATTCTCTATAAAGACCAAACCCTAATTACTTTTTCAGTCTATCTTTCTTGAGGCATTTTCTGTGGTTTTTATTATCTGTGTATAGCTTACATGATGAAAGATTAACATGGGATCAGTTGATTAATGTACTGGTGTATAGATGTTACAGAGAGAAGAGAAGGTATGTCATTTCAGAACTCTGCCATCATGCCATAAAATCACATATAGTTTTCCAGCCACTTCTTTGGCTATTTTAGTTCTATCAGCTAATGGATGGCAGAGAGTGAAGTCATGCTTGACTCAGAGACATTACTCCCATGAACATGTGTGTGTCTTCTGGTCTTTCAGCCATTCTTTGGTAGGACTTGGTTGTGATTTGGAGTACTAATATGCTGAACTTGAGCGTGAAGGACTGCTGAGAATGTGATACTCCTCAAGTGCATTCATTTTGCTTATGTGTGTATGCTAACATGAGGATTATTTTGTTATTACAGATATGCAAGCCTCTATTTCTGCTGTGCTATTGAAGATCAGGACAATGAGCTAATAACTCTGGAAATAATTCATCGCTATGTAGAACTTCTTGACAAGTATTTTGGCAGTGTGAGTTAGTTTCTTTATATTTTGTCATTTTGTTTTATGCCCACTGCATTTTTACAAGAACATAACCAACTAGTAATTGAAAGGGTGCATTTAATACATTTTGTGTGGCTTGCTTGGCCAAACTAAGCTGATGGTTGCCTCTGTTAAAATACAAAATTAAATTATTGATTTGTAGAAGAACTTTCATTAATCTGGTGTTAATTGCCTATATTTGTTTCATTTCATAGTAGTCTCACTTGGGGTCAGATAAAATCTTACTCTTAGCAGGAAGCTTTTCTTCTCCCTGGCACTGCTCTAGTGTGAGCACCTCTTACATCTGCTTCCAAAGTAGGCAGTTGGTTGTGAAGTGGCAGGAATGGTAAGGAAAGATGGGAGAGACATCTGCTTACCCAGACAGCAAACACAAACTGCTACAGTAATGTACATGAACACTCCTACAAAAACTGGTACTCTTTCTGCCTTCCTTTGTAGTCCTTCTGACTATGAAATGCACAGACTGAATAAGAAATCTGAGATTATTTATTTTCATATCTTTCTGTAAGATTGCGTGAGCTGCCTTTGCATACTGCAGGCAACAAGAGAACTTTTGTAGGGAATGTTCTCTTGTGTCTTGAGGAGCTGTGTCTTACAGACTGCTGTGCATTGAAGCCTTTTTAACAGTGAAAGCTTTTTTCAGAGATTGCTCTAGCTGTTTTAAGCTGAAGAAAAAAATCTGACTTTTTTTTTTTTTTTTTTTTTTCTCCAAGGTGTGATTTTTATTATTGCCCCAGTCCTTACAAGGTTACAGCCTTAGGCTAACATCTTGATTTGATGAAGCGGTGAACAAGTTAAGTTTTGTGAGAGGATATATCTCAAGTGAGAGTATCCTCCCCCTTTGCAATAATGCTTGATGTTCTTTTTAGGTCTGTGAACTTGATATCATCTTCAATTTTGAAAAAGCCTATTTCATTTTGGATGAGTTCCTTTTAGGAGGGGAAGTTCAGGAGACATCCAAGAAAAATGTTCTTAAAGCCATCGAACAAGCAGATCTTTTACAGGAGGTAAGCACATCCAGCTTCTCTGGCCAAAGTGTCATCATGGTAGGCTGTGACTCAGAAACCTCCTATTCCTCTAAGCTTCTAGAAGGTATTTTTAGCATGCTTAGCATGCTAGTTGTCTAGTCCTAAGTGTGCAGTAGGATGATGTTAGCTGCTCTTTTCGTTTGGTTCGGCATGTTGATGTTGTAACCTACTGAGACTTCATGTTCTGCTAGTAAATGCAAGTGGCTGTTCTATGTTTATACCTAGATAATTGTAGATCATGTTAATTTAACTTAGTGTTGTTCATGTGTCTTTCATTCCTTCTTTTCATTTATTAACCATTATTTTTTTCTCATACCTGATGCATGTTCACTTCTTTACTTTTTCATTGCTGAAATCCAGAAGCTAGACTCTCTTCTTTGAGACTTGTTCAGGTATAGTTCTAATTAGTTCTTAGACCTGCTTTTCTGCTATAGGCTGCTTACTGTGGAGCATTTCCAAGCTGACAAAGCAGTAATAGTAGTGCCATGGAAACATACGGAATAAAATATAAGAACATTGTTCTTTTTGCTTTGAATGCTTTTGTTGTTTGTTATTATCATTGAAGAATGATGGATTGCATGTCTACCATTAAAAAAAAACCAAACATTTGATGTGAAGGTGTTCAATGGTATAGAAAAAATATTATTTCTCCATATTTCTCCATCCTATGCTGGTTATTTTGGATTTATCTAATTTTGTTTGTTTGTTTTTTCTTAAATGTATGCCATTAAGGTCCTTGAATGTCTGTCTGAATGGGAATCAGAAATGCTGTTGTGCTGGGGGAATTATCAAGTCTTGTATGCAAGGCAGTGAACATATGTTTTAACAGGGATGGTTCACCTTCAAGAAATAAAGTGTACTGAGGTTTACTGCCTAGATGCTGTATAGATCCCAGTTGCTCCATTTCTCCCTATGTGAGCCTTCAATTTGTTATTTTCTCCTATGAATTAATTGCTTAATTCTCTTACAAGCCCTCTGTGTTCCACTTGGTAGTCTTTTGATGGACATAGTATTAGTAGGATGGGGAAACACAAGGTGCTCTTTACCCTGGTAGCTGTTTTTTTTAATCCCTTCAGAATACATGCAGGTCCACTGCACATTAAAGTTCTTGTCATAAGCAAGGTCAGCCATTACACACAGTTTGCTACCCTATTTTTCTAGAAAGGAAATATATGCACTTATTTACTTCTTGAGTTCTGATTCAATTTAAGTCCTTCTTTACTCTTTGTAGGAATTATCTTAATCAGAAGTCCTGTTGCAGTTTACAAACTGGGGAGAAAAATAATCTGTTCATTCTCTTAAAATCTTTTGCCTTTTATATGAAAACAGGTGTAACATACTAGTTATATATTCCAGTTTGTCTTCTGCAAATACAGATAATTGTACATAAAGTAGAATAACTATATTCTTTCTCATTGTTACTGTTTTTGAACGTTATTTTCACTTCTTTTGTGGAGCTGTTCTAAGGAAAAAGTATGTTAAATTTCTAGGAATTCATTACTATTTTTCTTTCCAAGCAACAAACATTCTCTTTTTACAGATAATATAATTTCATATTAATATAACTTCAAGTTAAAAGTCTTAGGCAAAGGGAAATATCACTTTTTCAATGTGAGACTTTTCCATAACCCTGGTAGTTTACTCTGATTACCCTTCCTTTTCCCGTCTTTAGGATATTTTATTGCCAATGTTTATTAAATAATTCTGATTAACTTGAAATGTAGCCATTTATCACAGCACCACTGGAGTCCTACGTTGGGCTTCTGTGTTTTTCATTCTTAGTTGTATTGACTGTTGATGAAGTATAAAACTACTCCCTATACCTGTATTTTAGCTTATAAACCCTGTAGAAGTCTGGGTTCATATTTAAACTGAGCTTCCGATAAATTTGGACTCTTCTATAGAAATTTGGTTTTGTATCAACTGCTGCTATGTAAATGCTGGGGTGGATGAAGAGTTGTTAAAATAAGTTTCTCACATGTGGAGAACTTTTAGTATTTTGAGTTAATATCTGCTTCCCAGAATACTTCAGAGCTGCCAGACTGAAACATGGTGTGATACCAAATGCAAAACATATTTCTAGCAGGTTTGTCATGTGTTTGTTTTTGACCATTCAGATTTTAATTATATGCAACAAAGTAATTTTTACTTGGCCCTGAATACTCATATTGCCAAATATATATATATATGTACATATGTACACACATACATATATATAGTTGAATACACAATATTATTAATTGAATACACAACATTATTAATTAATAATCCTACAGGCATTGGTGTTTGAGGTACCTTAAAGATGAAGAGCTGTACAGAATACTTATACAAAAGGAAATCATTACAGATCCATTAAGTGACTGTCTGTGTAATGTTAAGAGGAAATACACTAAGGCACAAATTGTTGAGTAGTGAATTAGTTCTTAATAGCCTTGCCTACTTGTATTTTCTGTTGAAGTTTTCCAGGATGCGCTTCTGTGTCTGAGCACCTGCTTCAGTTTGTCATAAAGTTCTTGGTGCTGTGAGGTCCCTTCACTAACTGCTACAGTTTGTGTGATGGAAACACACGTACTTGTTTAACCCCTCTCACCTTCACATTCTTGTTAGTTCTTCAGGAATGTACTTAGTTCAAGTATTCATTCCCTACCCCCTCCCCCATATTTATTACCATCTGATAACTTATCAGTAGTCAGTCGTCAATACTGGCAGTGGTACCCAGGTGAAGGGTAGTAAAAGGTGATTAACTTGAGTGCTTCCTTGTCTCTCTGTTGCAGAAATGCTTCTGTTCAAAAGAATGCTGATGATTTTATATCTTGTTTGCTAGAGAGATTTTAATACTTAACTGGTGATTACAAAGGCATGCACTGCTGAAAAGGTGGTTTTTGCTTGTGTGAGCAACTCAATTATACTGAAAGAAATTGGTAGATGCAGTGTGTTGTTGCATGAATTAAATATATACATGTGATATGTGGAACAGCTAAAAGATAAGCCTGTGCATCATTTTGTGACACTTGAGTCAGGGTGTAAAACTACCAGTGATAGATGCTCTATACAAAAGAGATGATTTGATTTATTTCTCTCAGAAGTC
>JAYDZK010000001.1:98280360-98291824 GCA_034509185.1 Euphonia xanthogaster | reverse complement strand
GAAGTCTAATTGCTCTGGACTTTTTTTTTTTTTGATGGCTTGACTAATTCAGTATGGTGCTTGGAAGTTTGTGGTCATTTCCTGTGCTAAAATGCTGAAATCAAGGAGTTAATAATTATAATATTTAAACCGAGCAGTCTTGTATATATTCTAAAGCAAATCTGTTCCGACTTGCTCCTCTTCATTGGAAGTAGGAAAAATTTCCTAAATATTGGCTATGAATGAAAATGGTTTTTGTTGATTATCCTAGGTAAATTTTAGAAAAATATTTTGGAAATTATCCCCATTTTATTCACCACTGTTATTTTGTAGGATTTTTGTGTATTTTTTAGAATTTGATTGCAGAACATCTAAATACTTTAAAATACATATTTTTAAAGAGGTGTCTAAATAAAAAGGCCAGTGATTCTGTCCACAAATCAGACTTGCTTGTTTGTGTCACTACTTCAGTAATGATCAAAAACTTAAAAACTGTGTGAATGGGTTTTTTCCTTAGGCTCTTGCAGTTTGGCCTCAGGCAGTATTTACTAGTACTTCCACGTGAAGAACAAGAGATAAGCTATCAATTAACCTTTTTTTCTTTGCTATTTCAAACCCTTGCCTCATCCTATATCCAGAAGGGTGCTGACAGTGTTGATGTTGGCTGACTTGCCTTAGATTTTTGAGGGTTGCTGCATAGAGTTAAGCTTTTGGTTTTAGAATGCGCATCTTTGGAAATGAACCTCTGGTGAATTTCCTGCATACTCTATGAGAATTTCCTTATTGGAGATGAAATGTGCTTATTGGAAACCATAGGTTTGAAGGTATGCATGATTGTAGGTATTAGGCTGTTCTTGAGATGTGCCAAAACTCCTTCATTTTGTCATTAGCACTGGCAAAATTCTTACATTTAAGCCTCCAATGGGTTGGAGTGAGTGTAAGGGATTTTGTCTGGTTTAGGAAACAGCCTTTGTAAGCACCTTTTTATTACCATTTGCCTGAGAAACTGACCACAATGAATACTTAATGTGTTTTCTTAAATATGGACTGGTGAAATAGACTGCCTTCCTCAGTTGGCAGTGGCATTATTTGCCTTGGCTGTACCTGTGTTCCCCTGAATGTGAAACAAAAAGGAATAATGGAATCTTTGTTATCATGGAGATCCAACTGATTTGACTGCCGTCTTCACATATAACTTCAATCTCAGTTTCAGGTGGTCAGCTTTGTTGATCAGTTGGTCACTGCAATTTTAAGACATGTATCTGCTTGATTTTAGGCACAGATAGGGATCTACAATTGCATTTTAGAAGATACATATATATGGGGACCTATGAGAGTTACTGTGAATGAGAAATGATAGATTGTTAGTTCATTGTTTAGGGATTAGGAAATAGCTGTGATTTTTCTGGATTTGGAATCCCTCCCAACTCACAGGAGAACAAGTTGTAGTGTTTTGGTAGCTGATGCTTTTGGAAAATGTGTTTCAGAACTCAGTCTCTGGAGATGTATTTGTAGAAGAAGGGGGTTATAGTGCTGCTAGAGTGTTTGGCACTCTCCATGACACTCAAAAAAGTCAAGGCAATCAGATGCAGTCCCAGGTGACTGGGAAGAGGGAAGCTTCGTACGCATTTTTTAAAAGGATAGAAAGGAGGACTCTGGATACTACCAACCTGTGGCATCCTGACTGCTGTCCATACCTGGAAGGATCCTGGACCAGATCCTCCTAGGAGCTGTGCTAGGGCACGTGGAAGACAGGGAGGTGATTTAGGACAGCCAGCACAGCTCCAGCCAGGGCAAGTCCTGCCAACCCCTTCTATGGGTTTACCTTCTATAATGGAGCAACTCTTATCCGTGGGGCAGGGGAGGGCTACAGATGTCGTTTATCTGGACACAGTTCCCCATACAATTACTCTCTCTAAATTCAGGAGGGGTGGATTTGATGGGACATTAACATTCAAAGGATAGCAGTCAGTGGCTTGGTGTCCTGATGAATTTCAGTGGTGTTCCTCAGGGGTCAGTAATGGGACCAGTGCTGTTTGATGTCTTGGTTAATGACGTAGAGGGATTAAGTGCACCCTCAATCAATTTGCAGGTGACACCAAGCTGAGTGGTGCAGTTGAAACATGTGAAGGATGGGATGCCATCCAGAGGGACCTGGACAAAGCTGGGGAAGTGGGCCCCTAGGAACCTCAGCAAGTTCCACAAGATCACATACAAGATGGTGCCCCTGGGTCAGGGCAATCCCTGGTATCTGTACAGGCTGTTCACAGAGGATGAACAGGTCAAGAGAAGGACTTGGGGTGCAGGTGGATGAGAGGCTGGACATGACCTGGCAATGAGTGTTTGCAGCCCAGAAAGCCAGTTCTACCCAGGGCTGCGTCAGTAGCAGTGTCCCAGCAGGTCGAGGGAGGGGATTCTGCCCTTCTACCCTGCTCTGGTGAGACCCCACCTGGAGAGTTGCATGCAGCTCTTAGGAACACACCTCTAAAGACTGTAAATTTAATTGTAGCAGACAGGTCTGTAAGCCTTGATATTTCTGTATTTTTACCAGATAATTTTAAACTGTCCTTCTTGCACTGCAGAGTAGGCTTTCCTGTAAATACTGACCAAATTATACTTTCATGTTTAAAGCAATAGAAAGTATTCCCGAAAATGAGCAGTAGAACCTGCATCTCTTTTTCCCAAACAGTAATGGGGGAAGAGGAGGTTAACCTTTTAAGATTTAAATATCTTATTGAAAAAGTGGCACTAAATATCCAGGAAGTTAGCATTGTCATGCTTTGACCTCTTCCCATGCTCAGTCTGATTTTTTTTGTTTTTGTTGTTTCTTTGAGTGTGTATGCATGTAAGATGTGACTAGTTCTGTTACATCAAAGAAAATCAAAATTAGAAGATCTTAAGACTCAACAAGTTGAAGAAGGAGTCTTTCATAAAAGTGTTAAATGTGCATTCATAAGCTTTGCAAATTGAAACATCAGAAAGTTTCAATTAAAAATAAGACAAATTAGCATAGGCAGTCCTTGCTGTCTCCTAGCTATCCAGTACCCTCTCTCATGTGAATTCCATTACTGATCAGTTAGCAAACTGTGAACTTGATCATTTATTGATATAAGCAATTCTTGTAGCACTGTTGAGGGTATATTAACAATACACTGAACTCTTTGTAGATTATAATTCTAATAAGGATGCATTTATTCTGTACAATAAACTGATAGATTCTTTTCCAGAGACATTCTCCTGTCCTCAGCAATAGAAGCACTGCGTCAGGGTGATGCAATCAAAGTTTTAGCACTGCTGCATGTGCCATAGCTGTTTTCAGGACTTGAGTCATGTGCTGCTCATCAATTAGCATAGTAAATTCAGTGAACAATTGCAGGAGGCTGCTTGAGAGTAAGGAGTATCTTGTCTTCAAAATCAGATGCTCTTTCTGAATTTTCACATTAATCTGCATTTTAATAGAACAAGTTCATTGGATGTGGCAGGATGTTGAAAAGATCAATGTTAATGTTTGGATCTTGAGATTGTGAGGAGAAAATTCCATTTTTACTCTGTTGTCTGAGATGTATCATGTTGCGGTGCTACTACCCTTTCCTAGAATTTTCACTACCTGTGAGATGGTCTTAGAGTGCCAGAGAATATTAGGTGAAAATAATATGAATGTCCCCAGGAGGCATCGTGTTGTGTTTGGTTTTAGATTCTCATTTCTTTGTGGTCTTCTCTGTGTGTTGTACAGATTTGGGGCACATTGCTGGTATGTGTTTTAGGGCTTTTATTTATTTTAAAGGTAGAAGCTATATTTTTTTTTGCCAAGCTGTCTAGCAACAGTAGTAGTTCTGGTGACAGATATCAAGATACAATAAAAGTGTGTATATTAAATTTTATAAAGGCTGAAAATTTGATATTAAAAGGCAAAAAAAATCTGAGAAGACCTATTGTTCACAATTTTTTGAGAATTCTAAGTATGTTTGATTAACAGATGGATTGATTGAAGTGAAAATGTTGAACTTTTTGCACTAAGCAATACAACATGAAAGTGACTACTCAGCAAGTAACAATGGTGACTTAAATATTTTGAATTAAATTGTGAAATTACTTTGAATTTTGAATTTTGAATTAGATTGTTAAATTACTTCAAGGATGATAGGTTGAATGAAACTTCATTAAACAAGTCTTATTTTATTAATAATGTTAATAGTAATACTGTGTGACAGTTAATCAGTGAATGAAATATATGTAAATTTTGTATTCTATTATGCTCTTAATCTGTTCCAGTAATGAACAACTGCTCTTTAAAAAAGTAAAATCTTTGAATTAATATTCCTTCATGCACAACTGAAGCTTTCTAAAGAACTCCTTACGACATACTCTTTTAAGGTACCACTATCCTGTACCCAGTTAAGAAATGAAAAGTAAACTCTAGAGTTTTTTTAATGCATCTCCTTGAAGTCTTTGAACAGATGTTTTCTTCTGGTGCATTCTATTTGCTTTCTTAACAGTGGACTTTTAGGAAAACCTATTACAATTGTATTAATCTAAAGAATAACAGTAGCTGAAACAGATTTGAGTGAAATAACTGAATTTACTTATGTATATCGTTTAGAGTATTTTTAAGTCTTATTTTAAATGTGAATAAGCTGTACATGATTGGGTGAATGTTGGGTTTTTATTTGCCTTTTTTTTTTTTTTTTCATTTAGTAGTTGATATTACATTTTCACTGCTGCTTGATTTTGTTTGTAGAGCCAGAATGAAGACTGGGGAGGTTTGTCTGAGGATATCTTATGATTAAGAGCAATCTAAGGCATTAGCCCTTTTGACCCCATCTAAATGATTGGTAACTACCAAGTTTACCATTTTGGTGGCATGGATTAAATGGGTGCTATGCAAAGAGTGCTGCACGTGTAATTAAGTCCTTGCAAGGGTAAACAGAAAATGGGTGATGGGCTTAACTTTCTGCAACACTTGCATGATGGTCTTTGAAGAGTGCTTTGAGTGTTTCCTTTTATTTTCCTTTTATGTACTAACCGCATCAACCTGAAATCTCTGACTTCTACTGGCTTTCTTTGGTGTTGGTAATTACGTGGGATAATGCAAGTTAGAGAAATGGATACCAAAGCTAATAACTAAACAGATGTTTGGCTTTGTTTACTTACAATCAGCCCATATAAACATGTATTTATTGGAAAATGAGCTATTTACAGCTGCTGTGCAAAGAAAATGGGCCCTAAAAAGACTGGGTGCTGCTGCAATTGACTGTGTATCAAAATGCCGGATGCTGCATGACAGAACAAAGCTTATTTGCATATATAGTGCATTGCAACATATTTTTGTCCAAAGCATAAGTGGAATACGTTGTGGCAGTCCTACTAATAAAGGTAAGATTTTAATTTGCATAAAGCAAGTTTAAAACATACATGAAAATGATTTGCTGGAGAAAACTTAATTAGTCTGCTGCTTACTTGATATAATGATAAACAAGTAGTTCAGTAAACAGATTGGCTTTTGTACTGTGGAACTGTGGTAATAGATCTAATTTCATATGCAGCTTTATAAATACCAGGATTTAGTTTCCAGATAAAAGAAAACAATTATAGTAGGCAAAAGTATTTGTAATATGTTCAAAACCAAATTCAGAGTTGGTGTATGGATATTTTTACTGTTTAAGAGTTTCCTAGTATATCATAGAGCCATTGATATTGGTTGGGAAGAGGAGAGCAGCCAATAATCTGCTTGCATATTAGACACGAAGAATTAGGGCAGTCAGCAAGTCATTTGTTGAAAACAATTTCTTTATGAGCTTGGGCATACCCTAAAACAACTGTAAGAAAAACCTAAGTGCTCAAGCTTGATACTTTCCACATTCCCCCCCCCAGTTTTATTGCTTTTTCTGTGCTCTTCATGATAACAAGTTCATGTACAAAGAGTGCTATTCTCATGGTGAAGTTAGAATTGAAACTGTGCCTATAAAACTTTCCTTGTGATTAGAACTTTAAAAAGCTACCTACATTGTTCAGCACCTGTGCTATGAACAGAGCTTAGGAGCCCTAATCATTTTTTTTTTTGGTGTCTCAGATGGCTACAAAGACCAATTTTGACACATTCAAACTCAGGCTTAGATAACTGTGTGCCTCCAGTTTACTTGCCTACACTATGTCCCTGGGTGAATTCTGTGTGTGGGCATAGTTTTGGTTGAAGAAATGTGCTTTGTTCCCATTAAATTAAACACAGTTGTATTATCTGACGTCCATGGAATGCTACTTCTTGGCCTGTACTGTTCCTTGAAAGGAGTGAAGGAATAGTTGCTGTGTTCAGACTCTAATTTACAAGGTTGTTGTGGTTCTGCAGAATATGGAGAAGTAGAAGTGGCATCTACTGGGCTGAGTGGAGAGGGAAAGATGATTGCACATAATCAGAGATGGGGAATAGTTAGCCTGCAGTAAGGAGATGCAGGTTGTAAATAGGAATGAAGATCATCTGGGTTAGAGAAAGATCTGAGGTAAAGGAGGTTGCCTTAGGGCAAGGGGAGGAGTTTGGCTCAGAGCTTGGGTGTTTGGATTATCCTGATGTTTAACTAATTGGTTATACAACTTTAAATTACTTTAATCCTTGTTACTCTGAGGCATAACCAAGCCTAGAATGAATAGAAGTTGTTTTTTTTGTTGGCTGTTTTAGAGAGATTTTCTTGTAAACTAGGGTGTTGAGTATTACATGTTCCATGTGGCAGTTGTAATAAGCCAGTTGTAATAAGCCACATATTCAGAAGTAGTCGGTTTCGTAGGTGATGTGGTGAAATTTATGGTAAGCCTTGCATAATATACATTTAAATTGTTCTGTGTAGAAATTCTGCTTTCTACTGAGAGCATTTTACAGTGGTAAAGTCATGGTCTTGAGTCAGAATGCCAGTTGCTCATCACCCAAACTCATGCTGACAGCAACTCTTGTTGAGGATGCTGGATCCATTTTTACTGCCACCTTTGTGTTGATCTGCTTGCCCTATGGTTCTGAGGCTCCTAGATTGTTAGCCAAAACTTGAGCTCATGCAGAGGGAGCATGAGGAAAGTGCCAGGAGGAAAAAAAACAGTGGCATTGAAAAGGAAAGTAAAAAGCAGCTGCCTTTGGGCAAGCCAGGACTTCAGCAAAAGTTGATAGTACAGCTTAAATTACATCCTGTTTTTTTAAAAAATCACAGTATCTAAGTGCTTTAAAAAGCCAGTGTTCCACACATCTTGTCCTGACTCATTGTCTGCTGTGAACCCCCAAAGTCAGCCTGCATAGGTGGGGTCTAATTTACTTGTCATTTGCTGCACCCCTGCTGTTGGCCTGAGTCATAGGAGTGTAGAGAGGAGCTTCAGCAGCAGTATTGACTTTGAGAGTTTTCAGCTGTCCTTTCTCTCCCTCTTTCCTTGTGCCAGAAAAGCTATTTATACAACCATTCTAGAACTTGATTTCAGACCCGTTTTAACTGATCCAATTCAAATTGCTTTTTTTTAAAAAACATAAGTCAGCAGCTTTTCTTTTCTGTGTTTGCAACTTGTGCCTGCAAACATTTGTCCAAACAATTGTAAGGACGCAAAGTGCTGCAGTACCAGGAAGGAAGGGGGATGCTTAAATGCCATTGCCATGGAAGCTGAATAGTATTGGACGTGACATGGCTTGCAGCAGTATATTCTGGTCAGCTCTTCAAAGGTAACAGCCCTGCAGTTTAAGAAATGCTTCCTTAAGCAAAGGAGAATAAGTGATGCAAACCTGTATCTGCAGTGCTGAAAGAAAACATTAATGAATCCTTATGTGCCTAGTTTGACAGTTTGCCAAACATACAGACACTGTCAGATTATCTGATGGAGAGCTCAGTGATGTTTTTAAATAATTGTGGCTCTAACTTCACAACACAAAATGTTTAGCTGTAATATGTGCTTAAAGCATTTGTGTTTTTGTGGTGGCACGGTGGAGCCTCTGATGGATTCTTAGAACTATCCTTACTGCTGAAGGCTGGGCTCTCGATTGTTCCTGGCTCGCTGCGTAGCAACTGATTGGCACATGTGGAGGAGAGCCTCCCAGAGCGATTATCACCTCTGAGCTGGCAGATCAGCAGCTAAGAGGCAGGAAGCACCTACTATTATCCGGTTATAGTGCACAAAGCTTCCGCTGATCTTTGTAGTGCTTTTGGGAGAGACGCAGGCAGGCCACTGCTGTCCTACCCTTCTGCTCTGGTCTGTTGAGGTGATGTTTTAGAGCTGAAGTCTGTGCATGTGCTTGGATGTTTTGCTGAGTAACATTTGCAGGACAACTTGCTGTTTCATATCCTAGTTGAGAATTCTGTTGACCGGTTTGCATCAATCTTGAAGATTTTTTGTTTTCTCTGTATAGAAAGCTGCAGACAAGATCTTGACTAGGAGTTGGTATTGATGAAGCAACCTTTTTATTTGTTTGCTCGTGGGTTTTTTTTTTTTTTGTTCTTCTTTTGTAAGAGCATTATAGTTAGTACTTGTCTTTGAAGATGTTCAAAAGATGTTTGTAAGTGTTTCTAGGTTCTCTGAGATAACACTTGGGTCTTCTTTGAAAGTTAAAATAGAATTTTGTAATAAAAATGCCCTAGTGGGAAATACCAAGGCCAGACTAGATGGGCCCTGAGCAACCTGGCCTGTTGGAATGTGTCTACCTATGGCACAAGGGTTGGAACTAAATGATTTAAAAATATCCCTTCCAACCCAAACCCATCTTTTTAATAGAAGTCTCTGAACAGTTAGCTAACCACAGATTGGGAAACAGGTACTCTCCTGTTTTGAAATCCTTGAAAAGGCAAGTGAACAGCAGCAATTTCCTAAAGCAGCCGTTCATTAGAAATATTGCCTAATAATGATTCAGAAGTAGAGTATAAAAGTAATTGATTTTGAAGCTTTGCTGAGGAAGTACTTGTTAAATGTGAATTTCTTCTAGTGCAAAGGATTCATGTTTCTAAACATGAACCCTCATCCTCTACTCTTGATTTCCCCATAGCCTGCTTCTGTAGAATTCTTCCCAAACTTCCATGCACTCCGTGGACCCACATCCTGTATGTTGGTCAAGCTAGGGTTTTGTTAGATGCTGAATGAGGAAAAAAGCCAAGTCTTTATCAAACAATGGCAGTTGTAATTTTTGTGTGCAGTTTAACATGACTTGCCTTCACAGACTTTGTGCTGGGTGTGATGGGAAAGAAGTTAAAATAATAATTTAAGCAAACTTTCCCTGAAAAAGAAGTTGAGCAAAGTGTTGATGAATTCTGTGTCACTGCATGAGATGTCATCAGTTAAATGGCAGCCCTGCAACACGCTGAACTTGAGACAGTTTGGTAGAGACATAAAGAATTTCTTTTCTCTCTCTTGCCTGAGGAAGTAGCACAGTTTTTTGTCCACTACAGACTTAAAATACCTTAAATTGCAGCAAGTAAATAATTCAAGGTAGATGTTAGGCAAATTTTCTAGTGGAGATGGTAATGTAGCATTTAAGTAGATTGCCTGAGGCACAATAAAAAGGCATCACTGGATGCCTTTAATAGATGAAATATCTCTCAGGAAAGTTACAGGTATACTGTTTGGGGGACTGGATTAAATGAAGTCCCTTCTAATTTTATTTTGGCTATGATTTTTAATTAGTTTGGGTCGTGACAGAGTTGGCTGAGAAAATGTCAGCTGGGTTGGACTGACTAAATAGTTCTGTTTGTGCAGATCAACTCTACCATTTTTCTAATTTAAAAAATCTTCAATGACTCAGGCTGACAATTTCAGAGAGTATTATTAGCTTTTTAAAATGAGTTGTCAATACAGATGTCATTTTGAAGAAGATTAATTCTAGTAACTTTTAAAATACTGCAATTCCACAATGTGCAGCTTGTGTTGTAGAACTCTTACTTTTCTGGCAGTACTAGGATCTAAGACCTTTGTGTTAAAGTCAGATAAATGGTTTACAACCAAAGTTTTATGTGATGATTTTTCAGAGGTGGTATTTCATGTTAGTTTGCCTTTATATTGTACTGTAAGGATACCATTGCCTCTTCCCTAGCTTCTAGACCGACTAATTTATAAACTTATTAGATCTAAATTGTTATCTTAAACAGCATGTGAGCATGTGAAGCATGCCCTTGAGGTCTACACATTCCCACCAAAGGAAAGCAAGGAAGTGTAGATATTGATTGTGGAATTTGACAACTGTCCCTTCCCCATATTGTCTTTTCTGGTATTCAGACCAGCAGGCCAACTGCTCTGGAGACAGTGTAGTGGGGGGCCACAAAAAAAGGTCAGTCATAGTTGAAACTTGTGAGGTGCTGTAGTTCTGTGATGGCAGTTTGTCAAAACTTCATTTTCCTTTTGGTTGCTTGTCAGGCTGCCCACAGTGCCAGGCCCTCTGTGTGGGATGGTCCTGGGCGTTCTTGGTGGGGTGCAGAGGCCTCACTGGAACACCAGTTTTCCTTTTCAATATTGCTGTGTTATCACTTTATTATCTCCATTACTGTTGTCTTCCATTTAATCCTTTAGGTTCACTTCTACAAGGTCAGTTTTTTGCTTGTCTAGTTGCAGGTGGTGTTTACACATTCTGTAAACTAAAAAGGAGTGATACAAGCACGTTCTTCCTATTGTTGTCTGACAATGTGTCTTGCTTTATCAGTAAACCATAAGTTTCTGTGAAGATGAGCCACTCACAGTAATGTGAGTCAATCATCTGATTTTGTGTACCATGATTCTAACATCAAAGACAACAAATTCCTCAAGATATAAACCATTGAAAGTACAAGCAGGGTGGGGAATAGCCCAGACTGTGTGGGACTGGGCAAGTTGGGAAAGTACATGAAATGAGCACTTCCATGGACTTACTTGTTGATGTTTACAGTTATGTGAAATAGGACATGGTCAGTGTTTCCAGGACAAAGAGGATACTTAAGAATCTGCACGCACATAATCCTTGAATACAACAGTAGGTTGCAGTCAGCTTCATAAGAAAGAGAATGAGCTGCTTTCATTCTTTTTTCTGTCCAGAGAGCTAATGTAAAGTTAAGGAGAAATCTGTTAGGAGATTTTGACAAGCATTTCAGTGAAAACACCAGCTTTGATGGCTCCACATTTCCAATGGTAAACCCTGGAACACATGAATTTTTTTCAAGGAAGAGAGGAATCATGTGTATGCTTATATAACCCAGATAAAAATTGGGCATTTTAGATTGTTACAGTATGCCTGTTCTTCAGTTGTCTTCATGAACAGTCACTAGTGTAAGTAAAGCAGTTTTCCCTAGGGACCTTTCTGGGAATATTTGTCTGTGGGAATTCTAAGGTTAGTACTTTATTCTATTTAGTCAAAACTCCTACTCCCTAATAACATACACTATTACCATGCAGTGCCTTTTCCAGTTAGGAATATGGCTCAGCATTTTGTTTTTAATGTAGACTGATGCTTTCTATTTAGGGCATGCGAGAGGTGTTAAGTGTTGAAATTTACATTTGTAATTCTTTATTATAT
>JAYDZK010000001.1:98253398-98280260 GCA_034509185.1 Euphonia xanthogaster | reverse complement strand
TGTAATTCTTTATTATATACCAAATTCTTTTCAATCTAAAAATCATACAACTTATTTGTAACTGTCACAGAGTTATATAGGTGCTATTATTTTGTGAACTACTGAATTTGTAGTTAGCTTGGTCAGGATAATCTGTGACATGATCTTCAGATTACTAATACTGAAAAACAATATAAAAAACTGTACAGCTTCTGGAATATTTTTGTTGTGCTTTTTTTGTAATTTGAGAATAGAATTTAAAAACATGCAAGCTTGGACATGCAAATAAACTGAGATGGCACAGGAGACAGTTTTAGAAGTCCATGGGAACTCTCTCAGTTCTGTTTTAAAACTTCTGTCATTCTGGGAAGTGGGATACTAAAATAGATTGAAGATTGTAATTGGTACAGGATCAAAGATGGAAACTGACATGCAGAGAGTTGAGTTTTGTGTGTTTTCATCCCAGAAAAAGGTAATTTGGCATATATGGGGCTGATGCCCCTCAATTACTGTTACTCCATTATTGAGTGTTGCTTTCTTTCTAGCTCATCTTTCAGCAAACTGAATACTAATGTTCATGCCAATCATACAAGAGTGTGTTGAGTTCAGCAGCATAATCCAAAAGCAAAGAAAACTTTGCCTGCTTTGAGAGGTGTATCAGAGGCCTCCATTTTTTCTAAACAGATTCTCTTTCAAAAAAAGGAATTTTTGTCACCAGTAATGTCACAGCTGGACTACCCTGGCACGGTGTGCTCACAGCCATGTTCTGGAGGCCTGGTACCTCTAAACCTGTGTTTTATTAGAGCAGATGTGGTGGGTGATGTCAGATGCCACTTAGCTCAGTGCCTGTCTCTGACAGAAGCCAACAGTCAGAGCCTGATGCAGAGACAAGTAATAGATAGGGTGGCCCATCTCTGGAGCTTCAAACTTTTTTTGGCCAAGAAGAAACTCTGAGCTTATGTAATAAAGTATTTATGATACTAAATTTTTCCGTCTGTTGTTGGACACAGCATGCAAGTATGAGGAGGGGGTAAAACAATGATTCTGCCCACTACCCTCACCCCCTGGATGTCTAGAGTAGTCAAAAATGCAATATTGTATTTCTATATCAAATGTCCTTTTAATGTCAGAGATAAAATAGCGAGGTAATATTTTTGTTTTCTTGCATATCTGTCCACCTTTCTATTATGTATAAGAATATGTACATTTCTTTTGTAGCCACGTCATGAATACTTTAATGTACCAGTGTACTAAATGGCTTCATTCATCATGCATGCAGAATTTCAGAGGAGATAGACCTGTGACTTACTCATGACAGAACATTATAATCAGCTTGCTGAATCCAGTCATCCTGAATCTAATAGAATGCCACAACCATTCTCTGCTGTTGTACTTTCCTCTTCCCCCTCTGTTTTACAGTGTTGTCTCTTCACATGTCTCATTTCAACAGACCTTGTGCTTGTTGCCATGTGGTTTAACTTTTTTATTGTGTGTAAGCTTGAAGTCTTATGCTTAAGAGTTCTGTAGCATTTTTTGAGCTAAACATCTATATACTGCAATACCTATATTGTAACCTTACTCAACCCACATTTATCTTTTAAATAGGTTGTGGTGGTATTTAAACAAATTCTTAAATTAAGTCTGTAGGTGAAGTTAAGACTTCCAGAGAAAGTAGTGAAGAAGTATCATGTGAAATGTATATACACAGAAGTATTAAATGATGCTGAATGAAATTCTATGTAGACCATGCATCTTACTTAAAGGTGCAAATAACACTACCCCTTTCTGAAGGCTGGCACAATAGTGTGACTGACCTTACAAAAAGGAGAGGGGCAGAATTGATTAGGTCAAAGAGAATGATGAGTAAATCTGAAATAAAAACATTTGTATTTAAATGTGCAGAATGCTCTTGTGAGTAATTTAAGTTACTGCCACTAAAAGAGAGAACAATACCATTGCTTGACAAATGAATAATGGAATCATAGAAACATTGAGGTTGGAAAAGACCTCTTAGCCTATTGAGTCCAATCATTAATGATTAGGGTTGGAAAGATCCAAGTCCATTAACAGTATACTTGCAATATGCATTCTTAAATTGGCATTTCCAGTTTTAAATGCAGGCTGCCTTGTGTATGGCAAAACTGCCACGAGGGTGAATATCAGTGCATTCAGTTGAAAAGTGGGCAGAATGAGAGGGCATGCCATGCATCCTGTTTGTAACCTAAAACCAGTGCTGATTCTGAAAATTGTTTCAATGAATTATCGAGGAGGCAGTTACTAAAACGAGCCACAAACAAGCTAGTTCCCTCTGCTATATGTGGTAATGCACTACCTTCCAAATGTGTTAAACTGACAAAAAAAGGGGAGATTTAGGGGATTAGACAAAATATTTGGATTGGATTTGCAGCATTCTGAAATCTTAGAAAACGAGATCATAGGAGTGGTTTTCCATTTCCAAGTTTGCCTTTTTTCTGTAAGCCATTAACAATGTGTTTGGATGTCTGGTTAATGCTGCTTTAGCCTGCATTATTTCATGCCTGTTGGCTTAAAATGCTGTGCATTGAGCTGTAATGAGATGCTGTTTTTCTTGTTATCTGTATACAGCTGCTTGCTTTTAAATGACTAGGTAATGAATTAGCTTTTCTGGCATGTTTGAAATAAAGTATTGCATGCACTTTTGTCTCATGTGAATGACTTTTTTCCTCATCTGTGTTCTGATATTTCAAATTTGTTGTTTGCCTTGGGTGATTCTGAGCTGCAGGTAGTATATAACACTGCAGAATGTTTTACCTAAGAATTGGATAAAATGTTTGACACTTAGTAAAACAAATAACGTGAACAAAATATGGTTCATTCTATTTGCTTTGTAAAAGTAATCATTAATGAAGTTATTCTTCTAGCAAAAGACATTAGCCTTTAGGTGTTCCTTGAGATTATATTGTTGATGAGGAAGGCACATCTGTCTCAAGATTACTGCTTTAGTTATAAAAACCATTAAAATATGTCTTGAGTTCTATGGGTGATGTGTCTGTGGACAAGTAGCTAATGCCCTTGAAATAGGTTGCTTTTAATGGTTAGCCAAAGACCTTGATTTACTTGAAGAAGTGTAGTGTTTCAGTATATGCCTGCTGAAAATCATCTCAGACTTTGAAATGGCAGTGAAAACAGCATTACTAAACTGCTCTAAAAACAGTGGCAGCCCTGCTCTCTATTTCTTCACAGCTGTAAAGAACTTTGTTTTCAGGTAACTTTGTAAATACCCTGTTGCACTCCTGAGTAACTGTTAAGTGCCCACTGCTGTCTAATCAATTTAAAATTAAAATGTGAATTTATTTCAAATATTTTGAAGACCCTGAAATGCTTGAGAAGTTGTATTCTTGTAGAATGCTCTTGAGTTCTGGTGTCATAGTTAACAGTATAGGATTTCTTGAGTAAAATGCCTTACCTTGGTGGATAGGGGAGGTGTGTGTCTTCTGAAATGAATGCAACAAAGTAATCTGGGAATATAATACGAAAAGTTGTATTAGAAATGCTGCATGGCCATTTCTTCAGTCAGTGCCTCCTTTTGGGGATTTGTTAAAATACACCTGTAAATCTTTAATCCTGCCATCCTGCCTGGCTTTGTCAAGGTCAGTGCAGGTTTAAGAATATTTAAATATTGCATCAGTGAGGGAAAAATCCAAGCCAGCACTACATCTTTAACACACCAAGTATCTTGTTTTCAGTTTTAACTTGCCTTTTTATTGCAATTTTTTATTTCGTGCTGGATTTTAGAAGCCATCTCATTATGCCTGTTCCAAGCTCTGACTGATTTTTGAATGAAGTTGACTTAAAGTATCATAGCTTGTTCCTTCACTGCTGAATCACCTTATACATGAGCTGAATGATCATAGTAAACTTGATAATTTTGTGCCACATAGTCAAGGCTGACAGAGACAATATTCTGATGTTATTTGCAAGGTTTGAGGTGTTTAATTTTGTGTTTTACTGACATTTTTCTAATAAATATTTGCAAAGCAGTTGAAAAGTAATTTGTTGGCTGCCTTAACTGTTATATGCCTTTTTTTTCTGCTGCATGACATGTCTTGTTTTAGGATGCTAAAGTAAGTTTGTTCATACTCTTGCTGTTAAAGCTTTTGTTTTGATATGGACACAGTATCCCCTTTTATTTGTCATGGCATTGTTAATAGTTACTAAAAAAAGCTTAGCCTAATGTTTCTAGTTTAAACCAATTTTTTTCAGAGGCTGTGGAAGTAATGAATACAAAACTGATGATAATTTTTTGGAATTTGGTATTAAACAACTTTCTCTGAATCTAAGGGAAAGCTTTCTAAGATTGGAATTAACTTAAAACTTTATGCCTGGTGTGGAATAATAAAATTCCTGTCCTAAAAACTCCTCCCTCTTTGAAAGGGATCAATTTGACACCAGGCATACCAAGGTACCGTGACCTGCTTTTATTAATTAAAAACATGGGATCACTGTATAAAAAACCAAATAAACCAAAACTCTTTTATAAAGATCTTAAGGGATACTGTATCTGAGTTGCATCTGTAGTTTCATTCATCCACTTATTTGTTATTCCCAAACAGATTTTTGAGACCCTTGAAACAATTCACCACAAAATTCACTGGCTCCATTGCAAGCTCCTTCCCCATCCCTCCCCAGTTCCTATCTCTGTTCCTCGCTTGTGATTTGTTCCCTGCTGGTAGATGTAAATTGTTTTATTTTTATTATGCTTAAGGGCAATAAAATCTACCAGCTATTCTTGTGAACCATGGCAATCTAATTAACAGCTCTGTGAAAAGTGCAGCTAATACCATGTTTGCAAACTGCAGTGCTTCCATGTTTTCATGTCTTTTCAGCTTGCTTGTTCAATTCAGCATCTTCCATACTAACTCCTGTACAGCGCTGCTCAGTAGAAACAGTGTTCATTTACTCCTGTCTCAAATTTTCCCTCCGTAGGAAGCAGAGACCCCACGTAGTGTACTTGAAGAAATTGGATTGACATAAATCTTCTCTTCAGCTGATGCCATCTCAATGTTTCATACTGTAAATGTTCACTGCCTTCATTGTAATGTTTAGCTAATGGTGTAAGATGCTGTTTGTCAGTATTACTGTTTTGCTAAGCTGCTTCATTCAGGCCTACAAGAATAATACAAAAATACTTTTTTTTGAAAAGGGAACAAGAAGCCTAAGTTCAAAATTTATAAATGAAAGGGAATTAGATTTAAATTGACTCAGCGTTTCCCTTCACTGCATTTATAGGAAAATTGCATTTGACTTCGATAAGCCTACTGTTTTTTATAAGCTAACTTGACTTCAGGAAATAAATGTATTATTATGCCATAAGCATAGCCTACCTAAATGAAAAGAAACTACATGGACAACTCCAAATATGAAATTTTACAGTGTAGAAATTGTGTTTATGCAACCAAAGAATTTGTTCATCTACATTTTAGTCACCACTTGTGATTATTCTGCTTATTTCAGTTGTTGCAAAATGATTCGAAATATCTGTTTACTACAGAATTTGTCATTATACCAAAGAATCCTGCCAGGATCTGCATATCAAACTGGTAAAAAACTGTTAAGGAGATAACTGCTTTTTTAAGAAAACTGATCAACTCACTAGACATGAAGGTGTATTTTAGTGTAGCTACCTTGAGCAAAACTGTACAAGTTACTATACTTCAAAGGGAATGCATGTAGCAGAGAAGGAAGACCAACCTGGACTGAATAAGGAAACTGTTTTTAGGTCTGATATTAGCTTGCTTTGACCATGAACACAATGAAAGGAGGTCAGCTTTCTAACTGAATAGAGAGATGCAGAATGAAAATGGAATACTTTCAAAGATGGGAAAGAAGAAGAAGCTCTACAGAAGGGACCTTTTATTATTTTCTTTCGAAGTCTACCAATTAATTTGTATTTTTTGGTGTTTTGTAGTTATGCTTTATTGGGTGTATAGGTACCTTTAGGACACACTAAGTGTCAAAATCCTTTAACTGATTTTCTTGATCAACACATTAAACATGTGATACATCCCTTACAATACTCCTGCGTGATGTAGTTGAACCAACTGATTTGCAGTGAGAGCTCTTAAACATTAGATTTGTATAGTATATTCACTACAGATCATGTGAACTGATATCCAGTAATATTTAGACACTTTTGAGCAGACTCTCAGTAATTATGGACTGAGCCTGTTTCACTAGCAGAAATGTGATCCATGTGTGATTTTGAGGGAGACAGTGGGAGTCTGCACCTGGGAGTAGCCAGGTTCTGTTGCCTGTCCCCTTCCTCTCCACTCAGACACCTTCCCCTAGGAGTTTTTGGCTTGTTCACTTGAGTGGTGCCGTGTTTTCAAAAAGCTCAGCTCTGGCAGTGGCCAGCTGGAGAGTGAGTTCAGTAGTACCAGCCAAAGGAAAGGTGCAGTGCTGCCACTTCCAAGGCCCCTGATCCAGACCCCAGCACCAATACCGAGCCAATAGAGCAGCCCAGGCTCTGTGTGCCACTCCTGTGGCAGTACCAGGGTGGTGCCTGTGAACTCAAGCCATTAGAACTTGTCTCTGGATGCCCATTCCAGGATTTACACACAGATTCCAGATGACCAGAGACTGTTTTTGTCCCAGGGCATTTCCCCAGTGCACAGTGGGCAGGGGTAGATGAGGGCAGAGGGGTAGCGAAAGGACCCTGTGTGTGAGATTGTAGTGGTAAAATGGATTTAAGTCAAACCAGAAGCAATTTTATATGTATTAAACATGTTTTTAAAGTTTACACTGTCACTTGTATGTGCTTGGCTGGATTAAGCTTCGTTGTGATTGTGACAAACTGTTTGACCTCTGTCTGTCACATTGGTTTAGTTGTAATAAATGTCCATTTTTACACCATTGCTGTGTTTATATGTAATTAGTGCCTGTATTCACAGAGGAAAGAAGAGGCCACTCAATGCTGGCTTAAAAAAAAAGGGAAATTTTATTACAGTGCTTGACCTGTTCTTGAGCACTTCATTAAAAAAATGTTGAGGATACTGTGTCCAAGTTTAGTTATTTACATCCATTTAAATTGTAAAGAAAGCAATAAATTAGGAGGTTTTTGGAAAGCTTGCCACATTAAACATGAAATTTATTCAAGTGAATGTTAAATTGATGGGGTAGTACAACTTCATTTGAAAATTAAACCACGTGTTGAGAGAGATTTCTGGATAATAGAGACGGAATTGAATATTCAGTTCTTTTCATAGAATTCTGAACAAGTCAATGCAATGTTTACAATCCTGGTCTCAACCAAAAATATGTCAGATGAATCTGTTCTCCACCTTTCTAAAATAACTGGACTGCTCGATGTTACCAGCAAAAGCATGGGGAAAAATTAACATCTTTGGGCATTTCTGAAATTAATTTGTAATGAAATTCCAGTTTTTGAATTTGCTGTCTTGTGCGGAAGGGTTGGGGAGAGCTAAAGAATAAGTAGGAATTTCTGGATTGTTCAGGCAAGTTGATTGTTGTCTTGAGTGTCTTCAGCTTCACTGACATAGGTCTTTAAGAGGCCTTCCTGAACATCTGCTGTTCATTTTGGGCTAAGGCCATAGTGATGGTCACCCTGGGGCTGCCTCTGTCAAGTTCCCACATACCGGGTTACAGTTGTCCAGCTTGTTTTGCAGTCTGTCCCACAGCTCGATGAAGTGTTACCTGTCCATGCCACATCAGTTTTGGCTTTCAGCCCTAGATACTCAATTCACCTGATACATCAGTGCTGAGCAGGAGTATTTGTGGAATAAGTGGGGTTCATTTTAATTACAAGCTTACAGTGAAAGCAAAATGAGCTGCACTCTTTGGATGATGTAAGAAAGTAAATTAAGCTTTTAGGTTATTAACTATCATAAACTTTCCACTTTCATGTTTTGTAAGAAGTGCTGATCCAGGACAGGAAGCAATAGCATATTTTAGCAGGCTCTTGCATGTCTTTAGAAAAAAACCAAGTTATTTAGCGCACAGGAATGTCACTGGTAAACCGGAGGGCAGTTTCCAATACACTGAGCTTGCTAATGCAAAACTGGATGCAAAACAGCCATGCTGCCATCACAGGGCATAAAAGTGGGAGAGGAGTCACTTGGGATGCATTTTGGACCACGTGCCCTATACACAAGGGTTGGGTCCAGAGAGGGAAGGCCTTGTTGGGTGTCCACAAGAAATGCTTTGCATTCAACACACAGACACGTGCCGCCCCTCCTCAAGCCCTGCTGGGGGTTTGCTACTCTGGACAGGCAGACATGGAATGAAATCCCACAGAAGTGGCCACCAGCTACAGTCGGAGGGAAGGCACTCTGCTGCGAGGGTGCAAGCCCAGTTCCCTGATGCCTTAATTCTGCTGGGCAGCAACAGTGCCCATGCCTACAGGGGTTCCTCTGAACAAGGCAGCGCTGCTGCCTGGCTGGGCTGTTCCTCCACCGAAGGGCAGGGGCAGCACCTGCTCCCCATCCTGACTGAAGCAGGGTGTCTGGCAGGCCCTGGCACTGCCATTCTGAACCTCTGTGTAAATGCCAGAATTACTCCAAAGCACCTCTGTGATCCCTGCAGAATTCACAACTGAAAAAAAAATATTTTGAAATACTGCTACTTTTAAGTAGTCGTTGAAGACAAAACAAAACTTGGCCCATATTAATTGACTTTATAAGGTCCTTTTCTGTGGAATATGTGGAATAACACGCAATGGGAATAGGTTGTTCCTTACAAATTTAAATCCATTCCATGTTCTTCTGGGTTTTTTTCCCTTTGGGAAAGAAAATAATTAAGCTTAACATTAAAAAACTTCTAGCCTGTTTGTGTCTCCAGAACAAAATAGCTCACTCAAATAATAAGGAAACACAAACCCATGCATATAAACTACTTAAGATTATGAAGCAGAGAAACAATACTGAAAAATACGAACTCCAAAGTTAGAAAACTGGTGGAATCCCAGGTTTCATGCTAACAAATGCAAGCTAAATGTCAGATCTACAGCACTCAAATTCTGTGTAATAGACAGTGTGTGAAAGTGCAGGGCAGTCACGGCTACCAGTTGTACACTGTACAGGTACAGCCAACACATTTGGGTCCAGACCTCAAGAAAAACAAGCTGAAGCTTCAGCCATTGTAGTAGCAGAAATAAAGTATATTTAAATTTTTCCATGCATTTCTGAGCAAGTTTGGGTTTTTTTTGGTTTTTTTTAAATACAGCCACTGAGCTTCCCAAATCCTGTTGCAAAACTGTGGGGACAGGGAGCCTAATCACCTGTGGAATTCTCACATGGTTGTTAGTGGGCACTTAGTTTCTAATCCCATGGAGGCCTGGTTTGCTTATTTCACCTGACTGGTCACAGGTTCCCACCACTCACTGCACATTTCCTTGAGCTGGACAGCTGATTTTACTGGGCTAATGCTCCATGACATCTGTCCGTGTGACGTGCGGTGCACAGCATCTGCACGGGCACAAGCCAGCTCTCCCACAGAGAGCTGTGGGAAGCAGGGCAGCCCAGGGAATGGAGGATGGAACCAACCTGCTGGTGGCCAACTGAACCAGAGTTTGCCACATGCAGGGCAAGTGACCCAGTGAGACAACTGAGCATCTATAAAAAATAGAAACCTCAGGGAAAATTTGTCTCTAAGGTGTGAGAAAAAGGTACATTATAAGAAACTGGCAGTAACAAATTTCTCAAATGGAATTAAAAACTTTGTGCTGTCTATCCTTTGAAATATGCCTTTTAAAAAAGTTATTATTTCAAAAGTTATGCTAATTAATTACAATTCCTACATCTGTTAATAACTAAAACATTCAATCAAATTAACTAAGCTACAGCTTTGCCTACAGTTATGACAATATATCATGAAAGTTGGGTTTGAACTGAACATCACTTTTGTTGTATTACTCCATATCGGACAAGTTACACATGAAGAAAGAAGGAAAAATATATAATCAGCATGCTAGGTGCACTATGCATTTAGAAAAGCAAAAATATATATATCATATCCAGAAGCAATGTTCACTTGATCTTTACTATCCTGGGGAAAAACATTCTTGCTGTGAGGAATGCTGTTGGTAAAGTTCAGGTACCTAGATTTTCTAAAGGAGTTTATGTTACATTGCTGGGAGTTGTAATGAATTCCTATTTGGGAGCACTTCATGCCTGCTTTAGGCTTCTAACTCTTGGGGTCTAATTGGCTCTCTGAAGGCAGGAGCCCAGTTCTTTGGAGAGGCTAAAGACAGGGAGGTATCTCTACAGACCGTTAGGGCACCTGCACCTTTGGTGCTACAAGCTCTCTCTTAAGTGTCTGAGGACACTGAGGTGCCCAAGTTAAAACCTGAAGATAAACCATGTGAAATACAGTACATCTAACAGCACAAATCTTTTAAATAAAAGTGAAAAAATATTGGTAAGGATTTATCTAACTGAAGGTACTTCGCTAATATAGCTGTCATTTCAAGGAGGTTTTGTCCCAGTAATTTCATTTTTATGTACCCTACTCTTCACCTTGGCTGTAGGAAAGCAAGGCAGTAGGGTGCCTAAAACTATTTGTAAAATAAACCTAAAAAGGCTCTAAATTAAGTCCTCCTCTCCCAAAACCATGAAATAGTCTTTCATGTATAAACCCTTCAGTTTCTTCAGCCACTCTGCAGCCATCTTGACCAAGAGCCTTCACAATCACATCTTTGGTTCCCTGATGGACACTTTCCACCCCTCCAGCACAATTTAGGCAGGTCCGTTTCATCTACAAATGGTGTGCAACCAAGAAGTATGCAAAGTAGTTCTAACCTCACTCAAGGATTACAGTTGCATGGTCTCATCTTACTTGGGGATTAAGGTACTGAATAAACTGATTGTTTCTCTGTGTACTTTCTGCTTGGTTTTAGTCTACTGCAATCCCTACAAGTGATCAGCTCAGCAGCTCAGTCAGGGCTGAGAAAAATCCAACACTCATGACCAAAAAGCTCCTACTGGGCAAGTACTGTACAATCAAAACACTGATGTCTTTGAGATCCCTTTTCTCCAACTCATAAAACGATTATATTTTCTTTGTCTAGAAAGCAATTTCCGATAAAACAGATGAAAAATACAAATGGCAATCACCTACACAGACCTGGATCTGCAGTGTGCTGGGTGTGAACTTACTGCACACTGGCTGTTCTGTACTAACTCCTTACAGGAACAGTAAACACTTAACATAGACATAACAGAAATAAGCATATACCTAAGAGGCTTCACTTCTCTATTTGTACTCAGTGTGCATCCAGGTGTTGTAGCTGTTCAGAGGGACAGAGTAGCTAGAGTACTTGACATTCACACCTTCTATAGGACTGAAAACTTTAAATTTTCTCAAGCTTCGCACACAGTAAACTACGTTCCTTTATTAGGAAGAAACATTTTAATGTGCAAGAACACTTTATTTGAAATTCATATATGTCTGGTACCCTATCGGGAAGATTTCTTTCTCAGCTCCTTTTTTATCAATTAGTGATTTCTGAAAGTAATTCTCACTTTGTTTTGGGAGTTTCACTATTTTTTCCTCTGCTGCTTGATCTCTTTTTACCCCTGCTCCTGGATCGAGAGGAGCTCCTGCTTCTGCTCCTGCTGCGTGTCCGACTGTGACTCCTGCTGCGACTGCGGCTGCGGCCTCTCCTCTTCCTGCCCCTGCTGTGAGACCTCCTCCTCTCTCGGCTCCTCGACCTCCCCGAGCGGTGCCGCCTCTTGTTTTTGCGGCGACTCTTCTTCCTCTCTGATTCTCCGTTTCTGCGGTAGGAATGGTCTGGGCTTGGGCTGCCCCTTCTCCTGGAGCGGCTGTAATAGTCGTCACGATGGCTCGATCGGTTTCTCCTCTCAGAGTTTTTAGACAACTGATGAGTCCGTTCAGGAGAAATACGTATGTCTCTATTGGCCTCCCAAAACTCGTTGTTTGGATTTTTGAATACGTGAAGAAAGTTGCAGTGTTTCCCTCTTGGACACTTCTGCCTTTCAAATAAACCTGCAACAGATTAGGGTTTGCTTTTTTACGAACCAGACCTGTTAAATCTCTTTCTTCATTATGTACCAACTGGAAGAAATTTAATAAACTGAATTTTGCTTCTCCAAACAGAAGAACATGCATCTGACCACCTATCAATTTAACTCACACAAGATTAATTTTCATTGTTTACTTTTCTTGGAATTAGCTTTTTAACAGCTATGAAGATTTGGTTTTAGCTTAGAACAAACATAACTTTTAATTTCATTAAGTTTTATTTACCTTAATGTAAGAAGGTAAATAAGTCACATGTTCTATTTACTGCTTAGAACTGTTGATAGTTCAGAAACCACCGTTGCTTCTCAAGAGATAAATTAGTACTTCCTGGAGTTTCACCTTAAGATTATTATTTCCAGAATCCAATCCTTTTTTTTCTAGACCATGGTAAATCCACTGGAACAATTCAGACACTTACATGACATGGTGTAATACTCCCTTTCTTTCCTGGATCTACACAAGCAAGTTAGCACATTTGTCTTCCAAACAGAAATGAATACAACATCAGGCAGATCTGAAAGCTACAGCCTAATCCCTCTTTTTCACTTCCATGAGAGAGTATTCTTTCAGTAACACATACTCTCTTTTCCAAGACTCACCACATATGGCAGTTTTCCACCTCGTCACAGGACAGAATTCACAATGAAGCTGTCTGCCTGCATACCATCGCCCACTGAACAGAGCCAGAGCTGCCTGACAGTCCTTCTCCCTTTAAAAAGTAAAAACAACAGACGGCATGACCATCACACAATCATTTCAGGCACCCCTTACCACTTCTGGATTCCCACTACAGTATGAGAACGGACTGCATGGATGATACAAACACTTCTTGTTCATTACTCAACTCTGGAGTTTAGCTCTAACACTTTGTAAGACCGTGAGTACTTACGACTGGTACTGGACGTACACATTTCCTCGCAGGTGAGGCTCATAGTTGCAACTGACCTGAGGGGATGGAAACATGAAGTTAGGGCAGTGGAAGGTTTATGCTGTACAGCAGCTCACATATTCTGAGATGGGCAATTCTCATTTAAAACAGCTCATCCATATAAAATTAGAGATGATGTTTTTCAAAACACTAAGTGTTAACCCCCCCAAAAAAAACCCCAAAAAAAGCCTTTCTGGCTTATGTTTAAATTATGCTTTGATTAACTCTGGGACCTTGGCTTCACTTAGTCCACAAGAAAGCTTGTTCTCCATTGTCTTGCACTTGGTCTGGGCCAACCCTACTGTGCAACAGCCAAATCCTCCTCTGACAACAATTATTAGTATCCTCACATGGAAATGAGGGATTCATTACCATAAGAGACTCTAGAGCAATACATCTTCACAGCATCCCTTTAAAATGGCTTAAAAAAGCTGATGACATCATCTTTCACTGTACAGTTCTGAAAAACCTTTTTTGTAATAATTTAGCATTCAAAGTAGATCTAAAGCTCTCAAAAATTAACTTTGGAAAAGCTTGCTGCTAGTTACAAAAGATTCCAACAGGCAGGTCCAGGCAGGTGGAACCCAGTTCTCCAGGACAAACTGTGATTCCAGCCTCTGTTGCCCGCAGGCCTCTTCCAGTATCTGCAGCAAACAAAGTTAGCGGCTCCTTTCATCCCTGAACCCTGACTGACCCTCAGGGAATACCTCTTTGTGTGCTGGATCAGCAAAGGGCTTCAGCCACAATAACAAGCACTTGTATAATTATTACAGGATAAGGAGTCAAACTTTTTGAGATAAACATTGTCAATACAAGAACAAGTGAGAATGATTTTGCCATAGACATTTTTGGGTAGGAAAATAACCTTAGTGTTCTAAGGTAGTGTTTTATCAGGATCTTCCACATTCTAGTGCAGCTTCCCAGAAAAAACAGCCAGAATAAAACCTTGGGCTACACTGGGAAAGTAAGTAAGCTGACAGAGGGGTGTGTATAATCTGATTCTAAATGGTCACAGAGGCTCAGCTCACTCACAGTTAAGATCCCTGCAGCCAACATGTTTTTCTGAAGCATCTCTAATGTAGTGAAAATGTGCATGAGAATCATCTTGCTGTTGCACAACTGCCTCAGCAGCCAAGGAATGGCACACTAATAGTCACAGGGACCCAAGCAGGTGCAGCTTAGCACACCTGCACAGAACCACAGTACAAAGCCAAGGACCTGACTTTGCTGACAAGGCTTTTCAAGCCATGCTCCATAGGGAATCTGCATCCTGTTTTCTAGTAGAGGACAACCGGCTATTATTCCATGAGTCAAAATATGGAGGGGATGCTCCTCTCCTCCAAACAAGTGAAGGTTTCTTACCTATAAAGCTCATTATACAACTACTGAAAACTCACTCCTTCTACTTTCCTCTTGCTTGAAATGCTAATGCCATCTCAGTCCAGAGGCAGCTGTGAGTAGATGAACACAAAAGAAGAAAAGGCACTATATGCCTCCTGGTGACTGCAGGAAAACACTCAGGAATGGCAAGCAGAAAGGGATGCTGCAATAGATTCAGATACAAGGAGATGGCACCATCCAAGCTGCATATTTTTGGTGCAACATAGGACTGTTAGCACACATCATTCATCTCTGAGGTCTCCAGATACAGATCCCTCTTTATCCCCGTAAGAAACAATATAAATGGGAAAAAATCAGTACAAAACACTGAGCAAACCAAATGCACAAACTAAGGATGGATAACAAATCTCAAAACCATTTATGTCACTCACCTTTCTATAATTCTTCCTACTGAAATATCTGCTATCTTTTCAGTTCATTGTAATCTGGTTTTATTTTATTCAGCCAGTCCTAAAATGACATTGTTTGGGTGTACACTCCAAATGCATTTCATACCCCCAGTATTTAATTCCCTAGGCCCAAATACAGTAGCTCGGATGTATTTATACTGTCTAACAGTCTTAATGGACCTCTGGGACTTTGCACAGGATAAGAAAAGAAAGGAATATGAGGTAAGTGGACTGTTGAATAGTGTGAATAATGTGCAATATAGAAGCCCAAGCTTTTTTAACACTTCAGAGGAATGGGAGAGAAGATTCACCCAGACTAAGATGGTGCTCTGTAAGAGTAGTGACAAGTTTACATGTGCCATGAGAGATGCACAGTTTGTTTTAAGGACACAGCATAGTTCCCTAGTGCCCAGAGGATTTAGCTGGGGCATGCTAGACAGAACTATTCGTAAGCCTCATAAACTGCACTTAGATGCATACCTTGAACTGAACCACCTTCCCCACATTCTGAAATTCGGGGAGCACATCCTCATAGAACTCCAGGAACTGCTGGTAGGTCTCCTCATCACTGTACTCCAGACTGGCATCTGTGTCATAGTCATCCCTCCGGCACTGCTCCATGCCAAACGTGATGAACATCCCTCGCACGAGCAGTGTCTTGCTCGATGTGGGGTAGTTATGCTTGCGAGAACACCTGGACAGGTGTAGTGGAGAAAGAAAAGTGGGAAGATTGGCACTTTCAGCAGAAGATACACTTCTTGAGGCTGCAAACATTTGTAATTTTCAGTTACAGTTACTATAAAAGAAAATTCATTAGTGGAAGATCAAGATACTTCAATTACTAAACCAAATACTTTGGAGTGAGTCTGTACATAACCTTAAGGCCTCCTTAATGCCATTAACAAAACACATTCTTACATAAAAAAGCAGAACTACAAAAGTTATAGATACCAATGTCACAATGAGAGCTGAAGTAATTTCTTTTAGGCTACAAGGGTTAATGTAATGTGTTCCCATTTTCTGAAGGGCTTAAAAGACTGTCAGGAGTCTTTCTATAAGGAGATTTTAAAATCCCTGCTCTTCTTTTGGCCAACTGAACAAGTTTTACTGAAGCTGTTTTCATCATATGGGAGTGGAAGGTGGGAATGTGGGAAGAACAGCACATCACGGCATTTAGACCTACACCTGGATGAGTATAAGACTGGTATTTTTCCACTTCTCGCAAAAAAAAAACCCAAATGAAAACAAACAAATGAAAAAAAAACATCATCAAAAAACCACAAATAAACACAACAAAAAAAAATCCCAAAATTGCCCCCCCCAAAAAAACAATTCCAAAAACCTACAAAAACCAAAAAATAAACAAACAAACAAAAAGATTCAAAGATTCTTCTAAATCAGTCATATCTTAATCTGCAGCTTCTTGCAGCCATAAAAGTATTAGATCTCCCTCACCATCCATCATATTCAGGCTACCTCGCTAACATGCTGAAATAGTTCTCCCCTAGACACCTCTAGATTCAGTAAGAACACAGATGTTCTCCATGTTTATTTCACTGTGCTTTATGACTCCCATTCAATATATCCCCAAGCAACTGGGTCATGCACTCTCCCAACACTTCTCCTTTTCATGACATGACCAGAAAAACATCCAGACTAGTCTAGTCTCTTTATGTCACTGGGCTGCACAGAACTGCAGGGAGGTCAGGTGTCAAAATGGACAATTACAACCCAGACTTCAGCTAGGAAGGTTTTCTGTACCCAGTCAATCAGAAATGGACTCTCACCTTCTGGTTGTCCCCCTGGACTTCAAAAACCAAACGACAACAAAAAATGCAATCTACAAACCCAAAACTAAACCAGGAAACAATTAATTTGATGATTATTGTTTTTTTACATTTTAGAAGCTGCCTCCTTTTGCCGTTCAATTTCAATAATAGAACAGAAAGTATTAAACACACCTAATATTGTCTGTACACAAAATGATATATTCACATGACAGAACAAAAGGAACCCCAAGGAAAATGAATGACCCAAGAATCCAATATTACTGTACAATGTTAGGGTTTGAATTACTGGAGAAATTGGTAGTAGCAAACTCAGCCAGTTTCAGCTTATTCAGGACATAGTGAGCTTTGACAAGATTCAGTAGTCATTTGTTAATAACACTGGCTCTTAATTTTTCACTACCCCTTTCAACCCATCCTTCCAGTCCTACCCTAGCTGTACCAGTCCTTCAACTTAGAGACAGCACCAGATATTAAAATGACCAGATTATGAAGGAAGCAGGTAAGTGAAGAAAAAGAAGGAAGATGAAAGGGAGGTAGCTGAGATCAACAGGGGTGAAAGAGGAAGGGCAGAATATGATGTTTCTCAGTATTTATTTTCCAAGAGTTATTCATAGTTCAAATGCAAAGTTCAAAGCAAAACTGAGTTTTATGGAATCCATAAATAATCCATGGAAGTTATCTCCATTAAAGATCACTACAACAAAAATACTGCAAAGACTACAAAGCCCCAGACATTTGAAAAAAAAAATGCTGTCTGCAGTGATATAGCTGGTGAAATTTTTATTATGGAATTCAACACATATTTCAGAATAGGAAAAAAAAGATGTGAACTTGAAGCTTCCATATAGTTGAATTATCTTATAATTATCCACAATATACACCACACTGGAACAAATTACTCCCAGGATAAAGAAAACTACAATAGCTAGACTGCACATGTTTCAGTGATAGAAGTTAGTAAAATAACCTTGTAAGTTTTTGCTGAAGATTCATGTAATAAATATCAGAGTCCTTCCTTGCTAAGCTGTTGTTTCTCTTTAGCACAAAAAAAATCAGGGATTTTCAAACCAGAGGCTGCATTTGGGTCATCATTGTTCCTGGCCACCACTGAACACATACTCCATAAACTCATTATACTTCTGGTTTCCTCTATATCCTCTGGGAACAAGTTTGCCATTTGTTTCATATGAGAAAGTCTTTCCTTTGTCAAAGCTGGTAAACATTCTGAGACACCTGACTAAATTGCAAATAATCATTCCCACCCTACTCCTGAGTTTACTGCTCATCTACCACAGTCCTCTTCCATCCCCCTCTTTGAAAGCAGAGTCTGGATTTGTCAGCCACTTCTACAGAGGTGTTGCTCATCTCTCATCATCGTGATGAGCTTCTCTGTTCTTCCCTTTTGCTACACTTCCCTCCTGAGACAGGGGCACCCGGTCAGTGTACCAGAATCACAACTGAATGCATCGCACATTTAAATAGTGAGAACTCTGGAAGCCACCTAATCCCAAGTGTGCAGATTTACTTTCTCTAGTCCATTTGGGTTCTGAACATATGCAAATTAGAAAATATAAAAAACTAGCATCTGGCATATCAGACCTGTACTAAGAACAGACCATATACATTCTATCAGAATATATCTGTGCATGAGTCTAAGCTAAGAAAATCCAATGTAACCAGAAAGCACCATCAGTACTATGCCATAACAATAAATAGCTCAATTCCAGCCAGGCAATGCTCTGCTCTCAATCCTCATCCAAATACACGGAAGTATTTTATGCAGCAATTTTTCCTCAGTTTGCTTATGACCTAATTAAGTTGCCTTTGTTTTATCTCCCCAACACACTTCTATCCTGGTAAATATTCAATGGATTACCTGTCTCCAAATCGGCAGGAACCTGTTTTAATATAAAATGGGCAATTTGCTCTATCCTTCTCTGTACCCAGATTCTCTGGGGGCTCTGGGTTATGCCAACTCACACCATTCTCCAGCTGTGGAAGAAATATTAAAATAGACAAAAGTGAGAAAACAGTAAAGAAACGGAGTGTCAAGAATAAAACTTAACAACTGAACTCACATGCAGTTATGAGCACTATGTTTCTACAAGGCAAGCTGAACCTATTTAAAGCATTGTTTTTCAAAGCTGCCCTGTGCCTTGGGTCTCACTTTATACATCTGTGTCATGGTTTAACCCCAGCCAGCAGCCAAGCCCCAGAGAGCCACTCGCTCACAGCCCCACCAAGTAAGATCAGGGAGAGAATGGAAGGGTAAAAGATATAAAACTCATGCATTGAAATAAAGACAGTTTAAGAGGGAAAGCAAAAGCCAGGCAAAAAAGCAAAGCAAACCCAGGAATTAATTCATTGCTTCCCAGGGGCAGGCAGGTGTTCAGCCATCTCCAGGAAAGCAAGTCCTCATCACATGTAACAGTGATGTGGGAAGACAAACACCATCACTCTGAATGCCCCCCCCTTCCTTCTTCTTCCCTCTACTTTATACACTGAGCATGATGTCAGATGGTCTGGAATATCCCTTTGGTCAGTTGGGGTCACCTGTCCTGGCTGTGTCTCCTCCCAACCAACCATGCACCCTCTGCCTCTTTACCAGTGTGGCAGTATGAGAAACAGAAAAGACCTTGGAAGAAAAGACCTTGCGTCTGTGTAGGCCCTGCTCAGCAATAACAAAAACATCTCCACATTTTCAACCCTATTTTAAATGTAAATCCAAAACAAAGCCCCATACTAGCCACCATGAAAAAAATTATCTCTACCCTAGCCAAAACCACCACAACCTGGCAGAGAGAAAGCTGAGACTATTTACTTATTTTTCTCTGCAACAGCCCTAAGCTCAGCAAGCTCATCATTATAACTGTTATGTCTAGAAAAGGCTAAAATAAAATTAACCTGCCAAAGGACAGAATTTTAAAAAATTAAATTCATAGTTAGCACTGGAAGTAAAAGTATCCATACTGATCATCTTGGGTCATTAAAAATTCTCTAATTCAAAATGGCCTCACCAAGTTGCAAGCCTAGAATGACTACAATCAAGACACATATTTGAAAAGAAATTTTCATTCTAACCAAACAATCTGTAAAGCTGACTGGCCTAAGTTCTCATTTTAAATCAACTGAAAATTCTTTTTACTCACAAGCAGCATTTGACCCAGCTACCAATTCTGCACATGACTTGCAGCCGTAATTCTCTATCACCAGAACAGCCCTGTTATGTCAGCAGTAAATGAACCCTGAACTGCTACTCTAATGCAGTCTCTAACATACCACATTTCTGCCTATTCCTCTGCAGACATGACTGCTAATGCATCTTGAGCTCTGGCAGGCAGCAGCTCAGAGCAGTTTCCTACCCATCTTATGGAACAGATTCCCTATCTAAAGAACTATTTAAACATGATTTGGAACCAAATGTAACTCCAATGTAGCTATGGCAGTCAATAAACAATGGATAACTAGGTTAAAACTTATTTTTCAGATTCATGCAGTGGTTTAAACAGAGCAAGAATCTTCACAAGTTTAACCATGTGACTGAGATAAAAATCCAAATTATTCTTTAAGGCAATCTCTAAGAGACACATGAAAACTGCAGCTTTCTTTTGTACACCCTGCCAGCTTGAGATCCATGCTCTTCCAGGCATCCAAGCAGGCAAGCTTCTCCCTTCCCCACCTTTTTTTCTTTTCCTTAAGGATCTGTGCCCTCCTCTACCACTGAATCCTCTTATTTAGAGCCTGACATCTGCTTAAAAAGACAAGTTTATCCTGCCACCCAGGACTGACAGATTTATTTCGAATTACAATTCACAAATAAACCATCATGCACAGTGTTTTTAACAGCACACAGCAGTATTTCCAGGTTCATTTTGACTCAGACCTCCTGAACAGTCATCAGCATGCACAACTGCACTGCCACCAACCAGCCAGAAATATGCTTAATTATGTTCCACCCAGTAAATAATTGTTTACAGCTCATGCAAGCCACTATATATTAAATTTATTCAGGCCATTAGGTTCTGGAGAGCAGATGGACAGCATGCTAGAAGGCAAACACTGGATGGAAATTAAATTACTTTTCAGTTCTTTTTTCAGAAAGTCTCTGAGCATACCTGGCTTTCAGCTTGATCCAGCATCCTCTGCACAGCTGCCTATAAATGGTGCAAACACAGGACTAGTGAAAACCCTGAGGATACACAAAACATCTGGTTTCTTTAGTTAAGAACCTAATTTACAATGTTCAGTGATTATGCATAATGAAAGTGTGATGGGGTTTGCTTTAAAAACAGGAGATTTACTTTGGCTCTGTAGCAATTCATGTACTACAAAGCTCTTAAAGGATACATCAGACAAGACCCTCATGTAGATGATCTTCTAAACTAAATGACAGACAACATACAAGTTTAATTTTCTCTTTTAAAACTATCAGTGAACTATTGATGCTTAAATCTGTCTCCTGCTCTAGTACACAGCCTGGTTACAGGTAAGTCCATAATCGTTTAGCTGCACGAAATGCTTTAACTTACACATTTTATTGAACACACGGAAAAATGCACTGCTTAGTGAGCCTCTGTTAAAGCAAGAGATGCAACTGGTAAGAAACTTAAACATTGTAAGTTAACCATATCTAGCCTTCCAAATACAGGAAAGCAATGAGGATATTCTTTCCCTTCATTTTTCTAAGTGGGCCGAGCATAACAATACCACTCTCCAGAACTGGCTGGACACTAGTTCTAATAAATTGTTCTACGAAGTTCCTAGAAAAAAGATATTTTAACATAATCAGTACAAGAAAATATGCTAGGACTGGAAGAGAATTAATTAAATGTAAAAAGAGCAAATAAAATTTAAAAATGCAATTAAAGATGAGGACCCAGACAACATCTGGTACTGATCACCACGGATGTTAGACAGTACCCACCCTAATAAAAAAAAATTAAACAGAACAAACAAACAAAACTCCCTGAACCACACAAACAAAAAAAAACAACCAAAGCCAAAACTAATCCTTCACCCTCTCCAAAAACCCTCTAATCACCAGCACCCATCAAACCAGAAAATCTATTTCTTCATTTTAGGGAGGGAAATTAGTTTTTTTATTGTATCACTGTTAGACCTTGAATAAACTGCTGTTTCAAGACATAGGCAAAAGCAATGAAACAACTTTCTGCTGCTAAAATGGGTGGCTCTGCTTTTAGCTGGGTAATTAGTTTCCCCCTGGGTGCCTGTCACTGCCCTCTATGAGCCAATTTAATTCACTATCCCCATAAATAATAACCCAGAAGAACACAAAGCAAAGAATCCAACAACCAAATAAAAAAGAAAGCTGCTTCCAGCTAGTTCAGGGACACCAGTTACTCCTCTGAGGGCTTGGGCACACCCAGACACAAGGATAAAGGGGAGAAATAAAATCCTGCTGTTATCATGGTAAACTCTCTCCAAACTGCATCTCAACCCTAAATAAAGGACACGAGCATAATTTTCTCTCCCTACTCTGCAAAGACAGAAATGGACACCTGAACACCAGAGGAAGACAGGAAATAAAATAAGTGCTGTTCTTTGGCATCCCTCATTCAAGTGTTACATAATCAGTGGCACAACCAGCTATTAACTGCACACAGCCACAACTGTCTGCTCATGGCTCCTCTCCTGCTGTGGCTATAAGGCACAGCTCCCAGTGAAATGGCTGGAAACTTTGTGACTGTGGAGAATCTAAAGTGACCAGATCCTAGAAAGCTGCAGTCACTCTTCAATAAGAGGCCAGTCCTCACACTGGCTTACTGTACATGACATCTAACATCCAGGTCACTGAACTTGTAAAACTTAAGACAAATGTATCATTAACAGAAATGTCATCAACGACTTGTATCTTCAGTATCATTTTTATTCCACCCAAAGAGCTCTGAAAAAAGATACGTCCTGTTGGATGAGTCGGGTAAAGAAGAGCTGTAACACATCTTTTGATTAAGAACTGTGTTAAGGAAGAGCAGCAATGTACTTCCATATTCCATATCCTCTTTGGGCATTTTCTTCCGCACTGACTGTGTTTAACTGGGACATTAAGGAAGGATTATGTTTAACACATGATGCAGAAAGTGCATTTATCAGAACCTGCACTGGCACAGTACCTTTGTATTTACCTGATGTAAACAATTACACACTGTGAACAACCAGATGGGTTAACAAGAGGTACACTTCAGTATATGGACCCCCTGGATACTCTTTAACACTGAACAATGGTTTAGTGTTAGACAGAATGGGTTAACTAATGTATTTGCTAATTATAAAAAAATCCCTTTTCAACATGCATAACAGTTGCATCTGATCATGTCACAGGACACATAACATGTATATCTTCCCACCACCAAAAATCACCTCTCTCTCTCTCTTCTCCTGTTGCTTCTGCTGTGCCACTTCTCTCTCTTTTCTTTGCTGCTCTTCCCATTCTTCTTTGATCTTCCTCTTTATAACAGAAAAAAAAATAAATTAAGGAATAATGCTTTACAATCAAAGTCAAAAGCACCATGTTGCATACAACTCCTTGACCATTAGGTTTTCATCTAGTCAGAAGCAACAAAATCTGACAAAAAACCCTTCTAAGAGCTGTTGTTTTCTTCTCTTTTCAATTCTGCTTTTCTATACAAAAGACTGGAGAGTCTATGCTTTCAAACACACCAGCATCAAGAAAAATGGGTCCATCACAAAATAATCAAAGTCACTACACTAAGCTACCTTGTTGCCTAGCACATCTGTAAGGTTTTACATCCTTATACCTCTTCTTCCTCCTGACGCTTTCTTGCAGCCTCTTCTTTTTCTTTCTTTAGCTTGAACTCTTCTTGGGCCTTTTCTTCTCTCAGCAACCACTGCTCATGTAGTTTTTGTCTACCAAAGAAACCAGACACCACTTAGACAATCAGCTAAAGGGCTACCCATCACTGATGCAACTCTCATAAATACAATTCAATATTGTATTTATTACTACAATAATAACTGCAACTTACCTAATCTTATTTAAATGAGAAATTTCCATAGGAATCATTCAGGCTTTAGAGGAAAGGACTGTGTAGCCTGACATATTCAATAAAGATTGTGTTTCACAGAATATATTTGAACTTTTCAAAGTACTGAAATGGAATTGATTACAAAAGTGTTTATTGCATATATGCCATTTTCTAGATTTCTCACCTTTCTGCCTCAAGTTTTTTTTCTTCCTCTTCTTCTTCCTCTTCTTCCACTTCCTCCTCTTCCTCCTCAGACACAGATTCATCTTTTTCTGCAGCTTCTAAAAAAAAGCACAATTCAAGACATCTACATAACTGCATGCTACGGCCAACACAGATACACAAAATGCTATCTTAAAAAAAAAAAAACAAAAACAAAAAACCCCCAATCACTTCTAGTTCCACTGACAGTACCAAGTACTTCAGTTACCTGAGTCCCTTAGTTTGGCAAGTGCCTGCCGCTTTTTTTTCCTCTTCTCCTTCTTCAGAATAGCTCTGTACTTTTGATGGCTGAGGATGAGAGAACATTACTTATGTTAAAACAGACAAGCAAATAATTTTTACTGTCATACTTGCACTTAATTTCCTTCAGCAGTACAAAATCCCACAAACTACAAAATTAACAGGCATTTATATGAAACAGTAACTCCACAGCAGCATCTGATGTGACAATGAAATCTGGAAATCTGTGGCTCTGCTGTTCAGACTTGCACATGGGCAGCAGCAAGAAGACACCTCACATGGGGTCTCATCTTTTTTGAGCTCTGCAGCACTCGACATCGTCACCAACTCCATGAAATCTCCTATAGCTCCTGAAACTTGGTCACTAGATAAGGGAGAAAAACTTGGGTATCTCCTACCCTACAATTATGGTACAATTTTCAGCACATTCTATGCTTTCTTTTACAGGACATGAAATTTCAAGTTCTTTCTTTTCTCCTTTGTTTTTTTCCATAGACAACAGTCTCAGTGCACAGCTAACAAAACACAGTCCACAGCCCCCACAGACAATGCTCAGCACTTCTCTTCTGCTACAGAAGCTTGGCCAGACTCCTCCTTGTTTGTCTGACAGCTTTGAACAGCTGCCTACAAGCAGCACCATGCCTTCACGATGGTTAAAATGTCTCTAATGTCTAAAAGCCTTTTCACATCAAGCTCTTTTCTGTCAAATTTCATTCTATCTTTCCTCTTCCTAGCCAGGTGATAATGGAGAAATAGGAAGGAGGAATCATCCTCTGCTCTTGTCATTGTGCCACACCAAATGCTGATGGGAGATTAATACCTTCCCCTTTTGGAGTGCGGAATTTTGAAAGATTCCACAAGTGTAATTCAGCCAGCCAGAAGTTCATCCACATCTGCAATCTTGGTCAGGATTGCTCACATCCTCACCACCTGCACACCTGTGCGTGCCAAGGTGACACCACGGTGCCTGTCCCGACAGCAGCGCCTGCCCGCACAGACCAATGTCGCCACCTGGGCCCTCTGCCTCTGACCCGGCCAGGCTGGCCGCTTCTCACCTCGTTTCCCTGCCTGAAATGGATCGTATCCCTCAGCAGGTGCCTGGGGCTGACAAGCGAGAAGCTCCTTCCCAGTTCCTGGGAACTTCTTTTTCTTGAAACCCAGGGAAGGAAGGGACGGAGGAACTCCCCTTACTCCCGGGCCAGCACAGGAGAGGTGGGCACACAGCTGACGCGCAAAGAGCAGCGGCGCCCCAGCCGCTCCAGGGCTGGGCTTCGCCTCTCCCTCCAGCCGCACGACGCCAGAGCGAGGCCTGGGCAAACACCTGCAGACCCCGGCCGGGGAATCCCTTTGTGAGCACGGCTGCCCTGGCCCACGGCCTCCGCGGCGGGGGCGGACGGGGCTCAGCCCGGGCACGCACATGCCGCTGCCTCCCCGCGCCGCGGCCTCCGCTGTTCCTCACATCACCCGCGGCCGCCGCTTTCCCGGGCGCGGAACGCTGTCCCGCCCCGCCGCAGCCAGGGCGGGCCGGCACGGCGGCCCCGCTCCGCCGGCCACCCCCGGCGCCGAAGGGGTTAACGGCACGCTCTCAATAGGGCTTTATTTTTTAAAGAAATTTATCAGATTTTTACAGGGGGACCAGAAAAGGGTTCTCGCTTTTCCACAGGCTCCGTCCAAACAGAGTCCAGGGCTAAAAATACAAAAATTTTGTATAAATTGGACTCCATTCGCAACTTGTGCCGCATAAAGGTGCTCTTTGTGCTGCCCTGGAAATGGTGTACAAATAACTCTTTATTAATGCCACAAAAAGGACTTTAATTATATTTACGCAGATCAAGAAACAGGGTCACCTGAACATCTGAACCTCACAACCGCGCTTTTGTTTCAAAATAAACACCCGCGCTCCCAGCCCGGCGGCGCGGCCGCGGCGCTCGCAGCGCCTCTCCCCGCTCGCCAGGGGGGTTTTTTTTGGGGGACCCCCCCGCTATTGCTGCGGCTCCCGCCGCCTCTCCGCCGACAAAAGCCCCTGGAGCATGTGGGAAAGTTATTAAAGTCCCTGAAATCTGGAGATTTACTTAGGCAAAGCGCTGCCTTTCTGGAGTAAAATCAGCCTGAGCGAGGAGGGAGGGGAGAAAAAGAGGGGAAAAAAAAAGAGACAAAAAGCGAGGGGGGAAAAAAGGGGGGAGGGTGTGAAGGAGGGGAAAAAAAGAGGGGGAAAGGAGGAAAAAATAGGAATATGCTTAAAAGTGACAGGGGAGGTAAAGGGAGAAGTAAAAGGGAGGAGGAGGAGGAAGGGGGGAAGGAAGGCACCGACCCCCGCCGGGCTGCGGGGAGAGCGGGCGGGCTGGACCCGGGGTGACCCCGATCCCCGCAAAATCCCTTCCCCAATTCCCACCCGCGACCGTCCCGTCCCATCCCATCCCATCCCAACCCCACGGCAACCCCCGCAGGGCTCCTGCTTCCAGTCCTCGCGGCGGGAGAAGTACGGGAACGTGTTCAAGACGCACTTGCTGGGGCGGCCGCTGGTGCGGGTGACGGGCGCGGAGAACGTGCGCAAGATCTTGATGGGGGAGCACCACCTGGTGAGCACCGAGTGGCCGCGGAGCACGCGGATGCTGCTGGGCCCCAACACCGTGGCCAACTCCATCGGCGACATCCACCGCCACAAGAGGAAGGTCGGTGTCGCTGCTTTCCCCCCCTCCTTTCCTCCCCTTAACTTTTTCCCCCCCTCCTTTCCTCCCGTTTTCCTTTTCCCCCGTTTTTCCTCGCCCTTTCTTTTTTTTCCCCTCCCTCTTCCCTTACCCTTTCTGGAAAGACCCCAATAATCTTGTCTTCCCAGATGGTCTCCTCATTTCACATGGGGAAAGGCCCTGATT
>JAYDZK010000001.1:98229579-98253298 GCA_034509185.1 Euphonia xanthogaster | reverse complement strand
CGCGCGGGGCCGGGGGCGGCGGGGTCGGCGCGGGGCCGAGGGCACGGAAAGGCGGCGCCGGGGGCACGGAATCAGGCGGCTCTGGGGAGCCCGAGTTACCGAACTCTCCCAAGGACCGCAAGCGAGCGAGTGCAGAGAGCGTTCCGTTGTCACGGAGTCACAGAGTCAGGTTGGAAGGGACCACGGTGGATCGTCTGCTCCAACCTCCCTGCTCAAACAGGGCCATCCCAGGGCGCAGGGCGGTGTCCGGACGGTTCCTGAATATCCCCAGTGAGGGAGACTCTACACCCTCTCTGGGCAATCTGTTCCAGTGCTTGGTCACACGCAGTAAAGAAGTTCTTGCTCATGTTCAGGTGGAACTCCCTGTGCATCAGTTTCTGCCCGTTGCCTCTTGTCCTGTTTCTCGGCACCACCGGGAATAAGGACCCATCCTCTGACACCTTCTTTTTAATATATGTTGATGAGGTCACCTCTAGGTTGTCTCCTCAAGGCTGAACAGGCCGATTTCTCTGAGCCTTTCCTGACTGCGATGTCCTCAGTCCTGTTGGGTACCTGGGTGCCCGTGCAGTGCTGTCTCAGCTTGCCTGGGGTGCTGCTGCACATGGCAGGACTGGGCATGACTGCCTACCCGCAGCCTTGCTCTGTGTGAGCTGTCTTGGCTGTGTTGGGAGTTGTGTGTGGGAGCAGGCTGTTCAGTGCCTGCCATAAGGTGAGCTTTCAGTGTGTCCCTTGGCTGCTGTGAGCATGGCTGCCCTGCCCCACAGCCTCTCAGAGCTGAGGGAAGTCACAGTTCCAGTGCATTGATCAATTTAGCTCACACTGCTGATGTATTCCCATCATCACCTCTGAGGCATTGTACCTGACCTGATTATAAACGCATTTCATGGCAGGAAACTATTCCACACATCCCTCATGGATGTGATGGGTGGAAATATGCAAGTTGTCAGTAATCAATTCCTCTGTGACAGGAGTGATAGATTGCAGCCTTCAGAGGCAGTGTACTTGTAGCTTTCATTTGGGCATGTTTTGCATAGCTATTAATAAAGTTCATTGTTGATTAAGGTCTAAATTATTCTCCTAAACCACAATGTAGGAGCTTATTTCTTACATCCTGGAGGTAGTACACTGCAGAAACAGCCGGAGCTAATGACGGTGAAGCACACTACAGCAGGCTCTGTCAAAATCTGACTAATCGACTGTGCTGTTCATTAACAGCATAATGAGTATCCTCTTTTTCACTCTGAAGCTCAGTGAAGTTACTCAAGGCAAGCATGTGACTGCTGTAGTCTGCAGTTACATTTGCCACTTGACCAATGAATATTCAGACCATGACCTCTCTGCTGTTACTTAACCATGTGCCAGATCCTAGACTCTCTTGAAATTAAGGAGTTGTCATCAGTAGTACTTCCACTGCTCCTTGTGTAGAACATACATGTAAAGTAACACATAATTTGCTGTTTCTTGGATACAGAAGATGGCAGTATTGGGCATTTAACAACTGATGAACCATTGGCACCCATGAAAGTTTAAAAAAAAAAAACCCAACCAAATGTGTTTCATAATCTTATTTCATTAAGAAATTATAACTATAGCTTTCATCCTCTCATCAACAGAGGAAATGCCATAATATTAACCTTCCTTTAAGTTATTTATGAGTCTAAATTGAGAAATTCTATAATTTCTTTCTTTTGGTATGCTACATTTCATCATGGCATTTTTCCAATGTTCTTGGGGAAGGCACCATCTTAAGCTTATATATTTCAGCAATTAAAAGTAGGATCTCATTTTAAGAAAACACAAAACATAACAGCTATTACAGATATCCAGAATGATTCTGAAAAAGCTGTCATTCTTTTCAAAACAAGGATACAACATTTACATTTTTCTGTTTTGTTTATTTTTATTAGTTTATACACATATAGCAGCTTGGTTTTCAAGTCCAGTTGCGTGTCTTTCCAGATGTATACACAGAGCTGTGCATGCAGAGTAGAGCAGCTGTGTGTTAAAGTGCAGTCACTCTCTTTGGCACACATTTGAACTTCCTTTCCCTGTGGCTCTTCTGGTTTCCATTTCTCGTATTTTCTGCCACTATGGAGTAACATAAGCAGATAAGAAGGGTTCACTCTCTTTGTTGTCTGCCCCAGCCTTCTGTGGAAAAAAGAAAGATACATTTGATAAGCATACAAATTATGCAAAATTGTCCTCACTATAATATTTGCCATATGCTCCAGGAGGAGAGTGACACCTTTCCTCATGGAATTGTACATCTGTTTGTTTTGTTTTTTTTCCTGGATGATACAAATGGAAATAAGAGAATATGAAGGGTGTTGTCTTAGCCAACATGACTTCCATCATCATTATAGTGCAAGGATTTCATATCGCCAGAGCTTCGTACCTCCTTGATGTTTCCTGCAGGCAGCTCCTCTAAGCACTGCCTCTTCCTGGTCCTTGCAGCAAACATCTAACTCCTCTCATCAATCTACTCTTTTATACCACTCATACTTATTGGCTACAAGTGTGGCCTGTTAAGATCAGGCCTGCTTTTAATCTTTAGTAATTGGTTCAGCTGCTACTCATTGGGGGATAAGATTACCTTCTATACTACTTTCATTTACCCGTACTGTATCCCCCTACAGAGGGGCAGCCAAATGGCAGTCAAATCACTAGCTCACATTTGTCAGACCCAGAAGATATGTGCTAAGTAGGAGACACCCAGGAAGTGTGAGTTTGGGATGGGTCAGTTTTCATTGACACTTCTTGGTGTGTTTGTATAATAAACGTGAAGATGAAGTGGTGGCAGCAGCACCATCCTCCCACTCCCTCATGGTGGAAGTCTGTTTGCTCACTCTCAGTGCCAGCCCCACTGTGGGTTGTCCTTGGTGCTTTCCTCTGCAAAGTGCCCTTTCCAAGGTGATATATGGGAATGCTGGCAAATGCATCCTTCCCCCACCTGCACTACTGTCTGGAGAGCTAAATGATTTCTCACACTCTGTCTGCTTCTGTAAGAGCTGATAAAAACTTGGTGACAGCCAAGTCACTTCTGCACTGTTACAGTGATGAATGTGGTGGCAGTCCTCATTCAACACCCTGTTCCCCCATGTCTTCTGGAAATGACAATGCAGTGTTTGTCATTTCCACTGCACCCAGGGAACTGCACAGCACTGTGCACAGCTGCAGTTCAGGTCTGCAGTTCGCCAGGTACATTTCCATGAGTGACTAAAGCTGACAGTCACACATTGACTCTTTCCTCATAAGAATTGGACACAACTCTTTGAGACTAAAGATTAACTTCCTTAGAATTTAAAACTGTTAATTTGTCAAATTTGAAAACTGAGGTTAAGTTTAGCCATAGTTGTTAATTAACTTATACAATAGCTATCAATATTTTACTTTCCTGGGATTTTCCATTTCAAAGACATTGAAAGGAGCAGAAAAAGTACATTGCTAATCACATGGAGAAGATTGAGGGGATTTGTTTGTTTGTTTTACCAAGTCATATGCTTTCTTGACTTTTCAGCAAATTTCTCCTGATTTGTTCGGTAGTCCAAATGTTGATGTATTTTTAAATATGTACATACAGATTATACATGAACTTCTGTAGATCAAAAATACTGAAAAAAAAAATTACAGAGATACTCTTCTTTTCAACCAGGCAGACAAATTCATTTGGTACAATAAGGAAATAATTCTTTGCACTAGTTCAGTGATATTTCTGGAATGCAGATTGTGCATCAAATTCTTCATGGCTATGACCTGTAGCTCAACAGTAGTTAGGAAAAGCAAAGATACTATAAAAGAGGAACTAATTGGAAATCTAACACCTCACAAAGTAGTCAGTTAAAAACATGCATTGCATATGTGCCTGAAGATTGTAATTTATTCAAGCAAACTGATGCCTGACTGATTAATCAGTGACAAACAAATGCAGACATGCTTAAACAGTGCTGTATCTGGCCAGAATGGAAGCAGAGAGGCTGGGCAGAAAGTTATCCATGCATGTAGATTTATTACAAAGATATGAAGTGGCAGAATGTCTGTCTTTTTAGATTATACAGATATACTCCATTTGTAAACTGAAAAGTTTCAGTGCTTTTTTAAGACAGTATTTAAAAATACCTTTAATTTGAAGCAAAGTTATCTTCCTGCTAACACCTGGTGTATTCTTGCATGTCCACCTGGCTTATTTAAAAAATGTGCTGGCTTTGGGAAAAGATTTATAGATGTGTAGCAATTGGTTGCTTATGTGCAGCACTCTGTGCATGTACAATTGGATAGGCACATGGGCCTTCAGCTGGATGCATTTGGCACCACATCCACGTTGCTGTGCATGTATATATCAACTGCATGATGCTCTCCCTGTGAGCTCTGAGCTGGGGTGTTTATCACACTGCTTCTTCTCCTGGCCTCCTCCCCTCTCTGCTGGAAAAAATAATTTGTCTTGCTTCTTGCCAGCAAGACAAATTGAGAAAAATCAGCCATGCTGGCTGGAATTCAGCAGCTCTGATCAGGGAATCCAGTCATGTCCTCTGAGTTTGTTCCTGCTGGGTGTCGTGTCCCTTTGCTGTACTTTGACACTGGCCCCATGCAATTCTGAGGGGAAGGTCTCATTTGTGGTGTTTTACAGCAGGGAGAAGTGGTGATGCTGTGTATCATACTCAGTGCCATTTGACTTCTGGCAGCTGGGAGAGAGTGCTTGGCTTTTCTTCTCTCTTCCCAAGTTCTTCAGTGTTTCCCCCAAAGGTAGAAAAAAGTTCACGTGTTCGCTATTGAAGCAACGCACATGAGTTTACTATGAAACTGACTGCATTCACATTCTTTCAAGATTTTTTTAAGCTACAAATGCTACAGAAACCTGATAGTCCTTCATATATCTGTACATTTTTCAGTGCACTCTTTTTGATGTGCATATACACAGCATGTTAATTTAAGCTTTCATTAGAAATGAATGCATCACTTTTTTGTTTGCATAGGCATAGATTGAACATATGAGCAGATAATGTATCCAATAGTTTTGTACCCAGACTGGGTTGCCTAGTGAGAGCAATGGGGTACCTGGGGAACCAGCTTGGTGAATGACTTTTAAAGATGGGCTATCAAATCCTTTAACGGTGGCCTCTAAAAACAGTTTAAATTACTGAAACTGTAAGTTCTCTGTTACCCGAAAGTTTGAGTATCTAATGCAGTAAATATTGGTTATTGTTTTTCATAAATTCAGCCCAGAGTTAAGTCAGATTTTCTTATTGTTTGTCATTCATGTGAAGCTCTTTGGATTTGCAGTCTCAAGACACTTCTTGGTGCTAAAGGACCAACTGAAAGTAATTCTGAAATCATCTTCAAGGTAGGAACTGACCATTAATCAGAGTGGCTACAGGGGGAATACAGCAGCATAATGAAATAAAGTAATCCTGTCTTGCTGCCTAGATTGCAGACACTGTTCAAATACCTGCAATTCATTTCAGTTTCTGAATTCTTTTCCCTCCACATTTATTTATTTGTCTTGGTAAACATTTGATTAATAGTGCAGAGTGCATTAAAATATTTCCACTCATGTGTGTTCACATATACACAGTGGGTCATGTCTACAAAACAAAAATACATTCGTTTTCAATATGCTTCCTACTAAGTCCTTTATTGCACCTCTGCTTATTCTAGTTGCTATCATAATAAGCCTCCGACAGGAAAAAAATATTTCTCCCTACCTATGACAGTTCTTTTCATGCAAAGCAATGCCTCAGATGTAAGGTATTTTTGTGTAGAGCAAGGCATTTGCTCTGCTAGGCTTGAGCAGGGACACAGGAGTGGGGCTGGGGGACATGGCTTTGTGCCCATCAGGCTGGCCCTTCCCAAGGGCTGTGAGTTCCAGGACAAGTGAGGGGCAATGCCTGAGCCCTGTTTTTTGGGTCCAGGAATTCTATATTCATCACACGTTTCTTTTGGTGCCCAGTCTTCCTTTATCCTCAAGGACCCTCAGTGGGGCCAGACAGTTTCCCATGGAAGACAGGTGGCAGCTTCCTTTGGGATCTAGTGGCAGCCAAACTTCAGATTCACCTACTGTGGGTAGCAGTTGCCAGCTGCTCTGGTGTGACATTCCACAGACATTTTGTGTGTCTGACACTACGCCTGTGAGAAAAAAGATTGGCCTGGAACACTCTGTAAAAGGTTGTATTTTTAAGAAAGGAAGAAGGAAAATTAAATACTTGTTGCAGTTTTTTGGTTTTTTTTTTTTTTTTTATATTACAGAGAAAGGTAGTAAATAACTAACAGACGACAGTTGTTTCTAGTGCCTGTTTTTAGCTAAAATAACGGGGGTTAATTATTAAACCTTTTACTTGGTCGCTCACTTGTGCTCCTGATGCTTTAATCCTGGGTCACACAAAGTTTAAGAGTGCTTTACAGGGGAGACTCACTTCTTTTTGCCTCGACATTTACATGCTGACGGGATGTTACGGGCTTTGCTGCTTATACTTTCTGTAGTTACCATTGCTCATGCTGAGCTCTGCAAACCAGGTAAGATTTGGAGCTGATTCCCATCTTTCTTTAGGTTAAGTAGCTATCAGTTTTGACTACAAAGTTGCCAGCTTCTAAGATTTTTATTTTAACTGGTTGTCTTCAGTTTGAAGATTGAAATGCTGAGCATTCACTTCTTTTTTTATGAGTTTGCAAATTAAGTACAGAAGGTGGTCGCACTTCAAGAGGTCATTGTAAACCTCATTGAAATTCTGTTGGGCTTTTTTTTCATGCAAGTAACTTCCATTCTCCTAAACGTGTGATTTATTAAGACACATTTAGAAACTGACATTTGTGAAATAATCGGGGAAGCAATCCTGTTTTGAGTGACTACCAATATATGTTTGCTTTTTTCTCTTTTGTCAGATGCACAGAATGCTTTCAAAGTACGCATTAGTATCAAAACAGCTTTGGGAGATGATGCAGTAAGTAAAATATCTTCATATATTCTTCCTAACTCAATATCTGCCAAAATAGAAGTAATGTATACTATAAAATTTGTGAATGCAACACAAGCAATTTATTCTGCAATGTTAATTGTAATAGTTTGCTCAAGTCATGATCTAGGCCTCCATTTCTTGACATTTGACTAGCCCACTCCTTAAAATGTCATCCTTTAGGAAAAATATAAAGCTTGTTTGTTCATAAAGATAATTTTCTGATCAAAGATTTTTTTTTCCCCTGGGAAAGCAGTAGGGATGTTACACTTTATGCATGAGAAGTTCTGCATAAATGTAAGTCTGTATTTTGGGAAAAACACTTCTGCTCAGGAGTGCTAATTGTAAAGTCAAGCATGTCTAGGAAGAGAAGCCGGAAAAGATTTTTAGGTCTTTATGAAATGGGACTTTATGTCAGGCTCTCAGACGAGCATTAACTGTAGAGATCATTCAAGCATGTCTCATCAATTCCCTGCTAATGGAGGGCTTCAGGTAGTGGCCTTTCTTCTCTGCCCGTGGTGCACAGGCTTATCTCATGAAATGCTTTGGCTTAATTCAGATCTTTGGGCCTAATGTAGAAATACTGGTGTGAGCAATGAGAACTACGTAAGAGATTGGGACATTATATGACTGAGTGGTCCTTCCTGATCTAAGGCATTATTTAATATGTCAGAGCCAGTACTTTGTTAGTAGTTTCGAATACTTAGAGGAAATCTGCAGCATGTTAACAGGGCTCAGCAGAAAATTAGGTATGAAACATCTGGGACAGTCATGTCCACTGTAATTCTGGTGTCTGATCATGTTATGAGCCCTGGGAAACAAAAAGCAGTAGGTTACATGTTTTAAAAGACTGGTGATATGAGAAACTCCCTATGACTGGAGAAGCTGTTCTAAAATTACCCTGAAGGATCAGGTAATTTAAAGTAACATTAGCAGGGACTGAATTTCAATGGTAATTTTAAAGAAATATTCAAGATACCTGCTTAAGTAAATATCTCAAAATTCACAGTGAACTCAATTCATTTGGGTGGGAGACTTTAATTAAACAGTAGTGCAAGCCAGTTTTTTTTTTTTTTTAATTATTAAAAATAGAGTAATACTATGGCTGAAAATGTGTCAAAATAATTATTAAAGCTCCTCTTGATGATAAGTGCTAATATTTTGATTTAATCTTGGTTTGACGTAGTAACAAATAAGAAAAATTGCAGTTCCTGGTAATGCCCTTTTTTAGTGCCTTTTCCTTTTCCAGCTGTAGTAAAATAAGAGGATGTTGTTTGATCATTTATGTTTTTTTTTGTTTTTCACTCAAAAAGGGTATGAGACAAATCATTACCCTTGAGGACACTTTATATTCCTTGGAAAAAAGCCATAACTGAGGAGTCTATTGGTTTTTTGCAGTTGTTTATGTCATAGGACAAAGTGTTTGAAAGCTCAAAGAATGGGACAGTCGAGAACAGCATTTTAGAACAACAGCTTGCTGAAAGTGGTATGATGCCATAGAAAACCATCCACAAATAATAAACAATTTATTAAGTACACAGGTGGTAGTAGTTCCTTTCCATAGCCATTGCAGTCTTCTCTGTGAATGACTGAAATTGAAAACTGAAACTACTATGAAACTGAAATTCATTTCGTTAAAGAATTTGGGGCACTTTACTTCTTTGTGTTGTTTATTTTATCAAAGAGAAGTGTAATCCTGTCATTGTGCCACAGCAGGACATGGTCAGCTTGGTTCATTTCCAGATCACTTCAAGCTCCATGATAACAGAATGCTGAGATACTGTGGGAATTTTTCTCTAGGAGTGGCAGAATAGCTCCAGTGTACATTCAAAGGCATAGGAAATAGGTTGGTGCAGCTTTTCTCATGGTGTGGTGTTTGCCATCCCCTGTGTGTGTGACTGATAAAAACAGGATACCATTTTTTTGATTTGTTCACCAGGTAAGCTGTACTCTGAGGCAGGGAGTTCCATTTGGTGTATTTATTTAGTTCTTATCACAATGGAGCTGGAAAGACCAGCTCTGATGCAGTAGGTATTCAGCTGTTATCATTTTATTTGCAAATAATGGGTGTACTTGAACGGAGGTGTTGTTTGCTGTTCTGTGGGAGGAAACCTGGTGCCTGTAAGCCTAAATGGAAGGTGATTTATCAGTCTCTCTGAGGATGGTTTCGACTTTATGAGTGGCTTCTGGAATAGCTGCTAGTCACTAGTTGCTTTTTGTTCATGGAGCCAGCATAGGGGTAGAGAGTTCATTCAAAAGGGACAGAGGTAACTAGAGAGTGAGAAGTGATGGGCACTGACAAGTCTGTGTAACTTGGTGTCATCACTCATTTTCACCACAAGAGCCAAAGAGTTGGCTCCTCAGGGGCTGCAGCCAGATGAAGTGCACGTCCCTTCAGGCTCGTGCACGTCCCTTCAGGCTCATGTATTCAGGCTGTTTCCAGGGTAGAGGATGAAGAGGAGGGAGACCTGACATACACCTTGTGTTTTGCCACCAGATGGGATCCAGAAGTGTGCTCGTGTGTCTGTAGCCACTCTGCAGTCTGAATGGCTGTAAAGTTAAGCACAGAACCATTCAGGAGGGAAGAGATCTTGGATGGTCTCTAGTCCTCACCTGCTCAAAGCCAGCTCAATGCTGAAATCTGGTCAGTTTGCTCAGAGGAATCTTGTAATATTATATTCTCATATCTTAAATTTTGTCTTTTACAGCACTATTACAGCATTTCACCCTATGAGCAACCTACACTCATCATCTTTCATGCATTATCTCATAATCTTCATTCAGTAAGAGGCATTTAAGACTTTCACAGTTAGCTGTGTCCAATTCTGCTCCTCCTTATTGTATAAAGGATGGGAAGTGCAACTGAGCCAACATCTTTGTGTTGGTTCCTTTGTAGCACAATGAAGATTGTAAATTTACCAATTCTGATACCATCATGTAGTGTTTCATTCATAACATTTATGTTTACAGCGTGTGGTTCCAAATGATATTTAAATATGGTTGCAAATGAGGTTTAATGTTTCCTCTAGAGCAGCAGAAAGTGTGCATCAATAGCTGCAGTGCACAGGGACATCATCAGTCATCATCTGTGCTCCAGGCCTTTGCATTTGGAGGATAAAGATGAAACTGATAAAGCCCTGTAGTAGAATGAATCAGGTCTAGTGGAAGGTGTCCCTGCCCATGGCAAGGGGGTTGGAACTAAATGATCTTCAGAGTCCCTGCCAATCCAAATGATTCAAGGTTTCTTGGCACCTCTGATCCAAGAAAGCTGCTGATTAGAAAACATTTTCTGGAAATTCATGCCCGCTGTCCTGAGTTCATACAGTTTGTTAGCTTAAAGTTGTTCTTGCCTTACTTTTCCTCCTCATTATGTTGCCTCCCCCTTGTATATTCCTGTATGCAGTCATGTACTGATGTTCTTGCTCACCTGAAGCCCACAGCCATGTCCATTTCCTCTACTTCCTATTTAGCCTCCATTTTCTTGGGGCTTCTTGCCCTTCTGCCGAGGAGGCTGTCTGCAATATCTTCTCCTGACTCAGACAGACCCTTGATTTCTTCTGAGCTTTCTCTGCCAGTCTCCTCCCCGTTTCTCACAGTTTTCTGTTTATTCTGTCTCTTTTCTTACTCTTAGAGTGCCTACTCTTTCAGCTGGGCCTGGAATTCCTCACTAAAAGTTATCTTCCCTGATTTGAGATGCCCTTTTTGTTACTCTGATTTAAAGAAGTGCTATGCTACTGCATTATTTATGAGAGCTGTGACAAATTGTGCATGTATATATGCATTGCACTAAACATAAACATACTGAGAACATGCACTTGGTCGTGCTGCATTGTATTTGTGTGCATGTGAGCATGAAATGGAGTGTGCTTCATCATTATCTATTTTCAAGACAACTGATTAAATTATCTCTACAGCTGGTTTGATTCACTGGCTAACAAATTACATCTTTTCTGTCCTTTTGGACCTGTTCTCAAAGACTGCAGATGGCATGTAGGGATTCAGTCAATAGTGCCACAGTGAGAAAAAACAGATCTTCCCTTTTAGTAATGCAAATTGTTCTTCATGGTTTAAATACAGATATCTTTAAAATTATGATAAATAGTTCTATGGCTCCAATCTGTATTAATTCCTTTACTACACAATCTCTTTCTTTCAGTACTAGTTGCTCTCATTACTCTCACATTTTCATCACTGCAGTGGGATCAAAACACATACTTTTATAACTTTTTTCCAAGGAGTTTATCACTTTTTTTTTTCAGTTTTAGTTCCCAGGTTGGCAAGCACTGTCACAGTATACTCACAACCCCCGTCATTCACAAGGCAAGAGTGGTGAGTCAGAACCCAGATTCTCAGCAGTGCAGCTTCACTTTGGTGCTGGTCAAGTTGTCTGCTGCCTCAGCTTTGTTGTCCCTGTCCTATCTCATCTCAGAGAGTTCATTTCACTCAACGTTCATCTAGGGATGATAAATAAGATCACTTTCTGCCCTTTAAATTACTCCATCCTTCCCTGTTCAGTTTGCCAGGATGCCAGTACAACATGAGGGCTGCAGATACCTGAAAGTTGGATTCTCTCTCTTTTTTTTTTTTTTTTTTTTTGTGGAGAGGTTGCATCTCCATGCACCCAAAACCAGAATTTAAAAACCAGAATTAAGATTTGGAATTTTCAATGCTAGCTACTGCTTTTTGGTGTACATTGCTGTTTTTTGAATGTGTTATAAAGGACCATGAAAAAGTAGGTCCAAGTTGACAACAGAGCTAAGTGTCCACACCACTGCGTGTCTGGTTTGGATGATTACAGAGCAGATTTTTTTAATGCTGAAAGTTAAAGATTAGATTTGTGTTCTGACTGACTGAAGAAAGCTGTTTCTAACCTCCCTTAATATAATTCCAAGAAACTAATAGTCTTTGTAATCTGCTGAAAGGGGAAGAAATTCAATCAGTATGCCTCAGTTATGGCTCCTATATAAGAATGTAATAGATGCGATTCTTACAGGTCATTAGAATTGCATATGTGAGTGAAAGCCCAAGGGAACCCAGTGAAGCTGTCTCAGAAAACTTAAATTATGAAAGCATGATTTTTCATCAAGACAACAGAGAACAGTTTTTGGAGCCTACATTCTTATTGAGGTAGTAAGGATGCTATTTTCTCTCTTTTATCTCACATGCAGTATAATAATTTTTAATATATTTGAGTCTTCTTTTAATCAGGACAGTGTGCAGCAATAAGGCTGCAATCTCAGTTTATTTCCTGGTGTCCTGATGTCCAGCTCCCAGAGACCACCTTAAACAATGTTTTTTTATTATTATTTTCAGCCAGAGCTAAATAGTCTTAGAGGGTGGATTTAAATATTCTACTTTAACTGAGTTTCTCCAGCAAAAGAAGCAAGGCTATGAGTGCAGTTGTGTGCGGAGAATTCTAATAATATATCTAGTCTTTGGTATAATAAACTTTACATCTCCAGTTTGGTCTGCTTTCAGAAATATTCAGTTAATTCAATTTTTTGAAACATTCTTTGCAGTTTATATTATTTATATTACAGTTTCTATTACACTTTTTTTTCCATTAGAAAAAGTCCTTTGTCCTCACTAAATAATGGGCATTTATTTTCTTAGCACAACCAGAGAATTTATTCATTTTCTTGATCAATACAGCATTTCAAGTTCAGCGACTCTTTTCCCTCTGTGTACTGCCAGCACTGGTGCTGAAACTAATTATTTTTCATCTCCCTTTACAGTATGCCTGGGATGCTAATGAAGAGTACCTCTTCAAAGCAATGGTGGCTTTTGCTATGAGAAGATATTCCAGCAAGAGCACAACTCAGTAAGCATCTGCTTGGATTTGCCTTATACATATTAACAATGCTGCATGTAGTGACCTGTCCTCTGCTGTACCGAGCTGTAGAAATCATTATATAGAGATTCTAAAAGCAGGCTGTTCCACTGTGCTTCTGACACCCAGATACATATTCAACATCAACTGTCTCCATCTTCAAACATGTTCAATCTTTGAACCAGTGTCCCTGTGGATCTCAGCAGGATGGTGCCTGTTCACTTTCAGCAGAATGCAGCAGGCAGATTTGGCACCTTCTGGAGACCATACTGGGAGGAGGTGACGGGATACCCTGGGAGGTCAGGAAAGGCAGCACAGATCTTTGAGTAAGCAACTCTGGTGCATCCTTCCTTAGAGCTCAGCTTCAGCAGTGTGCTGAAGATGAGCTGATTCAGAGAGCCCTGGGAGGTGGATAGCTGTGCCAGTGCTGTGCTCTGCATTCCTATCCCTGATAGCACAGCAGCTGAGTTAGCTACCATCACGAAGTCTCAGATGTTGTAGTGCAGATAGAAATCAGCCTTTAATTGGTTTTGGGATTAAATCTACCCTGAGGTATCGAATGTTCTTTGCCGGCTTCTGATCCTTGCTACTCTATGAAATTAGATACCAGATTAGACAGAGCACTTAGCAAGCTGTATTTTCAGGATGCTCTTATCTTTCTTAAAAGAAAAACCTTGTAAGTGCATTTCCATAGGCCTATTTTTTTTTATTGTTTTTCAATTTGAAATGAAAGATTGACACTTCTGGTAGGCTAACAAGGATAAGGTTTTCAATTTACTTAAAAATAAAACTGCTTCAGGCTGTCATTTCATCAGGTAAAGCATATTCCAAAAGATATTAGTTAACTTTAGTCACATAATGATTATTGGGGCTGCTGCCTTTCTCTTAAATAAAAGGGGATTTCCCCCTCCATGTGACAGGAGTGTTTGATTCCTGCTGTTTCATTTTTATTCCTCAGAGGTGGTCTCCTTTGAGCAAAAGAGCTGTTGCATCAAGCTTAACAAAAACAGCCAAGTGTGCTGCTCAACCCAATTAAAATGGCACTTAAAAAAATTAGTTCAAGATACAAGCTAATTACAGATGATTATGTAGATTTTCAAGGCAGTAGACTTTTCATTCAGCATCTACTCCATAAAGATTCACTTTTGTATACTTATTTTAGTCCTGGGTCCTTTTTTTAAATTATTCACTTCCTTCAAAGTCATGCTGCTTTCACACAGCAAAAACCTGTGTCAGAAGCAAATGATCTTTTTCCTCTTCAAGCACTGTGGTTTTCTGCAGATTAAAGTAAGGTTGCTGCAGAAATGGGAAAAAATCAAGCCAGTATGGAAGGAGAAGTTTTAATGGCAGTTATCTGTACCCACTCTGGGCAATCATAGAATTTATACTCATTAATTCAGTTTCCTATCTAGAGTGTTTTTCCTAGGGACAAATATGATGATGCCAGTGTTACTCTACTTTGGACGTGGTGTTGCATACATCAATAATTCCCTGCTATTAAGTTGGTCAGAAAAGTCAGTATAATATTTGGAATCAGCCAGCTGTGGGGATCTTTACCTCTTTTTAGGATGGTATCTGACTTTCTCATGGGGTTTAACTTGGGTACAGCCCTCATGAGGTGTATATTGGAGGTATAACTGATAACTCATATAGGACTTAGAGACACCTTTGGGGTCATTACAGACAGCATGTCACCTGAAGGAGAGCTGTGCTGCTCTGAGATCTGACACAACTTCCGAGGCAACAGGCTGAAGAGTCTCCTATGCAAAGATCTCTCTCAGATCCCAAGGGACCTCAGAGTCCCTGTTTAGTGATGGAGAGGCTAGATGAACCTCCCAATACAGCTCAAATTATCTGCCTGTTACATGGGAGCAGGAAGGCTGTGAAAGCCTCCATCCTGTTAGATTTCCTGGAAATAACACACTCCTTTCCCCACCCTTGGGGCTGGCAGCTGGAAGGAAGGAGTGCAGTCCTGTTCTATTCCCTCTGCAGCAGGCATGGAGGTATGGAAGCAGGCAGCATCCCAGAGGGAACAGCAGCATGCTGTGCACAGGAACAGCACCTTGGCAGGGCTGGTGAGGAGACTTCACTGTGGTGAAGAGAGAGGCACAAGCAGGAGCTTGTAGCAAATAAATTAAATTGCACTGCTGGCAAATAAATTGCATTTCACTACATGAGATTTTGCAGGAAAATGTCAACAGATTTTCTTCAGGAGATGTGAAAGACCAATGACCAATTATTCTGTCATATAAGGACAAACAAGTTGCCTGTGACTGCATTCTGGTAGCATCTAAACATAAGGAAATTTTGCATCAGGTTAATTGAAGGTTTTTTTTTTCAAAATAAAACCTATGAAAAAGATCACTATTATTTTATGTAACTAAGTACTGGTGCTGCCAGGATATAAATTATGCACATGGCTATAGCTTGGATGTGACAAACCTCTGCTTTAAAATCCCATTAATTTCCAGCACACCCGTAGCCTTGAAGTAACTCACAGCCACAACTAACTTCCACATGAGACACAAATGCCATTAACTTCAGCAAACTGTATCAACCCCCAAATAATTTGTCTGGTAGATCAGGATAACCATTGTTCCAGTCTGCCCCATAATTTTTGATATTTGAAGTCACCTCTTGTTAGGTTTCTGAAGGTGGATAAAAGCCAGGCTGTGATGACAAGCATTTCAATGTGCTGCTGCAAACAGCAGCTGATGCTGTTGCTGCCCTCGAGTAACCACTGAATGACCCAGCACAGAATGGGGAGGATTGCACGTTACATCTCAAGCTCTCTAAAGTTAATTTCCAAATTGAAATTTAATAAATCATGGAGCAGTGTTTAATGTTTGAAAAGCCTGTCAAATTTTCAAGTTTGCACAAAACAGAAGAAAGGTACAGTCAATCCCATTACTCAGTAACTATTAATAGAGTTACAAATAAATATTTATTTTTCAATGCTGAATTAATACCCCATTATTTCCTGCTTTATATATGGCCTTTCAATTGATTCTCAATTCATATGGTCATGAACTACACAAGCCAACCTTTGATCTCTCAGTGTTAAAAAATTATTGTTGTAGCCTGTGTTAGTAACCCTGGTTTCTCTAATCTGTGACTCATTTGAAATAATATGCATCTCTTTTGGGCCTGAGACTAGTTAATCTTTAGAGCAGAAAGAATGTTAACACATTTGTTTTCATTCAAATAGCAGAATCTACTTTTGGTACATCTTTGTCCCATTTATAGTTAAAAAAGCTGAAATTTTCTTTACGAAGTGAGCAGAAAAAAAATTCATTGACATTAACCATCTTCCTAAGGCTATTTTTTGATACTAAAAATATTGTGACCATTTAGAACAACAAAATAAATGGTCTGGAGTAAAGCTGTTAAATCAAAGTAATCTCATGGCTGCTGGGAGGAAAAGAATGTTCCTTTGCAGATGCAGCAGCGGAGCCCTGTGTTGGAAGAGGCGTGATGCTTTTGGGAGAGCTGGAGATAGGCACCTGGGACTTGGGGACTGTGGTTCTTCCATGAGCTAACAGTCATTGTGGGCACTCAGCTCCCTTTGACTCTCTGACAGCTCTTTCTTACCCCTAAGCAATCATTTAAATCTCCATAAGGAGCAATGATGGTGTTTCAGGCCAAGGAATTGCCAGGGTTTCCTGCACTCTACTCACTGGTGTATTATAGGAAATGCAATTTTGGACTTTTGCCATGGTGCCATAAGGCCAAACCGGGATTTTTTCATTTTGATGATAACAGTCTCCTATAATCCTATGTCAACTGCTAAGGAAAGGAAAAAATGTCCACATATATATTTACAAATACACTTCATTAGTAGTGTATTTGTAGTAGCCTGGAGAAGCCAGGTTTCTCAGATCTATACAGTGTGATGGCATACTTGCAATGGTTCTCTGTGTTGTGAATCAAACCTGCAAGCAAATGGCATGGGAGAAAAAAAAAGTGCACCACTGCATAGAAATTGCCACATGGGTGCTTGTTGAACCAGTCTGTTATGGTGTTTACTCATCCCCTTTGAACTTCTCATGAGTGGGATTATTCTCTTTGGGGCCTGGAAGGGTTTATGGCATTTGTATGCCCCTGATGGAAAAGTGATGGCGGTGAAACCCGAGTTTGGATGCTTGTAATTGATAATTGAGAAGGATTTTAGTAACAACAGGGGAAAGAAGCCAAATTTACATATCTTAGTGCAATCCTTGCTTCCCCTTGTTTCAGTGCTGTTTGTTCTACAGAGAGATGCTACCCCTGTGGTGACTGAATGCCTTGTCTCATGCTAAAAACCATGGCGCTTTAGGGAAGACCCTAGCTTGAAGAGTCTTTGAATGAAGGTATGACAGTCTGGGTGTTCTGCCAGTCCTTGTCTGCCTTTCTCTTTGGGGATCAGTCTTTCTTACCCCATTTCAAGAATATCTGCAGGGCAACACCAACTCAGATTTTCCACCTGGCCTGGTTTTTGATTACACTGCAGAAGCTGCAGCTTTAGGAACTTTAGAAACACGAAGTTTTGGGTCCTACTGTTATAAACACTGAGATAGAAAACTTCCTCTGCAGTTACAATTTTAAATATTCTGTGCAGTCAGCAAGAGTTTGTCAGCCACCAGCCAAAAGCAGGCATTTTCCCCCTCTCCTGTAAATTTTGTGCTTTCTTTTTGTTTTGCAAAGCATAAATCTGCTTTCATCTTCTGACTATTGCCAGCAGCTGATGTGAACATCTTTTCAAATTCCAGAGGATGGATTTCTTCTTTTATCCATAAAAATTCTCTGTAAAATTGATACTGTTCTAGAGAGGCAAATGTGGTCATTTTGGCTCTGCAAAATCACTGCTTTCCATTTATCGGCATATCTCTCTGGAATGGGTGCTTATAGCCCAGAAAGCCAACTGCATCCTGGGATGCATCCAAAGAACTGTGGCCAGCAGGGGCAAGAGAGGGGATTCTGCCCCTCTGTTCTGCTCTGCTCCATGTGGTGAGACCCCACATGGAATGGTGCGTCCAGCTCTGGGGTCCCCAGCACAGGAAGGACATGGAACTGTTGGAGCGAGCTCCAAAGAGCCAAAATGAAATCAGCTCAGCTGGAGCATGGTGCTAATAATGCCAAGGTTGTGACTTTGATCCTTGTGTGGATTGCTCCCATAAGCATTGGACTTAATGATCCTGGTCCCTTCCAACTCAGACTATTCTGTGATTCTGACATTAGAGGACTGGAGCACCTCTCATTCCAGGAAAAGATGAGACAATTTAGTTTGCTTTGCCTGGAAAAGAGAGACTTCTGGGATGACCTTATAGCCCCTTCCAGTACCTGAAGGGAGTCTACGACAAGGATGGAAAGAGACTTTTGACAAGGGCATATGACAGGACAAATGGGAATGTCTTCAAAGTCAAAGAGTAGGTTTAGATTCGATATTAGTGAGAAATTCTTTACTGGTGGTGACTTGCTGGCACAGGTTGCCCAGAGAAGCTGTGGATGCCCCATCCATGGCAGTATGCAAAGCCAGGCTGGATGGAGCTCTGAGCAGCTTTGTCTAGTGCAAGGCTCACTGCCCGTGAGGGTTGGATAAATCTCTAAGGTCCGGCATGAGGGTTGGAATAAATCTCTAAGGTCCTTTTCAGCCAAAGCTCTTCTATGATTCATGAGATAGATAGATGAATAGATAGATGAATAGATAGATAGATAGATAGATAGATAGATAGATAGATAGAAGGATGGATGATAGACAGACATCTGTAAAATGATCTATTGCACTACTGGGGGCACCCAAAAAATCACTCAAAAAAAGTTTTCATCGGGAAGTAAAACATTTCTACAAAATACCCATAATGAGGCACTGTGATCTGCCTTACAAGCAGATCCCTGGCTGGATGGGGAATGCCCAGGCATGGGCATTCTGTCTCCCTCCTGTCCCTCTCACCCCCAATTCCCCCAATCCCCCCAGTGCCCCCAGTCCCCCCAGTGTTCCCAATCCGCCCAGTGCCTCCAATCCCCCCAGTGTTCCCAATCCCCCCAGTCCCCCCGGTGCCCCCAGTCCCGCCTGTGCCCCCAGCCTCCCCAGTCCCGGTCCCGGCTCCCGCGGGCCCGGGGCGGTGCTGCCCGCGGCCGACAGGTGGCGCTGCCCAGCAGAGCGCAGGGGGCGCCCGGGCCCTGTCCCGGTCCTGGAACGGGTCGGCTTTCACTTCCTTTGCTTAAATATTCGTGATTGTGTCATTCCAGAAGGGTTTCCTGATGTTTCCACCATTTACCAGTAGAAATCTGAAAAGAAAATCGCGTTTAAAGGGCATTTTGCAGGCTATTTTCTTAGTATGCCATGAGAAGCTGCCTGCCTGTGCCTCTCCACATTTAACTTCACATGAAACTGAACAATCTTCCTTTAAAATAGATAATATAAATATTTGATACAGCATAAGCTAAAAGGAAGAGGCCGGTGCCAGTAGAAATGACTAAATTTAGCTTGTTCCCTGCACTCTGTGCCTGGCTCTGTGAACAAAGATGTCAAAAACTATAACATCAGTTCCACTGCTCTCTCCAACAAATGTATCTTGTAGAAGAACTGCACTCGCTTAACAATCACGTGGGCAATTCTCAATGACTGCTTCCTGTGGTATTTGCTGTCAAAACCAGAATTCTTAGTTCACCAATGCACTTGGTCCATTATATGGCCTTTGTCATAGCCAATGATGATTGTTATTTAAATATGTATTTTTCCATTTGATTACACTAAATGTATATCCGAGACCACGAAAGTCTGTACTAGATTTAGAAATTTGTTTGAAGAGTCATTTGGTCTTCATAAGCTTGATTTCTTTAAAATCATATGGGAAATGAGAAATGTGTGAGTGGTATTTCTTTCTTGAGTATTAACTGTTAGCTTTTTTAAAAATAAGAAATTTTCCCCCCTTAGTTGAGAGCAATATTTTAAGAAAATCTGAAATATTTCAGTAATTCCTTACATGCTTCTTTAAAGATGATTTTTGTTTTAACTCTCTGCAGAATTTCCAATGTGCTGCTCTGCAATGTGACAGACCGGGTGTCCTTTTGGTTTGTGGTCACAGATTCTTCCAAAAATGTGACAACTGTTCCTGGAAGTGAGGTAGAGGCAGCCATCAGGTACAGTCACTGCTCTTGCAATGTTTTCTTCCTTGTCTACTGAGGATGTTTTCTCTCTCTGGGCCTTTTACGAATGAGCTCTCTGCCTCTTTAAGGGTGATCTAATCCAGGTTGCTAAAACACTGAGGGCACAGTACTCTTTAATGAATGTGAGATTAGAGGATGTTTAACAGTCCCACAGGATGCAAGGAATGTGAGCCTTGGAATTATAACTTTGGAAAGAGTCTCTGTTGACGCTGGAGACTCTGAAGAAATCTAGTCCCTTTCCAGAGCCCTACCTGTGATGTGCTGTCCAGTGTGTGGCACGCTGCTCTCATCCAGCTCTCATCACATTTCCCAGTGAGACAGGTAATGGAAGGGCCCACTTTCTGGGTGGGATTAATATAATTTAGCTTTTACTGCATGCTACATGCACATCTACACCTGGGCTAATGACTGTAGGCTCTCTTTCAGTGCTTCTCACTTACAGTTCATCTGACTTAATTTAGAAGTCAGCTTTCACCTGAGAAGAGCTCGTGTGAACTCTTCATGAGCAGAGTTGGCTGTGTCCCAGCCTGGCTTAAGCAATCTTGTGCTCACATTCTTTTCATACCAGCTCCTTCTAGAATGCCAGTCAATATCCCAGCTGAGCATTGCTTGTACAAAGTACAGTGCACTACAAATCACTTTGCCTTCTACTATCACATTCTGGAGCAAGTAAAAGGAACAATGTGGAGCTGACAAGGAAAAAAGAAAAAATGGGATAATCTGACTTCAATGGTCCGAAAAAAGCTGCACCAGGGGTTTATAGGGATGAGTCCCTCAAGCAGCATAACACACACATGTTTCTCAAGCATGGAGTGGAAAATGGATCTCTTTGTTTTCAGGCATTCTGTTCTGTCTTGAAAATTCGTGTTATCGCTATGGAGGTGTAATGCCTAATTCCTGATGAATGGGTATGCGTTCTTTTGGAAAGATTAATTTAAGCTTATGAGCAGATTAAACTATTTCCTACAGAGACACCAAACAATAGCTTCATAGCATTAGTGGAGGAAGCAGATTATTTATTTGCTGAAGCTCTCTGTAAGAGTGCTGGAATGCAGGGGTTTTGCATTTCTGTTATTCTTTGATACATTCAGTAGCATAAGCTGATTTATTTAAGTCTTTTATGTGCCCTGTTTGGCACAGAAATTGGATGGTGTTATTGTTTGGTTTTTAACTGTTGTCTGTCACCTGATAAAGAATATGCTATTTATGAAAAGTTTTAATTCCTACCTAACTTAAAAACAAGAAATAAAATGGTTTATAAAACTAAAGTGCTTTTTGTTCTATTGCTTCTGATTGAGGCTTCCATGTAAAACCTTTATTATAATTCTTCATGCTAGGGTGGCACATAACACTAGTCATGGACTACAATTTTGTTGTATGAGACTCCTACAAAGTAAGAATAAAGAGGAAGGTAAACCATGTCTGAGCTCTGTATGATACTCAAGATTTTGCATAAATATACACAGCATATAGTTATGCATATACAAACATGAAATGCACTTGTAGTTGCCTCCATGTGTTTCAGCACATAATTCTGAAACTCAAGCCACTAGATGAGGGTAAACAATGCTTATTTCAGCTGTTCACAATGATCCTTTCATATCAGTAAGGAAATATTTTCTAAATGGCAGACAGCTTATGGCATTATGAGTCTTAAAACATGCCCTGGCTTTCAGTCCTGTCCAGGAATGCTTACTTTCCATTAAGGCTAAGAACTTCCTGTTTAAGGGACAGCCAAACATTATGATTTCCAATAAGAGAAATTTGTTAAATTTTACCTGTATTTCCCCTACATCTTTTCTTAGGAAATACTTGCTTTGTGGTAAATGAATTGAATTATATACAAGAAAGAGCTGTATTAATTCATACAACTGCTACCAAAAAGAATCTCTCAAGACCTATATGTAATCCATTTGCTTAAAAATTTTTAACATTTTGAAAAAGCTAATGAAAGATACCTCTAAAACCTCTTAAGCGTGCTTAGATTTAGATCCAGAAATATCTTACAGGCAGTGAAGCACTTACAGGCATTGAAAATGGGTGAAGATATCCACTAAGGACAGCAGTTGTACTACTTCTGTGAAAAAGCATATTTCTCTGACTTATAGTTGCTCATATGGAAATGGAAAAAATGTAGGAAGTACAAAACCCTTTAGATTCATCCTGCAGGGAAGAAGATGTTGGCAGTAGGTGTGGATTCTTCCAGACCAGGTTGTGTCCTGTGCCTCATGGATCTAAGAAAATCTGCAGCAGCAGGGGCAGATGTACCAGCCCATAACATGCATGATGGTTCAGTTTGAGGGACTAGGGGGCAGCTGTAAGTAAATCCTGCAAGCCTTGAAGGGTAGATCTGCCACTCCTGTGCTAACCCTGAATGCTGCATGAGCAAGGCAACAGAGCCAGCCTTACAGCTTACAGACTGCTATGTCTTCAGGACATGGTTCAAACCAGAAGTAAATAATAATATCATACTTCAGGTCTCATCTGTATTTCCCAGTTTTTCAGATAAATGCATACAAAAGTCTGGCTCAAAATGTTCTAAGTGTGTGGGTGTCTATGGATTACTGAGGTCTCTGTTACAGTCGAGGTCTGTGTAATCTTGCTAACATCATAGAATCACGGAATCATAAAATCATAGAATCACAGAGTCATTTAGGTCGGACAAGACCTCCAAGGTCATCAAGTTCAACCTTTGACCAAACCACCACTGTGTCAAGCAGACCATGGCACTAAGTGCCATGAACAGTTGTGTCTTGAGCACCTCCAGGGATGGTGACCACCACTCCCTGGGCAGCCTTTTCCAATGCTTAACCACTCTTGCAGTGAAGAAAATTCTTCTGTTGTCCAACCTGATCCTCCCCTGGTGCAGTTTGAGGGTATGTCCTCTTGTCCTGTTGCCTGAGAAAGAGAGGTGGACAACATCCTTTTCTTTATCATGCTGGATGTTATTCAGCCCTGCCTAACTTGGAGCACATTCATGAAAAATCCTTTTATTTTCTACTATCTTTTTAACTTGTAAAACACCTTTATAAAGAGTTGTGATTTTTTTTTTGTTTTTTTTTCCCTGAAGGATGAACCGGAACAGAATCAACAATGCCTTCCTACTGAGTGACAAAACAATGCAGTTTCTGAAGATAACCTCAACCTTATCACCTCCTGTTGAACCCTCTACACCTGTCTGGCTTATAGTATTTGGTGTTGTTCTTTGTCTCATTGTGGCTGGGATTGTTTTCCTCATTATTTCAGGGATTCAGAAGCACAAGAAGTAAGCAGCCTAGCCTTTCTTCTGTTTTAATGGAATACTGATTAGTTGGGTCAGCTGAGCTGGTTTTGTGTTTCAGAGCAGCCTCGGACAGATTAATGCTGTGCATCCTTCCCTAGCTAGGTAAAGATAACCCATCTCTCCTTTTCTGAGGAAAAGACTTTAAATTTTTAACTGTAAGGCAGTAGTAATTTTGGGATGTAACGAGGAAATGGAGAGTGTAAGAATATATGAGCTTTAAAAAGACCTAATAAGAGATGAGCTTTAAAAAGACAATTGATGTCATTCTTGGGAAGGTTTATTGTGCCAGGGGTGAGTCTCCTCTCACAGGCCACCCACATAGCTACCAGGTATTTACATGGTATTTTAAAGGCCTTTAAAGACAAAATGCCAGTTTTATGAGAAGCCAACACCATCCTAGGGGGCCGATTTCCATCACAGCTTACTAGGCAACGGAGTAAGCTCTGGACAGACTTCTAAGAAAACTAATTATTGAACATGCTGAAGTCTTTGAAAACCTGGTCACTTACTTCA
>JAYDZK010000001.1:98122651-98227708 GCA_034509185.1 Euphonia xanthogaster | reverse complement strand
CCCCCTAGGATGGTGTTGGCTTCTCATAAAACTGGCATTTTGTCTTTAAAGGCCTTTAAAATACCATGTAAATACCTCAGATAAGACCAAAAGCATGTGCTCCAGGCTGTCCATGCTCAGGGTGTCAGGGAAAGGGAGTTGGCTTACAAAGGAGTTTCAGTATGGAGTTAGACTCATGCACCATTTATTGAACTGAGGGATTTGCTGAATTCAGTGCCTACAGTGAGCTGGGTCAGACACACTGGCTCCCAGCCTTGTGTTCGTTCCCCTGTCCTTGCAGCAATAGGACACCTACCCCTACAGCAATAGATTTGCCACATGCCCAGGGCAGGATCATCCTCTGCAGTTCATCCTGAACTAGTCCAGAGTCTCCCCGTATCCCCCAAAATCCCATCTGCAGCAGGGGCCATAAAAAATTGACTTGGGAAGAGTGAAAACAGAGTCAGCACATAGTCTTTCCCTATATTATTTCTCCCAGGAATTAATTTGTAGCTTTTGGCCTTCCTGAACTTGATTTGGTCTTTTTGTATGTTTTCTCTTCCCTTAACTTTCTCTTCCCTTAACTTCCCTTAACTTTGAGCATTGAGTCACCCCTTGGATTCATGGAAATTTTTAGCTTCTCTGAATTCCTCTGGTAATGAGTTTCACACACCTTCTACTCCTCTCATTTCTTTTGAACCTCCTTCTTAGTAACTTTTATGTTCTGTCCCCACAGTTTTGTGTTAAAAAGCAGTCCTTTTTATCAATGTGAGAGCAGCCAGAGGTCAGAGGTTTCCGCTACTACACCCCAAGTTTATTTTAACAAGTCTTTAATGTGAAGAATCTCCCAAAGGCCTATAAAATTTTATTATTGTTGATATCTCTGTCATTAGCAGTTACTCTGAGTCAGATTGTTACAGTTGTCCTGAGTCAGATTGTTACAGTGCATGTTGTGAGATAGGAAGAAGCAGTGCACCTGACCTTTGAGTTTCTTGTCCTCTGAAACCGCTGATGATGCAGGCCATAAAGTACAGCAGGTTTTTCAACTATGAACTAATTGTTCCCAAGGTCAGAATAAATCTGGAATTAAAGGAACATCATGACCTGTTGACTGATATTTGTTTATTACAATCATTATCTTCTAATAATTGTATCTTAGATAATATTTTTAGAGGGGTTTTTAAAATGTAAATAATTTTATTCAACCACTATTATAATATATTTCTGGGACAGCTGGAGTCTGGAAAAGTAAAAGCTATGCAATTGTTTGATCTAGAAAACAAAAGTATAAAATACTGGGTAGGAAGGTGGCTGCTAATGAAGTTTGAAGAAAAAATGCAGATTTGAGCATTGAGATCACCTAAGAAAGTAATCATGAATGTTCTGAAGAAGGTAATCATGAATGTGATGGATATGATGGATATTTCCACGTTTGGAGGCTATAGTTAGTCTAAGATTGATCTGTTTCTAAAACATATGTTGTATTTTGTACAGATCATGGGGTGTGATCTATGACATATGTTGCAGTCACAGACTACATGTTTAGTGTAGACCTTCCTGATGTAAAAAAACCCAAACAGATGTAGAGATTTTTTTCAAATTTTGTTTTGCTCCAGCTTTTCTTTTGCACCTTCTAGTCATATTGCAGAATAAGAAGGTGAAATAATATTTAAAACGTACTTGAAACATGTCTGCTTAAGGTTTTCTGTTCTCCAGTTTTGAGCTCAAACTGCTAAACTGGGGCTTCCAATCTCTGGGTTCCCCAGCTATTGCATTTAGATACACGCATTTGGTGTATTTACTACAACAAGGAAGTACACCAGATTGTGCCTTTGGGAGCATAACCTATGACAAACTTCTAATTAAATATGCAGTTTTCTTTCTGTGGAATCATGGCGGAGTGCTGCAGGTCAGAAGAATAAGATGATCTTTTCTTTCTTGTTTTTAGAAAGAATAAAGAGTCAACAGAGAGAGAAAATTTAGAAGAGAAGGTTGAAGTGACACTAGAAAATGGGATTCCTTGTGAAGCACTGGATTTAAAAGCAGGCCACATTAATGGAGTCTTTGCAGCAGATGATGACCGGTTCACATCCCTATGAAATGCTGCCTCTGCTCTCTGGTGGTTTTCTGAAAGACTCCTGTTTCTGCCTTTTCTCATCACTACTCCTGAATGTCAAACATGAAGACAAGAAAAATGTCTGTTCACATGATTTCCCTTGAGAGAGCCTTTTGCTTGGGTGAACCTCCATTACAGTTCTTTTTCTTGAGCAACGCAAATAAGAAGGCCTCAGATAATATCCAGAAAAGATTTCCAGAAGATGTGTGGCAGAACAGGGTTGGAACCTGCCTTGTGCCAGGCATCTCATTTTTAATGATTATTTAAATATGTCCATTGTTTGTTTTTTCCTGACATAAATGTGGAACTGCATTATTCCTGAATGTCACTGGGGAGATCATCTGTCATTGTCAATTCTTGATGGGGTTTTTTTTTCAAGCCATATGCAAAAGTTTCTCTGTAAAATTACTTCTGTTTGCTGCTATGTAGTAGGCCTTTAGATAGAACAGTCATCAGTGCATAAAAGTTTTCATTTATTGAGAAACAAAAAGGCTTTCACAGCCTCTGTAAAACCAGGTCAAAATACCTGGGTCATGTACAGCTCTGGGGCTAGCAAAAATCTGGTACTAGAAGTGTTTTTCACTTAACTGTCAAGGTTACAGATTATGTGAGCTGGAAATTAAATTTGCAAAACTCTGAAATTTGTTGAAATTAAAAGTTGCAACAAAAGCCAGATTTTCCACAGGTGCAGTCGGTGTTTTGTGGCCCAGCTCTCATTAAATCAAAGAATCACAGGCCAGCCTGGGTTGGAAGGGATCTTAAGACCATCTCATTCCAATCCCCCTGCCATGGGCAGGGACACCTTCCACTAGAACAAATTACTCAGAGCCTCATCCAGTCCAGCCTTGGACGCTTTCAGGGGTGGGGCATCCACAGCTTTTCTGGGCAACCTTTTCCAATGCCTCAACAACCTCACAGTAAAGGATTTTTTCCAAATATCTAATCTAAACTTGCCCTCTTTCAGTTTGAAGCCATTCCCCCTTGTCATGTCACTACAAGCCCTTGTGAATAGTCTTTCACAGCTCTCCTGAAATGTCTTGCTTACAGTTTTTAATAATAAAACTAGAGTAGATTTCCAACAGAGACAGCCTGGGGTCAGATGAACTTTCATGCTCATGCGATAGGTGGACAACTTTTGAAAGGATTCAAGGTGTGAAACACCAACTGCTGAGTTTGGTACACCTGATCTGCATAAGTGATAAAATTCTGGCTGTCTTCAGAAGCACTGGCTAACAGAAAAGGGGAGTTTTGTGTGTGGGTATCTGTAAAAAGATAAAGGAGATGTTTTGAAGAAAAATAAAATATCTGCAGTCACTAAGTATCTGCCCACATCACTGGAGGCAGAATTTGGCCATTAACCATCCTGTTTCCAGTGTCATGTCTAGAGGCAATATTAGAAAACATCTTTGCTTATTAGGATTATTTCATCAGACTCCTCGCCAATGAGAACAGGCTTAAACTGAGTAAAAGATGCTTGTAAATGACCATCCAGTGTTCTGAAGGGTACAAAAGTTTCTTTTTTCCCAGGGTGGAAATCCTTCAGTCTTTTGGCTGTTTTGAGCACCTTTGACTTGTCTCAGTACTGGCTCTTAGGACCAGTGTCAGCAGAAAGGGAGGAATGGGAAGGAGAAGGGAAAGCAGCAGGGTGAAAGGGGAAAGCTGAGCAAGGGAAGCCCAAGGTTAGGGGAGGCAGGAGAGAGGAAGGCCAAATATAAAATAAAACCATGGAACCCACTAATCATTTGCATAATGTGGTCTCATTTGTCACAGTTGTCTTTGATGTCCTGATGCTGGGTCCCTCTGGACAGAGACTGCATCATCTCTGTCCCCCAGTGTGTGCTGCTCCATTCTGGAAAGGATTAATAAAGTTGGTTATTAGTGATAATATCTCAGTGCTTCAAAATTACCATCCACAACATGTGGATGTATTTCTCACAGGAATGTTGAAGATGAAGCTTGCCAGTGTTGGAGGGGAAATATAGAGTACAGTCTTATTATTATTGCATCAGCTGTTGCTCCAAGGTCTCTCATGCAAAGTTTTATTGAGGTAATTCAGATCCCATAATTTCTAAACATTCACACTTTTCCATTCTTTGCATGATAGATAGCTACACATCAGTTTGACCACAATGGGTTGCTGTGTCTGCAGCACCTCTGCAAGAACCTGTGAAAGATTTTGGTGACGACAGCTTAGTAGTGCAGGAGCAACCTCAAGCTACAGATTAAGAATTGCTGTTTTCCTGTGTTGTATTATATGATACTGAAATAAAATTCTCTTGAGATGAGAAAGGGCCAAGCTTATCTGAGCATACTTCTCAAGGCCTGAGTGAAGGTTCAGTTGAGCCCATGGCACTGGCCACCAATTTGAAAACAGATTGAAATCCTCTAAACATGACATTATGCAATGTGGGCTGACTGTGGTTGTATTTAATCCGTGTCTTCCTGACAGCTCACCTTTTACAGAAGTTTGGCTTAATTTTCTGCTTATGATGATATGGGAATCACCCAGAGCATACATTTAGCTTGCCTCTCTGCTGACAGAAAATGGCTTGAGAGAAGCAAATGATACATTAGCAACCTTATACTATATTTAGCAACATTTTGAAGCCAGTGTAGGTTTTAGCTCTTTCACTGAAATAGATACTGCAAATGAGGTTAATCAAGGTCACAGTGCTACAGAATAAATAAATCCATTTTCTAGTCTGTGCAGTAGGATCTTATTAGAAAACAAAGGACAGTTTGATTTGGTACAGCCTGTCCTCCAGAGCCTATAAATGGTACAACAGTTTATATCCCTTGAGGATCTGGCCCACATGTTTTATGTAACTTCCACTTTTTTTTTCTCTAAACCACCTGCATCCAACCCATGATAATAAACAGGAAAGTGAGTAACAAGCAATATAGACTATGTGGTGAATTGGTTCCCCAAACAATGAGTTGGTTCTGATTTCAGTTAAATTTGTACTGTGCCAATCAATCTAGAAAAAAGGTACGTGCTGTGCCCAAGACTGAATTGTTTCATTTCCAAGAGCTGTATTTAAGAAAAGAGAGGAAAAAGGAAAATTCAATTAAATGAAGCAATAAACCCAGAGAAGTTCTGTTTGAAGAAAATCTGCAATGTTTATCACTAGATCCACATCCCCAGCAAGCTGACATTTCAGAAAGGACTTTCACAGTTCTGTTCAGCTTACTTGGGAGAGATCATTGATGCCTACACCAGAATGAGCACAAATCATGCACGAGTAAGTTGTTTACACTGTCAGTCATTAGCCAGACATTTGGAGTGCTGAAGAACATAGGTATAAAGAGTCTGTCTGTGATACTCAGACCTAAACATCTCTATCAGCCCACCTTGCAGCCTGGTACTCAGAACTGGAGACCCGGTATTCCCCTGGGGCTCAGCCAGTGCTGAAGAGCCTGCAGGGATGAGCTCAGGGGCCTCCTGCACACTATATGCTCCTGTTTGTCCAGGTACAACATTTGCTTCTGTCATACTGATCTTCATGGACAACTCTTTCCTGGCTGAGCCTTCATAAAGTAGCACCATTATTCTACATTTTGAGGAAAGTCAGTCCACTGTTTCTGCTGTCATTCACAAAAGAGATGGGTGAAATGGGCTCAAGAAGTCTCAGGGCAGTCTCAAGCCCTGTTCTTTCATCACTGTGAGTATGAAATAATTCCCAAATTATTACAAATCACAGTATTAGCACAAGAGCTTTTGGTTAGATTATTTCTTTCAAGAACTGGGTGCCAGTTTTGACCAACCAAGGAGAATTATCACATCTTGACAGAAAGAGTTTTTCATCTGTAAACTCCCACATTTGGGAAAACAAAAGAAATTACTTTTGAGGTCAGGGAAGAAGTGCAATAAAGACGTGAAACAACTCAGTGAAAAGTGAGAGTCTGTGATTCTAGATACTCTTAAAACATGGCTCAGATGCCCTGAGAAATTTGGTCCGTTCATCAGTGCAGTAACCTGTGACTCATGAAATAAGCTGCTTTAAATAGGCCAGGTTTTAATAGAAAATGCATTGACCAACTGTCCACAATCCATTAGCAATGCACAATCTGTGCTTGGCTTTCTATGAGCAGCTCCTTTTGGCCTCTCATGGTTTTTGTTTCTTTTTAATGTGGCATGCAAGAAGGGAGGTGTGCAATGGACTGACACCACCGCTTCCTATGCAAACAGACAATTGCTAATGAAAAATTTGCACAGTTAGATAAGCCTAATTTGATGGACTGAAGTTGCTATTTTTCAAACCACATTAAACTAAAGTACATTGACAGTGATGAGTGGTTCACTCTTGCCAGCACAAACACATCAGTTTTGTGAATACATTAAGCACTGTGGATGCACTTCACATGAAAGCCTTGTGTTTTAACTGGATGGTTTGTGTCTGCATTGATGTTTGCATCAGTCCAGAGTAATTTTGCCCTCCTAGTCCGGATCCAGCTTTGTTCTGAGTAAAGTAAGCAGGTTCAGTAGGAACTGAATTTGATCTAAGATCAAAAAGTAAAATTTGATTTTGTTAGTCTGCCCTCTTCCTTCCTGCCATGTTTCCCTTTCCCTTAGAGGTGGCAATTTGAAGCTGTCAAAGCATCTTTCTAGCTACAGCAATGACTAAATGGAAAGCATTTAATTTTGGAAAAACTTCAAGAGTGTTCTTGCATTATTTCTCTATCACCTTTGCTTTTCTCCTATAATTTGAATTATAATTACTACAAATGACAGTATGTAGCTTTTATCAGTTATGGACCATCAGGAATTTTATACTTTGGACTAACATTCTTGATGATATTGTATCTAAAAAACTTTGCAGGTGCTGATGTGTGAGCACATGGTCACTGTAAAATGAACTGGGACCACTTGCTTAGTAAAACTGAAGTGAGAAACACGCGTTACCTGGATGCAAAGCTGTGTTTCAGAGGATCAGTACCTTTCCCTTCATTGTTGGGGCAAGGTATTTTAATTGTAGAGGGCAAGGTGTAAGGGATGCAGAATATTGTGCAAATGAGTGGTTGCCTCTCCTCTGCCTTTATAGTGTATGTTTTTGATTTTTACTGTTACCTTCAAAGTAACACTTTATGGTATCCTCATTTAACCTATCAGTTTGTACACTCATCCTCGTAAAAATCATTCCGCTTCTAAGCTTTCTCCTAAACTTTGTAAACACACTTTGGTTTCCTGATGCTTCAAGGAATTGACAGCATCTTTACACAGCTCCTGATGTCCTCAGATCTGAGGCTGGCCCCTGTGCCTGGGGCACTGTCCCTTGGCAATGCTGAGCACACTTTGACTTGGGAAACAGCCATCAGCCTGTGGCAACCTCGGAGTGCAATGGAGCTGTGTGGAGGTGACAGCTTTTTTAGGTCTGAAAAAGAAAAGCAGGGAGCAAATGGGACAGGAGGTTATGGAGAGGTGTGGATTAGTTGTCCAAGGCATTGGTCCCAGGCTCAGACCAGTGGGGTACAAAGCCCCCTGTGCTCCAGGAGGTCACTGGGCGGTGGCTGGCAGTCGAACCAGGTGGGTGCTCTCCAGGTAGCAGCCTCCCCTCGCTTCCTCCCCTCACAGACAGAGGTCCTGAGTGTGGTGCAGCAGGTGGGGAGTCTCTGTGCTCTGCACTTGCTGCCTTTACCAACATTGCTGCTGGGCAACAGGGAATTAATCCGGCCAGCCACTCATCTGCCCTTTCTCATTCCCGCAGAGGATGAGCCAGCTAAGCCCAAACCATGATGCTGGAGCAGAGGCTTGGTGCTGGTACTGCCCTTGGTGGCCTGGATGGAGCTGGACAGGCTCTGTGTGCCTGCAGAGGAGGAGAGATGCCCCCCTCCCTGTCGCACAGCTCTGGTCCCCCTGAGAGAATGGACACGAGGACCTCATGAAAGCCTCCTCTTGCAGACAGGGATGTGTCCCAGTGTGGGCAAAGCCCCTGTGGCATAGGCTGAAGCCCGCAGCTGGAGAGCCAGGGAGCAGGGAGACAGGGAGTCAGGGAGTCAGGGAGCTAGGGAGCCAGAGAGTCAGAGAGCTAGGGAGTCAGGGAGCCAGGGAGCCAGGGAGCCAGGGAGCCAGGGAGTCAGGGAGTCGGGGGGCTAGGGAGTTGGGGAGCCAGGGAGGTGGGGAGTCAGGGAGGTGGGGAGTCGGGGAGCCGGGGAGTTGGGGAGTCAGGGAGTCAGAGAGTCAGGGAGTAAGGGAGCTGGGGAGTCAGGGAGCCAGCATCCCAGTGCCAGCATTTTCATCTGAGAGAAGGCGGATGGCACGCATGCAGAAGAGTTAGTCATGTGGGAAGAAGGCTGCTCAGGGGATTAAAAGGACTGTTTGCCCAGCCCCCCGTTCGAAGCACGAGGAGGAGGAGAGGATGGGGATTGCCCCCGGCCATGTCCAGGTGCAGCCGAGGCAGCACGGCTCCTCGCCAGGCGCTGCTGCAGGGACATGTGCGGAGGGGCTGAAGCCACCCCTGGGCTGTTCACTGCCTCCACAAAGCCAATTTACGGGAGTCTTCAGAGCAAGGATTTGCCAGGTATTGCACTGAAGCGAGCCGCTCCTTGGCAAAGGGCAGAGGAGGGGCAGAGCGGGGCGGCCGCAGCCTTGCGCAGGCGGTGAGGTGGCCCTGCCACGGCAGCTCGGTCTCCCTGGGGATGCTCCAGGACAGGCAATCCCGGCGCCGTGCAGCCAGAGCCTTTCAGAGCCCTTCTTCTCAAAGTGGCCACTGAGTAACCTTCTGTCCGTCTTTTATGCACTAGGCAGAACGACAAAGCGTGACAGAGAGCATAAACAGGGCTCCTGTGTGGAAAAATTGCCCTGATAATGGTATTTAAAGCCATTTTAAGGGTGTGTGGTGCCCAATACACAGCACAGAGGGTTTTTATTGAGGCATGCCCTAACTGCATTTCTCTGTTATTGCAGTCCTAGCTTCATAGCACAGCTCAGCCAACAACATGAGTGGTGAGGCAGAAAACTGCTCTAACAGAGCCAGAGTACAGATGAACCTCGGTGGGCAGCTCTTTCAGCAGATGTCAGACAGCTCGTACCCTGGGGACAGGACTGGGAGTACCAGGTAGGAGCTGGGAGCCACAGCTCCCGCTGCAGACGGGAGGGGAGGAGGGGAGAACTGGCACCCGGGAGGAGAAGGAGCCTGTGTCAGCATGTCAGGTTACAGGCAGCCTTTGTGCTGTGGCAGTGGCAAACTGGCACAGCCCTTTGCTCCTGCCAAGCAGTCTGGCTGCCATCACCCACAGCAGTGGATTTCACTGAGACATGGTTTAAACCTCCAGCTGCTCCTCTATCACCCAAACCCGCGGCTGCTGCCTTGCTGCCCTTGGAGGTTTGAATTTCCTGAAAAGGCTCGAGGTACTTCCCTTTCTCAGCTATTTACTGTTTCCTTTTTACTGTGGTACAACTGTCTTCGTGCTCTCATCAGCTTTCCACACCACAAGAAATGAAGATCCACCACAAGAAATGCTCCTCATCCAAGCATGGATGGCCATCACCATCTCTGGCTATATAAGTCACTGCCAGCTAAGAGCCTGGCCACCCTGCAGACAGCCTGCTGTGCTAGTAAGGCTGACTAACAAGACAATCAACAGGTGGTGACAACCAGAGGGTGGTTGGGCACTGGAACAGGCTCTCTAGGGAAATAATCACAGTATCAGCCCTGTCAGAGTTCAAAAAGGACTCAGATAACACTCTCAGACACATGATGTGAACCTTGGAGCTGTCCTGTGCAGGGCCAGGAGCTGAACTTTGATGATCCTTGTGAATCCTTTTCAACACAGGATATTCTAGATTCTATGATTCTACACTCTAGCGTCTCCCATATGTCTTCTCAATGGGAGCAAATCATCCATGAAGGTTTGATGTGCTTGAGGCTCAGTGACTCCTCACTGTTCCAACATAGTTTTTGGAGTGTAATTATTGTATTATTCCTCATATATGATATCAAGGTATCATTTAGGTATGCAGTAAAAAAAAAACACCTTAGAAATAGGGCTGAGAATTTGCAGCTTAATTCAGTGACTCTGCCTGCTCCATTTCCAGCTCACTACTGTGTTTGCACACACATGTAAAAGCAGGTGCAGAGGCAAGCCCTATACAGCTCTGCCCTGCTGGTATCCCCTAGAAGTATCCTGCTATCTGGGGGCTCCTGGGTCGTGCATGTACCCCTTGGGGCTCCAGGCTGTGCACGGACAGGTGGCTGCAGCAGGTGGGAGTGAGGAGCAGAGGTGACTCCTGCACCATAGCAGGGAGGTGACAGCTACCAGGGCTGCCTCTGGACAGGCAGAGCACTGTAAAGGGGGAAAAAATAACACCTGCATGTAAAATGGGAGTTTTGAATCAGCCAGCCCTGTTTCAGTACCCTAAAAGTACCCAGTTCAGTGATTGTGCAATTAACTTGCCAGCACAGAAGAGAAAATAGGAGAGTTGAAGTGAAGGGTCAACATAGTTCCTCTCCTCTACTGAAGAAGAAATCAAGGTAAATAATAGGCATAATTCTCTGCTCTGAAAGGCAACAGCTGAAACAGCAGCACAAAAACCTTTCATCATTTCACCATGTGACAGTCTCACTGGCAAATTGAGAAGCGATGAGCAAGACAAGAATCACAAAAAGGCACATAATTACTTAGAAAACAGGCTTTGTGGTTCTCAGTCAAGAATAGGGGCATTTTAATACCTCTCCTGGGCCTTTCTGTATGCCATATCATCTGGATGTGAGAGGAGAATATATATCAAAAAAACAGGGTTTTAGGCATTGCCAAGCACTGCCAAGGGAGTGCTTCAAAGGATTACAATTCCAAATGATCATAAAATTTTGAAAAATGGACTGAAATCAGTGCGATGCGCTTCAGCCCAGACACATTGACAATGCAGTGATTGGTGCTGCCCTAGAGCCACATGTACAGAGACAAAAAAGGGAACAGCTGAGCAAGGAGCACTACCAGAAAGGTCTCAACTGGAATGTGAGATGATGTTGGCTGATGTCACCAGAGAGAAGGTTTGTATCAGAGAGGCACTGCACGTAAAGTGTCCCAGTGATTGGATTCCTGGTCACTGATACAGTTTCAGTTGTTCACAGATATGGACACCATCGCTAAGGAAGCACAAAACTTGGCAAGTCTGGATGGCACCAAGAAGGCCATGAAATTTAGGGAACATGACCTCTGGGGAAGGGTTGAGTGAATGTTGTTAACTTTCACTCAAAAAATGATTGTCAGAAGATTGTGCATGGACAAGAGAGATCAGTCACTCCTGGTCCACAGGATGCAGCTACCACAAGATATTGAAGCTGGCTGTTTCCTCAAAGTCCCTGGTTTCAGGCTGTGCTTGCCAAGTGCTTGTTGCTGTGACCCTGCTGAGGCTGTGCTGGATTCCCAAGGGCTCCTGAGGGCTGGGCCTCCTCTCCAGGGTTTGGCAATGAAGGGCCAATTCCTGCTGCTCCCATGGAGGCAGACTCATGGTGGTTTCAGAGAAACTCTGCTGGGGACAGAAAACCAAGCCTGTGGATGTGGCTTCAGAGTTGCATCTCAAAACAAGCCCTGACAGGACCCAAAACAAAACCATCCAAGTGATCCTGAGCAGAAATAGGCTAATTTAAAAAATACTAAGGCACTGTCTGATCGATAACACTCAACTCAAGCTGCATTTCCAGAGCTAATTAATGCATTGATTTTCCCATTGATTTGCAGTAACTGCTGGGTTCCTAGCTAGATTAAGAAAGGTATTTAAATATTAAGATGGAGTCATTTCAGTAGCCTTAGTCACCTTAATACTTAAATCCAGTTGATTTATAGTTCAGATTAGGTCTCTACACAAGATGCTGTGATCCCACAAAGTCTCTTGCTGCTTTTAGATGGCTCAGTGAACACATTTAAAATTCAGGTTTTATATGCCCTGATTGCTTTGAAAATGAGGTCTTTTCCCCAAATCACCTGGGCTTTGCAAAGCTATTAAAAACATGTCCCTAAACACCCAGCCAGGTACCCTATCTCAGACTAACTGGGGTTTCTTCCTGCCTGGGAGTTAAGGTTCTTGGCTTGGTGTTCCAGTGAAGTTTCTAAATATTTTTACAGCTTATCACCAACCTGTTAAAGGATTGACAGATTCTGAGCTACCAGAGACATGGGTAGGCTATAAATAAAGTGACCAGCTATATCATTGACAGCACATTTGGGAAACATTAACCAAAAGTAAAAGGCTTTTATAAGAAGGCCATAAAATGGCAGGAGTAATTATGTTTTTCCAAAGTTAATCATTGACTTTTGTTTATTTGGCTTTTTATAAAAACGTTTTCCTTTCTCTCCTATAATGAATAAAACCTATAAAAGGTCCAACAAATTGGATTCAGCCTTTCTTCTTCACGGTGGCCATGCTTGAAGGCTGATGAGGCAGAGGCCAACAGAGAAGCTTACCTGAGGAAACCTACTTCCTTGAGAGGTTTTCAGCCTGAACATGAATATGTTGGTCCACTTCTGGCTTCTCTGTGGCCTGAGCGCTGTTGTGACCCCTCAGGATGTCACACAACAAGCCCAAACGTTTTTAGAAGAGTTTAACAGGAGGGCAGAAGATATCAGCTATGAGAGCTCCATTGCCTCATGGAACTACAACACCAACATCACTGAGGAGAATGCCAATAAAATGGTGAGTGCTCCATCCTACATCCTTACTGTTCTCTTAGGAATCTGACACTTTCTGGTTTGTTTTGGTTCCACCAAGCTTGTCTGAAACTGGAGTGTTACTTCTCTGGTAGCTGTGCTCATTTTGGGGCTTGCTTTAATGTGGGAATGCTCACTGGATGTGCCTGGGCCACTACCAGCATCTGCAGCCTTGGGTTAGTACCTGGAGTGCCTGCACTGCAGAGGGATGTCCAGAAGCTGGACTGTCCCTAGCCATCGCTTCAGGTCACTCCAATGAGTGGAGGGAAAGCCAAGGGAACTCTGCATGTTCATCCTGAAAATCTGTGTGTGATGGAGAGAGATGCTTTCTTCTGCTGAGTCCAACACCACCAGTGCCTCCTGGTGTAGTGTTTCTCTGTGGGGTTTCCCTTTCCAAGAGCAAAGCATTTCCCTTTCCTCTTGGAGAGGGCATAACCTGAGGGTGAAGATCCTCTCCAAGGTCCTGGGGTGGGTGCTGTCTGTGGTGCAAGGAAACAGGATTTGAACCCTGCACTCGCATGAGCTCAGGTCTCCAACTTTCCCTAAGACCAGACAAACACGGGGCTTTTTACTGACACAGGCAGTTGTTTTGCTTCTCAGTGAATATGCAAATATTCCCTGGATTCAGGCATTCTGTTAAATGTTTGCTGATGGATTTACAGGCCCACACCAGTTACTCAGTGGTGGACATTTCCCCCTGCCCCCATCACTCCTCATAGTCAGGGCTGTTGGTAGACTGCCTGGAGGTATTAGACCAGGAAAATGAAGTGAGATCACAGACTAGCAAATGCCAGCAGTGGAGTTTCTATTACAGTGGTCTTGTATGTTGGTTTGAAAGTCCATTTCTATCTGCAGGAAGGACCATAGGACTTTTATTTATGCTGTCTTCCAACACAGTTCTTGCTTCTCAACACCAGCCTCTGTCTGCCCAAGCCCTGAGGGGTCTCTAGGCAGGAACTTGTCAAGAGCAGGCTGCCATGGTCTGGCTGGTTACTGATATTGCCATGCCTCAGCTCAGTGTCTTATAAGCTCAAAGCCTTTCAAAATGAACAAAACCACCTCGAATTTTTCTTTGTTTTGAAGCGTCACATTTTTAAAGTTAACTCAAGCCTCAGAGAAAACAATTCAGAGCATAAAAATGAAGCTGAACATCCTACATCTATTTTTGCCTAATGGCTGGTCTTTCACTTTGTGGTCATATAACTTAATTAAAACATGTTTTAATTATCATATTTCTTAATTAAAGCAAGGAGACTCATTGCTGGAAGAAATCCTAATGACTAATCATTGTCAATCTGGAATTTTTTCCAAGGCACCAGACACTTAAACTGTAATGTTTCCAAACACATAAAATGAAAGCCCTATATAGTATTTTCAGCATTAATGAGATGATAATAAAATACATGAGGACCTACCAGCAATAAAACCAATTAGTCTAGTGTTCAGAGAGAACTTTTTCTCTCTCTTGATCTCTTCAGCAGTGCTGGTAATAAACCCACAGATTCCCGTCCTCCCATTCTGCTGGAGGAGAGTTAATGAATACTGTCCTTTCTGGCTCCCTCGCATCCATTTTCCTTGTAAATTGTGTTACAAACCCTACAACTATTCCTCTGACTTATCAACCAATTCCTCTAATTGTGGAAATATCAGACAGCAAGATAACTGCTTTCCCCTGGCTTTTGTAGCCAGCCCTCTTCTGCTCTGCCACTCCTGAGGCACCTCTCTGTTCCCACTCAGGACAAGGAGCTCAGGAACACGCTGGCACAGCAATGCTCTTCCCTGGGTGCTTATCAGGCTCTTTCCCACTGGGCTCTGCAAGCTGCTGAGGAGCGTCAGGAGTGTCCCATGAAGGGGAGAGTTTGGAAAGCCTCCCAGTGAGGGCTGCCCTCCTGCAGCTAGGATGGAGGAGATGTGGGGAGGGGATTACACCTGCCACCACCCCTCTGTGCTGGAGCCTGGAGCAGTGGGTGCTGTGCCCCTGTCACACATGGGGCTGAACAACTCGTGCACAGCCCTACAGAGAGTGTTGGTCTTACTGGTGTGTCTGCCAGGGGTGAAGGGTGCCTGGAAGAGCTCCTCAGGCACAATATGACATTGGAGTTCCCTGATGCCTCAGCAGGGAGAGATGGGTGTTACAGGCATCCTATCCACAACCTGGAAAGCTCTGGCATAAGCACAGTGAAATAAATTCTCCCAAGGATCCAGGTTAATTAGTACTGTTCTTGCTGCCATTTGGAATAGCTGCTGATGTGTTAAACTGTGTACAAACACATTAGAAAAAGGTGAATAGGACAGTCTCCACTCTGAATTGTGTTCTAATGCTACTACTTTGTGAACTGAAATTTGGGGGTTTCAATATTATGGTCTGTAATTGCAGAAGTGTTAAAAGCAATCTCATGCAAAATGTTGAGATTTTGCATACCCAATTTGGGCACCAGTTTAGAGCCTCCTTTGCCCAAGTATAATCTTTTATTTGCCAGCATTTCAGAAGAAAGTGGTATTTGCCTTAAAAACAGACTCAGTATCACTGTCTTGGCAGCTGAGCGTTCCTGCTACTGCAGCAGAAATGAGGATTGACATCTGGGTCACAGATCTCTTTGTGCCCTGGCTTATTTCTTCACAGGTGGGTGAAGAAAAGCACTGAGGGAAGAAAACATGATTTAGAATAGCAGGAGATACAGCAAAGTGATGCTGGATCAATTATAACAACCAAGGTGTGAGAAAACAGTCATGCTTTTTGCTGTTCCCAAAGAAAACTGGTTATTTGGATGTGTGAATAAAACAAAGCCAAAAAGCTCTCTAGCCATTTCACCAGGTGGTGTAAGTAAGTGCTCAGCCCGCAGTCCATGGGTGTTCTTCACAAATGATGTTTTTCCTAGAAGTGATATTTTTGTCCACTGAGTGCATCAGACCACTCCAGTGCCTTGGAGGGGTTAATTCAGCTTGTGTGAACCCCTTGCAGAGCGAGGCGGATGCCAGGTGGTCCGTGTTTTACGAGGAGGCCTCCGGGAATGCCAGCAAATTCCCAGCAGACAGCATCACAGATGACCTCACCAAGCTCCAGATCCAGATTCTCCAGGAAAGAGGATCATCTGTGCTGTCAGCAGAAAAGTATAACAGAGTAAGTCGTTGAACCTAGTTCATTATTTTTGGGGGGTGAGTTCAGCTGCCTCTCACAGCACCCTCAAGCCAGGGCATGGTGCTGTCACCACCCTGCTTGTTTTGGAATGATGCAGTGTATGGTATGGAAGTGTACCTGTTCTAGGTGTTCACAGCAATACAGGACTGTGGGTAGTCTGGTCTAGGAAGCTGGTTGCCATTTCTTTCAGCAGTTTTGCCATGGAATGAATTTCAAACACGCCTCAGAGCAGTCTTTGAACTTTTAGCTGGATTAGCCATAAAACCAAGAAAGGACATGTGGTAAGTGCTTGGTGAAGTCCAGACCTAGGGCAATGAGCAGAAAGAGATGGGTACAAGGCCATTCACTGAGTCAAAAAGGTGGAGATGGAGGAAGTCTTTCTTTCTGTGAACATGGTACATTATTACACCGGGAAAAAGAAGGAATTTTTCATTGCATTGGGCACCCTGGGATGCCTGAAAATGGGGAGGGTTCCACAGAAACCTGCTGAAGGCCAGCAAGATTTGGCAAGAGCCATAATGAGCTTTGACATTTGCACTGACAAGCTCACCTAAGAGGCAGATATATGGATAATGACTATATGTGAAATTGGAGCGAGCAGCTATGCAGACTCAAAAGGGATTTATAACCAAACACTTGAGAGTTAAATTACTTTCCCTTTGCTGAAGATCAAATTGAAACATAGCACTGAATCATGGGTACCTACAGCCCAGGATCCTACAGTCCTAATTACAGGAGAATCCTGAGATTTTTCTGCTAAGGTCAGCAGTGCTAATCACCATGCAAGGGAAGCAGCAGATTGGCTGGATCTCTTGTTTGATCCAAATAAGATGCATTTCTGAAAAACAGACTGTGTTGGTGGGAATGCTGGCTGTTCATACAAACAAATATTTATTTTGGATCACAACAGTGCACTAATGGTAATGTTGTCTCTGTTGACGAGATATGCTCTTCAGTACCCTCCCTGTTTAGACACTTAGAATTTCCTAGATAATGGCCTTTGGGGCTGAAGTTGTTGATTCATGTTTGAAAAGTGACTTTTTTATACCTCCTGGTGGGGTTCCATAGGAATACCCAAGTATTCTTCACCGACATAAAAATTTGCCTAGGCACTGATTGATTTTAATGCTGACAGAGGTGAAGTTAGAGGTGCTCACTAATTACCCCTCCCACTGATAGCTCTTCAGAGTTCTGATTTAAAGCTCTAAGTGAGAACTTGCATAGCCCTAAAGGGAAAGATAAAAATGGTACATGTTATCCTTGAGGCATGAAGATGTGGAAACATTAAAAAATATTTAAAACAGAGCCACGTAGCATAGGTTCTGAGATACAGCTGGATTATTTCAGGTGCATTTTGGCCTTCAGCTGGCCCAAGACGTGAGCCATGTCTTCTCTGTGATGGAGTCCAAGCAGATCCATGCAGTCAGTGTGATGTGAACACCCACAAGCAACAGTCACCCTGGCAGAACCTGCCAAAGGGGCCCTTTGTTCTGCCACTCAAAGCCACGACCTCCCTGAAAGGTTTATGTGTGTTCATGCTTATGGAAGCACATTGATAAACTTCATTTTTTTATTGCTGCTCTGTATCGACAGCTCTCTGGTGACAGTCAGTGCTCATTGAATCTAGAGCTCTGGCTGGCTGCATATTAAGAACCTGTAGGTGATATCATATATTTGGGAGAGTATCTGTCTTTTCCAGCTAGATCTGGTTCAGTAATGCATTTAGGCAAATTCTTTCACTAATCTCTCCTGAGCTCAAATATATGCTTAAATATTAAGCTGGTGGGTAAAGTGTTGATTCTAGCTTTTAAGGAATTAGCATAATTGGCTGTTATTTTGCACAGAGTGGGTTTCTAACAGGCTGTCTTGTATCTAACTTGCAGCTGAGCACTGTGCTAAATACGATGAGTACCATCTACAGCACTGGAACCGTCTGTAAAATCAACAATCCATCGGAGTGCTTGGTGCTGGAGCCAGGTATGACACCAACTGCTGCCCCTACTGTGTTCTTCACCCTGAGGGTGCAGAAAAGAGAAAGCCAAAAAAGTGGATCCTGACTGCAAAGGAACAGACTGTAATTTCAACAGATACTTCCTGCTATCTAAAGCTTAGTCAGAATTTAATTGCACCTTGCAGTTCAAGCACCTCCATTGGACCTTCTGCCCATGAGACATACTGTCTCCTGTTTGTAGCAAAAAAAAAAATTGGAGAGGGCTGCTCAGCTTGTTTGGCAGCCTGCCTGTCACCTATAGAAAAGCTATTTTTTATTCCCTGCTTTCAGTCATGTAGGACCTAATGTTGCATTGAGGCCAGTCCTGAGAATTCTACCAACTTAAGGGAAGCTAATGTGGAGAGAGCATTTGAAAGACTATGAGTCCGTGAGACTATGGATGTGCTCCCTGCTTCTTAAAGACAAGGGGGAAACCTTAAATTAGGAAGGGATGCAGTGAAATAATGGGATCTTTCAGTATATCAAGAACAAAGTGTTTTCTTCTCTGTTCATGAATTTCTTTCACTTTGGTTTGTTTGCCTGTTATGAAAGAAAAATTCTGCTTTTTCAAAGCCTGGCACCTACTTTTTTGTTCTGACAGGTCTGGATGCTATTATGGCTGACAGCACTGATTATAAAGAGAGACTGTGGGCCTGGGAAGGCTGGAGAGCTGATGTTGGCAGAATGATGAGACCATTATATGAAGAGTATGTTGAACTTGAAAATGAGGTTGCAAGGCTTAATGGTAAGTCAATTTTTGCTTTCTTTTTATTTGGTTGGTTTTTTTTTTCCTTCTGGCTTCCAGAACCTAGTAAATATACTGCAGTCTTACCCAATTTTCCCATGAATTCAAAACACGTACATAATTTGCACATAATTTGCTCTTGGTGTGCATGTCTCAAAGTAAGAGGCAATGCAGACAACTGCCATTGACCAGTTCAGAGGTTTCTTCCCAGCCTGGAACAAGAGGCACCTTTTTGGCCAAGCTGGCACCCTTCCTGGTTGGTACTTTTCCCAAAGGCCATAATACATCAGTGCCCCTCATTACATAACACCAAGAACTGCACCATTTGTGCTTTATGGACAAGCACACTCCATTTAAACAGCTTCTGAGTGTTGCTGAGTTTTGGCAACATCTCTTTCCTATGGGCCTTGACCTTCTAGCAGCAGCCACAGTCATTGGTACATTTGTAAGCATTATTCCCTAGCTGGAATGATCAGACTTGGTAGGCCTGGGACAGCAGGTGCAGCTGGGTGTTCAAAAAGGATTTTGTATTAAGGGAGCTGTGCTTCCAGTCTGAGATCTCCACACGAATCATATGGAACTCTTTTCAAGGAACAGTAGCAGCTGTCTTCTAATTTCCTTTTGGGGTCTTCTGAGGTATCTTCTGAAGTAGCTACATCATCTGTCTCTTGGCCAGACTGCAGCTGTATCACCTGCTTTCCCATCCTCCTTGTTTTGCAGAATCTGTCAGGCTGGAGCTGGGTAAGAAAATATGGCACAAATAGCAAGACAGGGAAAAAAGCCAAACATTAAGAAATGGTCATTATGGCCTTCCTCTGTACCACTAAGGGAGAGGCTTCAATTAGGAGCCATTTTTACTCCAGGATGGATGGAGCTTGGTGGACTGGAAGATGCAGTGGAACTGGGAGCTGAATTTCACTGCTGGTGCCTGCATCTGTCCTGGTGGTTTAGTTTCTGGAAGAGGGGGCCCACATTCAATGTCCACCAGGTTATGCCTTCTGTGAGAACCTGTTAGCATCCAGCCTGAGCAGAGGCTGCTGTCCCTCATAGCCCAGGAACTCCAGTCAGGATTCCTGATTTCCTTTGACCTCCATCTCCAGAGTGAATGACCCTAACTAGCAGATAACCATGACATCAATTTCTGAATTTCTTGGAAATTTCCCACACCCGCATGTTCATGAGGGAGACCCTCAGGGAGGCTTTCTCCTTTCTGCTAAACCCAAACTATCTAGAATTTTGCTGCTTTACTCCGGGGGAAGGCTGCAGGTCTGCATGGGATCCACAGGGAGCTGCACTTCTCCTGCAGACCTAAGCAGTGCCACTTGTGGTGTCCTCATGTGATGCATCCATGCTTTACAGGTTATTCTGACTATGGAGACTACTGGAGAGCAAATTATGAAGCAAAGTCTCCAGAAAATTACAAATACAGCCGTGACCAGCTGATTGAAGATGTGGAGAAGACATTTGAGCAGGTAGAGGCAGGAAGAGCTCTCATCTGGGTCGCAGGGTTACGTTTTGAAATGATGGGCTCATGTGCTGATGTTATGAATGAAGATGGAGCCTGCTTTAAATTGTCTGATCTCGATCTACATGGGTTTAACAGAAACAGATGTGAGGAGACACACATGACTTTTCTACACCTCTGTATCTGTTCAAAGACCAGCTTGGTCCCCACAGGCAGGGAAAGAGGGAGCTCTGCAGGTCCATGAGGTAGAGGGCATCCTTGATACTCCAGCTCGAAAGTTAGCAATGCTCCCTCCCTCATACCTGAGCAGAACTTCTGTGGCTGGAATCTGGATCCAGTGCCTGAGCTCTGAGGCAGGGGGCAAAGCTAAGCTGCAGGTTTGGGGTGCAGTTACCTGCCAGGAGCTTTTTGTCAGAGGGAGTTTCAAGGCTCTCTGTTTAAGAGTAATGAGTGGAATAGTGCAAAGTGAAAAATAAAAATTGTTTCCTTTTCCTCCTCTGCCTCCAGATAAAACCTCTGTATGAGCAGCTGCATGCCTATGTGAGACACAAGCTGGGGCAAGTGTACGGCCCCACGCTCATCAGCTCCACAGGAGGCCTCCCTGCTCACTTGCTGGGTATGTCAGCACATCCATGGCATGCAACTCTGGCTTTACACACAGGACTGTCACCTACAAGGCACATGGGTGGAGAACAATCTGACTGTTTAATCAAGATATTAGCAAAAAGGTTACAGATAAAAGAAGGGTAGAAGAGAAATGGATAAATTCCTAGCAGAGATGACACGAGTGCTTAGCAGCCGTTGCAGGAAGGGAGGGCAGGTATTCTCATCCTTGCCAAAGCTCACATAGCACCAAACTCTAGCACTTGGCTGGGACATTTCCCTCCCCTCTGCAGCACTTGTCTTCCTTAGAAATGAGAATTTCAGAGAGACTTGTTTTTCCTTTCAGATTTTACTCTGAGATCCCACATTTCATAATTTGGCTTTCAAATCACGCAGCATTAAGCTGCCATAAGTGTTGTGTACCTGAACATGGCGCAACAATCATGGACTAAAAAAATGGATGTTAAGTTTTCATACACCTTTAGGAATGTCATCAGTCCTGAAACCGTATTATCCAAGAATTGCTGATATTGGGTAATAAAAGGATCCTTGATCTGAGTTTATCCTATGCATGACCTTCCAGAACTGCTCCCCTTCACATCTGGATCAGCCCTGGTTAGATGAATAGGAGTCCCTATTTTTGATACTGCACGATTTATAGACCTGTCTGGTACCTTTGAGCAATACATAATAAATCATTTAAAGTATTTCTGTGCTTCTCTCTTTTTCTGAAGGTGATATGTGGGGTAGATTCTGGACAAATCTGTATGCCTTGACTGTTCCCTATCCAGCCAAACCAAACATTGATGTAACTTCTGCAATGGCTGAAAAGGTAAGACATGCCTTCATGCAATATGCATAATGTAACAAATCTAGACGGTATAAAAATTATGTACCACATATCAGCTGCTCTCTAGAAATCCATGGCTGCCCTCAGGCAGATGCACTGCCAACAAAGTGTTGCTTTTTGCATCGTTTTTTTGCTTTTCACTTTTAAGCGTTTATGCATTTTTCACTGTACCCTTGGCTGTTCTCTGTTTTCCTCCACCCTCTTTGACCCCCTTAATCTTGTCTCCAAGTCTATTTTCCTCAGAGACTCTTGTCCACTAAGAGATATATTTTGTACTCATAAATATTTCAGGACTCCCGGAGTGGGCTGGTATCAAATATGACCTTTGCCAGTCATTACCATAATCAAATAGTTTGTATATCACAGTTTGTTTTATTTTCTTCAGTCTTGTTTATTTGGATACAGCTAGAGAAACTGCAATGCTGCCTGTTATCTTCTGATAACTGCATAGCAGCATAAAGTCTGTGTTTGAGATCTGTAGAGCTAACAGCTGTGACACCACCTTTACCAGACCAAGAACATGGGTGAACATAATTCCCTGTAGTCTTGCCAAAGCCTTACTCCTTTTTTAAACTAAAGGGAATTTGATGGAACTAGATGGAATTTGATTTCTGAAACGCAAATATTAATCTGAAATCTACTCTCCCCTCGTAGGCAGCACGCCATGAAAATGTTATGTTGGTAAGAGAAGGAATACTTGAATTTGATTCCTTAGCAGTTTGCACAAGTCTGCATTAATCTCACCTCTGTTTTTCACTACTGACCCACCTGTAGTCATAAATATGTGTCTGTTGAAGTACCACTGCAAGAAGGTTTTTGCATTATTTACAAAACCTTTGAGGAGTGGGTGAGCTCATCCTTGTTGGTGGGTGTGCCCCATTTGGGATTTTCATCCAAATGAGCTGTTTGCCACCCAGGTCTCTGTGAGAGCTCATTTCAGTAAATGCAGAGCTCCTGCTGGGTAGAAAAATAAAACTGCTGAATGGCAAAATTGTCCTGAACATAACCATGCAGTTTTTATCTGATAAGCAACTCCCATAGATACATTCACCAGGTTTTATGGTTCTGGCTGAAGTCTCTTATGCTCATCTGCTGGGAATGTAGCTCCACTTCCTCAAATGTGTTGTCCCCAGGTTGACTGAAGTGACTGAAGGGTCGGACCACAGATCTGACATACAGGAATGCATTTTTTATCTTGCTTTATCTTTTATTGAGAGCTTCTCTGGTCTGGATCAGGTGCTATCTGCTGAACCTCTGAGTGCAGAAACCTATTTTGTTTGCAGGGAAAACACTTAATTCCAGTTCCCAGCAGAATTCACAGAAGTGCCAAAGGCAGACACTACTGACTTACTCTTGATAGGCCAGGTGCAGGTGTGAAGCTCCTGGGAAGTTTGTAAAGTCAGCTGCCCTGCATCAAGCAGAGCATTGGGAAACAGGCTACATGCAGAAGCAGAGGTCAATGGTGGCATTGTCTCTTTCAGAAATGGGATGAAATTAAAATATTCAAATCTGCTGAGGCCTTCTTTGCTTCCATTGGCCTTGATAACATGACTGAGGGCTTCTGGAATAACTCCATGCTCACAGAGCCGACCGACGGCAGGAAGGTTGTCTGCCATCCTACAGCATGGGACCTGGGCAAAAATGATTACAGGTACTGAAATTGCTATGACCCCTTCTTGTACTGCCTCCTAGAAGAAGCATATTTTCACTAAAGGTTCACCATCCTGTCTTAAGTTATATTTTCTCCTTTATTTTTTTTTCTGGCTGAAAAGAGGGGAAAGGAAGACAAGAGAGCAGGGATCCTGTGGGACTGTAAACCTTTCTGTATAACTTTTCCTGTGAAGATCTACTCAAACTTACTCATAGACCTACTCAAGATCTGCTCTCAAATTTTAGCTGAGAAGTGACTAATATTTTTATGAATTAGAGAAATAATGGCTATGTTCTAGGGCTTAAGGAATAAGCAGAAATGCAGGTGGATACCAGTGAGATTTATGGACAACTGCACATTTTGCAGCAATGGCAGCAGGTCCCTGGGTAGCAAGGGAAAATCTCCTGAGAGTCTGCTGTCTATCTTTAGCAGATTTATCAAGTTTCATGAAAATCCATCAGTTTCTTCCATACTTGGGAAAGAAGTGGGACAGCAAGTCCCCACACAATGAATACTTCTCTCAGAAATTCTGACCCCTCTTGCAGTCTGCACAGTTACCCAGGGAAAGAAGATCGTGCACAGCAGAGCCTTAGTGAAACACATCAGTGTCCCAACCTCAGCAGTCTGGGGAAGGTGAAAAGAATCCCTGTTTGGAAGACATTCCTTTAGTAAATTGTAAATCCTGCATGAGGATGAAGTAGCAGGAGTCACCAACACACAGGGTTTTATACATTACTGTCTTACCAAGACTGGTGGTGGTTCCTCACTCCCACACATACAGCGAGTTTATTGCCAGGTTTAAGGGAACAGCTGTTCTCACAAAACAGCAGTTTTCTCTTACTCCCTGGACAATTTCAAGGTGGCTGAAGGTGTTTTGCTGAGTTCTCCATGAAGTATTGCTGTAGCAGGAGGATCTGCACTGCATACCAGGATGTAGCTGCCCAGGTTTTGCAAAGGGCATTTGCCAGCTCTGGAGGGGCTTTGCCTCATGGCTGCGGCACACAGGGCTCAGTCAGCCTTTCTCTGGGCCGCTCTCTCTCTAAGCACAGACACTTTATCCTGGTGTATAGGATCAAGATGTGCACCAAGGTGAGCATGGATGACTTCCTGACGGCGCACCACGAGATGGGCCACATTGAGTACGACATGGCCTACGCGGGGCAGCCCTACCTGCTGAGGAGCGGCGCCAACGAGGGCTTCCACGAAGCTGTAGGTGAAATTATGTCACTCTCTGCAGCCACGCCTCAGCACTTGAAATCTCTTGGTCTCCTAGAGCCAACTTTCCAGGATGATGAAGGTAAATAAATGCATGAATATGATGCATTTATGTGAAAGCACTTTCTGCCCTTATTTTGTAGCAGAAGACTGTGCCTGCAAACTCAGGAATCAACTGAGAGGCTTCTGAAAATCTAACTCCTCTAATTTACCAGAAATACTGTTTTTCCCCAAATCACATTGTGAAGCAAGGATCACTGCTTTGCAATGCTGTTACATAATTTAAAAAGAAGTAGCTAGCACTTCACTACCTTCAGTACCGAACAACTCATCCGTAAATCTTCATAGTTCATTTAGTCTCCAAAACTCTTTTCAATCTCTGTTGCATGAGTCCATACATATCTCTATCAAGATATGTATTTAGCAGTTCAAATGAAACTGAAACCTTGAGATTTACATCTCCCACTTAAGTGAATAATGAGTGACAACATAGGTAGGGCCTCATTATAATGCAGTTCATCTGGCTTCTGAGCACTGCCTTAGATGGATGAAGATGCACATTTTATACATTTTGAGATATCTTTAGTTCGGAATTCCTCAGAGACTAGAGAGGTTCTCAGTGATGGGTAACTAAATTTAAATGTCAAAGGACTAGGTTATTTATGAGTTTGGGGGAAAGAGACAAAACAATGTACAATTCCTAAAGGATCTTATGTTTTTTTCAGTAGTATTCTTCCTTCCACTTTTTCCTTAGTGAAAATCTGTAATTCAAACAAGGTGTAAGCATTAGCTGTTAAAGGAAACAACTTTAGCCATCCAATCAGATACTAATTGCTACCATAACCATTACCTTAAATGCTTCTCTCTTCAGAAACTGAAATCAACTTTCTGCTCAAACAAGCACTAACCATTGTTGGAACAATGCCTTTTACTTACATGCTGGAGAAGTGGAGGTGGATGGTGTTTAGGGGTGAGATTACAAAGCAGGAATGGACCAAACGATGGTGGGAGATGAAGTAAGTTTGAGAAACAAAGGGGATTTCTTTCATATGAACCTGCAAACTCAACCCTGGTTAACATACTGAGCTGTTTGTGCCCCCATAGGGATCTGTGTCTCTGGGGTTTTTTTTACCAATAGAGTGCTAGATAGAAATACCCAACTGTGGTGCAGACAATGTCTCATAATATTTCATGTCAGCTTCCTGATAAAGACAGCCCACGGCCTTTGCATGGCCTGTTCCATATCAACACTGCTGTCTCCCTGACACATTCCCCAAGACATCTTCACAGCTAAAGTACAGCCCTTTTCTAAGTCTCATTGGTCTCATTGTGCTCTGGTTTGCTCCCCACATCCTTAAGGACAAGTGGAAAGTGAGGGTCATTGTACTTGGCAGCCAGAGAAGCATGCAGATCTCAATCCACCAAGTATCTGAGCACACTTCTCTGCTTTGTGTTTCCTTCCCACAGTGTAGTGCTTTTGGAGGAAATTGTCTGAAAGATTTCAGACTGAATCTTTCCTTCCTTGTGTACTAAGATACCACCTTTCTTGGTACAGAAAATACAGTTCCCTTGGCAAGTAACAGCCAGAGGTGCCTTTTCAGATTGTGCCCGTCAATCAGCCTATTTTCAGCACCTGGAGCACAAGATTAAAAATAAATGTGATTCAGACTGGAGTTTGTAATTTCCCAGGTTGGTTTTAATATGAGGGCAGAAAAATGCAAAGAAACCAAACAAGCCCCGTGCTGAAAATGGAGCCTGAACTCTAACACGAACATGAACAGCAAGCCTCCATCAGCAAACAGAATCTATAATAAAAGTTGATATATGCAAGCCTCCTGACCCACTGTAAAAATCAATCAGCTTCAATGTATTCAAAAGTAGCAGAGATGTCAGAGAAATAGAGAATGACAAATTGTTTAGGGAAGCTTATCACATCTGTTGCAGTGGCACTGCAAAACTCTCTGCTTGAAATACAGGTTTATGAAAAATATTTCCATGGAAGCTTATTACCATTTCCAGAACTCAAGGCATGGGTTTGTTTCTCAGGAAACACAGTCTCAGGAGAGGAAAATAAAGAGAAATCTTACATTAAGCACAGTGGCACAGGAGGCCATCTACCTTTTGGGTTGCCTAGTCTCTGCATGCTCTTGCCAGGAACATAATACAGGTCTCTAGACTTGGGATGGCCCAGGGCATGAGGTGGTTGTGTGAATCTCATGTCTTGCAGATTATTTCACACCACTAATTGATCCCTGTACACCCACCCATCATACAAATCCCTTCCTTGCATTATGAGTTTCCAAACAGCTTCCTCTCTGTGGTCTCCAGCCTTGGATCAGAACTTGCTTGGGGTCACTGGGAACTGTACGAAATTCTTCTGTCTGCAAGTGAGAGGTGTCCATATGTATCAGACAAAACAGAAGGAAAGCTGAGTCAGATTACCTTTGCTTATTGCCTATAAACAGAAGCCCTGTGTTATTCCTTCATCTCCAGGAGAGCCATAGTTGGTGTTGTGGAGCCAGTCCCTCATGATGAAACCTACTGCGACCCTGCCGCGCTGTTTCATGTGGCCAATGATTACTCCTTCATAAGGTACTGCAGTTTAATTCATGACTTAAGTTTTGTCTACAGAGCAAGCCCCAGCTATCTAAAACATCTGCTGGATATCTCAGGATCCAATCTTATTTTGTTTAAAGCCCAGACTGAAGGTTGCTGATTTCAATGGGAGTGTTTCTCTGCACATCAGGGGTTGTTCCATAATAATCTCTGAGCTGTGAGGAGGCTGCTGACCTTCTTGCTGAACAGGAAAGTTTCATGCTGCCATCAAACCAGCATGAGCACTTCTGTATGAGGTGTTTGCCTCCTGGGGGATCACTGTGCCCCATGTCATTTGGGCCATGAACATGCAGCCCTGGATGTCCACTGTGTCCCAGCCACCTCATTTTAGAGGGCTCAGAGCAGAGGGCTGGACCTTAAAAACTTTACTCTCTCTGATTTATGTGGCAACAAACAGATTTGGGGCATTCTAGTCCACTTGGTCTTGGCATTTTGCTAGATTTGAGTTAGCCTAGCCTGTAAATATCAGCTGGCCTCTGTCCCTGCTGTGCAGTCTCCCAAGCAGGAGTGACAGCTGATGCAGCAGAGCTTTCCAAAGGCCAAAGGCTTGCAGGTTTCCTTGGCAGACAGCTAATAAAACCTGTGCCTCCCTTTTCCTTGCCCTTCCTGTAGGTATTACACCCGCACCATCTATCAGTTCCAGTTCCAGGAGGCACTTTGCAAGGCAGCCAACCATACTGGCCCCCTTCACAAATGTGACATCACCAACTCCACTGAAGCTGGGCAGAAACTCAGGTAACAAAGCAAATTTCTCACATGCAAAAAATCAGAGTGTAACAAAGCTTCTGGAGTAAATGAGGTTGTATCAAGAATAAACCTAGCTTGGAAATTTAGCCTATACCTGCTCAATTCATTTTGACAAGTTGACTAAATTTATGTACACTAAGGTTCTAAATGTTAAAGGTTAAATTACTTGTTTGTGGGAAAAAATATTTTTATTAATAGGAATAGTGGGAGAAAGGAGTAAATTCAGAAGCAAAGAAGAACACCTTTATATTGATCGCAGAGTGTTTTTCTCATCTAGATGGAACATGGCAATAACATATTAATTCTCATTCCACATATACAGACAATTGCTGGAATTAGGGAGATCCAAGCCCTGGACTCAAGCACTGGAAAGTGCAACAGGAGAGAAATACATGAATGCAGCTCCCTTGCTCCACTACTTTGAACCTTTATATGAGTGGCTGAAAAAAAACAATTCTGGCAGATTCGTTGGCTGGAAAACAGACTGGACACCATGTATGTATGGCTTGTGGGTGATTTAAGGACACAAGTTATTCTTCACAGCCCTGGGTTAGCAAAGTGCCTCTCTCTTGAAGCTGTTGGAGGCTATTCTCCCTAAAAAAGCAGGGTTATGGGAAATAAACACTGAGCTGTAAGTTTTACTCACAGGAAAACCAGCTGGCTTCCTCATGGCCAGAGCTGAAGAAGTCAGTGTGTGTGTTTGTCAGAGCCTCACCCAGTTCTCAGAAATTGAGGTGTCTTTTTTTTCATGATGGCATCACTCAGAGTTTAGGATGGCTTTACAGAAGAAAGAAAGATCCAGAAGCTTGGTCTTGTGTGGCACTTTCCTGAGAGCAGTGTGCCTGTATTGCAGAGCTGGGAGCCACTTGTCCAGGGAGCTAGGTGTAGGGGCAAACCAGTACAAAAAAATTACTGCTATGGTTTTGCTGGCGTGTGTTAGTCAAAGAGGGGAGATCAAGGGGAAGAAAAGGAGGAGACTGCAGAAAAATGCATTTTCCAGCTTATTGTGACACTGAATGATGGGTCAGGTTGTATTTTTGTAATCATTGCTGGCACTAAAGAGCATTGTAACTCTTACAGCCCTGTGCCGGTCTCTGATAGAGGGATTCACCTTACCAGGCACCAGCATCTGCATCTAAGCTGCTCATTCCCAGTGATGGAAGAGTGGAATTTTCCTTCTATCTGCTACAAAACCAGACTTGGGAACTGACAGCTCAGATGAGTGTGTTTGCAGTAGAGGTGACTGAAGGGAAACAAAATCAGTCCCACCAGCTCTCCAAGGGGAGCAAAGGAACCTGTGAGGAAGCTTTAGCCACCTCAGCATTTCCCAGGAGCAGACTTTCTGTTGCAGCAGCTCTAACATGGCCCTTGTTTCTTTCTAAACCAGATTCTAGCAATGCCATCAAAGTGCGCATCAGCCTGAAGTCAGCTCTGGGGGACCAGGCGGTGAGTGTGTCTGTGCTGTGGCACCCTCCTTATTGCTTGGGCAACAGAGGTCTTGTGGTAATGGCTCAGAAAATGAGTCAGGGGATGGCTGATCTTTGTGTCTGAAGGGTGGCATCAGCTCACCTGGAGGGTTATCACATATAAAGTGTCTCGTCTAAGTTTTGGTCAAGGCTGCCTCTAAAATTAGTGGAGGAATTTCTGAGTGAGCCCACCCATTTTAGGAAAGGCATCTCAGCTAGGTGAGTTATTCTGTAGAGATACCAATCATGATTTTCCTCCTCCTCCAGAACAGGCCTGGAGGGCTAACATCGAGGAACCTGTATTCATGAAAATGGCTGTATTTTCCCCAGATTTGCTGATGTTTCCACTTAAAGCTTCTACCTAATTTCTTCTAATTGCCATTACCGTGTGGCTATGGTGGCTGCATTCAGAAGTTATTAGAGCAGCTAACTTCACATTTAAAAGCAGGCTGGTGGATCCCACTCTCTGTCCTTAAATGCTCTTGATTTCAAACTGAAACACATCTGTTAGAATTTCTCCATAGATCTTTGTTTGGCTGTTTACAGTAATATTTCCAGGCCCTGATATGCTCAGCTGCCTCCCTGCCCTCCAACCCTGATGCAGAGACAGCTTTGTTATTGAGATTGCAGGGGACAGTGCAGTGCAGCTGCTTCTGTTTCAGATGAGGCGAAGGGCTTTCATTCCCAAGAGCTTGTCTGCTTTGCCCAATTATACCAGCTGGTCCAATAAAATGTATTACAGCAATGAAAAAAATCTCATCAAAGTCGAAGACGGCTTTTACGATTTTAAACAGAGTGTTGGCTTAGCCCATCTGCTTAACCCAGGCTGCAAATTCACTCCTTATTCTAACTCTTCCTCTTTATGCTAATCTCATGGAGGCAGTGTAGAAGGTTTAAGTGCAGACACTTCATTCCTGTTAATAGCCATTTTCACCTTGTAGGACATTAGTAATTTTCCAAGAATGAGTATGTCATCAGGCAGGCCATTTAGACCTGCATGCTGGAGCCTATTGCACTAGCAAGGACACAAACCATGGGCCCATTTTTCATGAATTGATGCTCTTGCTTCTATCACTCTCTCACACGCAAGCCCCACTGGAGTTTTATTGCTTCCTAGACTGCCTAGTCGAGTTAGATACAATTCAAAACTGATAGCAGCAGCATAAAAAGGTTCCATATTACAACACGTTTATTAGTCATTATGGTTAATGTTTAGCTTAATATCATTTTTATGCCTGCCTTTAGCCATCATAGTCTTTTGTTGTGCAATTGAGCAGCTGTAAAACAATCTCATACAGATTACTTCATTTGAATTATTCAATGGACAGTAGGTTCCTAAGCTCTGAAGAGCAAGCCATACATTTTCCTCTCAAAACCAGTTCATATGGCCAACTTGCAAGAAACCTTTTCTATTTGGTTGCTTTCTGCTTCCCCACAAATGTCCCTTTTGCTGACCCCCCAGGGGTATGGCTGAATGCTGGCATGGCAGCTGCAGGTAATGGTACATGCATGAACTGGCATGGAGAATGGCAGGGGGCATCTCGGGCAGAATCTCAGCCCAGCTACACAGAGCAATGTGTTCTGGGTGCTTTGCATGGCTCACAGTGCACAGAAGCTGTGGGCAATTGTTTGTTTAAGGTGTATTTTGAGTTGCTTTGCCCTGACCTTACAGCACCAAGCAGTCTGAATATGCCAGCAAACAGGTTTGCATTTGTGCTCGCTGGCTCTGGAGAGAGCAGGCAGGGAAAGATTCCTGCTCTGGGGCTCAGGCAGGGAAAGATTCCTGCTCTGGGGCTCAGGTACAGCTGTGCTGGGGCAGCTGCAGCTCACACAGGCCGTGACTCAGCCCCAGCAGGGATGTTTCAATAGCCCCCGTTTCTGGCAAATTAAGCATCCAGACTCTCGGATGGGCTCAACGCCAGCTGTACCAGAGCGTGCACTGCCACAATTACCCTGCTAATTGTTTTCAGGCTGATGAGATTAGGGCTGCAGCCGCAGCATTGCTGGGTCGCCGGTGCAGCTGATGAGGCTGAAACATCCACAGCTTTGCTTCAGCTGGGGCTTTATGAAAGTGCCTGCACAAGGGAAACTGCTACAAGATCCCCACTGAATGCCTTGGGGTCTGTCACATTTAAAATAAACGGTTCCAGAGTGCCAGCCCCTGACTGCCACTTGAAAACCACACCCCTCTCCAAACATTAATTCAAAATTCTCTACCAGGTCAATGCCATATGTGTGATCACATTGTAAAGGGCTGTCACACAAGACAGTGTCAGAGAATGGAGAGCTGTCAGCCTGCAGGCATTTAGATGTATTTGACAATGAAAACTCCTTTTTGAATCAGAGGCCACACTTACACTGTCTTTCAAATCACATATGGGATCTCGGAGTGAACACACTGTAACAGAGCAGAGGTGCCTGGCAGAGTTCATGTCTCTCTGAAAGCAAAGCAGCTTCTCTAAGGCACAGTGTGGGGTGGGTGCCTGGCATGCCTGGGGAGCCGTGTGAGTGGTCACAAGTCAAACACAGATCAGAAGCCAGCCAGGTACTTCCTATCCAGTAATAATATTTATAAAGGCAATTGAGAGGCACAGTGGCAATTAGAATACATTAGACTGAAAAAGACAAAGTATAAGTTAGAGAAATTAATAAATTATAAAAAAGTTAACATGCTAAATAAAGAAAGCATCAGTAGAGGAATCAAGCTCAATTAGATCCTGGTAAAAATAATAATAACAAAAAACCGGCACTGCAAGCCTAAAGATGTTGGGCATAAATAGAAAATTGAGACACCCCAACAATAGCCTCTTAGCTGTGATAGTGAACAGTGCCAGCTGCTGGAGACAGCAGCAGTAACAAGAAGAGGAGCTTCAGTGCAGGGGTGTGCCAGCAGGAGAAAGCCGGGCGCATTTGCCTCGCCAAGGGAACGCAGCCTCAGCTTTTCCTGGTGGAAACAGCCAGGGCTGGCACAGCCCCTGCCCTCCAAATGCCCTGGGGTCTGCTCTCATTGCCATGGCTTTGGGTACCTGTGCCTTTCCCGGGACCTGGTCCTGAATGGACTGACAGCAGTGGGTTCTTTCTGCCCTTTCCTGCCCTTTATTAATATAATCAGGACTCGTCAGGGTGTGAGGGACCTTTAAAGATCAGCTAGCCCAACCCAACTGCAATGAGAAAGGATCTCAATCAAGCTGCAATCTTCAGCTAGATCAAGTTGCTGTAAGCCTCACCCAGCCTGACCTTGAATGTTTCTAGAAACTGAGTCTCCACCACCTCTCTGGGCAACCTGTTCCAATGCCTCGTGACTGTAAAGAATTTCTTCCTGGTAACTAATCTAAATCAACTCTCTTTTAGTCTAAAACCATTACTCCTTGTGCTATTGCAACAGACACAGCTAAACAGTTTATCCCTGTCTATCCCTGTCTTCCACATAGATATTTATACATCTCTCTCATTTTACATCAGTGCCAAGAGGTGGACACATCTGAAAAATGCAGCTAGGTTTTTATAAGGCCTGTTAAAACAGAGCTGCCTTCTATCACACCTTCCTGAAAAATGCTCAAGAAAGTCAGGAGCTGACTTTCTATCCCTGACAGCATTTATGGGCCTTCCTGTCCAGGTACCATAAACAATCAAATCTATGCCTGAGTAGAATAAAAAGATATTGCCACAGAGTTCAGCTGGGGATTTTCCCTTTGTGCACACATGCTATTTCACAACAGACCAGGCTGCTTTATCACCTCCTGTGGTGGTTTTTGCCCCCTGTACAGCTCTTGGTTCCTGCCCCAGAGAAGCAGTCTTCCACTGCAAATAACTTTGGACTCATAAGGCAGGCCAGGAGAAGCCTGCACACAGGCAATACATTTTTTTTATATCACCTATCTATTCTCCAGGGGGAAAAACCCCAAATATGTGCTTGCTGCAGAAGCACTGATGCAAAGAGTTTTTTACCAAAACAGACCACAAACAAAAATCCGAGCTCATCAAGCAAATAAATTAGCCACTTTCACACAACTGTGCCACAAAGGTTCTCCTCCTTAACAGAGCAGCTCTGCAAATAAAACTATGTGATTAAAACAAGAATCTAATTCATGAAATCTTGAAAATTCAAAGAGAATGTACTATATTTAGTAGGAATAGCCTTGCTGATGCCTTTTCTCCCTGTAAGGAGCATCTTCAGCATTCCCATATAAAGGTGCCAGAGATTGCAGAAGGACAGCATGATGTCTGGCAGCAGGGATGCCTCCTTGTTTATTCTCCTGCACAGTGCCCAGATTAACAGATCTAAAGGGTTTGGGTTGGTTTCTGATGTGCTGTCATGGCACAAATAAATCATAGTGAAGTGCATGCCAAGCATTACCGTTGCTGTTTCTTTTTAGAAGGATTTCTTAATGTCCCTGATTTCTTGCCATCTCTGAGGAATTTGTCTTGTGCTGTTTCTGCAGTACGAATGGGATGAAAGCGAGCTCTTCTTGTTCAAGTCATCTGTTGCCTATGCCATGAGGAAATACTTTGCAGAGGTGAAGAAACAGAAGGCTGCCTTCGAGTGAGTGGCTTGCCTAATTGTGCCAGCTGTGCTTGCATTGCTTCTGCTCAGCTAATGGCATGAACTGGTGGGATTAACTGTGCCTCCTGTCAAATGTAAGGTGACAGAAACAATGTCAAACGTTGTTTATAAAAGTCAAGATGACAGCTTGGGTATGTGAGATATTTCCCCTCATGAGCCTGAAGTTTAGGAATAGTGTGCTAAAGTTAGGTAAGAAGGCTTTGTCTCCTGCACCTTATCAGAGATGGAGATGAACCTTTGCAATTTGTGCCAAGCACATATATAGAAATATCAGGGAAGGCAGACTGATTAGAAAGAAACATTTCTAGCAATGTATGTGTATCATACTGAATATCCAAGAGGTTTGGGGCTAAGGAAAGATAAACATGTTGACTATAAAGCACTAGAATTTGATACAGACTTACTAATCTTATCTAGATTCAGTTACAAGCATAAAATCTTTCACCAGAAAGTGATTTTGGGGAGAGAAACAACCCTTTTGATTAAACATCTTCAATAATGTTCAGAAGCTATCTACTAAAGCTATTAGATATTCTTTTATAGAACAACAGTCATGTAATATCTAGAATCTACTCTAGAAAAATAAGGAAGAAAGCTATTTTTTTTCCACTTTGTACTTCATACATCACCTCATTCATGAATCAACCCCAAACACTCTCTGTTCTGCAAGTGATTATGTGCTATGGAAAATTACACCAAGACTTGTCTTCGGTATGAGGGAGACTCTCTCCAGCTCAAGTTACAAATTAGGACATAGAAAAAGGGATTCTGGCAGGAAAATAGATTTCCCTTCCCAGCTGACTTCACTGTGCCCCCAGCGTAAACTAAACCTCTGGCTATGTCAATCAAACACAACTGTTCACTGGCTCGAATTAAAACTAATGTCATCTCAACAATGAAAATAACCTTTTTCTTCTGTTTCTCCTTCAGTATTACAGACATTCATGTTGGGGAAGAGACACAAAGGATCTCCTTCTACATTACTGTCAGCATGCCAGGTAATATCAGTGATATTGTGCCCAAAGCTGACGTGGAAAATGCCATCAGGTGAGATTTTGCTTTCTGGGAAAAAAAAAGCAACCAACCAACTAACCAACCAACCAGATGGAAGGTTGGAAGGGAAAGCAGTGCTTAAGTCAACTGAGGCAGAAGCAGTGACAAGAAAGTGAATCCTGCAGTTGAAATGAAAATAGTGTGATGAGAGATACTAGGATGAAAACTATTGTGACAGAATGAGAATAGTCCATCTATCAGATGGTATCTTGGACAACAGCCAAAGTAAAATGCTCCAGGGCATTGCCAAACACATCTCATTTGCATCAGACCTTGCCAGCCGGCCTAATTGCTCAAACTTTAACAGGAGCTATTTTATATCCTGAAATACAGAATACAGTAATGATGTGTGCATGCACACGTGTGCTCTTCCTCTCATTTTTGAAAAGTCAGTGCAAGAATTATTGTTAACAAGGACTTCAGAATAATGGTGTACTAGAAAGACAGCCAGATGTATTTGATTAGATAGAGGAGGTCAGAGCAGGAGCTACTTCCCATTTACAGGTCAATGAACAGCTCTTTTATAGCATGGTATGGCACTACTGTAAGTCATTGCTATAAAAATGATAAGTAAAACTGCAACTCTGCAGAAGATCCTGGGTAATGTGCAGTGGGAAACGAAGAGGGCACAAATCTAAACGCAGCATCAACCTGAGATGGGGTTGAAGAAGCTGTGAGATACATTGGTGAACTGAGGGAGAAGAATATGGCTGTGAAAGTAGCTCTTGGGTTAGCACTCAGTAGCAGATGTGGAAGTTTAAGGAAAAGCAAGGCACAGATGATACACCAGGCGAAGGGGTTTCAGGGCAGTGAGAAACACACTAATCAAAATTGTGTGAGATTGTAGGAGGGAAACAGGTAAGATGTCAAAGCTGTGGTTTTATGTGGCATAAATAAGGAATTTTCAATAGACAAGAAATGGTAAAGAGAATGAAGGGCAAAATACAAAGAGAGAAGGAGATCAGCAGGTTCATTTAATACATGTTAAGACAGTTTGAGTCCATGCAGTGTCTGAACACGTCAGTTAAGCTACAATAGGTTAAGGGTTTCAGTTTCTATGGCTGTTACTCACATACCAGAAGAAAAATGGGTTTAGCAGTGTCTCCTCTGCAGCCTTTTAACTGAGATGTTCAGGGGAAGCTTGCCATGCTGAAGAGTTACAAAAAACTGAAACCTGTTCCTTTCCTTTCAATAAATGTGTGAAACTCTTTGAACTTGCATTTTGATGGCAGGATGTCTCGAGGACGAATGAATGAGGCTTTCAGACTTGATGACAGTACCCTGGAGTTTGTGGGAATACTTCCAACCCTGGCTGCCCCTTATGAACCACCAGTAACCATCTGGTTAATTGTATTTGGGGTGGTCATTAGTCTGGTTGTCATTGGAGTTATTGTCTTGATCATCACTGGGCAGAGAGATCGCAAAAAGTGAGTAATATTTTTGATACTGTGGTCATGACTACTGGAAGACGTCCCTGTAATTTAATAGAAAGGATTTTTTACAGATTAGGCTTCAGTTTACCTGAAGCAAGTTAAGGAATGAAAGCCTGTTATCCCTTTCCCATCAACAGTGATAGCTAAATGTTCATCTCCCTGTCTCTCAGTACAGGACAGCTTTGGCAGCTTCATGCCATTTCCCCATCACCATCAGTTTAATCAATGCTTTGGCCACAGGGAGCTGCAGGGTGGCCAGGCTTCTGCCAGGGAGGAGGGGATGTCCTGTTAGGAACATGGTGCCTTCTCCAACAGCAGAGTTGCCCACATTCACCAGCACCTGCAGTTTTCTTTAATCTGATTGTAGGCTGTACAGCAATGGCATTTTCCTTAAATATTACTGCATTAACAAGTATAGCTTGGTTGGTTTTCTATGTCCCTCCACTAACAGGGTTACTAAGAACATAGCAGATTTGCTACAGTTCTTCTTAAACCTAACTCGATTTCTTTTATATAAATATTTCCAGTTAACCACAGTATTATTTACAGTCAGGGATTCTGGGTATCCAGAAGGGCTTGTAACAACAGGGACCTTCTAATATAAAATGAATTTTCATTACAGGAGAGCAAGAGAAAGCAGAGGTGAAGCAGGATCAAATCATGAAGAGGTGAACCCTTATGGTGAAGAGGGAAGAAGCAACCTGGGCTTTGAGCCAGCTGAAGAGACACAAACATCATTTTAAAAGGTGTGGGTACACTGAGGGCTTCTGGTTTGTTTTTTTTTTTTTTTCATTTCACTTTTAACAATAGTGCCTAGCAAAGGAGCAAAACACTATGGATGTCATCAAACAATGTCTTCTGGTTGACCATTAATCTGCTGGTTCATGGCCAAAAGCAACTAAATCTGCTGTTTATGTGGTAACTAGAAAACATGCGTGGCTTTTCATTTCCTATGAATTATGTGCATAACATTACACACCATTTGCGCTGCTTTTCATGCGTGTGCTGCATCCAGTTTCTGTTTCCTGTATAATGAGATACAAAAGCTTAGAAGTGTACAGTTGTATACAGACCAAGACACACAAAACAATAACTCATATACTCCTGAAGAATGTCTTGATCTTTCCAGATGGAGACCTCAGAAGTGTTTCTAAAGACAGTGATCAAAAAACTCTTGACTATCAGAAGAACCTTAGTGATAAAAAATCAGTTTGATGTGATATAACTGCAATTTTTGCACCTTCAAGAAATCTGTATCAATGTAAAATGGATACAGGATGAAGACTAACAAGCACTGGAAGTTTATTAGAAAATGATAACATAAGTTATTTTTCTAACTGTTTGCTTGATAAGTATTATAAAGATGAAATAGCCCATGCTCCCTCAAAGAAAAAAAATCTCTTTTATGTTGACATTAAAAATGGAAACTTCCTTAATACTAAATTATCAAAGTGGTTTTGATTGTTTTTCCCTATACCTTGGCCATTGCCTCCACTATTACAAATGCTGCATTACAAATGCTGCCTACAACAAATACAATTGTGCTATTACATACAAGGGGCAGGAGACTGAGGCTTGGGAAATTCTGGTTTTGTTTTGAAGAACAAAATCTGTTCACATGGAGGATAGAGCTGCACTGGACCAGGTTGCCTGTTCTGTACTCTAGGAGAGGCTGTGGGATCTCCACCTTAGAAGTGTTCAGAGATCAAGTAGATGAAGGTCTGGATGATGGAGCAGTGGAGATAATCCCACTCTGACTGAGAAGTTTGGCTGGATGACCTCCAGAGGACCCTTTCAGCCAGATTTTCTGTGATTCTGAGTCTTTCAGGTCCCCCACTGTAGCTGCAACCATGCCAGTGTGTTTTTTTCTGTACACACAGTCCCTGAAAACCACAAGATTTTCTGATACTCAGTCCTGGATTGCCAAAGAGCCAATAACAAACATGATCCTGCATGAAAAATGCTCAGAAAATGCATGGACTCTTAAAATCAAGGGCCTCCAAAATGACCACGATCTGTAGAAAGCAGCCAAATAGATATCTGAAAAGTACATCTGGGCTCTACAGGTTCACAAAACACTGTTATAATGCTGCACATTCATTTCCTATTTAAGAGACAAGACCCTTAAATGAAGCAGTTCAAAATGGTAAGCAGATGATACTAATTAATGGCAAGCTAGATGCTAATGCAAAGGAATGAAAATACTTTTTTTAAGTTGCTTGTCTATACCACATATTCCATTGCCATAACAGCCCCAAACCTTAGTACTTGAGCTGAAATTTAGGATAAATAAATCAACTATTTGTGGTCCTCCTACTTACTTTGCAGTAACAGAAAAGAAATGGCAATTCTGGAGACAATCAAATAAAGTAATTAGTCATGCTGGTCCTCTTCAGATCTGTTGTTAAGAGTAACTTTTTCATTATGACGAAGCTTTGGTTCCAATACAATTAATTTTAAAAGCTGTTCTCTGTATGAAAAAAAAAACATTCAGAAAGTTGTCAAAGCAACTACAAGAATATAGCAGGGTGCTGGAAGAGCATAAAAAAAAGGACAGTGTTTATATGAAAAAGATCACCTGCATGCATTCGGCCACACCTTCTGTGCTGGGGGAGCCCTCCCTCTCCTACTTTCTCAGTGTCAGCCCTCCTTCCTGAGCCATTCTCTGAGTCACACTCCTTGGCCCAGGTTGGTCCATGGGCAGCATCGCACCAAACCCTACCCCTCCCTCCCGTGCAGCCTCCATGGCCCCCAGGCCTGCACAGGTCCCCAGGGATGCATTTCCATGACCCCAAAGGCAGCTGTCCCTCAAACACACCTGCAGCTCCCCACGTGACAAGGATGTGCTCCCTGAGCCAGCTCCCAGTGCTGGCACCAAGCAGTGCAGGCAAGCACAGGCGTGGGATCCTCTGCCTGGCCAGAGACCTTCATTTCTCTTTCCTCTTTCCCCACATGGCTGCAGCTTGCATTTCTTATTCCTTAGGTTCTGGTGAGCTCAAACCAGAGCTGCAGAGAGGTCTCTGTTATGACTGGGCCAGCTCCATCAGGGAAGGGGCAAGCAGACATGGATTCTTACCAGCATCACATGTTGAACTAGCTCAAATATGGAAGGAGAAAAGGATTTATTTCAGAAATTACTTTGTTTTGAAACCTCTTTATACATATTAGATCAGCATTTTACAACTGTTAGTGTCTAAGTTTAGATGCCTCTGTTATGTAGCTTCAGATGTATCTGTATCTCAAGACTTGCTGAAGTTAGCACTAATTTTTGTAGCGCTGTGCACATTTGAAAGTTGGGTGCTCCTATTTAAGCACTAACATCAGAAGCCAAATTTCAGTGTGTCAGTAGTAAAATATTTGGCTAAGCAATTATATTATTAGCATTTTCTTTTATCTTCAAAGTTTTGCTTCTCAAGTGTTATAGAGATCAGCAAATTTACCATTTACTGTTGCAATGACAATAGAATTCTACAAAAAACATTTTCTTTATTTCTACCTGTTAGTGCAGGAAGCAATAACACTCTACTAGATGCCTTGTATGGTGCTAAATTGAAAATATCCTAAATATGCAGCTTAGAATGAATTCCAAATCAAATATACACCCTGAGGGCCAAAACTAGAGTCAATAATACTGGTGAGAAAACAGGTATAATGTTTTACCTGTAGTAATTTCTAAGTAATTGAAAGTGAGACTATATCTATTTATGTTGCTGTCGCTTGCAGTAGTTCTAAGTTCAACTTTAGGTGTCAGCTTCAAGTGATTATGAAGAAAAAACACATTCAGATGAGTTATGATAATCAGAAAACCCACCAAGCATATATTTCCCTGTTTACATTTCCAGTTAAGGGCAAATAATGACAGTTTGGAGGCACTGAAGGGGTGCACATAATTGGTATATATATCTCAGTGTCTGAGATGCCTTTTGAAAAAATGCTAACAAAATAAATTATATTCTTGCACAGTATTCTTCCAAATTCTGTCACCCACAGAGTGTCAGAAATGCTTTCTCCATATGCTTCTTGGTCAACCCCCTGATTAAATGAGAAGAACACTAAAATATAAAATAATAAGGGTGGGTAATGTCAGCTCTGGTATAGCAGACAGGTGATGTGGAGCCAGAATGCAGTCATCTGTTTGTGAGTCTTATTATTCAAGCTCTGTTGCCTTCTCTCAAAGCCTCAAAAGAATGGTAACAGCTGATAAAAAAGCAGGGTACTGTTCTGGTAGCTAAATTAAGCAAAGATGATAGGTATAGTTTTTTAATTTTGAAATAATTGAGAAACTGTAATTTGAATTCTTTTTTTAAATTTTAACATGCAGAAATTCATAGATGGTGATGTCACTACAAATTTCTGCATGCTAAAATAAAGTTGCAGGACGTAAATAAAATTTAACTTACTTTTTATATCTATCTTACATTGGGATAGTTTAGTCTTCTTTCTTTGCATTAATATATCCTCTAATATAAGTCACTTTACTCATTTTTCTGGCAGTTATATTAAAAAGCCCAAGAGAACATCAGAGTCATTTCATGGTGTCATCAATAATGTGCAAAACAATTATTTGTTGCTGGTTAGAAACAAGTTCTGGTCTACAAACAGCTGATCAAAATTTAGGTGAAGAGGAACAATAAATCAGAATAATTTTTGGTGCAGAAGATGCAGACCTCAAAATAAAACCAGCATGATCAGCATTTGACTTACAGCCCCTAGAAGACTCATGGCTGGGGTAACACATCCTTCTGTTGTAAGGGCAGGGTTATTTCACACAGATTCAGCTGTCTATAAAACTGGAGGTCTCTTCTAAGTCTGCTGTTTGAAATCTCTGTACAGGAAGGCAAATAGCTTTTATTCTGTGGCTGCTAAGAGACAAAGGGCAAATTACCACGGGGAGGTACCAGTAATAGTCCTGTAGTTGTGGAAGAAATGTAGACGGTTAGTTTAGCTCAGCACACAATTTTTAAACTGTTAAAATTAAGTGAGAGGATTCTCATCCTGTATTTGTTGATGTGGAAAGGTGTTGTGCTTAAATACGTGCTTCTGGAAAGGAGGGAGCCAACCTGCCTTTGTGCTTCATCTCCTGTATTAACCCTGTCCTGAACTAGATAATATAGAATGTATTACTTAAAAGCAATGGCTTTTATTAAAGGATATTTTCATGATGAACATCAGCTATCAGCAGGGATTTCTATTATTCTATTCTATTCTAGTGTCTCCTATTATTTTGTTTTCTCCAGTTTGTATGTGCAGATGTCCACACATACCTCATATCAGCAGCTGTCTGTTACCTTGTAGGTGATATTTGAAACCTGCTGTGCTCTGTAAAGTCTGTATCCTTGAGAAACTTTCTGCAGTCATCATCAAGCTCATAGGGCTGCTTTCCCAAAGTGAACACCTCCAACATAAAGGCATGAAATGAATGTCAATAAATACAAGATAAGTCCTTTTTCACAGAACAAGATACACATACAACATAAAAATGATCAGACTCTGAGAATATTGTCAAAAAAAACCAAACAACTGACAAGTGTGATTCTGTACCTGAATGTAAAACAACTACTACTGCATAAGATTAATTTAGGTGATAAAATTAGTTACAAAATATATTTAATGGAGGCAATTAAATATATTGGGCTGAATTTTCTGCAGAACACATGCAAACGTCCTCTTAAGTATGTGTGTGTACACAGAGGGAAGGAAAAACAAAATGACAACTGTAGGTATCTATGTCTTTATAAAATAATAAGAAAAAAATTACTGATTTTTCTGAGTGGGACATACTCTTCTTTGGTATGAGAAAGATTTCCAAATATTTTACAGTGTTAGCTGTATATATACCTTTAAAAGCTGGAATACACAGGAGCAATAGAAACACTGAATAATATCATAATTACTAATTCATAATTATGGCCTTGAAAGCAACAATTTTGCTTGTAACTGAATATATGTGATAAATATGCCTACCCTAAAGTAAAAAAAGTGAAATATTTATTTCACAATGATATGTAATATTGGCTGTAATTTTATTTTTAAAGAAATTTATGGGATCTTTGATTTCACTCCAGCTTGAAGACTGGAGCATTGTAGTGTCACAGTGACACTAAAATGGCATCCAAATCCCAGCTTTCCTTGATGAGAACATAAAAAACCAGGATTCTTTGTTCTCTGACATCTGCTTTTGGGATATGAATACATCAGTTCTTTCTTTAGCTCTTTAAAGGCTCATTAGTTAAAAACAATCAAACAAGAACTGACTGATCCCACTCTCCCCTTGCTTCCACTGCATCAATGGATAGTGTTAAAATGAGAAAAATATCTTCTAAGGAAAAATTAAATTTCTCATTGAAGTTAATGCCAATATTGACGTTAATGAAATTAAAGCCTGGGGGCAGGATTTAATCAATAGGAGCAAAAAGAAAAGTATCACCACAAAATCCAACTTCTGATTTAATTGGCTATATTATAAACAACTTGTTAAGGACATGAATGAGTTGTTTCTCTGCCAGAGTGGTTAACGCTGGAAGGCTAGCTGAGGTTAAAGATAAGAAGCAACCCAACATTCAGAGAGAGTTTTATCTGCTTTATTCACTGTGGTTCTGTGCCAGGAACAGTGGGTTGCCAATCTTTCATCAATTTGACAGCTGCCAAAATTTTCCTTCTGGAGGAGCAGACCCAGATAAGTGGAATTCAAACCTGTTCACAAAAGGTTCCCTTTCCTTTGACACATTTGCAGACTTTTAGAAACACTGAACAGACTCCAGGGATTTGGAAATCACTGCTTGAAACCACTGAAGTAGAAGTTCAAATGTTTGAAACTCCTGGTGGGAAGTGATCTGCAAACAGATATACTTTTTCCTGAGATTCAGAGTCCCAACTCCCAGAGAGTCTTTTTCACAGCTGGGCAACACTGATTTATGGTCTAGACAGACCAAAGACTTGACTTGATCTCCACTGCCTAAGTTTACCATATTAAACACATATGTAGCAAATGTGGAGTGGGCAGAGTTTCTGTTTGCCTAAAAGAAGAATCCTAGGGCTAAAAATCCAGCTATGATAGAGCTTGTTTGTATAAAAATATTGAACAAGAACACAAACTATAATTGCTTTTTATAGCCCTTCAGTATGTAAAATTTCTAACATTTCTGCTTAACAAGTTGATGAAATCCAAATGTAATGGCATATATACATACAAACTCACATGTCAAATTCCATACATACCAAAGGCCCATGCATCTGACTTGCTGCTAAATTTGCTGTGATGAAAATCTTCTGGTGCTGAGCACTTCTGTGGAAACTTGTTTCCTAGAGAACTTATACACAGCTTATCCAGAACATACCTAAAAAGCACAAACCAAACTTGGATGTGACCCAGTTACAGTGAAATACTATTTGCTGCTTCTTGAACATCATAAGGTTCCTACAGAAAGCCTAGGCAGAATCTCAGGTTTCCAAAGATACCTGATAGAGGCATTACCTATAATCTAGAACAGATCATTGCTATCAACTTACTAGGGAAATGCAGAATCACAGGAACACCTCTTGTCAGGCCAATGTAGCCCAGCTTTCTGCTTCATCTGGGTTACTCCCAGCATCACAACAGGTCAGCCATGGCTCTGTCTTGCTAAGCCTTAAAAGCCCCTAAAGGCTGCCATCTCCCTGGGCAGCATGGTTCACTGTTCCACTGCCCTCCAGGAGAAACAACTTCTCTTACTATCCCGCTTGAACTTCCCGAGGTGCAGCCTGTGGCCAGCACCTGCTGCTACATGACCTGGCACAGATAAATTCCCTTAGCTTTGTAACTGTAAGTGGCTGCAGGCAGCTTTTAGATCCCCTCTTATCCCCCTCTTCTCCAGGCTAAGCAGCTCTCTCCCTCAGCCTCTTCTCAGAGGACAGGCTCCATGGGCTGCTCATCCTCTCCAGCTTCTCTCCACTGAGGCCACCAATTAAGATGCTTGGTCCCCAAATCAGCTGCAAACCTTGTACTCCAAATAAACATTGAGATTTCTTTACAAACATGACTAGTGAAATCTCTCAGCTGTGATTTGCCTTTAAGCCTTAACTTTTTGAGACAGCTGTGTGACTCTAGTTTCTCTTTTCTATTCTTATTCCATAATGACTTATGGTCATTAATGGAAAGAAAACACAAAGTGCTGTATCACACCCCTGACCAGCCAGCTGCAGCTGATCAATGCCAGTAAACTGCACATCCACCAACATGAGAGCTTCTAATTGTCAGGCTCCCAATTCTTTCACCTACCCTGCCATGCCAAGGTCAGATACTTTCACAGTAAGTTTGCTGTCAATCAAACAGTTCCTAGCGGCCTTTCATGGAGAAATGAAAAGAGATGAGTGGAAAGAACACCAAGAGGACCAAAGAACATGAGGAGTTTGCTAATAATTACTGTCCTGTAGCATTTCAGTGAATAATGACATCTTTGATTGATGCAATTAAGTTTGAAACTGTAAGGGATTAGTAAATTGCTCTCTTGTTTCACTTTTTGACTATTGAAACATTCCGTAGCATTATCTCAGCTTGAAAAAATAAAGAAATTGAAGGATAAGAAACAGAGGTGAGAAACACACATTCACCTAGGAAAACAGCAACAGAGCAAGAAACTAAACTCTTTTAAAAAGCATTTAAAAGGCTTCCTACTCCAGGCCCTTTTCAGTAGCCTCAGAATTTACCAAGGCATCAAAAAGTGAGAAGCATTGATTGGAATATTTGCAGTGCACTACAAACAGTGTGAAAGGCAATTTAAACAGCTTGATTTATGAAAAGTTCCAAAGAAGCCTATTTCTGCAAATGATCACTTGAGAGCATTTGTCTAGAGCTGTATTCTCTGTGTGCATACTCATTAACTTCTGTGATGTTAAAACTGTAGATGTTTGCATCTACAGTTTTCAACCTGAAATCAAGCTCAAGCTTCACTTCTGCTTTCCCATGGTCCACAGCTGGTTTTTGGGAAAGTGACTTTATATTTACAGCTTGAATTCTGCTACTTGAGTTGTCTGAAATTCCTGATTTCAGAATCAGTTGTGAAAACTGGTGAAGTATGGATTTAACAACTTTGTTTACACATAGACAATTCTTTGAAAGCATCAACAATACAACTAAAATGTTAGCTGAGGCAATTGCAGCCTTATTGGAAAATGAAGCAAATCTAGAGCATAAATTGTCAAAAATCTTCCAGCATGTTTTTGTCTAAAGTTAGAAGGCAAAATATTGCTACTGTCTGTAGCATAATGCACCAGAAATTTGGTCATGTTCACTAGTATTAGGCCAATAAAATAATATTTTATTTCCCCAATGAATGAAAGCATTTTGAAAGCTAAGTTTTGCATAAACTTTAGTTCCAAGTCCTTGAAAGGACTGATCCCCCCATCAAAAGCAACTTGAAATGCTTGCAAACTGGTAGATAAATGTGGGGGGTTCCCATAATTAAGGCCACACTTTTGTGCTGCTAAATCCTGTTTCGGGTTTTGGCTATAAGACTGTAATTTTATCAATACTGAGTCTTTTGATTGTCATCAATTCCAAGTTTCAAAGTACTAAGCAGAAGAGCACTCAATCCTTTTGAAATAGAGTATTTGAAGTCTGAGATGGGATGATATCCAGTTTCAACCATTTCTTTCAGAACATTGTATTGATATTTGAAGAACAAAACAGAGAAATGTACGATAATTTCTATTTATTCTTTAATTATTTTATTTTTTTCCCGTTTTTTGGGAAGCTTAATCATCCCAAACACTTTGTGCTGTATAGTGTATGCTCAACATTCTATTCCATCTATTTATTGACTGAATACTTGTCTAATGGCTGTTTGGTCAGCTACCTAGAGAGTCATAGGAAGGGACCCTCTCTACCCTTTACCTTTCTGGGAGTATTTTGGGTGTCTGTGCTGAGAAGTGGGACGTTAATTCCTGAGCCTAGAGCCCACAAGGGCAGGCAGCACAGTGTGCAGTGCTGTAGATCTGTCAGCTCCCCTCTGGAGCAGAGTACTGCAGAACGCAGGATATCCTGGGCTAGATGGGACCCACAGGGATCCTGGGGACAGTGCTGGTGGCATGTGGCTTTAGTGCTTCCTCCAGAGCTGCCCTGAGCTGAGCCAGCTGGGTGCCAGTGGGCATTAGAGCCTGGTGCTGGCTGGGGAGAGGGCCAGCGCAGGCAGCCCAGCCGTGGCTGATCCCAGGGGTAGAACTGGCCAATGTTAGCTCATGCTCCTGCCTTCCCAGCACCACTTCTCCTGTGGGATACCTCACAAAATCTCCCTGCCTGAACTGACAGCTCTGCATAAACAGTACCAAAAACATCTGAACATACTTCCAGAAAGCTAAGTTGTGCTGGTGGTACTGTATAAGTTTGTATAAGCAGTAATTTTCGTTGGGGTAGTACTTCTTCTCAGGGGTTGTACACATTTAATGCTTAACTGCTCCTTTTTTTACTAATTAAAATGCAGTACATGTCAAAACCTTGCAAAGTGCCTTCCAGCCCTTGTGTTAGTAGAATAGTTAGTTGTTCCGTGAGCTGCAATGCTCCAGCTGGCCAAACAACAAAATATGCAGTAGATGTCACCAGGTAAACTGTTGCATTTGCCTCAGCCTGCTTTTCCCTCCTTAGCACTTGGGATATGCAGTACAGGCTCCCAGCCCATTGGAGGCTCCTGCAGCATACTCTAATGAAATCTGGTGGTTAGTACTTGTCTCCCAACAGTTACACTTGGAGCAAAAGACTTTCACATTCTGCCCTTGCAATGGTTCTACATCCAATTTTTAGCACCTTCCCTTCCTCCCCTTCCTTTTCCCCTTCCCTTCTCCCTTCCCCTATTTCCCATTCCAGCTCTCATTCCATTCTCATTCCCATTCTCTTCCTTCTCTCTCACTCTTGAGACTCCTCTCTTCCCCTACATTATGTGCCTGCTGCATGCCATTGTTTAGATGAGACAGCTCCAGACAGTTCAGTTTTCCCATTCAGGGAGCCACTGTCATGTTCAAAGGCAATGAATGAAAATGACCTGAATGTGCCCCAGGCTCATTTTTAACACAATGTAGGGATTTTGTTGGTGACCAGTCACACCAAGCAGCGTGCCCAGGGCACACTCACAGAGATGCTGCACATTCACTGGATACTTAGTGAGGAGCCTTGTTGAATACAGACACTGTGTACGTTCCTGCCTAGCTAGAGTGAGCCAGGAGAGCATGTTCTTTTCCCTAATTAAAAAAAAAACAACAAAACAAACTTGCAAGAAACAAAGAAGCAATGAGGTTGAGATTAATTTCAGTGAGCTTTAGGATTTTATAGCATTATGTCCAGAAAGAATGAGACATGAATCATCTGATCTCCTTAAAGGACTACATTAGGACATGACAGATTATTCCTGAGAAATATTTCTTTCCACTAAAGAGAGGGTCTAGGAAAGTGCTTGCGGTATAGCACTATAAATATTTAAAATTAGATGAGTTCTACCCCAGCCCAGACATGAAGCAAGTTGTCTGCAATTTTGTTTTGCTGCACAGATACAGATTTATAAGTGGGGAGATGAAGAGCTATTAACCTCATATCTCTTCCGGAGGCTGTAGAGTTTGTAAGATCCAAACACTGCCACATAAAGGAGCCCCATCCACCACACTTAGTTGCTTTACATTAAGAATTAGATTTGTATATTTTCTATTGTCCAAGTATTTCTGAAATACTGAATAAGTAAAAAGATTCTTGCTATACTCTGTATTTACACTATTTTTAGTCTTTATGTGGTACTCCAATCCTAACTTTTGCTATCCAGCTTTACTTTTGTTAATGGTTTGCCTGCCATACTGGGCTGGAAATTCTGGTTTTCAGAATACAGCTAAACCCCTATATTGCAGGGAGGGAAGAAGAAACCCAGTAGTTCATTGCTGTGAAGTCGGAAGGAATTTCCTGTCCCTAAAGTTAAATAGAGCCAGTGATATCCAGCCTCTCTGGGGACTGGGACATAACTGCCTTTCCCAATCTTTTGGTCACACCTGAGGTTCATTCTGAACCTCTTGTGCAGGTCCAAGGAAAAGGACAGTAAGCCAAGGCTCCCAAAGGATTGTGTTCCATCAAAGTTCTTGGTGGCTGAGTACCCCAAGACTGAATGAGAGCAAGTAGCAAGCCACAAGAGGAAAACATGTTTACACAGCATATCCTAGAGGAAAGCATGGATAAGGCTGTGTCTCTTCCAGAAAGGTCCATGGAAAAGTATTTCTGCAGTCATCTCCTTGTGCACCTGACTAGTCCTGTGGTGCTGCCCATCCTTGCTCCTAGGCAGCTGCATCCACTCAGCACCCAGTGAGCGCAGGGCTGTGTTTGCTCAGGGTCATGTTCTTGTCTGGGTGAGCTGCTTTTACTCCACGTTTGTATATTGTAAAACTGTCTCAGAGGATTCCTCTAGACTGACCTGCAGAAAAAGCCACTCTGGGAGCAAACAACGCAGGACTAGAGGTGAAAACAAAAAAACCCCGGAGCTTGGGAAATGCACTCAGTGTGGCTTTGTTCCAAGCCTATTTTAGAGGTGCAAAATTCGTTCATTTTTGTAGAAGAGACATTTTTTTTAAAATATGACTATTAATACCAAGTCAGCACAAGAATTTCTAGCACTTCATAACACTACAGCTATTTGAAGAGCATCAGCATCCTCTAGCTACACAGTAAAGCAAAGATGACACAGAAACTGTTCCGTGGTTGCTCATGTAGAAGCAATAAAGGATATTTAGGACCTTCTGACAGAGCAGCTGTTCCGACTGGCCATGGGAGATATTACCTGCATACCAACTACAAAGAGAAATATTTGGCTTTTTATTCACCAGCTGGTTTCTGAATAAAGTGCAGCAGACACACAAAAAATGCCAGACATTTTAAATATTTTCAAAACTGCTTTTGAAAGTCAGAGGGTAGATCTGGGACTTGTCCTGCATATGTGATTATTTGCCATGAGATTACAGGGAAACCACGGGTTCCCATCTGCTTCCCCTCAGCAGCAGCTCTCCTTGCCCTAAATATCTGGGTTCATTCTGTGGCATTGACTTCTTAGGGTAACTCCTTAGAGGAGGATCCTGCTGCCCTAAAGTTCTGCCCAGAGTTCTATCAGAGGCAGTTTGCTCTGTCTCCTGCAGACCATGACACAGCTGTCTGCCTTAAACCTGGGAGGTACATAGTTCTCCTCTAACCTTATTATTATTATTATTATTATTATGTAACCCTCTGGTTACATAATATTTAAGTAAACTAAATAAATTGAGAGTTGCCAAAGGGAGAAACAGTCCAAACATGCTCTGTCAGATCAGTTCAGGGAGCACCAATGAAAGTCTTTTTAATAGCATCTCCCTTTCATGAAGCATCACTTTAGTCTACAAGACTCATTTGTCTAAATGAATTTTCTTTCCCTGAATACAAATACCTTCATGCCTTCAGAAATCTGTGCGCAGTGATGTTCCCAATGACAATATCTATATTTATTGTCATTATTATGACAGCCGTACATAGGATGTCACTGCTGTAGACATAGTGGACATGTAAAGTAGAAATGCAAGCTCTGCATAAAGAATCTTCTGGTTCTTGTGAAGATGGGTTCTAGAAATCCACTCATGCTTAGCAATACTCTGCTTTTCTGCCGGTTTGCTGACATTGGAGATTTCCCTGCAATGAAAAAACAATATGTTAAAATCGTGAAAAACGTGTGGCCTTTCAATACCTAAAATGGCTTATCAGAAAGATCAGACTTTGTACTAAGGCCCCTAGTAATGGGGCCAGGAGTAATGGTGTTAAATGGAATGAGGGTAAATTTAGACTGGATGTAAGGGAGATATTTTTCATGAGGAGGGTGGTGAGATGCTGGAACTGTTTGCCCAGAGAAGTTGTGAGTGCCTCATCCCTGGAAGTGTTTGAAGTCATGTTAGGTGAGGCTTTGAGGAACCTGATCTAGTGAAAAACATCCCTTTCCATGGCAGGGACTAGATGACCTTTAAAGGTTCCTTCCCTTGTCCCTAAAATACAAATCATTGTAAGATTCAATGACTCTATGAAAAACTCCTTTCTTGGATTAAAAGTAATGCTACATACACATTTTTTGAGTAGTTATGCCATGGTCTAAGGTGAATATTTTAAAAAAATGACACATATGTAATTGTCTGGATGTTTTATCACTTGAACACTTAAACAGCCTTACTGCTCCACTGTGCAGTATGTTAGAAAGTCAGATATCCTCAGTGCAAGCCCTAACAGGCAATGACACTACATATCCCTTGAGTGACCTTAGGAGGAGATTGCATCTACCTTTTCAAACGTTACAGGGAAGCTTTCCAAAATTGCACAACCCTAGACTTCCCAAACAAATGTCCTTAGCATGACATGACAGGAATTCACGTGACAGAGAAAGAAGCCTCTAAAATAACCTCTTCTACACAACCAATAAAGATTGTTATTTATGATTCCTTTCACAGGATAATAGAAGAGATTTTTCAATCTCTGAAATTCTATCCAGAATAGTTTATTATAAGAAAACCTGTTCTGTTTCATTCAAATAGTTTGGCATACATCTAATGCTTAAAATGACATATCATCTTACTAAAAAGGGAAAGAAGGATCTGATCTGGACTCCCTTTATCCTGCACTGGACTACTCACATACATACATACATACAAAAGCACAGGAGTACCAGCAAGGCAGATTTAATGTTAGATTTAATGTTGAAACAAGAGCACGAAGATTGAAATCCCAGCATCATTAAAGTCAGTGACAAAACCCTACTGATGTAAATGAAACCAGGATGGTTTCTACTAATGTTTGAGTCAAGAAGATAAACTTTATCTGATTCTAAGCATTTCAGGAAACTTTATGCTTCATACTCAAAAGGTTATTTAAAAAGAAAAAATATTCAAGAAATGTTGCTTAATCTTTACTAGACTGGTGTGGAAAACATTTAAGCAGTAGATGGCTGCATATTGATTACCCTTGGCTTATCATCATTCCAAGGCAGCTTTCTCAAGTAAGTACTTGGTACAAATCCTTCATTCCCACAAGATAAGCAGTTCCTGGTTTAGATATCGTACATGACTGCATCTTAAATTGGTCACTTAACACAGGAAAAGAGACTAATCAGAGAGCCACTTCCTAGAACATTACAGAAATGCTCATGGTTAAAACATTTCTGCTTTTACTTACCATGCATAAAAATACAGAAGCAATTTGTATTAGAAAATTGCACTCCAATGAAGAACTCTTTTTGCTAGTCACTGAAATGGTTTCTTCCTCCATGGTTGGTTTCATCAAGTGGAAGGCTGGAGCAGCTGCTCAAGGATGTCCTCGTGTGCCATCTCAGGTGCTATGATGGACACCAGTGACTAATGCTGCCTGCAAACTACCCAAGGTTGAGCCCAGAGGCAGTAGGTAGGCTCAGCTCTCTTCCCTGCACAATGCCAGATGAAACTGAGAAGTGAAGTGAATGTGGGCAGCTGAGCTATGCTCAGGCCAGCTGGCATGACAGCTCCATGTCATAGGGGCTCACAGGCATCTGTAGATTTAAGGTGGTGGGCTGGATGTCGTGCCCATCACAAAAATAAATTGCATATTTGAATATGGGTGGGCACAGAGGGATGAGTTCCTTTATCACAGATCTCAGTAGCACAAGAAAACTGATAGTTCATAAAAAGAGGTGAAACAGGTAACTCCTGATGTTTGCTCTGACTACACTCAAGAAATCGAGATCTCCATTCATTTTTTCAAGCAGAATTTAAAGGCTTTTTTTATGGTGCATATGTGACTTTTCCTTATACAATCAAGACTACAAAAGTGTCAGTTTCTCTACCCAAAGGAAAAAACCTGCAGATTCCCTGCCTTTCACTGGATGTCTGTCTGCTCCTTCATCCATCTTAGAGCCCTCTAATCAGGCTCCATAAGCAAAGCTGCCTGTATCATATATTTTTACATAACCATAAAAATGAAGGTGTTTAGGAGCATATGTCAGCTTACCAATGGATCATTTTCTTTGAGTTGGTGAGGTCATGTGCTGCTTTCTTCATCCACAGCATATGCAATCTTGTGAGTTACCTCAACTTAAGTGACTTTTTTATTGGTTTTCTTGTAATTGTAAACCTAATCAGGGAATTATGAGTAGATCAAGTACTTTCAGTCTGTTCCAAAGCAATTTGAGCATTCCCTAGCTCAAAAATTCTTCTCTTCCACATTTCTATCAAGCACACAAAATTAAACTCAGCTAGTATCCATCATGAGACATACCAGGAACCTTATCTCTTCTAGGCAACTCCTGCTTGTTGTACTGCCTTGGTCTCCAGTGAACTCCTGAAGCTGTTTCTCATTTAATAACTTAGAAAATGTGCTCTTTTCTGCCCATGATGAATATTAATGAAAAATATCTTATTTTAATTTGCTGAAGGGAATTTCTCCATTTGTGAACCCCTAAAAGAATAATAAACCCTGTGCAGGATAGGGATGCCCTGCCATTGGGAAAAAGTATTGCTAAAGCTGAGCTGAGACTGAAGTGACACAGGATTCATGGCTCAGCAGCTCTCACTGGTCTCCCATGCTGCCTGTGCTACTGCAATTGTAATGGTGCTGATCCATGGTTTGCACACACACAAGGCAACATTTGTTAGGAGAGATTTTATATCTTTATTCACCTGAACTAAATAATTGGAAAAATGTATATGTTCTGCATAAACAAGTCCTTCTGCAGGCACATATGAAGAATAAGGCCACTGGATATCTTAGCTTTGCACTAGGCAGCGACTGCTGTAAATTTTATTCAACCTGCCAGCCAAGGAGGGTAATGAAAATGGAGTTGTACAGAAGACAATAAGACTTGTAGAGCAATGTTTAAATCTACTGAGGTACTTCTAATATAGATCCTGAAAGGTGCCAGGACTGTCTGCAGTCTTGTCTTTGAAGATAAATATGTGGAAGACTTTGGTCATGGAACAAAAGCATTCTGCAGGGCATATCTACCCTTCCAAATCCCTTACTTTCCACCAGTCAGAATGGTTTGCTTGTGATACACAGTATTTATTGCTTCTGACAAGCTGGATAGCTGAATTTCCTGTGTTCATGGCTGCATTGAGCCACAGCCATATTCAGGCCTGGCTTGTCTGGTGGCAGCCCCGGGGGCAGGACAGGCTTCTGCTACTTCCAGTTTTGAAGACAGAGGACATAAATGATAAGGTGATGCAGCACAGGCTGCAGTAAGTGTTAACACATGACATGTAGATGATCACTTGTATCTTCAACATATATAATGAATAATCAAATTAATCAAAGCCCAGAAGACAGGCACAGACATGCAGTTTTTTCCTTTATCCAGTTAGAATGGATGAGGAAAACAGCCCAGCCACTGCTGTCCACATGTGAGAGATGGGTGAGGACAGAACCAAGTTCCATGACAATGATACCAGAAGCAATTAACTCTGAGTGGAGATTGACACTGCTGTAATAAGAGGAAGCCCTCATTACCAGGATTATGGGATAGACCTGACTTGTGTCACAATCCTGCCGCCCCTCTGAACTGTTGCACTTCCTGCACTCCAAACACCACTTGACCAAGTTTTGCTTTACTGTAACTGTGATGGGGCACTGTTGTATCAAAAAAATACCACCAGATTATTTTAAAAGTAACTTTGGGATTATTTTTAATGGCTTTTGATCACTAGCAATGTTATCATCAAGCACAACAAGTATTAATCAACTGTTTATTACTAATCGCTGAAAGCAAAAAGCTCTGCCAATCCTAAATCACTCCCTTTACATGCTTTTTTGATGTTTCTCTGCCAAGCATGCTGGATATAAGGAATGTCACTCCTTGGTGCCTAACTTTGCCTGGGCAGAGCTGAATGTAATTGGCATGTGACTATGAGATTCATCTTATGAGACTTTGACCCATGTCTTCACATGAAATATGTCATCCTACAGAAGTGCCTGCCTCTCATCAGGGATTGTGGAGGATGTCTGCACAAATGACTTGGATGAGAAGCCTGGCATTAAAGTTAGGTGACATCAATCAAGTCATGGGCAAAAGCCTATCTAAAATGAAGACACTGAAATGCATTTAGAAATCAGGGAAATGTCAGACATCACAATTCTTTAATTAAGAGCAAAGAAAACTACACTTGAAACACTGACAGCTAAGGATGAGAGAAAATAAGAATGACGTAGGAGAAAAGGCTGCAAATGCCACCTATTTATTTATTTATCACTAAAAAATCACTGTAATGCATTGTCAGGAAATAATGCCAAGTGTCCTTCAGCAGGCTGTGATTCCTTTAAATCAAGTCCAAGTGACCATGCCATTATATATATGCTTGTTTTCTATTTATTGACATTTCTTAATTTAACCAAGAAGAAAACACAGAACCAGGTTGAGTCTACTGAGCCAGAAGACACACATAATCTCTTCTGCAAACAACAAATCTCAATCTCATCTCACCAAGCTCCAATGAGATACTCGTTCTTTACAGATGTATCACTCACAGAAGATCCTCTTCTCTTGAAAGTAGATCTGTCACTCAGTGAACAATGCTACTTGGTGGTTCCTGTTGGTCATATCTGACTTTGGGGGAAAGGACCTTATAGCTGAGTTAGGCAGGACTCAAATCTTAGACTGCCTTTGTGGCTTTGTGGAATAATGACTGAGTTGCCTGCATTTGTCAGAAAGATGGGAAAAATATAGTACAGGAATTAAACTGTTGTCTCTTTAGAGCACCTAGTGGCATTAGAGCAAAGTGATATTCAGTAATCATATTTATGAACTGATGTGCACCTCTGACATTAGGCCTTTGTAATTTTTGAAGAGTTTTGAAGATTAAATTACTCCTTCAATTTCCTGTGGGTTTTTTTTTGAACCTGATCAAAGTGTCATCATCTGATGGAACTTTCATCTTCTTGTTTGATCAAAAGAAGCTGGAAAGCATTGGGAAAAGTAAATGGTGTATAGAATTATTATAATGGAAATTAATTTTTCCTTGTCCAACCTGCTAGAGAAAAGAACCATCCAAGATGAGCACGTCTGTGTTTCACTGCTGGATTTATATTTGACTGCTGCAATATTCTGGACAGACTCCATCTGTAATCTGGTAGAGATTAATGTCCTGATTTGTGTCCTTATATACAGCTTTCCATGTCCAAAACTGGCTGAAAGCCCCAGAGCATTTCCTGAGTAACTGAGTGGATCCTGTAATTTCCTTTATGCTTGCAGTGGTATTATTGTGGTTTTCATAATGATGGCTGTGCCACTGCCATCTACAGAGAGCCACAGGTGACAGCCGGGGTTTCAGCTCTGATGTATGTATGAGGAATGATTATTCTCTGCAGAACTGCATTCCTACTGTACATCTGGAAGTGTGTGCTGGATCATTTCAGCTTCCATAAGGCTTGTCCCATGCATAACAAAGAGAAGATATGTGTGTTCACTCAGTGAACTTCCCTCTGCTCTGCAGCAGCATTGCTCTGACCTTGCCTCTGTGCATGGCAAAGACAGTGGATGCCAGGCACCAGCAGAGGTGAAAGTGTTTCTCCTGCTTCCTGTGGTTATCAAAGCACAGAGGAAGTGCCCTCTGGCTCCCATGAAGGAACCTTTTGTTCCCAACTTTCTCTGTAATGGCATCACTCTTTAGGCACCAGCTCCTCTGTGGGAGATGAGAGGTATAATGCTGAGCGGGGGAAAGAAATGGAGCTGCCAAAGGTGCAGGGTGTGAGCATGCAAAAGTCATGCCTTGTACAAAATAACACCTCAGGTCAGCTGGGAAGAAAGCAAGGGAGGAAGGCTTGCAGAGGCTGGAGAGGTGAGGGACATGAGCTGAGAGGTAGGCAGAAAGAAGGCTGGGGGGATGGTGACACCTCTGATGATCAAGCTGGAGAGATGAAAGGACAAAGTGAAAATGTGCTGAGAGCTTATAGAAGTAGCTCTGTGTCTAAATATAGACTGTTCCTCACTATGAAAAGTCAGTATTAGCCTTCTTAACCTGATTATATCATATGGCTTTGGAAAATTCAGTCAATTTGTTCTACCCAGATGTGGCAATTATTATAGCTTCATTTACTGAACCTGTTTTAGAAGTACCCATCAGAGAAACGTCATGTCCCTGCTTTTTAAATTTCGCTTTCAAAATATCTTTTCTGAACTCAAGCAGGTAGTAGAAATGCATTATAAAGGCTTAGCAGAATCCAGAATGCTCAGCAGCAGATTTGCATGGCTGATAATCTCTCCAGATAGACAAAGCATCTCCTGATAGAACCCAGGCATAACAGACCACAATATTCAAAACAAGTTATGCTGCTACATGTTCACAATGCTATTGCTTTCAAATCTATTAGAAAAAAATGTCAAAAGCTTCTTTGTTCATAGCTTCTCTCTAAGGCTTTATTATTATTTCTCATCAAAGCTCTATTTTACAGCTCTTGTGATTTTTATCTTCTGTCTCTTGACAATCTATGTGTCTCATAAAGCCCTGGCTGTTCATATTAATGGCATAAATAAAAATTCCAGCTCTCTTTTTTCTTTACATTTCTTTTTGATTAACAGAGAGAATCTGGGAAATATAAATACACAGAAAAGAAGACAAATTTTAAGAAGTGCAGGAAATACAGATTTTTAATCCCCTGATTTGAAACACGGCCTGGTTAAATTTGTTGGAGGCTTTGTAGCGATGTACGAATACACAGTCAGACACTACTGTTAGTCCTGTTTAGGAGATAAAAACATCATAACTTAAGACACTTTGTTCTCTTCTCTTGTTATTGTTACCTCCTTCCCACCTACAAATGTCAATAATTAAGTTGGGCAGTTAAATTAAGGTCAAAGATATTACTATTGCTGTAGCATTTGTCCAGGAGGAGGAGATAGATGAGGAAATAAACAGAGAAGAAAATCTTCAAATTTGCTTCTATTCTTAACTCTGCCAGCTCTTCACCTTCTTGATCAAGCAACTGCCATGCTGGAGGGCTCAGATGGAATTGAGAGCGAGCAGTGCTTTTTGGCATGCTGGTGTTCTGTTTGTCTCTGGCTCTGTGAAATCCTGCCTTTCTCAGATGGTCAGCATTGCCCAGCAGGTGCTGCTGGGACACCACACTCTTGGGTTTCTGACAGATAAAAAGTCTGGATAAAGGCAAGAGCACGTAAAGAACTCAGATGCACCTCCAAGTTCATTAACTTGGAGGCTGCCTCTGTAAATTTGGGTTGAATAGACATTCCTAAGAAGGGATCTGTACTCCTGAGCCAAGCCCAGCAGAGCAGAGCTTGGGACTTGCCTGAGAGAAATGCAGCTCCCCACCACTCCTCCCCCTGCAGAGAAGGTAGAGCTGCTCACAGGCCAGGCACAATGTTCACCTGCACTGATTCCACTGAGGAGGGTGGTGGAGAGGAGATTTTGGGATCTCTAGGAATGAGGACTTCCTACACACTTGAGAGCTAATTTTGATGGTATTCCCTGATCCCTCTGGAAATAAGCCTTTGACTTAACACACATTTTGGCTGTAGCCAGTATTGCTACCAGCACTGCCTTCTGATCCAGCTGGGCACACAGTGGCTCATATTCAGCTGGCTTCAATTTTGTTGAAGATTTTTTTCATTGACTCTTTTAGTCTATGAGTCAGTGATTAAGAAATACTGCTTTCAATTACCCAGTGGTCACAAGCTCAAGGCTTGGAGCCATCCCTACACAGACAGTCTCCCTGTGCTCCACACATCTCTGTTAGCAACACCAGGAACTCATTTAGGAACAAATTTAGAGTAGCACTGCACATTATCATGCCTGCATTATTATCTGACATAACTGAAGAGTTCAATAAGCAAAAGTTCTCTTTTTAGTTCTTCTCTTGGGTAAGCCATCCATGACTGGTAATGGGGTATTTTCTTGCCCTTGCAGCTGACTGGGGGTTTCATGGCCTGTTTTGCTGTTGTAACAAGTGATTTTTGAAGCTATGTGAGGCTCTTCAAACTACTATTACAAATCAATTGACAACTCTGTACATTATTAAGTATTCCACAATGATGAAACCTGTGCTACTAGTAAATAAGCCAGTATCATTAATTTCAATTTTCAAAATTGATACAGACAGTCTCACAATCATAAATCAAGTTCTCAACTGCTCACATCTGCATTTTTGGATTAACTTTTAATTTTGGGTTCATCCTTTTTTACTTTTGACTGTAAATGGTTAAGACAAATCAATCTATCAGTGTCCTACAATTTCAAATAATCAAACTTTAGAAGTGAAGCCCAAATATCCATTAACTGCTGTTCCCTCTACCAAACATGGTCTTTTACTGTTCAGCATGTACACAGACATGAGAGAATTCCCTTCTGAAAATGTGGCACCTATGGGGGTACTGTTGTACAAATGTTCCTCTCTAGGTCTATACAGATAAAATCCTAAAATAACTGTGACTAAATTGTACAGGAAATATGTCAGAAAAGCATGTTAACATAAATTATGCAAATGAAATCACATTGTTTAGAAAAATTATATTAATATAAGAATTTAGCTTCTAAAACCTTACCGTTTTACACTCACCCATACACTCTCTTTTGCTCAATTTCTATTGCTCCTGCCTGTCGAGCTTATGGGACATCATGACTAGAAGGGTCTTACAACCAAAGTCTAGAATTTAAGTAGAGATATTAAGAATAAAGACAAAAATAATTCCATCTGGTTTATTTTGTAGGTAGAAATGTCACTAACTTTTTGACCAAACATGGCAGATATAATTTAGTTTTATTTCCTCTTGTTATACTAAAAGCTACATTTTATAGCAGCTGTGGTGTTAAAAAAGCTCAGCACACATGAAAAGATATAAATTAAAATAATATAAATGTGTACTGTCTTAGCCAAAGTGTCCTAAAGAACAGTTGCAGAAAAAAGTATAGCATCAAATATTTCTGGATATTCCCACCATCTGTGTACAAAACACCTTATAGTCCATATGCAAACTCTTTCTTTCCACTTCAGTTTTTCCATATTCATCCTCCAGCTTCTGGCTTGTGTTACACTAGACCAGATCAAACACTCAGAAGTCCAGGAGCCTGTGATCCAGTAATAAATACTGAGGAAAAATATCTGCTCCAGGCAGCTGTACAGTATCAGAGAATCCTGATCCAAAGCTGGTGCAGTTATACCTGATACCCCTTGAGGGGTAAATTTCTACTCTGAATTCACTGTTACCTTTTTAAGCAAATAACTAGAATCTATAATATCCTTCAGTAGGTATTCCTACAGCTTAACTACTCCTAACAATATGAACAATCAGCTTTTCTGGCCTGTTTTCAGCCTATGCTCCTTCACTTCCTACCTGACAATTACTAACATCTGCTTTGCTTTTTAGATCATGTTTAGGACTGGCCTGTCTCTGTGTGTGTCTGCATTAGGTCAGGCTTTCCTTTCCCTTGTGTACACTGCTTTTCAGTCATCTGCACAGCATTTCCAATGCCACTTTACTGCTTTTCTGTGTTGGGCCAGAGAGCTGTTGTTAAGTGTTCACTGCCCCTGGTGAATACACACCCATTGATCAATGTGCTTCCTGTCTCCTTAGGCAGTGACGCCGCGGAGCACCTTATCCATCCAATCCATTAGTCATTGTCAAGCCTCTCCTCTGACATCTGCTCAGCTCTCAACATCTTTCTTCAATTATAGTCACTGGAACTAGACACAATATTCTCTTGGTGATCACAGCAGTGTCAAAACATGTCGAGTGCTTTTACTCAGAAGGTGCCTGCTTCCATGTCCAAGGAGGCCATCAGCTGCTTTGGCCACAGCACCACAGCAGGAATTTATGTTCAGCTCTCAGGATCCTAAAGTCCTTTTTAGAAGCACTGTTCTCCCAGTCCCCCATCCTGAAACTATAGCATACACTTTCCCCCACTTTACTGAATAATGCTCTCCTGACATAAAAACACTAATTTAACATAAATGTGTCATTTGGGGTCACAACAATGTGGGAGGCAGAAGGAAAAAGAAAGGTTGGAATGACACCTGGGATCAACCACGCAGTTAAATGTTAAGTATCTGTCATGGGCTTGCTCTTGAGGCAAGGTAATTATTGCAGGGTCAAGAATTAATGCACTACTCAGTATCCTGTTACACACAGTGGCAGCCTGCTGCTTTTGGTGGGGCAGGCTGTCACTGGCACTCCAGCAGGGAATCTGTGACCACCTCCACATCTGTTTGTCCCACTGCCCATAGAATTGGGATTGATGGAGGCTCCAGGAAGAGCTTGAGTCAGGCATCTGAAACTGATGAAAGGCAGCAAATTTGAAATTATGCTTGTCTCATGACATTAAGTTTTTGAGCAAATATGCTTTGGGCAGCTGCATCTTCTGATACAAGGCACAGCCTTGGATTTCCTGAATGTGGCACATATGAATGGTAATCAGGAAATCAGGGGGCAGATCCTGCTCTTGGCATTGAGGCCAAAAAAGAGAAGTGGAATTAGACAGAGAGAATTAAAATAAGATTTTTATGTGCTCAATTCTGCTTTAAAATAAATGACAATCACACAGATATATTCCAGATAAAATCAAAGCAAGTATCTAAAAGATTTGTGAACATGAAAGAAACAAGACTTGATTTAAATTCCGTTACAGTAAATTAAAATATTTCAGGAAAGTTGCAGCTTCACTAATAGGGAGTAGTTCTTTCTTTGCTGTAAATACCTTTGAATAACAGAATTGTTTATGTTGGAAAAGCCTTTAAAACCATTGTGTCCAACCATGAAGTATCAGTATCAGTATCAGCAGCACACTGCAATATCAGGTTAGGACAGGGACACAAAGGGTAACCTTAGGTTAACTGGTATATTTCACAAGAAACATAAATGAAACAAATTCCATGGCTGACCTAAAAAAAAAAGTCTTGCAGGATGCATTGTTTCCTTGATATTCACTACCTTAACAAATTGGATTTTCTCTATCATAATTGACCCCCCTGAACTTCCTTCTTCCTAAGGGAGACAACCACAGCAAACCGTGAACTAATGTTAACACAATATAAAGTATTACTGTTGGAAGATTTTGTACAATTTTGTGCTTCAAGATGTATAAGCCATAGCTTCAGGTTTGTCAAATTTAAAGAGAGAAGTAGTAAGAAATCTCCTTGATACCCTACCTGCATCTAATATGTGGATCAAATTCCTTTCCAAGTCAGTTGCAAGATTCAGCCCTACACCTGAGAAAGCATCTGCTGTAGCTGCAGGAGGGCAGGGCAGAAGGGGGAATAGGAGGAAAACAAGGAGGAATTCAGGGGGAAACACCGTAAGTGCAAGCCAGAAGCCTACCTGTGGCATTCCTAATTTTGGCAAGGTAATGGAGTTCATTCTCAGTGAGCTTCCCTGCAGTCATGTAATGGGATGTAACTCACAGCAGGAGTTCAAATGTATGAAAAGAAGAAAAGAAAAAAAAAATTAAAATAACTTAAATTAAATTATAATAAAATTAAAATAAGTTGCCTGAACATATATTCCCAATGAGAGAGTTTTTGAGTGAAGAGCCACCTTTTTGTGATATACAGTCATTCCTTAGGAAACAAGGATAGTTTAACCATCTGCTTTGTGCAGCTGAGTATGAGATTCTGCACTAACTACACCTCATACAGGTAAATTCTGAAGCCAGTTATTTACATCAGTTGAGAGTAAAGCCTTAACAAGGAAAACATCCCTATCCAAGGCAGTGTGTAAACATATGCCAATGTTAATTACTTGCTGAAGTCCTCCTTGGGAGGACACAAACAGATGCTCAGTGGTAAGCAGAACTGTAGGGGTTGTTTGGAATATAAACATTCTTAAGCCTGGGAATAAGTGTTTTCCTGAAATGAAACTAGGATTTGATACCTTATAATTCAACTCAAAACAAAGTACCCCTGTTGTTCTAACACATAATGTCTAATCAAGTCTCAAAGAAGAAAATGAGAGTGGCACTGGAAAATCTTAAAATAGCTTCTTTTAAAAATATAGTTCATATGCTTTTGTCATATTCATAATCAGAAGTACTTGATTTTGTCAGAACAAAGAAGCTTTTCTTGTAATGGACTGGTGATATTTTACTTCTGTTGTGACTTCTTTAAAAGTTCTTCCAGATTTGTTTTCTTCTCCATTATATTCCCCTAAAATAACATCACAATTGCTTTTATTGTCATTATTAACTAACACTATTTATTAGTACTATTCTCTTACCACTATTAGCATAAAAAACAACAACTATAGAAACTGTAATAATGAATATAAAATAATTTTCTTCAGTATTTTTTATATGTGGTCAAAGGACGAATAGCCACTCCACTTCAGGAAATTTCTCAGGCATTACAGGGCAGTAATTAATTACTGCTGCCCTGACTGGCTGCAGCAGTAAATGGTATGAAGATAGAAGTTAGTTCATCATAGCTTAGAGAAGCTGTCATTGCAATGAAAATGTCAGGTTTGATAGAAAATGTAAAAAACCTTGTCATTCCCACTTAAGTTCATGAGGCTCACAGGGGTACAGGAGGCCAGGAAAAAGGATGGGGGAGATGGACCTTCAGCTACTTTCATTTTAAAGCACTACTTGCAGGTCCTTTCCCTGGGGTTGTCACAGTGTGATCTTCACAAAACTTCTTAACCTACTGGTGCTTGGATTAATCAGATCAATTGCTTGAACTGCCTGGGCTGACAGCACTGAGCATGTGAGACCAGGTGCCAAATCCACATCAGCTCTAATGCTGAGACCACTGAGACAGAATCAGCTGAAGCCACATGGAATCACTACCATCTACACTTAGTGGGGCTTAGAAAATAAGTCAAGTACTTCCACTACTACTTGTGGAAATACTAGCAAAACAATCTCTGGGTTTGACAAAGCTGAGTAGAAAGTAATGAGTACAAGAAATGAGTAGAGACAAAAGGATTTATCATAATACATAATTTCATTTAAATGTTAGAGCCTTATGTTCTTTAAACTGTACCTTGAAAAACTTATTTATTAATAAATAGTATTAAAATGCAGGGAGATATATTAAATAGATCAAATACAAGTTATGAAACGCTAAAATCCTACAAGATTCATTAAATATATTTATATAATAAAATTATAAGTACAGTTAAATATAATCGTTAAAATTGTGTTTTCTTGATAAAAGACACATGTTCTTCATTCTAAGGTAATTAGCTGAAAAAATATTCTGTTCCATTTAGGTACCTGGTGTCTGTGGATATGCCCTTGCTCAGTAAATGACACACTGGATCACCCTGTGATCTAAAAGCATCTTTGTCTGTGAGCCTGTGGCAAGCACATGACCTAGTTCTAAGGGTGCAATAGAAGGTTAAAAGTGCAGGTTAAAATAAACACCTGAAAGACTTAAAAAAGCCTATACTTTCCTTGTTTTTCTGGAAGAGAATACAGAGTATTCAGCCTTTGAAGGAGCAGCTGCTGACACTGCAGCATGTATAAACCACTTCATTACTGCAGTGATCTGGCTGAAGTTTAAAAAAATGTTACCCAGATTTGGACTTCTAATTACAATTCAAGAAAGAAAACAATTTCAATCTCAAAAAAAAAAAAATCTTGACAGAGAAACTAAACTATTTCCTGTCCAGATCCACTGCACAATGGTCTTCTTTTTTCACTTCTGCAAAAGAAACCACAACAGCAGAAATTATGCCAGATGAAATGTTCAGCTTTTCTTTCTCTCTCTCTTTTTTTTTTTTTTCCTAACGAGGTGACAGGTCCAGGAATAAAATATGTCTGTGTTGCACTGCCTTTTTTCCTGCTCAGGCTGCCCTTCCTCTGCGAGCAGAGCCTCCTGTGCTGAGTCAGGTCGTGCTTGCATGGCTGTGCTGAAGGGGATGGATGATTCTTCAGGGCAGAAAGTGCAAAGAGTGGCTTGGGCTGTGTACAGATTTCTGCAAGGTTTGATAACCTCCCTTTTTTTCTGGATGTAGCTCAATTCCTTCAACCGTGAAATCTAATTTCTCTCTGGAAGAAAATAAAAAGCCATGTGGAATCAGCTGTGAACGTTTCTATTTCTATTATTTGAAGAAATAGGAAAGATCTAAGGATGTCTGATTATTTTTCCAAACTTGAAATTGTACTTGTACTGAGGAGAGTTGCATTTTCTTTGCCTGCTGTAACACAGGGACAAACATCAAAGGTTTGTTCCCCCAACAGATCTCAAAAGCTGGGCTCGGAAACTTTTCCTGTCCTTCAGAAAGATGGTTGTTCTAAGACAATTTCATGGAGTCACAGAATCATAGAATATCCTGAGTTGGAAGGAACACACAAGAATCACTGAGCCAGCTCCTGGAAACTGGCAGAAGGGCCTGGGACATCCTGGAGGTTCGAGATACTTTCCTTAGCATTCTCCAGCTGCTGCTTCTGTTTCCTCCTCTGGCACAGTGCCTTGGATATGGTGGCCACCTACAAGCATTTTATGGTGGCAGGGTACTCTGGCTCCTTCCCTCCTGGTCACCTCCTGCTTCAGGAGAGTGGGCAGCTGGGAAACTAAGATGGAAAGGGACAGCAGTCATAAGAGGGGAAGGCTGGAGAAGAATCTGGCTAATCTAGGGTGGCTGGAGAAAGAGTCTGTCAGCAGCTCAGAAGTGGTGAGCTCAGGGTGAAGCTCCTGACTCCCAACCACATGGAAACATGTCCTCCAGCCAGATGAGGGGAACAAACTGGCTGGGAGGTGCCTGTCCTTGTGGCTTGGCTCGACATCCCCAACAGCCCCAGCAGCAGGGGTGGGCTGGGGAGAGGTGTATGGATGTCAGGGAACCAGGGCAGGATGGTGGGCTGGGACAGGGCAGGGACAGTGGCAGAGCTGGTGGGGCAGGGCAGGGACAGTGACAGAGCTGGTGGGGCAGGGTGGGACAGTGACAGAGCTGGTGGGGCAGGGCAGGGACAGGGTGGGCAGCAGGGAGCAGAGCAGGATGTAGGGATGGGACCGAGGAACAGGCAGCGATGGGAGCACAGAGGCAGGGTTGGGCTGCAGGGGCAGGGCTGGGCAGGGCCTGGGGCAGCTGTGGTGAGGTAACAGGGCAGGGACAATGGGCAGGGCACAAGGTGGGCTCCAGGCAGGCAGGAGAGGTGCCAGGCAAAGGCAGGTGCCGGGCATGGGTCAGTCAGGGTAAGCTGTTGGAAAACCAGAGTGCTCCCATTCTGGTGCTTGGATATCTCTGAGGAAAGACTCCATCATCTCCCACCCCTGCCCCCAGGAGCAGACCTGCTGGTGTAAGGACACTGCATTCCCTGTGCAAAGAAGGCCAAAGACCCCCTTTGTTTCATAGAAATACCTTTTATTTTTATTATACCTTTAATTATTAATGCCTTTTAAAGGTGTTCTTTCACTCAGGTTGAACGAGAGCTTTTTCCTCCATTTCAGGTGAACTATTTCATCTATCTGAGCTGTTTATTTGGAGCTCTGAAACAACACAGCATTTGGAATATTAAAAATTTTCTTTTTAATTCCAAATAAAGTCGATGCAGAGGGCAAGAGCTACCAATTCTATGACTTCCAGACTTCCAAGTTGTGGATAGACCTGCAAAACCAATCATCTCACATTATTTACAAATTCTATTCACCCTCCTGATGAGACATAACATTTTTAAGTTTGAGTGTTTTGATAAACTGACCTTTTTCAACCCACCGCTCTTGAAGTACATTTTAGTTAATTAAACCAGTTGCAAAACACTTTCTTGGTGTTTAAAATTCATTATTAAGGTGATTCTAACACAAACAGTGCATGAAAAGCAATCTGAAATGAGGAAGGTGATTTATTTTAGTATGTTAAAAATGTAAACATAAAAAATGCATCTTGGTATTCATTTTAGCAAGTCATATTTAGGCTTAGGGATGGAACAGGTTCCTGACCCTGGTGTAATGGAAACCAGTGAAAGAGACAATTCAAGCACACATGGAAAATAGCCCTAATAATCTTAATGTTTTCTGCCTTCTAATTTTAGAACATAATTTTAAATGGTGTTTTAAATTATCCTCTATTTCAGTGAAAAGGGGATAATGTATTTTTCCTCACCTGATGAGACATGCAAAATCTTTGCAATATTATACTTACTGGTTTGTATGTTAAGTGGCAGTCTAATTTCACTTTTTTCATGCAGCAAACTCGTGTGCCCCCCGATCTCTGTCGTTACATCAGTCTTTTGTTCTGTGCAATTAAAAAATTGCTGAGGGACAGAACTTATTATACAGAGTATAAAACCAGAAGTACTTCATGGGGACCTGCCACAATAACTATTTGTGAAGGGGTATTAGTGGGATCTAGCCTCAAATCCCTTAAAATATGATCACTGAAGGGTGTTTAAACACACATTTAATTTACTCTGGTTTAGGATTAGCCATTTGTTTACAGTGTGCCAGATGAGCTCTATGTGGAATGGGATGTTGCTCCATAGGGCGACCAACTGCAATCCTCCTTGTTTGTGTCAGGATGCAGCTGCCCAGAGCTGGACCTGTGCTCCGGGTAGGAGGCTGAATTCAGCGTCCCCTGAAAGCCTCTTTCAAAGTGGACGGTTCTGGTTGCTAACACTGTGCAAACAGTACATCTTGCAGGAATAGGTGAGAACCTATTTTCTTGTTTGAAGGTCTCATCAGTCCTGAACTTGGTGGCACAAGGCTGCGGCTGAGGGCCAGGCTTGCCTTACAGACATTCAGGAAGCAGGAATACTCTGGTACTCTCATGTGAGCACTAATCTAGTGTTTTGTGACCCAAACTCCCTCTGAAAGCAGGATAGACTTAACACATCTATTATCCTGTTAACCTGCCTTTAAATCACTGAGGTTTTGCAGAATTTCTTAAGCAGTCACCTAGACAAGTAAAGCTAACAGTGTAAATGATGTACATTTGTATATATCAGGTGTGAAATAATATCTTCATATTATTGCCAAGCAATCAAAGTAACAGATGTCAAGTGACAATAAAATAGAAAGCAAAGATCATTGTAAGGCTTTTTTTCAGAACACTTAATTTTTTTTACACAAACTAGAAAGCTGGTTTGAACACTAATGAGAACATATTATTTTTACATACTTGCCTGATTTCAGTAGCCGGAGATAAAGCAAACCACGAAATGCCTTGGAATTGCTCTATCAAGGTTTTAAATAAGGTATTCCTGACAGATCTATGCATGTGTGCTGCCACCAGCTCTGGCTCTGTGCTGAAGAGCAGGGCTGGAACAGCACACCACCAATAGTAGTATCAGGTTGATTGTGGACTGCCTGTACAAAATAGAGATAAATGTAGAAAAAAAAAAAGATCAGTGGGCCCTGCTTGGGTATATTTCAGAGTGCTGAGAACTTGCTAATATCATTGCAAAGATATGTTATCCTTTTTGAAGTCACAGAAACCAGATGATTGTTGAGAAGAGAAGAAGAGAAAAGAGAAAAGAGAAAAGAGAAAAGAGAAGAGGAGAAGAGGAGAAGAGAAGAGAAAAAAGAGAAGAGAAGAGAAGAGAAGAGAAGAGAAGAGAAGAGAAGAGAAAGAGAGAGAAAGAGAAAGAGAAAGAGAAAGAGAAAGAGAAAGAGAAAGAGAAAGAGAAAGAGAAAGAGAAAGAGAGAGAGAGAAAGACAGCTCTTACACCTTTGTTTATACAAGCTAAATTTAGCCTCCAAGGCACCTTTTGCAGCAGAAAAGCCCCAGATCGTTCTCCTGCTCTTAACAGGATCAGTCCTTTGTTAATAATTATCTGCCAACAAGCTTTATTTATCCCAGCTGCATTCTACTGGATCCAGCCCACATGCGACAGTGCTGGCAAAAATAAATCTGTCTTTTGTCAGAATGGCCAATATGTTTTCATATGCTTTCTAGGGAACAAATTCTGCAATTTATAATCCAGTTTTACATAGCAAAGAGAAATAGTTAACTAAGCAGCAATATGTCTAAACTCAACACTTCAGCCCAGAAAACACTCAGAGAATTGCAGAATTATTTTGACTATTATTATTGAATTATGTGGGTCACAGTTACTCAATTTTTTGAAAATAGAAAATTATACTGAATATTATGAAAGCACAGGCTAGTACAGGTTTCATACTAGACTTCAACTGTTTCATCTTTACAGATGGGCAACAGTATGATAACAGTCTTCCTTTTAAGACACTGAATTGCTTATCCAGTACATAAAAGAATACAGATAAGCAAATGTATACCAGACTGACATGTTTGTGTTCATATTGGATTTTGCAGTGTGTCTCATGTAAAATTTGGAAAAAGTTTGAACTATTTTCTAATTCTTGCTAATGTTTGGAATTAATCTTGAGTTTTATAGATTAGATCACTTACTGAAATAAATAAAATTACTTAATATGTGAGAATAATTTGCAATTAAGTTACCATCATGACAATTTTCTTTAAATCAATGCATTGGAATGAATAACAACTTGAGAAGTACCGTAGAGAAATGGCAAATATACTTCACATCTGTAGGTAATTGAACACTCAACTTTAGCCTTCAGTGCATTGATGAAGGGCTTTAATGTTTTGTAGAGCAAAAGTTTGGTTTAGCATAGGAGATAGAGGGAAAATGCTGATATATCCATATCACACAAACCATCATGGCAACCTCAGGGAAGAGGAAAGAAAAGTTGGAAATGACAGGTGTGTCTGCAAGTTCTGTCAGAGCAAAGAATGGGGGCAAAAATACTGTGTTCCCTGCAATGAAGAGGCTAGTAAGGTAGTTCCCTATTTTCTCTGTATACACTAAAAACCAGATAGGGATAAAAGAAAAGAAGATACTACAACGGCGATGGCGATTGATCAATCTTTAGGGGCTGTAAATTAAGGAATCAACTGTGACTTTTTTCTAGGTAATTCTGAGGAAACTATCCAAAGGGATGAAAAATATTTACTTTCCCTATAGGAAACTAGCTAAAATAGAAGTAGCAACAGAATCAGTCAGGTGGAACTTTATTGCTTCACAACAACACCGAAGAAGTAATATTCCCTGATTTTGAATACAAAGAAATTGAGGTTGACAATATTTACATATTCAACCACAGCCCTCTCACTTCCCTCTGCCGTCCCCAATAGCTGTATTAGTCCTAAATGTCAAAAGTGCCCAGTTCCCAAAATTTGGCCTGATGGCTTAAAATAGCAGTTAGCTTCTTCATTCATACTCCATACTAATGAGCAAAACTATAATTTTCTACCTTTACAATTATTTAATCATTAATAGGCTGTCCAATCTAAATCCTTTTTGCATTTAATGCTGTAATGAAAGGAGTATCTCTTATGGTCCTTCATGAATAATAGGTGTATTTCTAAATAGTCTAAATGGTGGTGACAGAAATTCAAACTTATGAATTCTGTTGAAAATTGTTCAATGACACTGAATTCCTTGCATGTAATAGATCTATGATTTCAGGCTACAGAACTTGTTGATGGAAGAGTGTGCATTTCTGGATATGTGTGTTCAAGAATTGTTGAGGAACTTTTATTCAATGATCAGTGACATATTTAGGAGTCACCTTCACTTGTCAACCCATTTTCTGTTGAACTGAGTCAGAACTTTCATACTCAGTTTTGCTTCTAATGAGTTGACAAAGATCAGCTATAAATTGCAAGCTACATTCAAGTTAGCTTTTCAAATATTTTTGGGGGCATAAAATTGGCATTTTTATGTGCTTCACTTAACATAAATAATGCATCAGTTTATCTTATGCTGAATAATTCAAATCAAATTTTGGTAAACTATGAAAGCCTTTTTATATGGAGATTCAGAAAGAAATCATACCTCCTCTGAGATTTATGCTGAATGTGTTCACTGTGGACCTTTTACCATTTTTTAAAAGATCCTTGTTGATATTCTGCATGTCTTTTTTATTCTGTTGGGGGAAAAAAATCACTTTTGTTGTTGCAAGACAGATGGCAACCACAAAAGAAATCATATTAGATGTGTTAGAAATACATCATATGAATTTAAATTTTGTACATAGATGTTTCACAACAAGCAGTGTTTTGCAGAGAAATTTAGGGAGCAGAAAAGAGGAAAGTATTTGTTAGCACATGCACATGCATAAATATGTGTATATATATATATATATATGTATATTATGATGTGTTACACTTTCCACAAGAGTAACAATAGCAGATTATAAAATACTGTAGCTGGGAAAAAAAACCTCTTTAGTTCATATTTTAAAGTGTTTTCTGTACACACAGCAGAGCAAGAGGACAGGAAAAATGCATTTAATAGGAAACATTATTGATTTAGAACTTGAATTTGACTTAGTTTTCATCAGCTTACATGTGAATCATACCAGCATGTCTGCAAGCAAAATGAATATTGAAATATAGCTTGTGAAAGGTTTTCCTTCCTTCAGTAGAGACCTTTCTAATGAAAAGGAACAAAAATAAATATCTAATAAATAGGGAATACATCGGACAATTACTTCAAAATTTTTGACTGAGTAATATTACCCCAGAATCAAGATCTCTTTAACTTTCTTTACATTCCAAGCTCCTATAATAGAAGATGATCTATTATTTTGTAATGGGTATTCTATAGATATAATTCAATGGTCAAAATCAGCTTGTAGACCAAACTAAGCCACTAAAATCATTTAAACTACTTTAAAAAGCCCCAAACCAAACAAACCAACATTTCTTTTTCTTTTTTTTCTACTGTTCTTTTTTTCTTTTGGGTTACTTTTTACAATAATCAGTTCCTCTGGTGTTTCCTGAGGCAAGCATCAGCTTTTCAGCACAAATAGAGAAGAAAAAAGCACATCGAAGAGAAGGAGTAACCAGGGACTGGGACAAGTAGGAATTGTCTTCAGGGGACATGATCATAGCACATTCATGGAGCTAAACTAAAGGAGCTTCAATCTCAAGGTGAATTATGGACCGAAACACAAAAAAGCAAAAAAATATGAAGGAACAGAGTGGCAGCATGCAGAATGCACTGTAACTTTTTCATTTTTCATATTGGACTATGACAGTATTCAAGAATTGTACTTTTTTAAACATAGAATTTCTAAGATAGAGGCAGAAAACATGAATCCTAGACAGTAACTGTAGTAGAGCTTTTGATACAATAAAATATGAAATTATATAACATGTTAAGAAAACCTACTCTAAATTGTCTATGGCCCAATAGTTCAGAAAAAAACTTTTCACATTTATAATTTTTTTCCCCCCAAAAGAATGAAAAAGACATGCATAATATTAATTCATTTGGTCTATCTCAAATATTTTGTGGTCAGTATCAGTTTTTCTGGCAAGCTCATGGAGCGGGTTCTCCTGGAAACTCTGCTAAAGCACATGGAGAATAATAAAGTGATTGGTGATGGTCAGCATGGCTGCACTAAAGGCCAGTTTTACCTCACAAGTTTGGTATAGACCTATGATGGGGTTATAGCTTTGTGGGGAGGGCATGTACCCAGACTTATGCAAAACACTTAGCAATGTCCCTGGGCAGGGCTTTGAACCACTAGATCTAGTGGGTGACATTCCTCCACATGGCAAAGGCCATTGGAATCAGATGATTTTTAAGGTCATTCCAACCCAAACCATTGTCTGAGTCTATGATGTTTCCATGAAAAAAAGCTTCCTTCAATTTTATTTGGATTTTTTGGCCTTAAATGTTGTCAGGATAACAATTTTGTGTGATGAGTTTTGAACCATGGAAAATTGATATTGATCACAAGATAGAGAAAATTAAGAGAAAAAGCATTAGAATAAACTTTTTCTCCTAAATAACACCCTTCTGAAAGATAAAAATGAATAATGCTCTCTGCCACAGGTGTAATGATATTCCCAGAATTGCTTCACATATCAACAGATAAAAAAGGACATTTAATTAATAACTGTCCTTTCTCTTTTGAATGAAACAAGAGGCATACTTACATACTTAGGGAAGACAGAGCCAAATGGTCTGTTAGACTTTTTAGGGTTCAACAAGACCTATTTTGAAACTCAGTTTCTAGTTAATGTGAGAGTTGAATATCACACTTGAAGACTCTTTCTCCGTGGGTTTCAGTGCTCTAAGGATCATGGGTAAAGAAAAAAAGACTGATATTCTGATGTTGAAAAGTATTATAAATTCTTTCAACCGACTTACATCTGCTCAGACCTCCTGAGGTTTTAATAAAATTTAAAACAGAGCTCATTAAATTATCAAGGACATAGGCAAGGAGGGTTACACAACCTTACAACATAATTAGAGATATTTGAGAAAACAAAGAGTATATGTGACCTATCAGACACGTGTGTATACAGAAAGATGGAGATGGTCTCTTGTCCCATGGGGCAAGTGATAGGACAACAGGAAATAGCCTCAAGTTACACTAAGCGGGGTTTAGGTTTCCTGTTAGGAAAACTTTCTTCACTAAAAGTGTTGTCAGGCATGGGCAGAAGGTTGGTCAGGGAAATGTTTGAGTCACCATCCCTAGGGGTACTCAAAAAGAAGTTCAGACATGGTTTAGTCGTGAAAAGTGCAGTGCTGGTTCAATGGTCGGACTTGATGGTCTTCCAGGTCTTTCTTAATCTTAGTGATTCAATGATTCTAAATTATTCTTTTGGAGAGGGTGTGTTTGTGATGGGTCATATATGCAAGAGCTTTAATTTGCAAAGCAAAGTAGAATTGAATGCTAAACATCACCAAAGACAAAATACACTGGCATGAATCAAGAACATCCACACTTGTAGGGCAATAAAATCACATCTACCCACTAAGTAGAAACACCTGTTGTCTTAGATGATAAAAAATAACTCTGCTCTCAGACTTCCTCTCCCTGAGGACATCTTAGCTAATTCATAACTTTTTAAAATTGATTCTTCCTGACAGAGGACCACCAGACATATAGAATTTTCAAAAATTCACCACAATGTCTGGCAAATAAAATCAGTAAACCCAGCAATATTAAACTAAACCAGTTTAATAATGTTAAATAATTTTCACTTCCTATGAACTACCATTTATCAGCATTCTTAGATCTCAAAATAGCTGAAAAGAGAGACAAATATTATTATAATAAATATAAAACTGGATAAAAGAGATGTGGTAGATTAGAAGCTACATCATAATTGGGAATTAGCACTGTCATCCTCTGAATTCTATATGCAAAAAAACCCCACTATGTGGTAAATCCTAACCCACCAGCCAAAACAAACTTGTGATAGGCTTCTTAAAGCTGGTAAAGAAATTGTGTGCACCAGACCTCAACTTATTTGACTTAAAAATCTCCTGTGTTTCATGAAACTTCCAGAAGTTCAATAATATGTGAGATCATTAACTCAAAATATTAATAAAAATAACATCACAGTTTTAATAACAGAACAATAACTGATAAATCAGTAGGGTTTTTTTTTCTGTCAGACAAATAAAATGGGTGCTATTTTTAAAATAACTGGAAGAAGGTGTTACCTGTCATATCAGAGTTTAGCTATCTCGTTTGGAAAAATGTCTTTTGTTCAATGAATTAGATCAGAGTTTCTAACTCCTACTTCTCAGAGAAAGTTCCTTTACAACAAGCCTGCTCCATTGTATTGCCACCTACATAAATTGTATTTGGAGATTTTAACACACCTTCAGGATGGTAGAACTATATACATCTAATAGGTTACCCAGGGAAGAGGCAGAATCACCATCCCTAGAAGTGTTCAAAAAACACATAGATGTGGTGCTTAGGGACACAGTTTATTGGTGGCCCTGGCAGTGCTGCGTTGGTTGTTGTGCTTGATGATCCTTGAGGTCCTTTCTGACCTTTATAATTCTATGATTCCATAATTTTTATACAGGTTTATGTGAAGTTGCATTTCTATAGCCAAAACTGTATTGACTAATGTTTGAAGCTAAGTACAATCCAATTCTATTCCTTAACTCTATGGGACTGCCTGAAATTGACAGATTTGATGAGCATAGCAAAACCAGGAGCCATAGCATGGCAAAACCCTTGGTGAGCTTAGTAAGTAAACTAAAAAAGTTCATTAATTCCTGGTTTGAATGCTAAACTGGTTAGAAAAAAAGCATGGTTTTATGCTTAAATATATAAAGAGCATGATTTTTCACCATAAAACCAGATAAATATATAATAAGAACCATGTGTTAATCTATAAATGGTCAAATATAAGTAAAGAAAGTGAGTTCTATAAGGAGAAATGAAAGGTGTCTGCTGGTCTTTGAAAAATTTAATAGTGACTCATCTTTCAGAAATCATGGCATTAAGGATACCAGGAGTTAGAAAAATCTGTATCTTTTTCTAAAGTACATGGCAAAAAATGGCACAAAATCCCTTATGATATTTCCATGGAAAGTTGTGGACTTGTGGACTATAATCTTTCAAACTTTGACCTGCTTGTTGCTAGTGCTTTTCAAAATACAAAGTCCTATTTCTTTTCATGAATCACAAGGCAATAATATATAATGACACATATCCTCCTCAATAATGACTTGTGTCTTAAAACATTAGTTTATCAAATGTGGAGTTTGAAGATACTGAAACATACCTCTAACTCAAAGTTATTGCTGAGTTCTTGCATATGTTACTTTACAACCTCTTAACCTTGGGAATTTGTATGGTGACCTAAACAAACAGCCACATAGAAAAGTCCTTGTAAAATATGCTATTCATCCATAAATGGATCTCTGTGAAATTATAGATGCTATCATCTTTTTATATTAGTGTATTTACCTTTAATCTTGAAGAATGAGTGGAGTCACTGGTTGGGTTCATCTGCCTAACAGAACAAATGGGAAGTGGTCCTTTTTTCAAGTCTCTTTTGATACGGAGTGCTGTTCTTACTGCTGAGAAAAGAAGTCTTTGATATGTCATCCACACTTCAGAAACCTGCTGCCTGTTAGTGCATCACTCGTAGAAACACTATCAAGCCCTCCAGGCAGGATTGTTCATTCTCCTTGTTATTTTAACTCTCTAAATTATTTGCAATGTAAATAAGCTAGTACAGATTAATAGATTGTGAGGGACAAAGAGAAGTAGGAGGAAGAAAGAGATATCTGGACTTAGTATGTGATTTAGCTTTTGCAGTGAAGATTTTGCAGTCTAGATTACAGAATAACAGGAAATAAATCCAAAAAAAAAAAGATGGGGCTCTCTACCTGTATTTACAGATTTGCGAAGCATTTCCTCCACAAATCAGAACTGTGCAGCATATGATAATTTGCACTGGTTACTTATTTTAGTCACTGTTTAAATGCATAATATTTTAAAAAAGACGTCTGTAATGGCCAAAAGAGTACATATTAGAAGGAGTTGTTTTCTTCGTCTGGATATTCTTCTGCTCTGCAGATAGCACCAAAATGAGAAATTGTCAAATTTTTGAGAAAATTTTAAGGAAGATTTCATGTTCATGAGATCACAAATAGTGGCACTTCATATAAAATGAATTCGAAATGCTCAAAAGTGTTTCTGAAATGATAGTTTGGGTGTTCATTTCTATCTTTTCTTTGGCCAGGTCAGAGTTTTGCCTCAACCATGAGGGAGTGGAGGCTAGGGCCATGTGGGTGTCTAAGTTGTTATTCTATACCACCTTACCCCATGGCTGAGGGCAGAACTAAGGATTCTCATTTTTGAGAAGGAGTGGATGCATGGCTTATGGTTGGGAAGGTAAAGGTGAAGGAGTGTGGCTCGTGGTTTTTATTTTAGAGGGAGCACTAAATTAGGGAATTCCATTCCTAAACTGCAGCAAGCTCTTCTAAAACAAAACTCACTATGGAGTAAGGTCTGATTCTAGAGGAAGTTGCCATTTATATGTTGATCTGTTCAACCCCCCTAATTTCTCTTGAAATCCTGTTCCTATTGGGTGATTTTCCCTTAATTATCATGTATTTAGTATGGAACAGATGGGGTTTAAAGAGTATGAGATTATGAGTAAGGCCAAGAGAACCAAGAAATGTGAAGATAAAACTGTTTGAGTGATGATTGTTGTGCAGCTACTAAAGAGAAACTTTAGCATTTTTCCATGTGAATAGTGTAGGATCACAGTATCACTGTATCACTGAAGGCATCTTAGGAAGACTGTAGTCAAGTCCCCTGCTCAAAGAAGGTGCAGGGATTGAGGGACATGGACTCTGCTATGCCAGCAAAGCAAAGCCCTTTATTACACCAGTTTATCAGTATTCATAGGTCTCTACATTCCATACAAAATTTTCCACTGGGACCCCTTTGCCCCTGTTCCATAGCATTGCAATCTTTCCAATTATTGAGTCCTTCTTACATTCTTGCATTAGCAATATCCTTGTTATATTCTCTCTCTTCAGAGCAGTCAGCATAACCAGACATGATATCTTCATTTCTGTTCTTGCCCCGAGCTTATGTCTCCCACGGTTTTCATTCTACCAGAGCCAAAAGGTCTGCAGAGCTACCCAGCTCAACTTCTGCTGCTGTCTGGTCTTCCACAAGAAGGGTCATCTAGATTAAGAAGGTCAAAGATTTTTCTGACTGGGACTTGAAAATATCCAAGGGTAGAGATCACACAAGTGCTCTAGGCAACTGTTCCAGTGATTAACTATCCAAATAGTAAAAATTCTTTTCTTTATATCACACGAGTCCTTTAATTCAGGATTATTTTTTCTCTTCTCCTGGAACTTAGTGCAGAGGCTGACCTTGCCTTTTCAGTAACCTTCTCTTTGGTATTGGAGGATTGCTGTTAGGTTCACTTTAACCCTATCTTCTCCTGATGATTCTGGTAAAGGTTTTCCTTCTCACTATGAATTCTGTATAGTTTCAGACAATTTGTCATCTCAAGCTTTCCATCCCTCAGAAGAAGCAGTAAGGAAGCAGACATAATGATAAAAGCAAATAATTCAGCACCCAGTCTATATCTACCAAGGCGTACTAATAGTCCTAGCTGGCCCTAATCCCATCCATTGCCAAATGCTCCCATAAACCCCATATAATCTCTGCCAGTATCTGACAGAAGTGTGTTGTAGGTATGCTTTTGTCCAGATCCTCACAACCATGCCCATGCCTGGCCATAGACTCAGTTTTGGACTCCAACCTGTGGATCGACATCATGGCATGACTTTGGATTTGCCTCTTTACCATGAACCTGGCTGGGTATTTGTTTGGACCTGGCAGTACCTCATCTGCCCTAGTAACTTGCTAGGGAATGGGATATTTACACACTTGCTGGTGTGATCCATGCCCTGTTAGCCCTTGGTGCACCTTGACATGGACAAATGATCTTACCTGGCATGACATCTTTCATCTAGATGGAAGTAAGATCTAGCGCAAAAAGAAGAACATGTGAAAGCAGAATTGGAGAAATAATTACAATTCAGTGAAGCTGAATCTCTTTGATCCGCCAGTAAAAACAGACTTCCCTTTTCTTGGAGGTCAGCAGAAATCTACCAGTTTTATCCAATCAAAGAATTTCTGGTAGAGGAGTCTGTGGCAGGACACGTCCATGCTTTATGATGTCCCACAGCACATGTCTTACAGTGTCTCAGCATATGTGCAAGTCAAACAGGGGACAACACCAAATTCATAATTGGTCTTCCATGTAACAGTTAAAAGCTTCAACAAGGAGATGTTAGGCATGTGACACTTGGCAGGATGTTGCCTATAGAAACTGTCCTGGACTAGCAGTGTGAGATTTATGGCCAATGAAATATGCGCAGACTCTTGATTTTAACCATGAAGCTTTAAAAAAATTAATCAAAGCTGTTTGGGGGACTATCTCAACAGCACAAAACATGAAGAAATTTTGTATATTAGGGACACTGACCAGACATCAAACAGATTCCCTGTTTTCCTGGCATTAATGAGATACCTCATTAATTATGTTACAATTCTTATAAAGATTAGGAAATAGAACTAAATTGTGGAAAGACAGCCACAAGCAAGAGACATGAGGAAGACACTTGAGTAGAAAAAATATGGGGACTCCAAGACTTAAATTATGTGCTGTTTTGGTGTAAACGCTTATGGCTATTTTCTGGGAAAGGAATGCATTAGTTATATTTTTTCAAGGATTCAACTTTCTACTACTTCAGGAGCATGAACAATATATTTGGAGAGTTGTAAAAAGCTCACAGAAGACTCTTTAAATTGGGCGTTATTATTTATACATACAGCAAGCAAGTATAAGTGGCTTTTGAGGCTTTGGTCTGGTAGAAACAGCAGCTATTATCCATTATTCTGACTGGAAACAGGAACAGAAGTAATTTCTACAACAGCTACCTTTTACTTTCAAATGCAACCAGCAGGAATAAAATCAACTTGCTTTAAAGAACATGGAGACTGCTGATTTTAAGCAGCAGAAGAAAATGTCAAAGCAGCTTAAATCAAGAAAGCAGCCTTCTTCATTGCCAATGGTTTCAGTTCCCTGAGAATAATGGGGGAGGACAGACATTTTGAGAGAAAGCCACCTTCTTTTCCATTGTTGATAAGGACAAAATGTTAGCCTCTATTAAAGGAGAAATTCAGAAGCAAAGAATGAAAGTGGAAAAAAACACAACTTCATTTAACTAGCTTATTTTTAAAATATATAATCCTGAGACATCTTATTTGTGATTCTTTGCTCCACCAAGCTAGTCTAAGGCATTCAAGGGCAAAATTATCTGACACAGGAAAATCTCTCTTTAAAGACCTGGTTACCCGGTTAAAAATAACTTCAATTTTCAAGCTAATTAAGATTTGTGGGTTTAAATTCTCAGAAGATCCATCCAATGTTTCAAAGAATACATATTGTGATTTTAGTGTGGATAGTCTTTATGTTTGTGCCCAGTGAAGGTGGTGAAACTTTGTGTGAAGAAGTAAATTCACTTATGTTCCCATGATCACAGCCTTGATTACGTTCTGACAGATCATCTACAGGAACACATCAAATCTATTGTCCTTCTTGCTAACCACTAATGGCCTTTTAAGTAGATTTTTGTCTCTTTTTATCTGTTCAATGTCATTGTGATCATACAAAAAGAGATGTTACTTAAATCCACCAGAGAAATCTAAATATATTACATTATTGAAACTTCCTTTATCAGTCAATTTTGAAAAGCCCTGTGAAGTTTGCTTGGTGGCTTTTAGCATATTGTGCAGACTGACATTTCCTAGACAAGATTTCTGTTCCAGTGGCTTTTTTTAGAAAACATTTTAAGTTAGTCAGTCTCTAATTGCTCTTATCATCCCACCTGTTCTTTTAAAAGTAGAAAGCTATTTTTCTTTCAATTCACCTCAATAAATTAGCATTACAGCTCCAAATTGTTTTTTAAAATTATCATGTCTTAGTTGTGTGTAAAGCCAGTTCTCTAATGTATAACATAAGTCTTTATCATTTAGCATTTTCTTTAGCTAGCACTGGAGGATTTTTAAATTATTTATCTTGCATGAAATCCTTGTTTACCCTGCCACCAAATACATTTAGTGTCAATCACACAATGAGAAGAATGTGCCTGCCTTGTCATTTTCTTATCCTTCTCAGCTAGCAATTAATTTAGTCCATTACTAGAAAACATTTTGCTCCTGTTATGTTTAGAAGATGGACATTTTATTCTTAATCATAGGATTCATCAAGGTCTTTTTCAGAGATATGATTAATATTTTGCATAACTCTTCAGAATTGCTTAAATTTACCTCTACAATAGTTTTGATCTACTTCTACCTTTTACCCCTGATTCAATGTTATTTCAGTAATTCCCTCTGAGGGGTTGGTAATCCTTCAAACAGCATAAAATTTTCTGCAACTGTTTCATTAAAGCATTTATTAAAGAATTTTTAGTACCTACATTGATATAAATCAGTCTATTAAAAGAGATTAGGATCCTCTTAGATTGGAACAGTCCTACAAAAATATAACTTTACTTCAATTCTGACCAAGAGATGGTGTAGCAAGCACATTACATTTGTTTTAATATGATTCTTGAGTAGCATTTACATTTAGATCAAGCAGAAAAGTAACATTTCCACTTCTGTTTACTTAAATTTGAAAACTTATGAATGGCACTCATTTTGCCAAACACATAAAGCAGCAGATCTAGCGAGACCAGGCAGCTGTTTCCACTAGGTTATGATTCATAAAATAAAATCAGAATGTTTAAGTTGATTGTTTGAGATCATGAAGTCCAACCATTAACCCAGCACTGACAAGCTCACCATTAAATTATGTCCCTAAGTGCCACATCTACAAGTCTTTTAAATGCCTCCAGGAATGGTGACACAACCACTTCCCCAGGCAGCTTGCTCCAGTGCTGATCTCATCCTGGTGTTTGCATCTAAATTTGGCCAGTCTTAATTTGTTTAATTTATTCTGTATTTATTGTTAAGGAAGACCAAGGTAGCTGAAAACATGGTATTTCATGTGAATCTTGTCCTTTTTGTGTTTGCATCTAGTGCAAGATCCACTTTAAACCTAACTAGAATGAGCATGCATATAAATAATTACTTTCATTTTACTCTTCAAAGTCATTATTTAAAAAAAAAGTATTGGTAGGCTGATTGTGCAAAGTTGATGATAAGAAAGAAAAATAATTACTTATTTATGCTGAGAGGAACGAATTTACTGCTGGTGCAAGTAGGCAGAGCTTTTTTTGAATCAGTGCACAGGATTGTTCTGAAATAGAAAACCTCTAGAAAGCTCTAATAATTTTTGTCCTGTAGTTCTCAGGGATGGATTAAGCTATAAATTCAATTTAATTTTAATTGCTTTAGGTCTCTAAGGAACCAGTCCATAACAAATGGAGTCCCAGAGGTGAAAGTACTGAATTGGTCCTAGTATTGTGTTTAAATGAAACACACAAAAAACTTGCTAATTAGCAGAGACAGAAACTGAAATTATTTAGGATTTTATTTAATCTGAGGCAAATAGCATTAAATGAAACAATTATCTAATTATACTGTTTTAATGCTGTTGAGATTTTTGCACTTATATTTGAAGAGAAGCTGAATGCTGCAAATAAGGAGTAAAATTTTATTTCCATTAGAGCAAATATGTTATCATATGCTTGACCTTTGGCACAGACAATTAAAGATGCAGAGCTCGATTGCCTTGAGAGATAATACAGAATTCATTCATTGAGGTGGAAATGTTTAATTAAGACATGAATCATAATAAGCACATGCATTGCTACGGTTCTGTGGAGTCCTTTAGAACCGTAAGAGACTATAACAATTTAAACCAACAAAAAAGCAACCCACACTTGGAGTGGTTGCCTTGGGAAATCCACCCGCTATTTGGACCATCTATAATGCTCTCCTGTATATGGGATTGGGTGAAATTTAACAATGAGTAGAAATTTAGGGATTCTTCATGGAGATCAAGATTTTAATGGAAGTTAAATATCACCATCAGCATCTGATTGCACCATTAGTACCATGATGATATAAGGAGACTGAAGAATGTAGAAAGAAGTGGAACTGTATTTGATCAATTAATGGAGCACTTCAAGTATCTCCTGCTAAGAGGAAGTAATTGAATGGCTAATAATCAATACTTATGATGTATGGTGCTCCTTTTCCTTCCCATCATTTGGTCCTTCCCACTAACTACACACCTGGTAGAGGATTGTTACACATTTACAGTGCACTTGACAAAAAATGACAAGCCAGAATATTTTTAGTAGTAAACATCGAAAAGGTCATTGCTAATGATAGAGGAATTTTAGGCAGAAAGAAAGACATACTGACCCAGATCAAGATTTTGTCACAAATATATAGGAACATGATATTGTCAGATCTCATACTTCTATCACAGATTTCATGGCTGAAAATGCTCAAGAATTTACAGTTGGAATATACATATTTTGGAAGAGATATAAAAGTGGAGGAGGGGGAGAAAAAAAAAAGGCAATGACAGAATCAGTTGGAAGACAGAGGTGTATTTCAAATGACACTGAAACTGTATGCCTGTTGAAATGTTGGTGGGTTATAAAATCTTTTGAAATGAGGGAGGAAAAAAAAGAACTCACAGAACTCATTTTGAAAGGCTGTCAAGAAAAGAAAAAGGGGAAGCAAAAAGATTTAGCCAAAATACTACTTGCAACTGTGTTACCAGAAGAGAGTGATAGTGCACTGGTAGGGTGTATTTCAGAAATCAAGGTCTTTGAATAAGGGATGAGTCCTGAGAATGACTAATAAACATAAAGGTGATAGGAACAGAAGGAAGGGCTAATGAGCCTGGCATACAAGTGAAGAAACAGTTTTGAGTTAATCTGGCCTGTAGATGAGGAACATCTTTAACTGAGTTGCCTTCCCTCAACTAAGATTATTTATGCTTCTAAGAAAGTACATAAGAGCTGTAAAGCTCTTTTCAGAGTGTGCTGGGTTTTGCTGGGGTAGAGTTAGCTTACTTTACAGTACTGGTATGGAGCTGCATTTTTAATTTGTGCTGGAAACAGTGTTGGTAACACAGGGATGATTTTGTTACTGCTGAGAAATGCTCACATAGAGCCAGGACCTCTTCTGCTTCTCATTGCACCCCACCTGTGAGGGGGCTGGGGGTGCACAAGGAGTTGGGAAACGACACAGCTGGACAGCTGACCCCAAATGATCCAAGGGATATGTCAGACTATATGGTATCATGCTCAGCATATGGAACTGGGGGACATTATTAGTGATGTATTTTTCTTCTCAAGTCACCCTAACATGTGATGTAGCCTCACTTTCCTGGGGATGGCTTAACCCCTGCTTGCCCATGGGAAGTAGTGAATTAAATCTTTATCTTTGCTTGCATACACAGATTTTGCTTTCCCTATTAAACTCTCTTTGCCTCAACCCACGAGTTTTCTCACTTTTACTATTTTGATGCTCTCTCCTATCCCGCTGGGGTGGGGGAAGCAAGGAGCTGTGTGGGGAGGAGTTGCCAGGTGGAGAATAAACCAAAACACAAAAATTTATAAACTATAGTTTTTTTTGACTGACCATTCTAATTTCACAATCATAAACAATATAAAAGTAACAGTAGAGTCACAAAGAAGCATGTTCTGCAAGGAGGTCACTAGAGACACCATAGGAGATCCCACCAGTTTAAATTAGAAGAAAATGTGATCCAGAATATTAAATATTAATATTAAAATAAAGCAACTGTGAAAAGACAGAAAAAATCAAGTATGTGTTTTGATCCTGATGTTTGCAATGTAAGAGAACCACAGGTGTTAGAGGCCATCAATTTCTTGACCTATTTTTATTTCAGTAGTCATTAGACTTTGAACTATTGAAGAAAAAACTTTTAAGTCCATTGTCATTAATGTGAATTTATTGCTTAGGTATCTCAAGGGGATGAAAAAGCACAGAAATTTGGAGAGATTGCCAGTAGAAGACAGGATGTTAGATAACAAGGACATAGTGGAAAGCAGAATCCAGAAAAAAAAAAGTCCACTTTCAGACCCTTTAGAAGAGAAAAATATCTTGGGAAAAGTTACCATGACTAAGCAATACTGCAGTCTGAGACAGGAGGTACAGGTTGGAGGCATTAAAAATTTACTGTTGGCTACCCTCCAGAGGAGCTTCATGACTGTCACAAAGGGTAGAATTGGCTTACTGTCTGCACAATGTGGACTTTTCCTAATTAGGCTACATATGCTCTTTGCTGCTTTTTCTTTTATCTTTTCTGTGCTTCATAGTTGATTTGTCACTGTGTAAAGGATATTTTTTCCCCTTCCTGTTAAACAACAGAAGCAAAAAAGGGCATGTCCGCTACACCTACTTAGTCTCACGAGTGACTGACTTGTTTCAGTAACATGAATTTGTTTTCATCTCTCTTAAGTAATTACTTGACAGTAAAGCTCTTCCTTCATTACTTGAGAAACCTTTCTGGAGTCTTCTGAGCATTGCCTGCATCTCAGGCATATGGCCTTTTCTCTGCAAATGCCTCCAGCTTCATCCATTATTGTTACTTTAGGAGACATCCATTCTTAATCAAGAGAATGTTGTGCAAGGCCATGTGGGTTCATACATTTTCAGTCAATCCCAGCAGCTCTACACACAAATACAAATTAAACTATTAAGAATCTAAGGAGATTATAATGACTGCAATTAGCTCCCAATTTATTTAATAAAATGGGTGTTTCCAAGAAAGGTCATAAAAAAGGAACAGATTGTATGCAGTTAAACAAACAAACAACAACAACAACAAAAGTACTTTGGTGCTCATATCCAAAGAATGGCAAAAGAAAAGTTTTCTTTGATATGATTCCATGGAGATGTCCTGACAAATAAAGAGCAATTTGGTTTCATGTTCTCCTGAGTTTCCACTTTGCATGGAAAATGTTAAATTATCTGGTGGTATTGCTGCAAAAACTCCCTTAGAGATCTATTTATTACATGGATGCAATCTTAATCAGGTGATATTACTGACATATTCTAGGTTATTTTAAAGCTTTTTGAAATACATAATTTCATAGCTTTCCTTTCTTTTTTAAAACACAAAAGTTTCCATTTTTGAACTTACCACAAAGAGTTCTACATATTTCTAATATTTTCAATCATTTATTATGCATAGAGGTTACTGCATTTACAGACCACCCTCCAGCATGAATGCAAAACCACAGGTTTTTTGGGCAATTGACTAGCAGAATCTGTTTAAACACTGAATTATCTGATCTCACACAACTGAGTTCATAACATTAGTAGAGGTGCTAAGCATAAAATAGTGTACTTAGCACAGTCCAGAAGTCAGATAATTAAAGCTTTGAGAAATCAGAAGTTTTAAGAGGGCAAGGGTGGCAATGCCAAAATCCTACGTGAAATGGACTGGAGTCAATGGAAGCCTGATGAGTAGCTGGATGAATGAAAGCCAAAAGTATTCTCTGATGACAGGATTTGATGGAATTCTAATAAACTTTGCTAAACTCATGTATAGGAGAAGGCTACCTGGCACAAACCAGCAAAGTTTGTAAGGAAAGGAAATTCAAGAGTGTTTTATAAATGACATTGCAGCAGAAAAAGAACTAATGCTATTTATGGCCACAGATTCCTGTGATTAGTTAGAAGGACTTCAGACATCATTAATACTTAACACTCAAATGGGGTTTAGACAGTGCCAGCTCAGTACAGATGTTCTTTAGCTAGTGGGGATAGCATCAGAGCAGGAAAGGTTATCCATTGCAAATATATTAAGATGGAAATTTTCTCGTCTTATTAGTGCGTTGAAAAAAACAGACATATAAAAAAAATCATAACCTTATAAAAGAATTTGCAACATCCATTTTTAATGTTCAGCCAAGCTGTCACACAAAATCCCAGAGGAGCTGAATGTCAGGACTTCTGTGCGCTGCTTTTTGTGTTCAGCTTGAATTGCTCCATGACTCTTTGCAGCCTTGGGGATAATCAGGGAAACTTCCACTGAGATTAGTCTGTAAATGAAGCATAAGTTCTGCTCTAGTGTATTCTTCTTGCACTGCTATGTTGTGATACTGGGATCAGCAGCAGTAGTTGGGCTGCTTCTGCTTAAGGGTAGGAGGGAAAAAGGATTCCTAAGGTTTTTGCAGAAGGCTGTAAAGCTCTGGTGGGAATGAACAGGACACAAAGAAGTTAAAGCCAAGGATTTTAATGTTTATTCACTTGACTTTGATGCCTGAGTTTTCTTAAGCTCACTGACTTGTAAATCAGTTTTCAAACTTATACCCCAGCTCATCAGAAAATAATTAGCTTGCAACAACAAGTACAAAATCCAAGCTACAATTTCACAATTTGCCATATTTTGTTTCCTGGTAACTGAGACATGATTTAACTCTTTGTTGGCCTTTCCTTTGCTTCAGCTTTTTTTTTTCTTTTCTTTTCTTTTTTTTTTTTTTTTAATAGCTAGATTATAGTGATTCTGGTGTTCTGCATTCTCCCCTTGTAAAACAAAAGGAGTACCAATGTTTCTATGTCATTAGTCCCATTACTATCCATAAACATATGGTTTTTTAATTCAATAGGAACTCATAGTTATTCCCACACAGCATATATATCATATATTCCAATTTTCTCATTTCATTTTTCCAATTACTACCATTTCAACAGCATTCTCCAGGATTAAGTCCTTCTTCCGGTGACCTCAGTGCAGCACTAAATCTTACATGTTTTACTGAAAATCCCTTGATATTTATCTGAGGAGTGTTTCTCATAGAAACCAATGAATGGAATAACTCTAACTTTGATTAATCACTGGGTAGCTGTGCAAAAATATATTTTGAATCCACTGTGCAAGGAAAAATGAAAGGAATTATTGTACCAAATTAGAATATTTCTCGTGAAAAGCTTGGTCAGCAAAGTTTCCCTTGGAATTACTGATTCCTATGATAAAAGTATTTTTGCATCAAATCTTGCTCATATTTCAAAAAAAAAAAAATATTAGCCCCACTTGTTATGGCAGTACAGAAGGAAATCATATTAGTTTCTTAGATACCAGCAAAATAAATCCAGTCATTCACTTAGATAGCACAACTAATTTTTGGCAAAGATAGCTTGTTTATGTTCCTCTCAGTGCTGGGACTTTCTTCCACACAGATAGATGGATTAAAATAGGGTTATTTGATTTATCAGATTATCCCAATTCATCCACAGAAGTGGCTGTTTATTTCTGGGTTTAATATTTGAAAATTCCAATTGAAATGATCCTTCTAATTATTTTGCAGATCACAGCTAAAATTATTAATTATTACTCTGAATTTGCTGTCTGTCCAATGTGTCCTTAAATAAAAATAGACCCATGTATGTGCAATAATGTATTGATGCTTAGCTCTTCCCTGATCTTGTTTAATATACCAGTACAGGTAGCCTGTGAGTGCCCTACTTGAAAGATTTCTCTTTAGCTATCCATGTTTTAAGCTGTGGTTTTCTCTGGTTCCTTGAGCAGCCTGTTTCCATTCAGATTTATAAATTTCCTAAACTGTGCCAGCACTTTATTCTCTGCTGTAGTATCTCAGTCACAAATACTCTCTGCTAGTGTCTGAAAGTTGTCTTTCGCTTTAGACAACTTCTCTTGATCCTTGTCTTCTCCCCTTTCTGCACAGCTTAAAACTACTCAAGCTATTAGAGAGGCAGTTTCAGTTTTATCCGTTAAAAGTTTTGTCCTGATTCTGCTCAATCTCCTCAAAACATTTTCTTCAGCCCCATTCTAATGACTGCAAGAATGCTGTGAGTAGTTCCAGGCTGCCATGGCACTAACCCATCTGTACACTATCCCACCTTTGATTTCCTTCCTCCTACCTACTGCTATAGTCAAACAGCAACAATGAAAAAGACTAAAGCTGATGACATTTAGTAAAAATATTTCTTTTTCCTCAGCTTCCAAGTCCCAGGCTTCAAGTGCAAAACACAAGCATCTTTGATGAAAAACCTGGGAAAGGTTCACGAAGATAATTAACTGTTCTGCTACCTTTCTACTATGATGCATTCAAGTATGGCAGTTCTCAATCTGAACACTCTCTAAAGAACAAATCAAAACTATACTTAGCTGTTTCTTTAGGTCAAAATACAATTGAAATATATGTTCTGGTTTTGGCTGTCATTTGAAATACCATACTACCAGAGGTCTCACAAGTATAATTTAAACATGCACACTACAAAATCTAGTCCTTACTAGAAGGTCTTTAGGGTCTCTTCCCACCCTAAACATTCTTGAATTCTATAACTACCTCCTGACTAAAGGGATTTCTAGTGTAAATGAAGTGCAAGCAAAAATTATGAAAATTGAGATGTTGGATGGGCTCAGAGAAGTTTGATCTAGTGAAAGGTGTTCCTGTCTATGCCCGAGGAGTTGAAACTATGTGATTTTTAAGGACCCTTTCCACCAAGAACATTCTATAATTCAACTATTTGTTTCTGGGGAAAAAAAAAAAAGGTTCTATTTTTAAGAGCTGAGAATGGGAATGTCTTCCTCCACATGGGTCATTACTCATATGTAGCTCAGAAGGTCAGACCAAGCAGTTGCACTTCTGGCCATAAAAGAACCATCCTTGGGTCAAACTTCTCTCAGCGGTGACAGAATGATATCTGACTAAAGCTTTTCCTTCTTTGAGTTTTTATAAGGGAAAAGAGAGCATGAAAGAGAAGGAGAGAATTCTTCAAACTGTACCATCAGCAATATTCATCCATCACATATTTCATTACTCATGGTTTCCTAAAGAACTAGAAGCACACACGACTGAATGACTGCACATACTTACGTGAGTTGTTAATGTACTCCTGTAATCTAGCTCTTTTTAAAGGTTATCAGGGCAATCATGAGCAAATGAAGGAATGGAAAAGCATTTGAAAAATGTGGGGAACAGTTGTCATGTCATGGAAAGACTTGAAAAATTTATTAAAAGTTAAAATTCAGTAAAAATAGAATTATTTAGAACCCTGAACCTGTTCAATCATACTTACAGTGCTCTTAAAAATATTTATTTTATTTAATGGCCTGGAAAACAGGCAAGAGATCTACATCTTTTTCAGCTTCCTTCTCTTCCCTGCAACAGAAGCGCTGATACAAATTTTAGGATATTTTTTTTCTAATTAGTATTTACACCTCTGTCTTTTTCTGGTAAATAGCTTGTATAGAATGCTATATTCTACAACTTCTATATTGCACCAGCACAACACAGTCTTTATCTATCAGTGAATTCTGATAGAAACTCTTATCCCCAAGTGCCTCCCCCAGCAGAACAGACAGATGGCATAATGAAACAAAACAATGTGTAAACACAATGTACCCAGAATTAATGAGGTCTTTAGTCACAAGGTAAATAATAGAGAAAAAGAAAGCAGGATAGGCAAGGGGAGAAAAGCATATGGGTTCTGGGTGACATTTTAATAGACATGAGAAAAAGTGACATAAGAAACTGGTCTATTCTTATTCTGGTATTTGTCTTAGAATAAGGCCTAGGGAGCTAAACATGCCTGAAGCTGGACCTTGTTACTGCTACAGGAAGAAAATATACTAAGAAGATATCCCAAGATATTCAACTCCTTGAAAGGGAATCTGACTACAGAAGAGAGTTTTGATCCAGGAGGATGCACAAAACTTACTTACCACCAGAACATATTTTCCTGTAAGAGCAAAACAGAGTGAATAAACAGAGTACCCTTGCTGAAGCAAATGAAACACACAGTAATTAAACTCCAAAATATATATTGTTCCACAAGGCATGGAGAGATTAAGGATACTGAAGCTATTTATGATGGTGCTATTTGTTGACAATTCAGAGGAACAGAGACCATATGTTGAACAAATATGGTGCTACAAATTACAGGGGAAATAGAGGGGTAAAGAAACTTGTTAAGGTCAAAACTGAAATATTCTAATAGGTTTGGGATTTATATTTACAAAGCTGTGGCTATGTCTGAGTTAGTCTCTGCTGTCTATTCTTGTAAATCTCCACAATCAGTGAAGGCCTTTTTAAATATCTGTTTTAGCAAGATAAGGTTAATTTTATAATGGAATAGCCAATTTTTCTCTCTGGGAACCATAAAGAGGCGATAACTCAGATCTGTAAATCTGTACCTGATTAACTAAATCCTATAAGACAGCTTTTGAATCTTGGGTTGACATCATGCCAGATGGGAAAAAAAAAAAAAACCAAAAACAGCAAAAAAAACCCCATAACTTTTAAAAGTGTCTGGAGCCAAATCAAAATTATTCTCACGACAGAATTTTTCTACAAACCCACAAGGAAGAGTCTTGAGCTTAAATCCTTTGCAGCCAGCTTGGTGCATGTCTATGTACTTTTCTTTTAGTTAGGTAAATGTGGAGGGTGTTGGATAAGAGGATCCTTGACTGCTAGATGTGAGAGCAACTTGACTCTTTTGTTCAGAAAAAAAGAATCCACTGATAAGGACATGTGAAAGAAAGAGAGAGAAAAAAGAAATTAAACATAATTCTTTAAGCTTTAAGTAGTTTTCCCTGATGAAAGCTACTAAGAAATCTGGGAGGCAAGCAGGGGACAGATCACACTACTGCTCCTAGAGCTGCAGAAGTTACCTGTAATGCTTCAGCAACATCAAGAGCTTTGGTCATACAATACATGTTTTTAGTGAAGACGTTCTGTTTCCCCATATCTGTTTTCTCAGCTAAGTGCAAAAGAAACACAATATTCAGAACTATGTTCATAATCAGAACATAGGTAGACTGTTGAGTGGACAGCTGCCTTTCAGACCATCACTGGTTCTTACTGTACAGCAAAAGTATTTATTTCTCAGCAGGTCCCAAGTATTAGGAAAAAAAATAAATCTTAGCCTGCTGTAAGATGACCTTAGTGCAAAACAGATCTTCAAACTCTTAAGTTAACATTTAGATGTGTCTGTTTCTAGAGTTGATTTAAAAGAGGGAACAGATTTGTAGAAGAGTGGAATAGATGAGAGGGAGCAATATATTAAACTTTTGATTGATGTGTGGCAGGGTGCCTCGTAATTTGCTATGTGTGCCCATGTAGGCCAAACTCGCTATGATTGCTTTGAGATAAAGGAACAAATCTTGCCAATGTGTATCAGTATCTATTTGCAACACGTGCATCCTTCGCAAAGCATTCTGCAAGGCTGACAGGCTGAAATTCATTCATAAGTGTGTACATTGACAGGAATAGAATAGGAGCATAACACAGACAAGAAATAATACCATCTGTTCTATCCATCTTGGGAGGTAACAAACTGAAGAAAAACTGGGTGCCTAACAATTCAGTGACAACACAGGTGATAAATATAGAGATTATGGTTGTAGACTTCTCCACTTGAGCTAGAGCCCTAAGTACCTTTCTTTCTCAGTAGAAAAATATAATTAACTCGTACCCACTGTCCTTTACACATCCTCATTAGCTAACTGAAAAAAAAAAAATAGCTGGCAAGAACTCAGAGTTAATAAGATGGGTGTCATCCCTGTATTCATATTCTGTTAGGAGCAAGAGCAAGGTTGCTTTCAAAACTCCTGAGTGGACAAGGACAGAGCAACCAACCAATTTTAGTGGTTGGTAATGTTATTTTCAAAGAACAAAAATACCCTTTCTCTTAAGAAGAAACTTGTCCTAGACTGCCAAACTGTGACCATAAGCCTAATTATTCCAGTTTCACAGATGTGCACTGATGCTGCTCTATTTCCTTTAGCACAACTAAATGAAGGATGCAGATACACAGCTTACAGCAATGCTACTGCTACAGAGCACAACATGCAGCAAGCTGTCAGACTCAGCCAGTTTGGAGATATGGACCCATTTTAGAAACAAAAAAAAATCTGTTCAGGAGCGTGTGAGCACAATGCTGAACTGAGTGTTCAGCACACAATATTCAGCAATTACTTTTCTCATTATGACTGCAATTTTTGAAAGTGTAGAGCAGGCATGAGGTTAGGTCTGTGGAGTTGTGGGTTTGTGATCTGAACAAATTGTGTTAACCACTGCACCTGTCAAAGCAGCCTGGTACGCTCCTAATCGATGGAGTCAGCAGCACAGCGACACCCTGCATGTTGTGCTATCATTGTGATTTTAGGGAAAATGGCAAGAGACAGAGAAAATAAAAATAAATTGCAATTCAGTAAGTGTTTTGAATTCATGGATTTAGCGAGAGCTCTCAAATGAAATGAAAGGAAACCAAACATGGTAAGTTCAACAATGTAGCAACTGCAGTAACAACTATCATATGAAACATTTGAAATAACAATTTCTCCTGTTGTATCATTAAAAAAAAAAAAAAAAAAGGAAAAAAAAAAAGGCCCCTAAAAGCTTTAAAATGGCACCTCTCTCCCCAAGTACTCATGAGTATTCCAGAAATAGATTTGTGTTGATATATCTCTTGCTGATTTTAATCAGACTCTTACAGGTTCTTATATCAGCACTACACATATGTATTACTTTCTCCATGAAATCACTTTCCTTGCAACCCACAGGAGGTTTTCATTATCAGTAGCTGTGGTTGTTTCAAAGTAATCAAGATGTATTTGTTTTTTTTTAAATCCATGATGAAATTATTGTCTAAGGTTCAGTTCGTTTTCTTTGAATAAGAGAGCATTTGGAAGAAAGAAGGCAGACCTCATTTTTTAAGGTTTTGACAGTTTAAGACTAGTTAATGTCTTATTAAGGAGCATAATTGACTAATGGTTTTCAGCATTTGAGGCCTCAGAGGTCATAAAGGCAATTTACTGAATGTGCTTTTCAACCTGTATGTTTAGTCACCTGTGCTTGACTGCGAACTGCTGGATGTTAGTTGCTGGATATTCAGCATTAGTGCGCTTCATCAGAATTTCCAATGAAGGAAATGGGAATTTAATTCTGAAGGCGTAAGATCAAAATGACACTCAGACTTCCATTATGTTTCTCTTGTAGTTACTTTACCACTTTACCATTATATTACTCATGTAGTGTGGCTTTGCTGAGTTTATATAATTTGAGACTCAGCAGCAAACAATGTGCTTAAATTTTGAATTTTTTCAAACACAAAAGTAAAGCTTGAGTTTCCCAAAGCTGATAGTATAATTACAAAAAAATGTTTACAAGTAGTAGCATTCACGGTTCTATGGGATTGCTACTTCAATTGCAATTAAGGACTGCTCATGAGTAAATAACTGAAAATTATTAGATGAAACAAGACAAATTACTTTTTGTGTTGTGTTAGGAAAGGAAAGTGGGTGAAAGTTAAAGTAGGCAAAGTTGAAAGCATCTGAGAGGATTTATTTAACAAGGAGATCACTGACAGAATATGAAGTACCCATTGAAGCTTTGATGAATTGTATATATAGTTTGCATTTTCTGAATTGAAAAGAAAATATGACAATCATTATGGCAAAATGAAATAACAAACAAAAAGTGGAATAGGAATTTTAAAAATTCACTGCAAGGTACTTTACGGACTTTCTTTCCTTCTATTCAGCTAATTTGATGGTCAGGTAAAATAGAGTTTGAAATGGAGCAATTCACCTTTGAAGCCAAAACATAGGGAAAAATTTATTATCACAAATCCACAGCATCAGGAATTCCACAAAACTCTTTTCCATGTCTGAAATGTTTTCTTTCATACTTTGAACCATAATATGCTGCTGAAGAACATGCAGTATTTGTCAGCTTTGTTGTTGACAGTTGTAGTGCATCCATTAAGCAGGTCGCTCACCTAATACCCCTTCACTCCATGTCTCCCTTTACATCATATTATTAAGCACTACAGTTTCCCCCCCCTCCCAATTTAGTGTTTTTCCATTTATTTACATATAGCTGTCTATGTATTTTCAGCCTGAAATTTATAAATCGACTTACTAGGAGTGTACTTCTGAGATGTAAGGGTATTAGAAATGCATCAGGATCAAGGTACTGGCCAGTGTACCCATTGTCTTTCAAAAAATCCATCGCTGATCTTCCCAGTAGTACAATAATTGCATGATGCTGCTAGGAAAAAAAGTGAGCCGCACAGAACAGCAAGCATTTTTCATGTATTTGGTTGATTAAAGTTGAACTTCTTGGCATGTGTGAAAACTCTGCCATTACCTGTAAAGGGCTCTTTGCTTTGTTTTTAAATTAGTAATCATAATATTATGGGCAACAGGTAACATCTGGCTCTCCTAGTTGCATCTGTGAGTTGCCATATCTAAAATGTGGAAATGTAGGAGAAGGAAGGGAACTTGTAGAAGAAATTCCAAAGGAAATACTGATTTATCCTGAAAAAAATGTCCTATCTACTTCATAGCTAGAGTTCATAGTGTAAAATATTACCTCAGCAAAATGCTAGTAAGTGACTGAAAGGAAAATTTTGAATTTCTGCCTCCTTTTCTCCTGATAGTACATGTTAAGCATTTGGTTTATATTACTATCTGTTACTTAAAGGAAGCACTTCAGAGCTGTAAGCACATGTGAGTGTGTATATTTCAGTAGTTTAGTAATTAAGCTGGCATTATAATGCATGTCAACAATCACAGCAGGCTTCAATGAAGAGCCCTAGTAGAACAGATATTGAAAGAACACCAGGGTGGCCGTCACAGATTAGCAGTACTGACATTAGCAAATGGACATTGAGAACTCAGGTAAGAAAACATAATTTATTAGTTAGAGTAATGATAATACTGTTACCTCCCCACGGTAGCTAATTAGAGGTGCCAGATAATGTTGATTCATTTAAGGATCCGTTGCTGTTTTCAATTACAGTTCTAGAATATGCAGCTGTACTGTACGAAAATGATTAAATGAGAAAATAGGTCTTTAAAATAAATCTATATAACTCTGCAGCAGAATTTACCAAAAATAGTTTAAACAACAGTAACGTATTAATAAATTAACATAAGTGTTCCCAAGAGAGCTGTGAATCTCTAAAACTCACTCTAACTGAACAAAAACTAGCTGCAAATCCTTGACATAGAAAAAATAGGCCCATGCACAAATGATTAAAAATGGGCTCTTCCCTTTAGGCTTATTCAGAAAATAATGGCTTTAAGTGGCTCAAACTCTTTCAATCGTACAATGGCAGAATGGATAAGTTTGGAAGGGACTACTGGAGGTCATCTTGTCCAGCTCAAGCAAGGGCCCCAAAATCACCTTCCTCATGATTGTGTCCAGACTATTTTTGAATATGTCTAGAGGTGGAGACTCCACAACCTCTCTGGGTGACCTTTTCAATGAAGTATTAATAATTCCCTCTGCAACTTTACGTAGAAGATTTTACTTTTTAGTCCATCTGAAGCTTAGTCCGGTCAGGAACTCCTGATGTCCCTTCATATTATCAACTTATGCTCTACTATATTTACCAAAGATTTACCTCCCAGAAGCCTCCCCTGTCTGGGCATCTTCTATAACTTTTGTGAGGAGAGAGATTCTTCTCTTTCATCTTTCCAGCTGGGACTGAGTGCAGCAGCTGAGAGAGACCAGACAGCTCTTTGCTGCACAGTCACACTCTGATTGTAGAATCCTATTCTTAGCCCTGCGTTTTACTCAGTTTGTGGCAAGGAGCAAAAGAACAGAAACATTTCAAGATGCCATAAGAAAGAAAAAGCATGAATTTCTGACTTTGCATGAATACTTTGACTGTATACTTGATAATTTTTGATGTTGAAGATTTTTATATCATCTTTGGGCCTCTTGGGGTACATACTTTAATAGTTCTACTTGATTTTGGTATAAAAAAGAGAGTTTTCAGTATTTGTAAGAGTGTTTTGTTTAAATGAAGTTGAATCAAGCCATTCCTCTGTTTATAGTTTACAAAAAACATATCACAGTTGATAGTTATTAGGCTATGGAAAATAGGTACAAATTTCTAAGAAAAGCTAACATATGAATTAATGAGCAAATGAAATAGATATCCTGTACAAGTATGACCACCAGGGTCCCTTGGCACAAGAGAGCACTGTTGTGGTTCCAAAGAAGCTCTTACTGTTTGCTTAGATAATCATGTGCATGTTGAAGTGTTCCAAAGTACCCATTGACTGGATAGCTGCTTCAGAAAAGTCTATTTGGTCTACAATTCGTGTTCCTGTAGATTTGCATAATAAGACAGAAAAACTACCCAGGAAACACTAGAATCTCTTTGGTCAACCAACATTATATTATGCCACAAGGGATTTATTTCACTTTAATCTTTCCTGAATTCCTTTCTGAAAGTGTGTGGATAGGTTTATTCAGTGATTTAGTCTGATTTTTTCCTAAACCAGTTTATGAAAGAAAGGAGATAAGATGTTAAAGCACCACATAACATGAGATTCCTTCCCTTTTCCATTATAACTGAAACTGCACCTTTGTCAGGACATGTGTTGAGCTGAGGACACAACTTCATACACAAGCCCTGGTTGCATCCCAATACCACTGACGTCTCTCCATGAAGAAGACTCAGCCTCCAATGATCTTAAGTTCACACTGTATTGTTAAAATAATCCTGCTGAAAGTTAATCATTAGTTATGTATAAAGATAATCTCATTAAATAAGCTGAGAAAGGGAAAATTAGAAATTTGTGAGGCTTGACCAAATTACTAAATCCTGAAAAAATTTATTTGACTCCAATTCAAACAGGAATTAAAATGCTACTTAGGCTCTCCAGAGGCTACTAAATCTCTCCTTGTTTATTCAATGTTATCTTTTCCTCTGAAAATTTTAAATAGAGAAGACTCACCTGAAGCACCTCCCTCATACACGATGCCAGGGCTACATTTCTGAAATGCATGGGAGAACTGGGTAGGAAACAGCTGGGACCTGGAAGTGCTCCTTGCCAGCAAAACCTAAGTTTTGAACATGCCAGAAGGATCTAGCAGAAACCATCAAGGAACACGCAAATATAATTTATAAAAGCAAAAGTCTTACCAAAGTAGTGAAGAAATTACACCAATTTCCAAACAATCGGGCCTTTGAAAATTATCAGTCAGCTGTAGCGTATTCAAAATTTGGATATGACTATTTGTAAATCTAGGAAGTAAGACTTTGGTATAACAGTCACTCAATTTCTCTTTATTTGGCCACATGGTTAACAAGACAAATATGTTTAGATATATGCTTTATACGCTTTCTGGTGACATAACCAGGTGTCTATTTGGGGATATATTATGTTGTTAATGGAGTCACAAAAAAAGCAGACACCGTGATTATGAAATCAGCTATGATCGTCTATATTAATTAAATATAAGGTGTTTAAAACCAAGAAGTAAGGTGGTGACCTCATTTGGAAATGACCTGGCATGTCTTACACAACATCTAGGAGTTAAGGATGTTAAAGTGAGAAAGAGTTGCTATACACGTTAAGTGATGGACAAAAGAGTTGCACATTGGTGCCAGGTGGAATGGAAAAAAGAAAAATTCGCTTTTTTCATTACTGATGTATAATAGTGTGCAGATAACTCTGTTAACTAGTTCACACTAAAAAAGAAAGCCTTGAGATCATGGACTTGAGAGAACAATTCAATGTTTTCAGGAACTACAGTACATGTAATTTTTTTTTATCTTTCATCCCTGTGATCCTAGATCATTCAGAGTTCTGTGAGCTAAGCCTTTTTTACAAATTGTTGACTCTACTGGAAATCCAAGGATCATCCCAAATTGCTTTAGGCAATTTCAACCTGAGGTTAAAAACAGCCAGTTCTGAGGCAGGCGTGGAACAAATAAAACCTCTGTTCTGTAAGGACATTACCCCAGAGACTAAGTTTCAGTGCTGCTTGGACTTCAGCTTTTCTGAGGTGTGTGCTAGGTTTGGGAATGAATATTAGATTTACATGCTAAAATGACCCCAAATTCCCATCTTAAGAAAAAGATGCAGAATACCCCACATGAGTTGCAAAATTAATGAGGCAGCATTTTTATTGCTGAGATAAAAACAAAACCCTGATCAAGTCCAGAGGTAGCAAATATATCTTGAATTTTATCAAATCACCTAAAGACTGATACCCAGTTATAAAGGTAAATGAAACCCTCTTGCATTTTCCCAGTTAGGAAAATAAGGAAGAGAGGTTATGAAAAAGGAGAGCTACATAGATGGTGAAGGGTCGAGAGAAACATTGTGAGGAGTGGTTGAAGGTTTGGCCTGGAGAAGAGGAGACTGAGGGGAAACCTCATTGTTGTGTACAGCTTAACCTCACAAGGGTAAGCAATGGGGCAGGCGCTGATCTCTTCTCTGTGGTGACCAGTGACAGGACCTGAGGCAATGTCCCGAAGTTGTGTTAGGAGAGGTTTAGGGTGGATATTAGATATTATTAACCCAGAGGGTGGTGAGGCTCTGGAACAGGCTTCCCAGGGAAGTTCTCAAAGCACCAGCCTGACAGAGTTCAAGAAGCATTTGGACAATCATGTGGGGCACATGGTGGGACTCTTGGGGTGTCCTTTGCAGGGCCAGGAGTTGGACTGAATGAACCTTATAGCTCCCTTCCAACTCAGAATATTCGGTAATTCTATGATTCCATGTTTGTTGCACTCTCATATCTCTAGTTTTGCTCCCCTATAAGGCTAACAATAGGAAAGTGGCAAGGAAGACAAATATTCAGGAGACACGAGATTTGAAAAGAAAATACTGCTATGGAAGGAAAGCAGAGCTGACTTTTATTTGATGTAGCTGCTGAGTTATTCAAGGACATGGCCCTCTGGCTGCCCTCATCAGATACCTTTGAAAGATCCCCAGTGTGAATGAGAGAGTGGGTCAAGAATGACCCAGCTCAATTCCCATTTTATTGTTTTTCATTGTAATCTGATTATCTGGTGCTACCATGTGTCAAAGTGACATTGTTTGACAACTGCATCAAATTCACAGGAGCGTGTTAGGAAAAATATGTGCTTCATTCAGCTCTTTTAGCCTGCATTGGGAATTGCATGCACTTTTTTTGGTTTCTAATCTTTTTCCCTTACAGTACAAATAGCCAATATCTTGAATAACCCCAATTAAGTGTCACACTTTGGAGGTATGATTCGCCAAGTAACAGGGTGACTGGTACAGCCATGGCCTGGAATCAGGAGTACAAGGGGCTATGATGACTGGAAAACATCTAGCCTTAATTTTAGACTGCCAATGAATGTGGAATCCACCAGAAGAGTGGGACTATGGACTATTTATTGATTAAAAACAGTTTAGAATCAAGTGATTATGTCCTAGCAAGACCATTCAATTCTGGCCATACTTTTATGACTGCACAATAGTTTATGAATTTTTTTTTACACATCAGGAGTTCATTTAAGGCTTTTTGTAATTACCAGATCCCTATTTTCCTTCAATGCACTACAGAGAACCCACAGAACAGAAAGTTTAAGTTAAAGGTGCTATTTTAACAGAACAGTTGAAAGCTGCTGGAGGCACAGGCCCAGAAATCCAATACAGAACATAAATTATTTACCTACAACTGCATAATCAGGGTCATGCTGGAAGAGGCACCCAACAAACAGCAAGGTGCTATGAGAGGTGCTGTCAACATTTCTGTTAATAGCCTGACTCTCAATTTTTGCCCCAGCATGTGTGTTGGCTATTGTGCTGCTGGAGATGATGTCTTTCAGATGAGACAGAAAATTAGCTTATGACTACATGTGGTCACTAATGATCCCATGCCAGCCTCTGTAAGAGCAGGAGATAACCCAGGTGTCCTTCAGTTCAGATAATTGCATTTTGCTGATCTAAATTTCACCTGTGGTTTTAATCAGATATGAAATTCTTTACTTGATGCTCTAACCTGTTATGTAGGTTCACTGTTTATGGATAAGGTACTGCCATTTCAGGGAGACATGAGTCTTTATATTTGGGATAAAAGTTCTTAACAGGAGAACTGTTCCATAGTTATTGCTATAAGGACACATTCCCTGACATTTTGAAGAACAGCACGGGAAGGTGATTGTGCCACCAGCACAAAATATAAGGGGAAAATTCCAGTAAATCATAACTTACTTCTTTTCCAACAAGCTATTAAAATAAATATATAATGAATTAAAAACAAAATAAATATATAATGAATTGAAAAGAGGATGTGTGCAATTGAGGAGAAAAGAGCTTCACCATGATTCTAAGCCTCCAGATTTTATTCTAACTTATATTTCTAACTTCAATCCTGGGAACTCTGGGCAGACAATGTGGTAACACCATGGGGAAAAAAAAAAAAGTGAATAAAATAATAAATCAGATATTTGCCTAGGTTCCAATCACATGAAAGAATCCTAAATTCTTCTTGGTCCAGAACTAAAAGTGACTGGAAAGGCAGAATCATGAAAATTTTATGAAACTTGGTAGGATTGGTACAGTGGCATTTGCTTGAAATTCATGGTGAGATGGGTTTTCTCTCCCGAATCCCTGGAAATGTTCCAGGCCAGGTTGGATGTGACTTGGTCTAAAGGAAGATGTCACAGCCCATGGCATGGGGACAGGAAATAAATTTTCTTTAAGGTCCCCTCCAACCTGAAGCATTCAGTGGTTCTTTGATTCTATGACATGCTCATATGTGCAGGTCCTTTTCTGTCTCTTATACTGGTGCTTTTAATTTGGAAAATCAGGTAGTAATAAGTCTTCCAAACCACCCCCCCCCCCAAAAAAAAACAAAACAAACAAACAAAAAACAACAAACCAAAAACCTTTAAACTACATGAGATGCACAAAGAAATCTAGATGCACAAAGAAATCTAGATGCCAAAGTACTGCCAAGGGAGACCAAAACACGCCAGGAGTAAATTAGACTGAACAATAGTTTGTAATGTGACAGTTCAGAAAACATGACTAAAAGCTGTGTACACAGAAGTGTCATGTCCTTGATCAGGTTTCTCTGGGTAATACTTTGCATCTCAAACTCTGTGTGTAGACTGTTCCTGTCAATAACCAGTGAGGGAATCAAACAACAACAAAAATCTCAGTCAAGCTGGCAGCTGTTCATGGAAGGCGCTGGGAAGGATTTATGATTAAGTGGCTGAAATGACTGAATAATGAGGAGTAATTAGAAGGCTAATTTATGACTAAACATTTAATTTTGATGATGGAGGTCAATGGGAGTTTAATCATTAACTGTGAAGGAAGATTTATCAGTCCTCAGTAGAAAGTTATTTACCATTATTTTTGTCATCATCTTACCAGAAATTATTCTGACATTTATGAAGTATATGCAAAAAAAACCCAACAAAACCCTTTCATACAAGGGCTGTAGTTGGAAGAAAAAAGACAAGAACTTTATTCAAAAGTGAATCTTCCCAATGGTATTTCCTAAAAAAAAGTGATGCAAATCCAGGTGGTCCACATGTGGATAAACTGTAGCAGCGAGGAAGAAGAAACCAAGGTGAAACCTCCAGTGACTAGATGACCAAGCAGGATTGAACTTCCTCCATGATTATTTTATATGACTTTATGTGATAAGTTTCAAAGTGGATTGTTCCATGAAGACAACATTATTGTATTATTGTCAACTCTGTGTTCTTTAAGGCAGCTGGAGTAATTTGAGAATAACCATCACTCTCCTTTATTAGTGCAAAAATGTCTCTTCCAGATTTCATAATTGATAGTAATTTCACCAAGGTGATTTTTCTTGAAGCAATAATTTTGCATTCCTACAAAGAAAAAAAAATGGTTTTTGTATACTTCTACTAGCATAAGGCACATCCTGCCTGACTTTAGATTTTTATCATACAGCTGCTCCTTTAAAACCAGTAACCTTGGGTGTCTTTATGATCAGAAAAGAGTAGAAAAATGCAGAGCATGATCATGATTCATATAATGCTGTATGTTTTTTTCCCTAAAATGAGAAGAATAAAATGCTAGACTTTTTTGGTCTTCTATACTGATTCCCAATAACCATATCACATATATATGAGATTAAGTGAATCCCACCCTTATTCAAAGACCAAAATATTAGCTGATATGACTAAAGCCATGGCTCTTTCTTCCTTGAAGAGAGAAAAGTCTAAAGGAATTAGACAGGAATATTTCCTGAGCAACCTTAAATGGACTTGCTTATGAATTTGAAGTAGATGACCACTAGGAATCAGGCCACATCATGTGGCTCTGTGAAATAAATCACATTAACTGTAAGCAAAATTCCTGAGAACAGACTAAGCATGGTGATACATCAGTACTTTCATAATTTGTCAAAAAAAAATGCAGAGGACATATTTGAATGTTTGTTTTATCATTACTTCCTCTAGTTTCATCAAAGTAAAATACGAGAGGAAACTCTTAATCTGTTTTAGGTCCATGTTGTCTATTTCCTCTGAGGGATAAAGCTCAGCCTTCTTTGTTTTCATGCAAAATTTCATGCTCTCTTTATCACCTATTGAATTTATTTTCTCATTTAAAAATACTTAAAACCCTTATTCTTCATATATTCCAAGCTGAGAACCATTTAGGAGACATTTTTAAACCACATCCTTGTTTGGTAAACGGCTAGGCCTATTATTAAGTTGATCTGTTGACAAAATTAGAAAAGTATAATTAGTCAGGCAGAGAAGAATAGGCTTCAAATTTCACCAAGAGCAAGAGGTGCATTTCAATGAAATAAATCCAAGTCCTATTTGAAACATTGCTGTTTCTGTACTGTACCATAACAGACCCTGAACTGTCTCTAGTGGTTGTTAGAGTTTGTCTATTTAAATAGACAATAAAGCATACATTAATGAAAAGCAGGCATTTAGTTCTGGGAAAGAAAGTAAACAAATTAAATTAGTGTTCTCTGTTTTATAAAGAAGGGAAATCACCTGGGCAACATTTTGATGTTATTAATTTTGTCTTCACAATTACTTATTTCACTTTATTTCTAGCACATATTTTACCACTTAAATTTGGGTTTACACACTAGAAACTGTCTTCAACCTCTCTTAAAGCAGTACATATGGGTTTCAGACAGAGATCAGTGCCCCATTGCACCAAGTATTGTCCACAACAAAAAGACCATCATAGTCTCCAAGATGAAAAGCTAGGAAATTTCCTTTCTGATACCCCTAAGAATTTTCTGAGTGAATGTTTTTTGCATGACAAAAGACTACAAGACTATTACAGACAAAGTAGCTACAGTCTTGTGAGTTTTATAACCTATGCATTTAGCAAATAAACCTCACATCTGTGGCTGTTGATTATTACTTTCATTATTATGGAGAAACGTAGGTCTTTCCTTTGGCTAAGCACTTATGCTTATTTTATTTTTCAAGATGTGTGTAAGCTAATGGTATGCTAATCAGGGTAATGATTTCAAAAAGACACTTTAGTAATCCTTTTAATTAAAAAAAAAGGCTCATATTAATTAAGAGGAAGCACATTATTATTTATCATCAGAGTTAGAAGGCATACTTACTGCAGTCCCTCCTCCAATTCAAATTATTAAGAAATCTGTGATATAATAAGCCCAACATCAAAGCTGTGATGATGAATGCTAGTCTTTTTTAAAGTGAACCAAACCATTTTTCTTTTCAGCTGAATGGAATACAACAGTCATGAGGAAATGTAAATGTGTCTTGAAGTCTGATTTAAATCAATGATAATATCTAAAAGACAATACAGTTCTAAGAATGTATGTCATGGGGATTTTGGTTTTTTCCTTGAGAAAAAATGATGATTATTATTAAGAATCTTTTGAAGTCAGTCTTTTGAATATATCAGAGACAGAATTGCTCAAAAGACCTTGAAGTCACAAATGAATTGATGAGATCAGTAGGAATCTTGCCATTACATTGGATAGCTGTGATTTACATTTCAAGGTGAACTGCCGTTTACTTCTATCCATGGATGACAAAGCCAAAATTTTGGTTTTCTCTCATACTCAAACTGGAAGCAGGTAGAGTCTCCAGGGAGATATATATTTACTAATCTGTCTCCTTGGCTATTTAAAAGTCTGGTTTGGGCATGTCCTGTCTAATGTTCACAACAGAGATGTTTGGTTTGTGTTTTTTGGGCATTAACACAGCAGCTGTTTATTCAGCTTTTGTACTTAAAGGCTGCAAACCACCTGGCATCATGTTGCAACTTCCAGATTGAACACTGGTAAACCAAAAGCAGAGGATTTCTCACATCTACCATCTAGTAACCTGGAGACTGGTAATTCACCTGTCACACTGTAGAAACAGCCCTCAGTTCCACCTGAGGTATTTGTGCTTGTATCTGCTCTCAGACAGGTAAACTCTTTAATCAATATCCTGATATTTGAATTGCTCATTCCTCCCAAATTAAAACATTGCCTGAGATTAGCAATAAATATTTACATCCATAAAGAGAGAAAATGTGGCAGTGTACCTAATTCTATATCCTTTTAATTAGAGCATATAGGATAGGAGAGGTAGTGGTTAGTTCAGGTTCAATAAATACGTAATATAACACTAAAAATATCCAGTTATTTCCTGTATCTCTCTGTTTTTTCAGTCTTTCATGGAATATTTACTTCCAAAACAAAACAAAATAATAGTTAGAAGGTGGCTAGGCCAGGAAGTATTTTAAAATAATCCAGCTAATAGACATGGATTGGACATAGAGCCTAGGTGACCTGGTGACTACCAGTTTAGGAGAAATGTCTACCTTCCTATCTTCCAGGTATGATCCATTAGGAAGGACTGATTTATGTTCCTGTCTCCAAGGGAAACTTGATTCTTGTGAATCCAGAGATGATAGAAAACATAGGAGACGTTATCCCCCACTCTGAATTAGTTTTCAATTGGCTCATCTTCTCTCATTTTGATTCCTACTTAGCTTGCCAGTGGCCTCCAGAAGGCAGAAGATATTAATTTCTGGAGGCTTAGCATTGGTTTAGTTCTTTGCTGAGTTTGGACATTCATTACAGCAGTCAAATTGAAGATACTCCTGCATTCTGCCTTGGAGAGCTTATATAATCATGTTAAAGGTGCTCTGTGCACTTCTATGAGCAAAAATCTGTAGAATGAAAACTTTCTGTAGTTTTGGGAATGAGAACTACAAGAGGACATGTCAATATTTTGATTGAAACATGAATTAGTAATTCTATCTCTATTCTAAAAAATTGGCATAAACTAAGATATGATGGTCAAAAATCATTCTAAGAATAATTACTGCAGATAGGATGAAATGACAGAGCAGTGTCTGTTATGTTCAGAACTTTTTCTGCATGAAGAGAAATTTACATGGTCTCTCTACATAATTAATGAGGCATGAAAATCTTCATGTTCTGACTTCTCTAAAAGTATTTTCTTGTTTCTTTCCCATAAAAATCAAATAACTATTAACCTAACCTAGAGCTTGGAGTTCATATGATTATTGACTCCCTTATGGCGCATTTCACTGAAATGCATTGCATTGAATTGTTATGATGCTGTACAGCTGGCTGTTTAGGAATATGGCAATGAAATTGCGTGGCTACAGAAAATGCAGCCCTGTCATCCCAGACTGGTCAACAGACTTCTCTGCCAAGACTGTGATTTGCTCTTTTGATATACTTATGCATTGTCTTTTCTTATTGCAGCCAGATCCCTTAAATTTAGAGGCTACAAAAAGGGTGGCAAAATAAAATAAAATAAAATAAAATAAAATAAAATAAAATAAAATAAAATAAAATAAAATAAAATAAAATAAAATA
>JAYDZK010000001.1:98107550-98122551 GCA_034509185.1 Euphonia xanthogaster | reverse complement strand
AGAAGAGAAGAGAAGAGAAGAGAAGAGAAGAGAAGAGAAGAGAAGAGAAGAGAAGAGAAGAGAAGAGAAGAAGGTTTGGGGGGAACTAGTTATATTCTTCAAATATTAAATTAATTAAATATTAAATATTCAATACTAAGAGGTATTTCTGGAGAACACTCTTCACAAAGATGCACAAGGACAGGGCAAGAGGCAGCAGACAAGTTGCCTTGGAATTTTTTGTCTCTATATTAGGAAAAAATACTTCATTGTGGGAAGAATTATTATTGAAATTGTCCAGAGTCGGGGTGGGAATAAGCAGGGCCATCCTTTCCGGCAGGAGTTCGGGACTCGGAGGTGGCTGCCAGCCGGCCTGTGTTTCTCGGGAAAGCCAGAAGGTGGCACGGCTCAATAGCTGTAACAGGCTGCAGGGGCTCTAGGGGCTGCTGCACGCTGGAGTAAACGCTGAAAAACCCATGTTGATCAAGAGAAAAGGGGCTCGACTAGGACCGATTCTACTTCAGAGAGCGTAAGTAAGCATAGTTTAAGAGAAAAGTTTACTTTTTGGATGATTTTGTATCAAAGGTGTGTTCTGTGCCTGCACGTCCAAGCCAGGTAACACTACTCTGTTCCGGTAGCCCTTCCTGGCATAGGGCTACCCGGCAGCTTAATGGGGCCCTTCCCTGGCTCTCCTTCCCCGCCAGGAAGGCCACTTGACAGGTTAAGGAACACCTGAAGAGCACCTACAGATGCTTTATGGGCAGGCAGTGTCAGTCCCATGCTACACACGTGTCGAGTGAATGCGAGGCATCGTCCTCCAGCAGAGCAGGGCATTACAGGCTGATCCTCAGAAAGGTGCATCACCAACGGGACTAGAACTTGGAACTCTGAGGAGAGAAGGCATTTGAGACCTTGCTGCTCACCTGATTAGCCCATATCTCATTCCTGATGTGTGTCTGGGGAGTCCCTGGGAAACACAGAGGCAGGGAGCAGGCTGCACTCTAGGTAAGGTTATCTTCAAGTGAACAGAAATGGTTGCTAGAGATGATAAGGCTGCACCTAATTTTGTTGTTGATTTGTTCTGCTGTTGGTGTTATTATACTCTGATAAAAGCCATGAACATATCACAACCAATGTAAAAACTCTATGTAAAGACTAAAAACCGATGTAAAGACTATTTCTGTTGATGCAAAAGAGTTCTGGTTGAGCAATATTTGGTAAACAGAGATGGATGAAAAAATGAATGATCCCAATGCACCATGTTCAGATACATCCAACACAAGTGAATACTGGAACTGAGAGGTTTTCCCAAGCTCTTTCCAACTTGTGTGGATACATTCCCTTAATCTCAGGAGGAACTCACGGAAATGTAATGTAAACGTTTTCTATAAGCTGATGACTACTCACACCTGAGGGCTTTGGGATTACTGTCAGTTTAAAAAAATGTGGTTGAGTGCTTGAAGTAAAAGCTGATTCATCTTCTTAATGATGGATTTATAGTATTGAAATGCCATTGCTCCTAATTACAGGACAAAGAGGCAGGTCCAAACCAAGCAGTTTGAAGATGTTTAATATGATGACATAGAACATATTTGTATGAATGTTTGAGGAGAACAATGTGACCTGATGGAAGTGGTATTTGATAGATTAATGGCGATAGTGGGGTTAATTTGATGAAACTTGTCTGAAGTTAATTCAGAAACAAATTTTAAATGACTTAATGTTAGCCCTGGAAGCTCACCCTTCTAACAAAGTGGTCAGAGTATTTGCTTTGAGGAGTGGGAGGAAAAGGAGCCTGTTTCCTTAAGTTATTTCTTTGCCAGTTTTGGGAGAGAATTTGAAATGTGGCCCTGTGGAACTTGTTTTGCTGTCAGCTGCAGGGAATTCAGGGTGGTTTCTTCTGGTCTTTGAAACTGCTTCTGTGAAATATGTACTGGATTAAGAAATGAAACCAAAACCTCCCCAAAGAATTTGTTAATCACCACCACAATGTCAGTCTCTATCTCTGTGGCCTGTAGTTGTCTGGGTACTGGAACGGGGGAGAAAGGATGAATGTAATGGTTCTCCTCCTTTGCTCAGAGCAGGAGACAAAGCTTTAGTTCCAACTTTTACTCACAGTGAAGCAGAGAAAGAGAGTGAACTGCACTCTTCTGCAAAGCTGCCAAGACTGCTATGCAGGACATTAGAGAGATTTCGGGTTTGTTTCTGCATCCTAATGAGTTTAGCCTCATGTATTACAGAAAATACCAACAATTACAAGCTTAAGAGGATTGTGTTTGGGGTTTTTAATATTGTCTTTTGCCAAAATTTTAAAAGTTTTGAATTAACAGAAATGGATTTTTGATTTGATTTAGCCACAAACCCAGAGATCTTACATTTTGGAAGTACCATAACTGCATTAATATGGTCCTTCTTGGCAAGGGTAATTAGCCCATGAATAATGAGGTTCTGATGTAGTTACACTGCTGCCTGTTCTGGAGCTCATTTGTCATGTGACAGTTTGAAGATCTTTGTGCCATACTCCACTGCTCAGTGTAAGGGTGCCCTCAGCCATCTTAATGTCTTCCTTATGCCTTTTTCACGCTTTCATTCTGAAAAAGATGGCTGCTCTCTTTCCTCATAATGTTTAGCACTTACTGAGTTTAGCAGACAAGGTGGAGCTTTAAAATTCAGTCAATGAAATGAATTGGTGGAAATGTGCAGCAGCAGAGGCTGTCTGGTGGCCAGAAATGAAGGTGGCCAGAAATGGAGAAGAACAGAACATTTCATAATATCTTCATCAGAAGACAGCCTGTAGAGTCTGTTGGGTCACTTAACACTTAACTGTGTGCTGAAGTAGGGAGCTCTTTGCCCTGGGGGTGCTGGAATTTCAGAAGGTTTGTTTGTCATCAGCCTGATAATGTCAAAGCTCGGACACCAGGACCCAGCCATAGCAAAGGGTCGTGCAGAGTAACAAATGGTTATTTTCAGTCTAAATTCCCTTTGAAGTAAAACAAATGCCATCAAATAAGGCTCAGAGTGAGGACAGAAAAGGGGAAGGAGGAGAAATAGGATGCATCCTCAGAGGTGGTTCAGGGCACAGGAAACAAACCCACCCACTGTGGATATATACACATTTCCTATGGTGTGTGTACCCTCGTGTAAGGATGGCAGTAAATGTGCACAGCAGCACCCCTTCCTAGAGGAAGAAAAAAATCTTAGTCTGTCCTTTAACCTATCTGTGTTTTCCTCATCTTTAAACTGTGTGAAATGACAAAGTAATTGATAGGGCTTGCTCCCTGTTTGCTGAATTGAATCTTTGGATGTGAACTTAGTGCAGGCAGGACACACTGGTGTAACTGTGTCAATGAGGGAATGCTGACATCTAAGTAAAAATGCTCAGAGAGCTCAGAGGTGGGCTCAGGGTTGCTCAGGGCTAGGTGAGGTAATATATAACCATAGAATAGGCCAACAGAGCTCTTATTCCTGAAACCACAGCAAGGAACTCCATTATTGCTGTTCAATATAGGCAGGATCTATCCCTGGAGGGATACTGCTGGTTTTGCTTCATTCCTTTATGAAACACCAGCTGAAGAGGTTAAAAGCTTAGATTTCAATTTATGGTATTTATGTTTTTCCAGACTTTCTGTGCATGTTAGCAATCAAATTTTATCATCCTTATTGACTCTCTCTGGACTACATCAATGTCCTTTCTCAAAAAGGCAGCCAAATATTTCAAAGAGGATTATAAATGTTTTAAAAGAACCAGATTTAATTCTCCCTTCTTGTTTATTTGTAGTCATTTGTTGGTGTTGATGGTTTCATGAGTCTTCCCCATACCCAGGCCCTCCCTGTGTATTTGTGTAATATAAGAGGTTCAGCTTTCATGATGTGTGCAGCAAATTTAGGAAGCAATTTTGTAATAATACTGAAATTCTAAATGAGGTTCAGCAGGTACAAACCCATATGAAGTTGAGAGCAGAAAATGTGCTGAATCTCACACAAATGAGAGCTATGCAGTGCAGCACAATTGTTGTTGGTGAGGTTTGAAAGAAAGTGCAGCATCCCACTAGCTGGCTTATTTGAACTTGAATTGTGTTTGAGAGTTGAGCCTAGGTTGCATAACGTCTTTGTCAAAACAAAAGGTTTGCATTTATAAATTTATTCTTTGGAAGAATTCCTGCCATATTCTGCATTGCATATGTTCCAACCAAAATGCTGAAATACATGGAATTAGTACTTAAAATGAAAGCAACTTTTATGACCTATTCTGAGTCAAGTATGAGCCTTATGATTCAGGGCACTGAAACTGTGAAAGATGCATTGAGCAAGGGGCCAGTCACTAGTGTATCAGGCCATGCTTTCTGTGTATCCAAGACAACCTTAGTTTTTCAGATATGTCTGCTTTATGTGAAGGGCTGCTGTAAGGGTAAATGTTAAATCTCAAGATTCAGAGATAATAGCAAGAAAAAATATCTAGAAAGGGTTTCTTGATTTTATTTTTAACTATAGTGGAATTGTGTGATCTTTTATCATATTAATAACTTATCAATGGTTGGTCAAATTGCAGTTCTTATATAACAAAAATACTTTTTGATACCTCTGCATCTGAAATTTACAGATTTCACTTAAAAGGAATGTTTTCACTTAGGAGATGAAAACCAGGTTCTGTGTAGAGAGCACCTTTGCTGTTGACTGATCTCAAGACTTCCTGGAGCACGTGTCCTGAAAACACAGGGAGCATTGGTGGAGAGAGCCTTGGCTGTAGCTGCTAAGGACTTTGATAATATTTCTTATAATCTGAAAGGTTTCATATTCTTCAGGAAATGGTGGTTTCAAAGGAGGAGTTTCTTAGCATGTCAGGCTTCCGTTTTAAACCAGGGAACCTTGAGAAAGATGCCAAATGCAAGGCCAAGACCTGGATTTCCACTGTTTTGACATGCCTATCCCACTTCCAAAGATCCAAATTGGTTTAAATTTGTCCTTGTAAAAGTGCTGGTTCTAGAGGTAACATCTGTCTGAGACCTAAACAGCACGTAAATAAAATTTACCTGTGTTCAAAATCCAGACCAAGGCATCGAATTTCAGCTGTCTGGGAATGCTGAGCTGGTTCTCAGACTCCCATCTCCTGTAGAAATGTTGTGCCCAAACCTTGTGCAGGATTACACAGCAGAGAAGTAGCTCTGTGTTGGAAGAACTTCAGCCAGCTGTGCAGAGGCTGACACAGCCCCAGAGCAGATGCTGTGCCCCTCTGGCCAGAGCCTTGGGTGCTGGAGCAGCTCACTGCTGGTCACAGACAGGGGCCACACTGCTAGGAAGAGGCTGCTCACCTTTTCCTGCTTAGCCTCCAATTAACAAGTAACTGGCTTCTGGTGAACTGCAGGAAACCGAAATCATGGGAAAACAAAAACAAATCTGGCCAAAACAACTGGTGAACATTCGGAACACAAACAACATTTCTAATAGCAGGCCTTTTTCTAAATGACTCTCATTTCTGAAAAAGGAAGCTGAGGTAAAGGACAAGATGATCTATGCAGGGTCACTTAGATTGCTTTCTCCTTGGCAGAGGATGCTGGTTAGTGGCTCACCTTCTGCTGTACTGTTTTGACTCACTGGAACAGCAGAAGTGTCATCAGTTATTGCCAGGCTGTGTCTGTGCATTGCGTAAGGTGCACTGGCTCACAGAGAACTCTGAGGAGCAGCACAAAACTGGCACAAACAAGACAGCAGGGAGTGTGCAGCTGGCAAGAACAAGCTCTTGTGGTAGCTCACCACATGTCATGACACTGCTTCTGACACAGGGCTGGTGGCAGGGCATGGCAGAGAACAGCAGGTGTTCTCAGTCTTCATTCATTGTTTATTCCCTCTGGGAGTAGATAAAGCCAATGACCTCCCTCTTAATTCCATAATCTTTTGCTTTCTTGTGGGCATGTGTGTGTATAGAAAGAAAACCACCTCTATTTTGAGTTGCTTTCACATTATATTGACAGGAGCAAATTGATTATCTTTGGGTGAAACCATGGACAAACTGGGAGAAAGCAACCCAGTGTCCTAGCTAGTCAAATTGACACAGGAGTATTGCTGGTATAGAACTTTGTGCTATTGTGTCAGTCCACAAAGATGTGATATCAGCCCATTAAAAATGATTGATTTCAGGCAGCATTTTTACTTCTAGATGTGTCAAGTCATCAGGGTTCACATTATCAAACTTGTCTTTCATAGCACAAATTCTTTTGGTTTGTTTTTTAATGTACGAGTATTTTTCTTTATACCAGAGCAGAAGGGCTATCAGAAAACAGAATTGTGAAATTCCCATTACTATGGCAAATGCAGCTGATGCTGAGAGGGAGCAGATGTGCTGGGCCAAGGCCTGGGAAGTAGTTCTGGAGAGCCAGGAGCCTGGCTGAAGCCAGCTGAGCTCTCAGGAGGGTGCTCTGCAGTGTGTTTTCTTCGGAGACAAGAAGCTTTCGCCCTTTGTCAGCTCTTGGCTGCTCTCTCATGTTCCTGCAACCCTTGCAGTTGTACTAACATAACTGTGGTGTTTGCCATCAACTCACTGCTGTGTGCTAAAAAGAAGCTTCACGTCCCTGATAAGGGCTGGGAATTTTGGTGCAGTGTTAGACATAAGAATGTGAGAAGGGAGGAGATGGCTTCCTCTCTCCTGCTCAAACCCATCCCGAGGCGGCGAGGCCTTCCTGCTGCTACCCGTCAGAGGAGACTCTCTAATCCTGCTGGCTCCTGCTCTGTGCCTCCACGTCCCAGCCACGCTTTCTAAAAGCAAATACAGTCAGAGCAGTATTAGTGTGAGGCACATTGATTGGATTCTTCTACAGGAAAATAAATCTCATGGAATTAGTCTCGCTGCATTTGTGCCCAGAGCCTTGTGTTGTTTCAGAGCTGCAGTATGTGTTTGTAGGAGGATGGTCATGGGAGCAGTGACCTTTAGCTGGAAATATTGCAGTGTGCCTTCACCCCTTGCCTCAGGACAACAGCTTTCTTTTTTTTTTTTTTTTCTTTTTTTTTCATTCCTCTGAGGAGGATCTGGTTTCAAATTATGTTAAAAGACTTAAGGTTTCTTTTTTTTCCCCTTGACACTGCCCCAAACAAATATTTTCCATTGGCAAAACCCCTTAATTTTTTTGTTACTATTGAAGTGGTTTTTATTCCTCTTTCTCCACCTTTTTTAATATGGCAGTGTCTCTGAGGCAGAAAATGAAGATCTGGTTAGATCTATAAATCTTGCTGTGGGCAGAGCATTCTGAGTTGCTGGGACACTGTTATCTGATGTCTGCATCTGATTTGGCTATTATGTAACAGAATTTGTGTAAAACTTTATTCAACTATTAAATGACTAGCAGTCTCCTTTGGAGGCTCAGCTCATTCATTGCATTCAGTGAATGCTATGGCTAAAACCAAGCACTGTTTCAGGGTGAAGAAGTGGCTCTATCTGATGATCTTCACATGGCACTTGCTTTAAACTTGGCAGAGGCTTTGCTGACAAGAGTAAGTGGTGACTAATGAATCTGCAAATTGTATTAGTTGTGCATTGCATTTTAAAAGGCCTAAGCCAGGAGTAGCTCTTCTGCAACCAGGAGTAACTCTTCTGCAGAGCTAATGCTTGTGGAGGAGCAATGGGTGCTTGTAATCACCCTTAGAAAATTTTGAATGTCTCTGCAAAAGAGAGGTAAAATTTGCCTCTTGCTGTTGGATCTTTTTTCTGCTGTCTTATCTCAGTAGTATCTCATTTCAGCGAGAGATCCAGGGTCAGCTGTTCCGAGGCATGAGAATTGCCTTTTTCTGGGCTTCTGCAGCATTCAGACATGGATGAGCAGCCTCTCTGCCAGTGGCAGCCCTCTGAAACTCGCCTTAAGGAGGTGACCCAAAGCTATCTGCACTGCCCTTAGTTCCGCCTCTGGGCAGCTCTTGCTTTTGAATTTATGCACATCTCTAGACTAATAGTTAGCTTTAGTTAAAAATCAAGCTAGATCTCTTAAAGAAAAATCCGTGTAAAAGTGTTGCAATAAATTCTAAAGCAGCTTTAATCTAACCTTTTCATATAACAGATTGAAAGGGTGGAACAAAATCTCTAAAGAAATACTTGTCACAGGCCAATCCATGGAACTTTTCATTGTGTGCATCCATTCAAGTGCCGGATACAGCATCAGTTTTGTAGTGACATAACACTGCTGACTTTTTCCACTGCAAAGTTTCATGCATGAGTAACAGAATAGATCTCCTTCTGTCTTAGGAGAAATAATAAAATGCTGGTTTTAGTTGACAACTGATGATTAAATCATTCAAACATCAAAGGAAGCACATATCAGCTATGTCTCAGTAAATTTAAGGGCTAACAAATTTTTATACAAAGTGGACAAGATATGGCATCCAAAATTCAGCTAGAAAACAAGTGGAAAATCATTGGGGAAGTGCTGCTTTTAGACTACCAGGGTGGCATTGAGTAAAGATGCAATATAACAAATTACGATTACCACACATTTTTTTTGTGTTGAAACACTGCTTTTTGGTCTTACTGCATAATCCAAGTTAAAGTAGTGGTGTGTGCTGAAAACAGGAGAAGGGTTAGAAATTACCACATTCTATGTAAAAGAATACATATCCTGAAAAAATTACATTTCACTTGATGCATTTTGTAGTGCAAACACCATAAACCACAAAAATCTAACTTTAGAGAGTTAAAAATGTTAGCACCACTCCTGCAATTGAGTTATATTTTAAAGTAATTTTTTATTTGTCCTGGATAAATGTTAGAAGTAATTAAAGTTGAAGCTCTTTGATAAGAAAGAAAGAGGGTTTTACTATAACATTATACATGAGTTGAGTAAGAATATTAATGTATATGTATTTCTGGAGAAGGATTAACTGTCCTTAAAATTTGACTTTCAGTAACCTTTTTATGCAAATGCTGGAATTAAGTCATAGCTGTACAAAATACTGCTGCATTGTAGCACATAAACAAATGCATGTCTGTAAAAGAATACAGATGTTTTCATTGAGGTTGTGATCATTTTGCAGACATCTTGCAGAAACTGCTTTTTAACATTTTGAAATAACTTTTCTTCATCTTCATAAATTAAAAACAAATATTCTGAAGCAAATTCACTCATGCCATAAGTGAGCAGTGAGCATATAATTTTTCTTCTCTGGTACGTGTATCTGAATTTAGTCCAGTGATACTGAGACTTGTCCCTAATTTACATGCAATTTCCTTATTTCTTCATTCAAAATAACTGCATATTTCCATCACTCTCAGTGATGTCGTAATGGAGGCAGAATGGCAGGATGGCTGTTATTTATTTTACTCACTTAAAGTCACTTGCAACTTCTTTTAAAAAAAATGAAACAAAACAATCAAATAAAGAAAACAAAAGAGGAAAACCTCATTCTGGAGATGTGCTATGGAGATGTGGGATGTAGTGTGAGAGGGATGGTGGTAATGCAAGTGTGTGGACAGACTGAGGAGATGGAGGAGGGGGCATGAAAACATGCATTAAATAGAACAGATGAGATTAGAGGAGACAGGAGAGGTTGCCTAAAACACCCACCTGCCTGGTGTGGGGAATTTAGGTGTGATAGCTGGAGCTTTCCTCATATGGGGAATAGGGACTGTTGTTTGCTGCTTCCTTTTTGTACTGACAATTGAACTGTTCCCTTACCCACTGACACTAGGAACTTCCTGTAAAAATAATCAGACACAGTATGCAATGCCTTAAAATGCATAAATATTAGATTTCTGAAGGCCTGAATTGTGCTTTATAGGTGTTTTGGATGGGCTGTACTGAGGCTTTCACTTGGAGTGGACAGAGTGGACAGAGGCTTCTTGATGACCATTGTGTCAGTTTCCACATGGTAGATTATGTTTGGATTAACTGGCTCTTTATTCTGGGTGGTTCTAGGTGCCCATATATGCTCCTTTTTATTTCACTTCTGATCTCCTCTCCCATTTAATTATACTCAGGGACTTTCTCAGTTCTTGGCTTTATTGTCCCAGATCTGTAACTCATTTGACCTAAGTTTTGCTCAAACTACAACTTCTTTTTTATGAAGCTGAGCCAGAGAGAAGATAGCACAGCACCATTTCTTAGCTTTGGATATTGAGGCTCATCTGAGGTGAGCAAAAGCAGGTGGAGAGATGTGTGAGCCTATACCCAGCTGGCAGCTGAAACCAGCTGGGGCCCAGAGATGCTGGGCCAGTGGAAGATATTTCTTGCCTCAGCAGTTACAATCCAGCTAACCAGCAAGTTCAGCAGCGGGTTCACTCAGATTTAATTTGCAGTTCTTTGAAAACCTCAAAATGAGTATTATGTGCTCGTAGGAACAGCCAGATCTGCACACTCCTCTGCAGATGTCTTGGCAGTGCTCTCTTCAATATGCTGCTGCAGGAAAAATTGACCATGGCTTGTGCTGTGGTACTTCTCCTTCTGCTTTTCTCATTGAGGACAGTCTTAGGAAAATGTGCAGGTTTTGCACTAATATTTCAACAAAAACTTTAAAACTGTGGTTTTTAAGGTCCTTGCTAATTTCTTCTCCTCTTTCTTCTGTCCTAGAAAAAACTAAAAACAGAACAAAAGGAGGAAGGTGTAAAGATGTAAGAATAAGAAAGCAGAAAAGGTAGGAAGGCTTAATAAAAAGAAAAGAAATGAGGAAATGAGAAGAATAAAGAAAGCAAATCCCAAAAGTGTAAATCTTCACATTTCATGTAGAAAACCATACAAATTGACTTCAGCTGTTTGCTTCAAAGGACTAGGCTATTTCTTTCCTACTCTGCCTTTTCTATTAGAAAATGTATTTTTATTCTTAGTGTAAAGTATTTGAGTTTGTGATAATTCTGAATGTATGTAGCACTCTTTGAGGTAATCTGTATCCCTTGTTCTTCAAGATTACTAAACCATTAGAGATTTTATGGCTTATGAAAATTTTGGTGGACATGCAACTAAACTGAAGCTAAGCTTTTTACAGGCAAGGGAATCTTGACAGAAAGGAGCCCTTGATATTTAAGAGGCTCCATCTGCCTCGTGTGAATTGATGAAGAAATTGCAGCCTAAAAATATTGCAGGTCTTTGTTACCATAGCTCCCTGGTGTGTTGCAACCAGCTGTTGAAGTCAGCCAAAGGATTGTATTCTGCCCTCAAAAATGTAGCACCTTTACATCCTAGATGAATTCTCAACATGCCTTGCTTTACTGAAAATCTTTATATTTAAGCTGCTTAAATGTCCACCAGCAGTGCATTGTCATGATTTCTTGATCTGCTAAACCTCATTAACACTTCAGTGGTATTTTTTCATGCACCATTCCAAAACAGAAAAATCAACAGATAATGGATATGAAGTGATTGCATGCCTGATTTACCTTGAAATCAGGTGAAAGCCTCATCTATATTTCTCACATCAAATCCATTCTAGTATTTATTTTTCTCCGCCTGCTTCCTTTGACATGCTCTCTACAGTTGAAGGAGCACAGAATGTTTATGATGCCTTTAACACTGGGAGTTTTCTACCTGTGTCACCACACCATACTCTTCTAGTATTTTGTTGTGAGTCTCTCTTACATTGCAAAATGTTTTATGGCATTTCTCCACTTCTGTCTTCTAAAATTCAGTGACTGACTGATGACCCCAGAGCTGGAGGCAGTGCTCCAGGTGAGATCTCACAAGAGTGGTGTAGAGGAGGAGAATCCCTCTCTTGAGCTGCTGGCCATGCTGCCTTTGCTGCAGCCCAGGATGTGTTTGGCTCTCCAGGCTGCAAGCAACCCATTCCTGCATCATGTCCACACACTTTTGCTTTGGGGTTGATCCTTTCTGGGCGTAGGATTTACATTTTCCCTGGTTGAACTTCATGAAGTTCCTGTTGGCCCTTTTCTGCCACCTGTCAAAGCCCCTCTGGAGGGTGACACAACCACCTGGTGTCGAGCACTTTACTTGTTTATCTTTCCTTAAGAAGTATAAAGGCTGTTTAGAGACAATGTAAAGACTTGTATCAGAACCCAGATATTTAAGATGTATGCAGTAAATATATGTCAGAAGTATAAATTCCCTTCCACTGTGCCTTAGGAGAAGTTTTCTTTCTTAATGCAAACTTGTAACTCATTGTAACTCATTGTATGGGTATCAGAAAGACAGCAACCTTATATGGTTCTTGTTAGAAGTAAAAAAAACCCACACATTTTTTTTCCAAATGTCTGGTCAAATAGGAACTTGTCTTGGAAAAATTTTGGTGGTGTACTAGGGTAGCATGAAATGGAAAAATTTAAATAATAGCAAAGAGAAAAAACCTCTTAAGTTAACCTGCTTATGGAATTTCCTATCCTAATAGCTTTCTTGCAGGAAAGTGTTCCTTTTGTCAAAAGAAAGGAAGCACGATAGAAAATGCTTTTTTTTTTCATGTTTGACTTGCTGTTTCTGAGCAATTAAAACAAAGAATTCAATCTCTCAGATCTATTTGTTAAGAGGTTTTGAATGTGAATGAGTCAAGATGCTTATTTTCACTCATAAGTTTGGGATTAGAATTCAATGTGTTATTAGGGATTGATCACACAGATGAAGACAGAAAGGTCCCTTTCTTTACTACAAGGTTGATGTATGAAAGAATGCCTTTGTGATCTACAGAAATGTGTCTTGCCAAAGAAAAATGAGTTTTTGTCTTTGCTGTGAACCAGAAGGATGTTTTTATCACAAAAAGTTGGGAAGAAAAAACAAATACTTCAGGACAGCTTGCCAGTGCCCATGCTGCTGCTCCGCCCTCCTCCTGCCATCTGCAGCCCTGCCCTTGGCTCTGCATCCATCCCCTCCTGCCTCCCCAGGAGCTCTGCAGGGGTCAGGGCCGGCTCTGTCTGACCAACACATCTGCAGTGCCAGCCCTGGGGGAGCTCAGCCCAGCTGCCCATCCTGGAATGGCTTTAGGGGAGACAGCCTGAAGAATTAGAAAGGGGATCTGTGCAAAATAAACAACATGTGTAAGGAAATGTGCAAACCACATTATACCTTCCAATAAATCCCTTTGCTTTCCTCCTTCCCACTGCATGAAGGTGAGGCTGGCTGTGACAACTGTGAATGCTCTAAATAACTGCCTGTGTCTTATTGTTCTGCCTCTAGTTCAGTGAGGATGGATAAGAGGTATTCTTCAGATAAATGGAGTCTCCAGGCTGTAATTTTGTCCAGTCAGAAAGCTTGGTGGTTCTGTGTGTTTCCTGTAAAGCTGGTATGGTTCTACAGAAATTAGCTGAGCATCTGGAGATCACTGGGTAAAGACAGGAAAAGAAGATTCTCTCTCTATTTTACACATTCTTAGAACTGTCCAGGTTTGAAGAACTTGTAAAATAGAGAGAGAATCTTCTTTTTTGACGGTTTTGAGATAAACTGTCCAGGTGCTTCTCTTTCTTCACTATCCTTAGAGAAAGTAAGGCAGCAAAACCTTTTATGTAAAACCCACAGGCCTGGTATAGCTTTTCTGGAGCTAACATTAGGCTGGGGGTAAAAAATGCAGTGTTGAAAGAAAATAAAATGTATAGGAAGAAATAAACTATAAACATGAAGTAACTGGGCACCATATTATCCAGCAAGTCTCTGCTCATTAAAAAAATGATATAAAGGAACACATCTACCCAGTGTTTTCAGACTGATGTGGGATTCCCTATCCACAGGATGCATGAGCTGGTTCAGGTGTGGAGCAGGGAAGCTGTGCTGTGCAGTGGTCAGGCTTAGGCATTTTTCACTGGGTATCCTTGGCTTTATCCATAAGACATCTGCTCCATATCTGGCTTACATTTGATTTACTTGCAGCAGGGACAGAATTCACTGATAACTCTCTGGATAAATGCACCCAGGCGATCTGAGGAGCAGTACAGAGTGTACAGAGGGACCATTTCCTAACTGAGGAACTGGGTGGTAAGGCATTCCATCTGTAATTGCAGGCAGATAAATGAAGAGCAGAAAAATCATCAATCATTTCAGGAATGTTTAGCTTTTTTTGGCTGTTTTAATTTGTTTCTGATAGGCTGATATGAACAAGTTACTGTAGACTGTGGATTGAAAGGAATCAAGTTTTTTGCTGCACACTGTAGCTTGGACAGGATATTCCTTCCTCTTCAAGACAGATAATAGGAGTGTATGCAGAGAAAAAATGCACAAGCTTTTTCTCACTTGACATCAGGAACATTAGGGATGATATATTAGAGTTAATGAAAGTAGACCAATCTCTGCTGCAAATGTTATGCTACAACAAATATGAATTTGCAGTAAGATTAGGCCACAAAACCAGCAGAAACCAGAACTGCTTTTAAGAGATGCAATATGGTAGGAGATGCTAGATTACTTCTAAGGGAAAGAACTTGAGAGGTTTTCTGAAGAAGTAATAAAAAAAAGGACAGGCCTGCTCTCATTCTGATTTTAGCTCCTTACTACCTCTATTTAGCAATGTCTGTAGTCATTATAGCCTTTCTCAATTAAGACAAAGAGGCACCTCCCAACTGCTGTGCAGCCTTGATAACACCAAGAAATACCTCATTCTTTATTGTCTGGGTAGGGTGGCTGGAGTTGCAAGGCTCTTAACTTTAAAACCTCAGCTGGGTATATAATGAGTCTCAGGCTTGCAGATATGCAGCTCATATGGAATGCTGTGATTGAATTCCTTGCATTAATGGTGCCTTTAGAAATAGGAAAGCTGTTTAGGAAATTATTTTATGTCATCTGTGTTATTGGTAGATGAATAGGGAGGACTCCTTTAACCACAGAAGACTCCACCAAGAGAGAAATTCAGAAAGGACCAGGATTTCAGGAATAGACTGAATGCCCCTCAAGAAGTACTTCCAAGCCATGTCTGTACTTCTGCAAAAACAAACAAACAAACATAAAGTTTTTGCAATCACTGGCTTCAGTCTTAAAAAAAAGTTTTTTCATGACTTCTCTTTTTTAAGGAGAAAAACCAACTAACCAGACCTGAAATTGTAGACAACTGAATGTCTTCTGGTAAAGATGTAGTGAGTGTATAATGATCACCCCATTGTGGGAACAGACAAATGGCAGCTAAA
>JAYDZK010000001.1:98079199-98097995 GCA_034509185.1 Euphonia xanthogaster | reverse complement strand
TTGGCAATAAAATGGACATATTAAAAAAGGTTCATAAATAATTTCTAATTTGCAGGAGGGGAATTTGGTGTGGACATACATCCTCCTGCCTCTTGTACTTGTGCTGGAAACTCCAGTGCCTTCCTGTTGGAGCAGCTGTGATTTCAATAGGCTGCATGGCTTATGTGTGGCAATGTTTTTTTCTTATAATTAAGAACACATTTACAAATAAAACCCAGGAAAGTAAGGAAAGAATGTTAGGGGTGATAAAATTAAAGACTTCTGAGTGGAAACTCCTTGAAGGGCACACAATATAGGAAATTCTTCATTTCAGAAAGGGTATTTATAAATTCAGTTCAGGCCTGATTTGCATATTTTCTGGACCAAGACAGTATATTTGGTTACAACGTGAGACTACTTGCTAAAGGCCAGTTCCTTGACTGGTTCAGTCCTTAATTAGGGAATTGTGCAGTGGTGGTGACAGAGATTGTATTGGCAAAATTGCAGGAAGGAAAAGAACATCAAAGAGTTTCAATTTTTACATCATTTAACACTTTATTAGGAGGTAGGGAGCTCGCCATCTGCCTGGACCCAGGGTACTCTGTGGCCTTTTCTGTTCCTGAGCAGACTCTGCAGTTTTGAATGGTGACCCAAGACCAAGACAGACTGGGGAACTTGTCAGCAATGGAAAGTCCATCTGTCATCCTCATCCCCCAAAATAAATGTTCTGGGAAGTCTATGAATCACAGGAGAAGAAACAAACCTCCTTGCCTGAAAGGAGATCTGTAAGACTACAGCCTAGTCTTCTGGTGTTTTCACTCTTAAAAAATGTAGGTCTGTCTTTCCTCGGTCTGCACATATAATTAAATCTTAGGGTGTGTAGTAAAATGTGGGAAATACAGGCAGGTCAATCTTGCCTTGGTGCCTGGCAGGATCATAAAGCAGATTCTCCTGGAAGCTATGCTGAGACACGTGGGGAATGAGGTGATTGGTGGCAGCCAGCACGGCTTCACTAACAGCAAATTGTGACTGACAAATTTGGTGGCCTTGTCTGATGAGGTGGTTAGAGGGAAGAATGAATGGCATGACCTATCCGGAATATTTGGGACTCCCTTGCATGATATCCTTGTCTCAAAACTGGGGAGAGACATGGATTGGATAGGTGGACCACTCAGTGGAAAAGGAATCTGCTGGATGCTCACATCCAATGAGAGTTGTGGTCAGTGTCTTGATGTCAAAGTGGAAAGCAGTGATGTTTTGTGTTCCTCAGGGGTCAGTAGTGGGACCAGCATTCTTCACCATCTTTGGTGGAGACATGGACAGTGGGATTGACCATTGTATGAACTGCACAGGCTACCTGGAAATGTGCTGGAATCTGTATCCTTGGAGATACTCAAAATCTGACTGGATGTGGCTTAAGTGCTGCTGTAGCTGCCCCCACTTGGGCAGTCTTCAAAGGTGCCTTCCAACCTCAAAGATTCTGTGATCTATCCTGTGCTGTAAAGCTGATGCTCAATCTCATTTATCTTCAGTTTTTTTCCTGTTTTCTTTGATGATTTCCATTGTCAAACTCCCATTTAAACACATGTAGACTATGCTCAAATGTAACATAGCCGGTAAAACTAGGATGGTATTTATCTTCCCAAATTTAAGAAGTCCGTAGCGGAACATGTACTGCAGAGTTGGTTGCCATAGATGCTCCTTAAAATATGTGAGAGATTTTTTGGATTATGTTCACATGAAATTTTTTTGTTTAAGAGAAGATGAATAACCTTTTGAAATCCCTGTTTCTCTCCATCAGCCAGAAAGGCAGCCAAAGGTGACTACCTCAGACAATTCAAGCTATAGGAACATTTTGCATTGGTTCGTTAAGGTTTTTCTTCCCAGTGTCTTTTTCAAAAGTTCCAGCTATGATTTCTCCTTGCCATTAGTATCCAAACTTCATGTGCTGAATGAGCCAGGTGAGTGTAATATACCATTTTGTTACTTCAATGATATACAAGTACTGTGTTGTTTTTTAGTAATAATTCATCTTCTGAGGCTTTGACACCCAGAATCTTTCTGAAATCTCTGGGTTTTGTGGGCATGGTTCTTTTAATGGAAAAAGTAGACAGACATTAAGCATTTGTTTACATATTTTGAAATACAACAAATTTCAAAATATGAAATTTTTACCTAAAAAAAGCCCCTACCTAAGAGCACTGGAATGAATTGCATACATTTATTATATGGTTGCAGCTCTAGATTAAGTCTAAGTTTCATAGAGCATTGCCACTGTGAATTCTGAACTCGACTTACTTCATTTTTATCCAATACCTATAAATAAAGAATGCTCCAGGCTAGGTCTACAAGAAATTATCTACTGTAAGTACTATGTTATTTTCGTTTCACTGAAATTATCAACTCAGTGTTTTGATGAAATATTTGATGAAAAGGCAATTCAAAGCAACTCTGGTATGACCATGAGCATATAACTTAGCTCAGGAATTTGCCACTGTCTGGTTAGACTGTCCAACCTGTCTTGTCTGGGCAGAACACAGATGCTGAAAGATGATTTCTTGCACATTTTCTGTAACTGCTGTGCAACCTGGCGCCCACACAGGTCCAGTTTGTTTGTTTGGTTGTTGGCAGCTGACTTTCCTGTCAAACAGACATATGAGCAGCTGAAATCAGTCATCAGAGACCAGGAAAGGTCATGTCTGTGACCATGCATTATGTACTTGAATAATCTCTGTGAGCACAGAAGTCTGTGCTCCTACTTTACTGTTGTCCAGGCAATTCTGGTCAGTTCAATATCTGCTTTTCATTGTGGCTGTGCATGCACAGAACGCTGTCATGTGAAGCCTTCTGCAGTCTGTGAGCAGTTATGAGGAAAACTTAGGGTGGGATAGCATGAGGATGAAACAATGCCTTGGGAGCTCCTCAAAAAGCTTCTTGGGCTTTGAGTAGCTTTCAGCTCTTTTCTAGAAATCTTCAGAAGAAATTTAATTCTCCATTAAGACACTTCAACTTTTCTCAGGGATTTGCTCTTGGTTTTGCTTTGCACGTTAGATTCAATAGGCCTTCAGAAAAGGACATGATCTCAGCAGCATTTCCAGGAACAATCCCCAAATTGTTAACTTTGAAAAGAAGAAAGAGCAGGAGCACTCCACTGAGGAAGAGGTGACAGAGAAATGTCAGCCAGCATTTAAACCTGGGCAGGCTTCTGCTGGCCTCTAACCCTGTTCATCACAGCCCAGTGGACCAAGGCTGCCTCAGTCCCTCCCAACAACCACCTGGGCTCTTTCATTCAGCTGCAGAGGAGAGGGCAGGACTGCCTCGGGGCTCTTATACAACACTGCAGGAAGTTCCAAAGAATTCTCACTGCTTTTCTTTTGGGGAGGGCTGATGTATATTTTGGAAAACATCAATGTGTAACTGCAATGTGCTTACACTGTCTTTTTATTTGGCGGAGGGAGGGAAATTGAAGGCTTTTTTAATGTGCATCTGGATTTGTCTCTTAACTAGAAATATTTCCATTTGGAAATGTTGGTAAGCCAATTAAACATGCCCTGGAAAAAAAATTACTTCATTGCTTTTCCTAATGGATATTTTAATTGATTTATGTATTCAAGTTCTACTCATATCACTTGCATGGATGAGATTTCACAATTACTATTGATTTCTATAAAGAATTTTTTTTTTAATAAAACTGTGTGATGTAACACTTTGAATATTTTTGCCAGTGAATATCAGTCCAAGGGTGGTGATTCCTCTAGTTTGCCAGTAAACCACAAAGACAAGCACAACATTTTCAGTGAAGTATAATATTGGTTAGAATTTTAATTTTTCTAAGGTTCCCTTAATCTGCTTCACTGTCTCCTTGGTGATAGCAACAAGTCCTTTCTTCATACATACTATTAATTTTACTCTTGTTTCAAATTCCTTGTTTTCTTCTGAAGAGTTCATAGTTATATAAATACTTCAAGAATACAGAGAAAAATTATGTAGTGCAGGAGCTGTCAAGCTGAAAGAAGATAAAACTTCTGTGTATGACTTCATTCCTTCATAATGGACATCATATGCTTCAGTTTAGTGTACCTGAGGAAGAGTATTGAATGTTAGCCTCAGCTGGATTTCCCCTTTGTTTTCCCCCCATTTGCTACTTTGGCTTTTCCTTTTACAATTATTTTTTTCTGTGTTTCCACATTATGTTTATACAGCTGCCATTACAGCTTCTATTACTAAAGCCATGGTGAAAAAAATGTAGAAATCTTCCTCAATTCCTACTCCATTTACCTAGGATATTACAGCTGACTTCCAAAGAACAAAGGAAACTGATTTTGAATAGTGGCCCTAGACTTCTTACAAATTACAAACTAGCTTCTAAGTATATTAACAACATTTTTCTTCCCTGTTTGCTTTATCCTTAGCCACATGCAAGTACCTGGGCTTCAAGATGGACAAAGACATCAAGCACACACCACTTTCTTACAGGTATGAGCGTTATTGGTCTTGTGGGAGGAGAAAAGTAGGAGAAGAAAAATATAATGAACTGGGTGTGATTCATAATGAGATAAAATATTTCACTTTTATAGGGTGAAAAGCATGTTAATTTTGCAGTGTTCTGCATTCTGAGTGTTTGGTAACATATTGGAAAAGGCAGTTACCTGCTCCCAAATTCTGCTCTCAGGACAGAGCAGCACAGTGTGTGATGGGGGCTGGGCTCCTCTGTATGGGGGTAGAATATTGATCTAAAACTGCACTCCAGAGCAGCTCAAATGCCACTGACAGAAAATCAACAGGAATTGAAAGATGTAAGCCTTGCCTACTAAGTGTGACTTTGAGGTGTTGGACTGGAGCATAGGAACACACTTTTTATAATCCAGAGGTGGCTTGTTTGAAAAGAGCTTGTTTCCTTGGATGGGCAATTATGGATTAATGCCAGAGCTGATTTTGTCAGGTCTTCATTGCTTTCTGGATAACAAAAGGTCAAAGCTCACCAGCAAGACTGAATTTCTTTGTCTCAGCTGATGATGGGCTAGATGAGAGAAGAAACTTTGTCTTCTGCATAGAAAAGCCTGCACTTGATGGTTCAAAATGCCCTCAAGTGAGAGTCTGGGCTTGTGATGCCTTTAGTGAATGAAAACTGCTTGATTCATGCTGATTAATCAGTTTCATAGTTTCACTTGGTGTAAATCAAAAAATAAAAAAAAAAAGAAGAAGCAAAGGTGTAGTTGTCAGCTGTATGAACTTGTGAGGAGGCATTTCAAATACCTTCATACCTACCAGCTGCATTAATGTGAGAACAGATGAAGAGTAGGCATTTGGGTGAAAGACTTAAACACAGACAGCTCAAGCAGTAACATTTTTCATGTGGTATTTCAAGTGTGTTGTTTCATTGTTCCTCCATTTTTTTGGCTTCCGTAGATTTCTTAATTGTCAGATTGCAGCTAGAAGATTAATTACAGATGCTAATCGTAACCAGATGGGTTTTTGTATTAATCTACTACAGACAGACTTTGAAAGAGAAACAGAGTGGGATTGCAATGCCTATTTGCTTCAGTCTGGAGTACTAAGAATATATACAATGTGTGGCAGACAATATCTTTACAATTTTTTTTAGGTAGCAAGGGAAGACCTTACTATGTGAATGTACCTTTGGTGTAAGTCAGTTCAGAAGAGGAGATGGCTCATGAACGATTATTCAAGTGAAAATGCAAACTTACTGCACATGGGAGGGATGCAGGCTCCATTAAGAGCTCTGTACTGAGGGAGGCAGCAGTTGGATTCCACTCTTACCACCCCCGTGAGACAGGGGTGTTGCAGGTGCCCCAGAACCGCAGGGAAAACATCACTTGTAATCTGCACTTCATCAACATCAGAGAGTTCACACAGGAGTGGAAAGAAACAATAAATAAAAGTTGGCGCACATCCATTAGAGATGAATTTTTAGGGAACTAGTTGTTTTAATTGCCTGGATGATTCCTTTAAACTAGCACATCTAAGAGTTAAACAGTTGGTCAGTGATTTTGGTCTCATAGAAAACAGATGTTTGAGCGCAGCTCGAGAGCAGCAGAAGGCAGGCTGGGGGTTTGAAAGCAGCACATTCTGCGTGGCTTGGAGAGAACCCAAGGCCACATCCTGCAGCCTGCACCCATCTGATAAGCCTTCCTCTTGGGAGCAGCTCCCTACACAGCATGTGCCAGTCCTGGCAGTCAGTGGTTGCCCTCAGGATTAGCAGAATCTCAGCATTGCATAATTCCTTCACATCTGTAACACATTTCTTCCTGCTAGCTGTATAAAAGGGAATTCCTTACCATCTACTGCTGTGGATTTGGTTTGCACCAGAAATCAATTTCATTTGCAGTACAAAAGTTGGTTTTCAGCTGCTTTCAAATAAAAAGGTCAGACGAGGAATAATAATAATTATGAGCATGTAGCACATCCAAAAAACTCTTTTGTCTTTATGGTCATAGGTTACAAATTACTTACACATTAGAAGAGCAATAAAGATGGGAAGCTGGGTGTAGTGAATCACCCCAAATTACACATTAAATGCATCATACAGGTGTGTATGAATAGGCCTGTAGATGAGTGGTCGGGATTGTATTCCATTGCTGTAATCAGCATGCTGGATCTTGGCCCTGGATTGCTGGAGGAATGACTGGAGATGATCATGGCATGTGAATAACAGGAACCTGGTGAGCAAATATTTTACATTAGCAAAGGGTTAGGGTAACAAGGTGATCCATGAATGATCTCAAGCTGTGAATGAGTTAGGAGATGGTGGCTCTGATTTAGCAGATCACTTTAATCACAATACTCTTATCTCTTCTTGCATGATGACAGCTCCATGCATATTTGTAGAGAGAGTTTCTAACCCAGCCTTCTGTGAATGCATGAATGCCATAAGTGGAGGTAGCTCAGGAGTATTCTAGATGCCATAAAACAAGTCACTTTTGACCTGTTGTTTTTGAGGTAAGTTCAATATCATGGGGATTTTGAATTTAATTACACATAGGTACACCTCATCCTTTTAAAAAGAGTCATCCTGTGTTTCTTCTGTCTCTACATATTACCATATCCACAAGAGATAATTGCTTTCAAAATGCTGAGTAAGGATTGGTATAGTGTCTTACCTTAATGAAACCTAAAATAGGGTAAGGTTTGATTTGATTGACAATTTTTATGAGACTCTCTTCTATACTCTAGCTAAAACTATAGTTATTTTAGCTGATATGTCTCAAATAGAAGTGGCATCCCAAAGTTCTTTATATTACAGCTTCACAGCAAGATTACTGTTTTTTATTACCTTTGGTCTAATTTTTCACCAGGTGTTTTATCACTACTTTTGGCAGATTTGTTTGTTTGATGGTGGATGATATATTGAAGGGAAGCATTTTGCATTCCATTTGCCACAAGCACTCTTCAGTGAACAATGTAATGTAAAATTTAGTTCCAGGATTTGAGTGATTTTAAAAATAATTTCTTTAAACATTTAAAAGTACAGAACATGATCCCATAAATTTTAGAAATTATGGTAGGATGATTTTCCTACCTCTTTGCAGCCAATATATAATAGTTTGCAGTTAACTTATGATAATTCAGAATTGCAGATAAGAACACAAATAGAAGCCAAACCAGATAAGGTTGATATATTGTCATTGCTCTAGGTGAGAGAAAAGCAAAATTAAGCAATACCAAGCAAAACACATAGGTCAAGTCCTTTCAGTTTTCCCAGTCAACAGTTCATCTGATAGAAAAGCTGGAAGATATTTCTTTATCCTGGAGTACCTTTCTAAGAATAAATTATTTGGGAGGATGCAGTTCTCTCCTGTGGGGTTATAATTATCCTTGGAGATCTGAGTTGCTGTAACTTTCTCCAGTGACTCTGGAGAATGGTGTCAGCCAAATGTATTGAGCCAAGCCTGCAGACTGGCTTCAGGTGCAGGTGTGGCATCCAGTCAGTGTGTAAGGCAAGCACATGAGACCTGGTGTCAACAGATGCTCACAAATGAGGGATTCAGAGTCTGTAGTGATATTTGGGAATCAGGCCTTGATTTGGGAGTTAACTGCTGATGGAGATAAGAAGTTTTTAAAGGGTCATGGAGTTTATGTATTTCTAGCCTTAAAAGTATGTGAGCTGGGGAAAAAATTACTGAGGTATACCCTTCCTTTTTATAATGATGAACTTTAATCGTAAAAATGGATGAAATGGGAAAAAATAGAGGTGTGAAAGGCATGAGATTACATTTTTGAGCATTTCGGTACTTAAGGACTATACCTCTCCCTGCTGTCAGAGGTGATCACCAAGAAAAATAATTGCTTGCACATGGCAGGGGAAGGAAACATAGAAAATGTGGTCAGTGTAATATAGTGGGATTCCCATCAGCTGATTTACTGCAGATATATTCCTGATACCAAATGTATTCCAAAATAGAACTGAAATATTTATCAGTTTGTTAAGTAGTTAGTGAATGTGTGTGTCTTATTTACATATGAATGTTTCTCATTGTGGTACTAATTGAAAACTTGACACACCAAAAGTCCTTTTAGTGCTAAATTATAATTTGATTGCAGTATTAACTCATCTGGATTGGTGATCAAAGCGTGGAAAAATGTGCAAAGGACACTTAGATCAAGAATTTGATTAATATTTTAAAATAAGCTACTTTTAAAGTGTTCTGATACTAGAGAAAAAATACTCCAGTTGAGGAGTATTGGAATTTAACCAATGTGTATGTAACATTTGGAATAGCATCTCCAGTAAAACTATTCTACATCTCAGGTAGTAAATAATGTTTTCTACTGAATGTAATAATTTCTTACAGCAGCAGTGCAACATTTTGTTCAATACAGAACAAAAGCTGATTCCTCACTTTTAAGGAATCTCTGTTGAAGCCTGCATACCTTGTAAAATACATGGAAATAATAATAATGGAGGGAAGGCTTCAAAGGTGAAAAAAAAAAAGAGATTGAATAAAATAGGGAGTAAACTGATCTAAATGGAAATCTTTTGCTAGAGGCGAATGCTACAGGATAGCAAGTAAGGCATAAAGAGTTATTAGTCATTAGTCTGAAGTTATTTAAGAAATGAACAGAATATCTGCAAGCCTAAGGGACCTACAGAAAATTTTGGGAGGCCTCATTTCACCTTGAGAAAAGCAGGACACAAATATTTCAATTTGCATGGAGCAACAACCCCAGATGGAATATGTTGTGAATTCTACAAGCAGTAAGTTTTTGGCTTGTGGCATAATAATTCAAAATGTTTCTAGGAAATTGACATTTTCCAGGCAGTATATGAGAGACAGAAGAAAAATGCATCTGGAAAACACTGTGATTTTGTTACAGTGCTCAATGACAGCTGAAGGACTTGCTTGTGACTGTGAGGACTGAATCCACATGCACTGGATCCAGTTACCCCAGACTCCACTACAGTGGAGGCAAACAGACTTGCTGGAGCACCATCCTCATTTGAAAGCACATGCTTGTGCTTGGTCTGATACGCCCATACACTTGTTTGTAAAAATCCATAGTTAGAGGAAATGAATCCAGTTATAGGTACCAATAAGTTCCTTAAATAGAGAGTGATTTGGCTCAGTGCAAGCAGTTTCAGAGGCTAAGTGAGGCTTCAGATTTTCAATGCACAGGACTGTTAGGCTCCCACAGCCAAATCTGGAAAGACTGGTGCTTGTTCAGAGCACATTTGTGCAAGATTCTGTATGCACAAAGCAGAGGAGTAGCACGGAGCTGCAGTTGTCTGGTAGGGCTGACACACACACACAAATGTACACTTAGCCTTTGAAGGAGCTGCTACACTCCCCTATGGAAATCAGTCATTGTCCAAAATTACCTTGCTGACTGCAAGTGAGCCATAAGGCAACAGCAAGAATACTCCCAGTCTGTTACGCTGCCTTGCCTGTGAGGTTAGAATCAAGGAGAAAAGACACTTTTCTAAATCTGTTCTTGTGGTATCGAAGGCTTACAGACTTTAACCACAGACCCATCTGGGGGTCACTGACCAAGTCTATGAAACCCTTCAGTTCAGGTCAGTGATGTCCTTTCTATCTGTTTCCTAAAACTCTGTATATTAAACATAGGTTTTGTGTTTAATTGTACTCTAGGGTTGATAACCTTTATTCATACCACGGCTGGCACTGTGTATGGTTGGTAAATCTGTATTCAACTCTCCTTGAAGCTTCTGTGCAACTCTCCAAAAGCAGCACTCTGGTGCACGCCAAGATGACAAGATTTGTGGCAAACGGCAAGATGACAAGATTTGCAAGTATGTGAGATGCTGCACTTAATAAAAACAACAAAAGTCTATGGCTGAGCAGAACAACGTGCTGGTGTTTTGACAGCTTACTGCTTTCATTTCCTCTTCAGTGTCTGAGCACTGTAGACACCACTGTGCTTTAAAGAAAAATGCCCACAGAAGAGGCTTGTATTAGGAGATTATTATTTACATGCTCAATGTTATATATCAGATCTATTCTCCCACCTGCTGGAACTGATTTAGGGCCCAGTGCTCTCCACCCTTTTATCTCTGTGGGGCAGCGTGCCTGCACATTGTTGGGGAGGGCAGAGGCCACCCACAGAGAGCAACCCAGAGGGAAAATGTGCCCCTGACAGTGCCCAACCCAGGAGAGGGACCTAGGTGTTGTATTGCAGCTCTCCTGTGCTCTCTTCATCAATGGATGAATAGAATCAGAGCACAGGGACAGTTTTTCCATGTTCATGTCTGCAGTTCTTATTCCCTTGCTAAGAGATTTAGGGCAATCTGTAAGTCTGCTCAATACTTCCAACCAAAACATGAAGCAGTAATCAGAATTTCAATATGTGTGTTACAGTTTAATTGGTCTGGTCTGTGTGTCTCAGGATGGTGGGAATTATTGCTTAATCCTCAGTACTAGAAGAAGGGAAGTAGAGTCAATGGGGATTAAATGTGGCAGCCAATAAAAGTCATACCCTATGAAAATATTACAATTAGAAATGAGAGATAGCCTTTCTTGATAGCTTTCCTTGAGCTCTTACAAATGTTTAGACAGCCTAATCTAACCACATATTTAGAACAGCTATTTTCAGAGAGACCCTTGTGAACTGTGCTGTTAGTTAGCATTCTTGGCCCAGGTTAGCAATGGAAAATATTTCTTATCTGATTTGGCTGTATTTCTAAGTGACAAACATGTAATATGTATTTTGTCTTTTGAAACATTTTGATTTACAAAAAATAACTGTGTTCATAATGTATCAAAAAAATTGCCTGTGAACATTTGTGTAATTGTCTTTGATGCTACTCTGCAAATCTTTTGTATAAATAGCAACATATTTTACATATATAATCTATCTTTATATAGCTAGCTTTCTCCATTTTTGTAAACTGACTTCAGTGTCTGGGACTATAGACAAAGCTCTGTCATTTAACCATGGAGACTATTGACAGCACAGCAGCAGGCCAGAGAAACTACATTTATGTGTAATCAGAAATGATCTTTCACATCACAACATTGCTGTTTCCAGCCATCCCTTTGAAAAGTGAGGAAAGGAAAAATGATCTCATATAAAGTCAGAAGTTCAATATTTTGGCAAAGTTATACTAATGATGTGCAACTTAGAATTCTCATAAAGGACAGGAGAAAATAAATTCTCCAAGGAGTGCATATGCCCTTTATGAAAAAAGCACTTTTGATATGTTCAAATTTCAGATTACTGCATTAAAAGTCCTATATGTGGCTTTGAAAAATGGTATTTAATGGTTAAATGGAGATGGGGAGACGGTGGAGACCAGTAGTCCATGCAACAACAAAAGGTTTGGGGCCATCCTTTATATCTGGTGTTTGAGAAAAGGCTGTCTGCTCATAGCTCTCTTAAAAGTAGAGAGAAAAAAACCTTCTTCCAGTCAACACTAAGAAAGAATCAATCTGGATGTATTCAAGGGAAAAAAACCTTCTTTTAAGGGTTTTAAATGGATTGTAAGAGTAACATACATATTTCTGAGCAAAAAAAAAAAAACTAAAACAACTTTAGAAGTGTTTAGAAATAACATACAGTCTGATTCCTGCATTTAATTTCCTATTTAAATGTCTTTTTTATTCAAAGATCCTGGTGATGCTAAACAAAAACTTGAACTTCACTACAGTGTATTGACTGACAATGACTGCTCAGTTTGAGGACAAGGTATTTCTGCCCTAATGGTTGTGATCTGAAGGACATTTCTGAATAAGATTTAAGATGAGAGTTTCTGACATTGTTGCCATAAGCCTTAAGTGTTGGTTTATCACCTTCCTGATGCCTCCTTGCAGCCTTTGAAGTATAAATTTACAAACGTACTCTCAGTATTTCAGATCAGAAAGCTCCTAATCTAAATATTTGATAATGGTTGTGTCTTTCATTAATTGGTCACACTTTTCTTAATTTTTTTATGATACACATCAATCCTTCAGCCTCCGCATTAATTTTGAAGTTGGAATTGTAAAGGGGACCTTTTTCTTTGACATCACCAGGATTAGTTTCACCTGGACTGATCATTTTTTTTAAATGCCTTTTGCTATTATAGAAATGTAGCTATCCCAGAACAAAGTCCCTTTTCCCAAAAATAGGACAAAAGGACAGCAATAATAGGTCTGTAGTTACACTTAGCATGCTAACTATTCTCCAGATGAGTTTCTTTTGTGTCTGGCCTACTTTTCCAGCCTTGGGGATCTTCTGTAAGACTGAAACAGGGAAATAGTGTCTCTGGGGAAGCAAAGTAGACAGCCTCAGTCAGTCATGGTTCTTCATGAATCTACATCAGGATGGGATCCTCTCACCCTCTGTCGCATCTGATTTTTTGCTGCGCTCTGATTCCTTTTATGCTGAGTGCTCTTATTGAAGGCAGAAAAATGGTGGGTGAGGTGTTATGCATGCCAGAGAAATATTCTGACTGTGAAGTCCAGCTTGGCAGAAAGATTCCTAAATAATTATCCATTGAAATGTGTTTACTGAATTTGCTTTTGTTCCTCAATGGCAGAATATAATTAAAATCAGGGAAGTATCATCAAGTAACACTGCTTGTATCAAAGGCCAGTGAAGATTCAGATCTGCCCAGAACATTCCTAATAGCACATATTTCATAAGCCTCAGGGAGTCCCTTGGACTATTTGTAGGATTTTGAGTAAAAGGACAGGATCTCTCCCTGAGGACAGGACACTTGTCCAGAGTGCTTTGGGCCACCCCATCAGGATTGACAGCAGCTTGTCTGAATCTGGGCTATGGAACATTTGGCCAGAAATCTCCTCTAAGCTCCATGTGATGTTCCTGGGGCTTTAAGAAATAATTATCCCTTTTAAAAGACTTTTTAAACATTATTATCCTTAATGACTTAATTATTAGATCATAATTATGCATGTAGCATGCCTTGGGGCATGGCAGGAAGACACTTGTGCATGTTTGAAGAAGCAAAGCCTGCTTGTAAAGCTCTGTGTGAGGGGAATCAGGGAATCCCCTTGCTTCAGCCTTGGAAAGAGATCTCTGGAATGATCTATTGCCAGAACCATTCTTGGGTGTTGCCTTGGAGTGAGCTAACTACAGCGGTCCAAAACAGGACCATGGAGCAAGGTAACTGTGACTTATGGCAGAGGAGCAGAGATCCAATACTCAGCCCTCTGTCTCTGCCTCAGTCTACAGATATTTTTAGCTCCCAGTCAATTCCCAGAAAAAATAAATTGATTAAAACCTGGATTAAAATCTGCTCTTTAGTGTCTTTCACAGAGCCCAAAAAGATCAACATCTTCAGCTCTTTAAAATCTTACCTGTTTGAAGACTGTTACTGAAGATTTTCTGTCAAAATAAAGAGACCAGAACAGCCAGAATTGAAGATGTAGGTACATTTAGGTACAGCACATTATGGGGCTTTATTTCAGTGTTTTAAAACCTGTTCAAAGTTTGATATTAAGTTAACTATTACTGTTTTCCAGCATGTTACAGCAGTGATCTATTTCCAGAGAGCTTTTGAGTAATTAAGGTTTAATTTCCTGTGGACTCATGTCTACCTGCTTTCTTTGCTTTTTATTTATTTATTTATTTTAATTTTTTTTCCTTAAATAAGTAACTTCTGTTTCAGTATCTAAATAGTGTTCCCTTTTTTTTAATTGGAAGTTTTTATATAAAATTTCTCCAATGTGTTTACAGAATAATACAGCAGTTGATATGGACTTAAGAATAAATATCTCATCATTTCACTTTGTTCTTGTCTTTCCCCTTTTCTTTTAAGCAGCATAGGTTTGCTTTCTGTTCTCTGGCTGCCCTTCTGAACTTGGAGGATTTTTCATGAATACCCTGGCCAAAAGGCAGTGCTGGAGGCTTAAGTTCATGGTATATTCATCAAATACCAACAAGAGGGTAATTCCCAGATGGATAAGTCCCTCAGAGCTCTTGTGACATTATAAAACACTCTGGTTACAACCTCACAGTTTACATGGCCAAGTGAGCTCTTCTCCTCTACACCAGTGCTCCTGGTGGGGGATCCATCCAGCTGTGTTACCTGAGCAGAAGTGCAGACCCCTACACTTGTGAGCAGATGTGGGGGCAGCAGTCTCAGGCACAGAAAAACAAGCTTGCATTGGGTGTGAGACCAGCAGGCTCCAAGATGAATGAATGTCAGGGCACTCTCTGAGCTGCTTCAGGGCACCTCCTGTCCTTTGAGAAGCCTTGAGGGCACCTGAACCCTGATGTCTGCAGTGGATGGGCATGAGGGATAAGTAAGAGATAAGTAGTTTGTTTCACACAGATGACTGGCCAGAGGATGATGGATCTGTAATGTTCATTGGACCTTGCATGCAGGCAGAGCTGGAGCAGCACAAACAAAGTGGGAATGAAAACTCTGTAGAAGGGTCAGTTAGCCAAGCCATCTTTTATTTTGTCTTCAATGGGAAATATATAGGGTGAGACTGACAAACTGTGTTTATGGTTACACATTATTGATAGCAATAGGATGTAATAAAAACAGGAAATGGTGGGTTTCTTGTAAAAACACAGAACTGCTTTTACTTTAAAGTGTCAAAAAACTGCCTATTAGAGCTAGAGATTAACTTTGCAACATACACACTTTGAAGCACACATTTTCTTATCTAAACATTCAACAGAGGTCTCATCCATTCTCCCCTGCTGATGTCAGGGAGCTGATTTGTCCTTTTATTGGCCTAGTCTCTGAGAGTGTCAAAGCAGCAAAACAAAATGTAAATAATGCCTATTTCATCCTCAAACTCTAAGTTGCACCAAAAGGGTTTTATTTTCATTTGACTGAACTGTTGTTACCCTGAAGTGTCCTCAGATATGTATAAGTCCTGAAATTGACTTTCAGCACTTTGCAATGGCTGTGGGCACACTTTTGGGATGTTCCCTGCAGGGAGAATTATGCTCAACCCTGTACTGTTTCTCTGACCATCTGCTATGTATGTACATATATACATAGCATATATATGCTATGGATGTCACTTCAGGGTGCTACAGAAGTAAGTAGGGAAATCAGCTGTAGAAAATAAAGGTATAAATCCATGCCTTATCACCTTCTTGCTGTCCTACTTCCCACAATATTGTTTCAGTTATTCTTGGACTTGTAACAAAATTTTCTGCCTCTGAATGTTTTATCTTCTACTTCTCTGCCTGATTTCTCTGATCACTTAGCAGCCTTTATTTGTGAAAATAGCTATAGGAGGAGCAGAAGACTCTGTTTAGGAGAAATTCTGGGCAATGGCCATTGTTCCTAAGACTTTTTAATGCTGAAAGTTCCTACAAAAACCTTCTTTGTCTTCAATGAAGACAGAAAGAGGCAGAGAGGGTGACTAAAGGTATCTTTAGGCTGTCTTGTGTGGGGCTTAGCCTTGGAGTTCCTTGCTGGCCTTCAGAGGCAGGATGTTTTCACAGCATCCTCTGGCTGTACTCACTGGGTCAAGAGTCTGGCACTCTGGCAGAGAAACTGTTCCCAGGGCATTGTTTCTTCTTATTGCATGGCCACATCTCCCTGACAGGACATCAGAACAAGGAAGCAAGAAAAATCTGAGCCTTGGAACTTGGCCAGACACTTGAAGTATTCAGTATTGCATTTAACCAATAACATTTTTTAAGCAGACTGGACATGATTAGAAAGTCCAGAAAAAGTCCAAAAGCTAATTGTGAGTAGATGTGACTGTGAGACCATTTATACTCTGTTCTGATAGACAAAGTTATGCCTGCAGTTCCACCAGCTGCTTATGGGAGCCGGTGGCAAATTCTAGCCTGGTGTGTGAAGTGCAAAGATGAAACTAATCTTACATTTTCCACTCCTGACACCAAGTCTGCCTTACCTCAAGGAGTGTTGTGATGAGATGAGTGAAGCTCTCCAGGAGCACTTGAAGGTGATTGTGTGGCAACTGCTTCAGAAAAATATTCTTGCACAAATTTGCTTTAACTCTCCAGTCCCATAACATATAGTTGCTTTTTGACCTCTGAGAATACAACAGTTACTAGAATAAATGAGGATTTTTCTCATGTAAAAGATGTTTCCTTGATGTCTTGTAGCTGCTCTTCTGGCACCATCCACTCTACAGTCACTTGAATTGTATTGCTGTGAGACTACTGGATGAGAAGAAAGTAAATGTTTGAAGTTCAAGCTGCAATGTTGCTCTGCCATTTGGACTTGCTCAAGACATCACCAGAGACTGCAAGGTTAAGGATGTTGATATCACCTGCAGTCACATCTTTCTCTTGAGAAATTCTGGGCTTGATGTGCACAGTGCAACAAATGTCTGTTCAGTTACACAAGTTGGTGCAGGCCATGCATACCTCAATTCCCAGGGTAATTTAGCAACAGTGCCACGTGTGCTGGAGAAAATGAGAATGTATTATTATCTTCTTCCTTACAAGAACCCGTGAGTTCATCTGCTTTGCTTGCAACATCTTCAGGATTCAGTAGTCTGGATACTCACTGTGCTTCGCAGTTACACTTCCCTTTCTTGCTGTACAGTAGCTGAGGATGAAGCCTCAGACTGAATGTAGCCATTGAACTCTGGATGTTGAATCCATCCTCTTGGTAACTGCTTCCTGCCTTGGCTTTGTGAACTCTTTCAGACCTGACAGTGATCCTCAGATGTACCTGAACACCAGCCAGTGCTTCACAGTCAGTCTGGAGGCAAGGGTCTGGCTACAGTCAATGGAAGATGTGAAAGATATCAGCCAGTCAGAGTTCCTCCTCTCTCTTCTGTTTCACCTATCCCCTACCTCCCCACCTTTTCCTTTCCCTTTCTTCTCCTTAACTGCAAGACCTGTCTTATCTTTATGTTCAGCTTCTCCCACTTCTCTAGAGAAAGAAATGAGAACGTATAAAATAACAAGTGAAACAAAGGCTTATGAAAGCTACTACACACCTTTGTAATTAAAGTTTGATTATTGTTTCAGTTGTGCCCTCATTAACAGGTATGTAAACACAGATGGATGTGAAGACAAGCAGATGCAGAGCTCCCTTTATTGAAGATAAATATGAATAACAGGAATGCAGAGAGAGTTCTTGCTCTCTGGATCAGGTATCTTTGTGTAGGTTAGACTTAGAAGTTGGAGTTACCCAAACAGACACAAAGGAAGTACTGAGACAAAAGAAGCACAAGTTTCTTCACACTTTAGATATAAAGCTGTTGCTCAGCACAGCAGCCAGCCCCAGAGAGTTTTTCTGTCTTTCCATGCATTAGACATCACAAGTGTGAACTACCGAAGGGTAACAAGGCAGCTGTGCTCTTCATGAGGTTGAGGCAGAGCCTATTCAAAACCAGAGCAGCTACACAGTGTTTACACCTCTCAAAAGCTCAACAAACTGTGTTTGTTTGTGATTTGTATCTGCCTTTTGCTGACAGCGCTTCTCCATTAACAAGGGCGTCCCTCCCTGGAGCAGGGGAGGACTGAGCCAGGGGATGCTGTGGAGAGCTGGGATTATGCCTGCCCTTCAGCCAAGGGTGTGTTTGTAGCCTGTGTAGACATTCCCTGGTGAACTTTCAGCCAGTTAGATGAAGGTGTGGATAGCAGTTTAGCCACCGCAGCCCGGAGCGCAGCAGAGGCACCCTGTGGGATTTCCCCTCTTCCCCGGCCAGTTTTGCATCCCACTGTGAGCTCCAGTTTGCTGCAGCAAGCAATTAAACGATCTAATTAACTAAAGAATAACCTGAGGAGAGGAAGCAGTGTTGGGGCTGTGAGAGGGATGGCTCTGGATCTGGCTCTGTGGTGCTGTCCCCATCACTCTGCTAGCCCAGCTTTGGCAGGGTCTCCTCATGCTCTGAATCTGAGATTCTGTTCATGGGGCTTTTCTTTTTTTCCCCTAAATTCTAGAAATCCAGCTTAGCATTAGTGTGATGTTTCAAGTATTCCACTATTTCTCAGAAATTTCTAATACCAGTAGCCATTTTAATAAATCAGTTTTATTTCAAAAAATGTTTTTAATTTAATAATTACTTGATAATTTATTTAGTAACATGCATTTAGTGACCAGATTACCATATAACTGCTATGTCATGATTATTTATTAAATCTAAGCTAGATCCTTGTTTGCAATATTTCATAAACCCTCCCAATTTTTCTTTTTCTATGTAGTTTTCAAGAAAACAAGTTCCTCTGTGTATGAATTAGTTAGAGGGAATGTACAGGTCTACTTATAGAATCATCTTGAAAATACTTAATGATCTTCATTGGTAATTATGTTATTCTGAACATTGTGCCATACTGGAACTTCTAATGGTGTGGAGTTTTCAAGTCTGAAGTTGCTGTTATTATATTGCAAAGGTTCCATTTTGCTAGAGTTCCGTACCTCCTCAATGTTTCTCATAGGCAGCTC
>JAYDZK010000001.1:98034455-98079099 GCA_034509185.1 Euphonia xanthogaster | reverse complement strand
TCAATGTTTCTCATAGGCAGCTCCTCTAAGCACTGACTCTTCCTTCTTCTCACAGTAGCCAACTGACTCCAACTCATCCTCAACCAACTGCTCCACTCTTTTTTTTTTTTTTTTTTTTTTTAAACACTCTTCTTCTTACTGGCTACAGCTGCAGCCTGGTAAAGTCAGGCCTGTTCCCAATCTCTAATAATTGGCTCAGCTGCAACTCTTTAAGGGGTAAAATTACTTTCTATACTTCCTTTATTTTCTTATATTGTATCCCCCTACATGAAGTAGCTGGTGAAACAATACTTTGTTTGAAGTAAAGGCAATTAACTTCCTTTCTTTATCTCCAATTTCAACTTTGCAAATTGATTAATTTAATTGGAGCTTATTTAGGGCATATCCTCACAAACCTTCCCTGATCTAAGTAGTCCTATTGATTTACTGCTTACTCTTGTGTTAAAAGCCTGAAATATCTTCCTTTGGTGTTTTGTTACATTTTTCCAAATGAAATTTTTTTCTGTTTGTCTGAGATGTTCCCTTTTAGTTTTTTATGGCCATATAATAATGACACTAGTGCGGGCCTTTCTGCAGGTCTAAGTTCTTCTCAGATTACTGAAGGAATTTACTGTCTCACCTGAAAAGATTTCAGCTTGAAAAACATGAGCTGTTCAGCACTGTCAGGAAATTCTTCTGTTTCTTGGGTGTGCATGCATGCAAGAAATGCACGAGTTAAATATGTTGCTGGGGCTTTTTTTTGTTTTAGTCGTCTGTACTGGCCTTATTTCTCTTTATGTGCAGCTAAGTCCAAATATAGAATCCCCAATGCATCATGGTGAGGAATCCTAGTAAATATACTGCACTTGGTCTGCTTATCCTCTCATAAAAGTGAGAAATGGTGATTAATCCATTCATTGATGGATTACCAAGAAATGATGATTAATCCATTCATTGACCAGGTTCTGGGTCATTTATATGTTCTCTTCCATCACAAAAACAGACAATAGCAATCAGTGATTCCAGGTTTCTGTGCAATGTGAGACTATTACTTTGGAAGAAAATGTCATACTTCAAATGTTATTGAAAAAATCATACATAATGCCTGTAGATAAATAGTTTCAAAGTTTTAATCTGTATTGTTCATCCGTTTCAGACATCAGTGTTGATCAACATTAGAAACAGATTTAACTAAACAAAATGTTAAGCTCTTCTTGCGAAGAGATGACTCATCGCCACAATATTAATGTATTAGCTGCTTACCCAAAGGTGGCATAAATGTTTGAAATTTCATTTCATTGTGCAGTATTTAGCATTGCTGATGTCTGTGGAGCTGATTATTCAGTTACAAAAGTAATTTAAATAGTCATATAAATTTTATTTAAGCCTCTTTTTAGACAGTGCTAGATTACAAAAGAAGTACAAACCCGAAATCCTGCACAGAACTGAGCAGGTGGTTCTACAACAGCTAACTGAGATAAAAGAAGAAACTAGAGTGTGTGTATTGTTAACTTATGTTCATAAATTAAATTAAAACAAAGGTGTCTGGCCAGACAGCAAATCTGTTCACTGCTGTTACAGGCAGTCTGCGATACAATCTCATCATACTTCTGAGATTCGAGCTCAAACACAAAAGTATTAAATTGTTCTCAAACACTAGGCAGGAAAAATCATAAGAATGCTGTGTAAGGAGCAGAGCTGAGGTGATGCTGAAGGGAGAACTGATTCTTATCTGGAATTGAGGAGAGAGACAAGAACCACAGGGAATGGGATGAGCGCAGTGATAGAAATGGTGAAAAGAATTTCCCAGAAATTCATTATCTGAGTTGCTCTCCCGCCCTATCAGCTGGTTTCTCTTGCTTTACCTTTGCTTTCACTAGCAGCTTTGAGCCAGCTTTAGAATCCTCTGCAGCTAACAAGAGGGTTTTTTCCTTTATTTCCTAGTCTTTGTGTCTGCATCCTAAGGGAGAGAATAGGTACTTTTATGTTCTGCCTGCAGCATCTAACTTCCTCTTGTATAAACGAGTTTGATTCAGCGCCTGAGGGTCAGTTCAGTCTTCCTGCCAAAAAGACCCCTGAATTCAGAGGTGGGTGACCTTTTCTGATGAATGGTTTGCTTTGAGAAAGATACAGGCCTGGTCTTACCAAACATTGTAATTTGTAATTCAGAGCTGAATTTGGTAAGTAGCAGCAGTGAACTACAACCTACAGAAAACACTACAAAGGTGTTTCCCTCCAACATTTCCAAACCAAACAGGCTTAGTTTTCTAATGCTGGATTGCTTAGAGTCCCTTAAGGGCAGTTTGTGGGCATTTGGCACCAGCCCTACCAGGGAACAGAGCAGCTCATCCCTGAACTGTGCTGGAGACAGGCTGTGTAAGGATCCCACTCACCTCCTGTGGAGGCACATATTGCTTCTTGACTCTCCTGTGGTTCCAGGTCTGTGCTCCAAATGATCCCATAAATGAGAGGTGAGTATGGCCAGACACTCCCTCCAGTTAACTGCAGGTTGAAATAAAGTTATTTTCATGTAGTCCTGAGCCCACAGAGGTTATTTTTGGTTTGATCCCTTACTCGGAAGCTGTGCATCCGAGGCTGAGGCATATCCATTCCTTTTAGCAGGCTTTCAGCTCCTCAAGGGGATGGACATCAGTATGAGAAGCAAACCAGAGACATTAAATAAGGTCAAGGTGACCATACATAAGCGTTAGAGAGCACAATAATTAAAAATGATGAATGAAATAGTTTAAAGAATGTTAATTATAACCTACAGTACAGACACAGGATGGCCCTCGTAGCGTGGGCTGTGCAAAACTGTGTGAATATCTCTGGCAGCTGGGGGCAGGGGAGATGGGGAGGGAGCAGCAGGTACACTGACAAAGCAGCTTTTTCACTCTCATTTCAAAGAGGTGAAATTCCTGCTGTCCTTAGACTAACCAGTGTGGGGTGGGTGGGGGAGGAACAAAAAAAAAAAAAAAAAAAGAGAAATAGATTGCTTCCACAAATCAAGTGGGAAAAGACAAAGCTAAAAGTTAATAGAGTTACATATATTTTTTTAAAACCTAACGACAGTTAACAGACAACAACTGGAAATCTGGATTAAAATTATTTTCTTGCTAAGGTCCATTTATGGTCAATACTGAAGAACAAATTATTCAACCTAATGGTAAGTAGAGAAGTGTAACCTGTATTTAAAACAGGACTTGTTTGGACATCAGAGGTAGGAAACCAGGACTCTGAAGTATTATGTACTTGACTGTTTTATGTTAACAACTGTGGAGTCTGATTCTGCAAACACTAAAACCTGTGAGAGTGGAACTATTCTCCTGAACGCAATATATATGAGTACAGCAATATAGATTTAACATATATAATTATTGGAGTTTTGTCCCTGCTATAATTTTAAATGATTGATATCTGTTTTTAAATTTCTGTTTTAAACTGCAGGAATATACAGAGAAAATACATACTTATCTTGGACATGAAATACTGGTTGTGTTTTTTGCAATAAAAAGAGATTTTGTCCTTTTATACTGCAGCTTCATCAGATTTCTTTTCAAAAATCAAAATCTTGTTTGTTGTCAGAGATAGTTCTTAACTTTGCTTTTTAAAATTTATTCAGAAACCCCTCTGACACATAAGATAGAACACATGAAAGAAAGTCTTTCTCTTTTCTTTTCCCGCCCTCTTTTTTTTTTTTCTTTCAGAGAAGTAACATAAAATATGTGTGTGGTGTAAGAACGTGTGCTAAAGTTTCATGTTTCAGGTAATCTCCTTTAAAATAATGGGAGTCTAGATTGCATCAGTTAGTTTAAAAACTGCTATGCTATTGGTAGGAAGAAAATGGGATTTGAGCCAAAATTTGCCTGTGTTACTGCCAAAGTCTGTATCAGATTTAAGACACATGCTTCTGCAAGCTTCCATGAAGGTTGTGAAAAAAGTTTTCATACAGAGTTGGATTACAGCTCTCGGCTCCAAACACTGGCCACTACACTACCATCTTAAAAGCCTGCTGTAACACCGGGCAGAGAATCGAGCAGATTTCTTACATTCTCTGGACCACAGATGGATTTTGAATGTCTCCTTGTGTCCTGATGGAAGATATATTGACTTCATTAACTGGAATCCATACCTGATCGCTTGTGAGTGTGTGTGTGTACACATACAGATATAGATCTATTTAAAACCTTATCATGATTTTATCTCAAGTGTATCTAAGATCTGCTCTAAGAAATTACATTCTCTAGAGCAACTTACAATTGTTTTGAGCAGCTAAGAGACAGATATTTAGTCTCAGATGTTGGAATCCTTTGTGAGTTTATGAGAGAAAATCTGGAAGCTTTTCTGTGTTGGTGGTAGAGAAATGCCTTTTGAAAGAGACACTTCCAGCTCTACAACAGCAACTGCGCAGTAACCTGTGGATTTTAAACATCAGAATGTACAAACCGTGGGCAACTGTGAATATTTTCATAATTTCTTTTCTACATCTGCTGCAAGGATCTGACTATGAGAATGGTTCTGTAAAGGTAAGTGACCTTTATTTACTGTGATACTTAATAATACAAATTTCCAGAGTTAGCTGCATTTATTGTGCAAGGTGGTAGGTTTCATGTTTTGGTAATGGATTATAGTTTTTTTGTTTGGTGATGGTTTAGTTGCAGTGATGTTTAGCAGCCATAGAGGAAAATGAATCTAGAAGGAATTTAAATCCATATTCTCTGTTTAATATTTTATTACTTTTTTTACTAGTTATTAAGTACTTGTTGTATACTTTTTTTCTTGAGTTAAAATTTTAGTTTCAGTCATGGAAAATAAAAGAAAATTCTGAAAAAGAAGCATGAGTCAGAATATTTAGAATATTTGGTAAATACACTTTTTTATTTCAGGTATTTATAATTGCAGGAATTAGTATGCTGGCATTGAAATTTTCCCTGTAAGAGCATGTGTTCATCAGTTGTTCACTTGTTTGGCAGATACCAGAGAAACATTTTTCTTTTCCTTCATTAGAAAAAGTTATATAGGATTTTAAAATAAGCAGCAACTAGTAAATATAGAACACATTGCCTGGAAATTAACTTTTCTTTTGAATATAGTACATGAAACAAAACTTAATCTGAACTCTCACCATGAGAGCAGGATTTTTCAGATCTGGCTTTGAGACAATGTGAGAACATCCAGGACAATAATTTAGAAAAATCAGAACAAAAACTGGAACAAGTTTCTACATGTGCAGTCTGTCCAAAAATGATTAATTCACTGTGTGGTCCAGAACAAATTATTTGTTTTTCACTAGCAGAGCAAAACAAGCTAATATTTTTTTTCCACTTCAGAAAACCTCCTGCTTGCAAGCAATGGCCACACACTAGTCTGTGAGCCTGCTGCATGCTGACCTGTGCTTTAGGAAAGAAATGCTAAGTTGTGTGCCTAATTGCAGACTGCTGTTGCCAGCCCAGTAAGCCAGCAGTGTGTGCCTCGGGATGACTGATGCCTGCTGACTGCTCACAAGCTTTTAATTTACAACCTCAGCAATCAATTCTTTGAAGGCATTAGGACCAGAGTAACAAGCCTTGTTTAATACATTAACTTTGTGCACTGCATGACAAACCACCGGTTTTGTACCTGCAGGAATCACTTCATTTAAAGCAGAACATGCTTTCTAACACAGAACAGTAACCATTTCATAATTGGCAGGGGTGATAATTCTAGCCACATGTGGGATGCAAGTTTATTCAGCACAATAGTAAAACCACTAGAAAGCCCTTTCATTGTAAACTTTGAATCCATATCCACTTTGCCTTGAGTAAATGCAGGAGCTCTTCTTGCTAGCTTATACTGGTTTACAGTTCATTCACTGTGACAGATTGTCCATCCAACGTAGGTGCAATTGTGATTATTTTCACTGAAATTTGGTTACCACTGTCAAGCAGCCAGCTTAGCCACAGGCTACTGTTCTTGAAGCAACTCACAGAGCGTTTCCAAGATTATCTAAAAAGAATCTTACAGGTCAAACTCAAAAAGGTGTCACACTCAAAAAGGTATCACACTCAAATGCTGTATTTCACTTGCATTGGCTGCTAATTGCCAAAAAGAAAAGACTGCTTGTTCTGGCTCCTTTGGTATAGACAGAGGCTTTTGGCTAAACCATCTGTTTTTCTTTTAATGTTCCACATAGAGTGTTAGCTTTTTGGCTTCTTTTCTCCTCTATGACCTGTGGGCTTCTGTGTGTGTACACATGTGGAAATAGACCACAAAACGAGCTTCATTTTACAGTGTTGGATGGCACACAGGGTTATGATTATTTTTACCATTTACACCTCAAACTGAATTTGCAGTACACAGAAATGATGTATTGCATTCACATACCCTCGTTTTTAAGTTCTTTAAGATCAACAGCAACATTGCCTGGATAAAACCCACAGGGTCAGGATACAGCTTATACACAACTGATGAGACCTAGGAAGGGTTAAGCACCAGCAACCTGCTCTACCCCCTGTTATATGAATCCAAGTTAGGTGAGCTCTGCCCAGGACATCTGACATTTTAAAACTGTTTATGCTTCAGACCATCGGGTGACATCAGTGTGGTATCCTGCAAGAGTTGCAGGGGGATAAGGGTTTAAATTCTCTTTTTTTCCCCTTCAAATGTCCTGATTAAAGGCATGAATGTTAAAAGGCTTATGTACAAGCTGCTGTGACCCAGCATCTCCATGGCAGTTGGCTTTTCCTAACCCTTCAAAAACTCCATCCTCTTCTGAATCCCTTTTCCCCGCCATGTACATGTATTTCTCGCCTGTCGGAGCTCTTCCTTCCCCTCTCTATTCCCAACCTGTTCTACTCCCAGTACTTGGCCTGTGTTCCTTCACCTCCAGGACTCGGGGACTCAGTTTTCCAATTGGTCTCTTTTTTGTGCTATCCAAGTGTCATCCTCCTTCCCACTTGCTTCCTCCTGGATGGGGACATCCTTCTTCTGTCACAGGCCCTCAGGAGTTTTGTCCAAGTTCCTCAGAGGCAGCCCTAATGGACACTTTTGTTTCCCAGTCATATCTGACCATGGTTCCCCCTTCCCTTCTCCATCCATAGCTCCCTTTATTATCCCTGTGGTTTTAACTACCCCAACTTCCCTTTCCTGACCCATTTCTTGTCCTGATCTCCAAAGATGATCTCAGCCTCCTTGGCCAGGCCTTGCCCTCCTCCATGAGTATTCATTTCCTTCCCTCCCACAGGCAAATCCAGCAGCTTCCTCTCCCTGGATGCCAGACCCCGTGGCCTGAGGGGGAAGAAGGGCAGGTCCTGTGCTCTCAGCCCCATAGGCTGGACCTGCACCCACGGCTGGCCTGCACCCAGGTCAGGTTCTGCTCCCGAATGGAACCCGCACTGGACCTGACTGCTGCAAAGCCCTGGCAGGGCGATGTGGACTTATTTCAAAGATAGCAGTGTACACATGAGAGGCAAAAAAAAAGGTTCCTCAGGTGTCCAAAATTCACATCTGTGATTCACAGTAGGGAAATAGAAAACTTTTTGGCACAGATAAAGGGGGAGCTTCATCCTCCACTGCGGTCAAACCATTTTGACAGAGAAAGCAAAAAAATTATTAAAATAATTTTGAGGCAGACATCTGGTATGGAAAGTTTCAGCCTGAACATCAAATGTCTGCCAGTCAGAAGCACAACAGGAGCACAGGCTCATTGTGGGAAGCAGTGGACAGCCTCAGACAGGAGCAGCACAGCCACACAGGTGTCCAGCAGGACTTGGCTCCAGAGCTGATCTGATGTCAAGGGTGGCCCTTGCCTTCCAGTGGCTTGGTTCAGGATGCCAACCTAATATATGAAGTCCTCATGGAAGAATTAGATTTCCACATGGGTTTTCTGAAGACTGAGAATTATTTTTTTTTAAGTTTTTTTTTATCAGGAAATGCTTTAAAAATTCCTTATTGAAGTTCTTGTCCCAACAGTCTCCAACGTTTTGGAACCTCTCAGCTAGAGAACCGCAAATTTCACTGTCTCTCCTTCTGTCTCTCCCCCTCAAATTTTTCCTCTCCTAGAGCAGAAACAGACATAAACTACTTTTTCCAGAATTTTAAAATTAGATGTGAAGAGCTATGTCCTATATTCATCAGAGCTAAGGCAAAATTTTTGCCAAGAAAAGCCAACGATCCATCAGAGCTGCTTCTGCCTTCCAACAAAAAAAGTGCCTCTCTAATGAGGCAGCAAGTTTTGATCTCGGAGGATTAAAATCTCATTGCTTTCCTCCTCAATTCTGCTGCTTCACATTATTAATAAAGCATTGGGGGACAGGCAAGAGAAAGGAACAACCGGTCACTTCCAAGTTAAACAGACTCAGAGCCTTTTCCTTTTGCAGAGGTGTTCTCCCCATGTTGAATCCTCCTTTGGTTTTGTTAGAGAGAAACCCACAGGGGATAGGCCTGAGGACTGTGCCTGAACTATGAAGCTGCTTTCTGGTCAAAAGACCAAGGGGTCAGGTGGGCTTAGCTGGGAGGTAAACATGACTGCTCTCTGCTACATGCACTCCTTTTCCACAGCTAAATCTTTTCTACTCCTGCACTAAACTTTGTTCAAGCCTCCAGTGGTCGCTCTTGCTCAAACAGATCTTTATCTCCTACTGTCCCTGTGAACTGCACAGAGTGGGAAGCCACTCTCCAAACACAGCTGGTACATAGTCCTTGCCCACTGGGGAGAGGGAAGCAGCACCTCCCCACCCTCCTGGGCCCTGGACCACCTAAGTGGAGAATGCCTTGCCCTTGGGAAAGCATGGAAATACTGGAGAGCCATCACACCAGAGGCAGAAGAAATCAGGAAGCTCTTTACATCTCCGGTCCGAGAGCCAGCTGCAGTCTGTCTGTCTGTACAACTGAAACAGAGCTCTGTGAGGAAACCTGAGCAGCAGAGCTGGCTGTAGCTTTTGTCTCTGTAATTATAACTGACACTGGTTTTCAGATAGATCTTCACAGCTTTCTACAATCTGCTTGCAAATGCTGCTCAGTTTCTAGAACAGTTAGATTCTAACAGTCTTCTGTGCCATGGGATCTCTTCCTCAAAGGCAACTCCTGAAATTCCAGCAAATTGCTCAACTGCTAGAAAAAGCAACTTGAAATGTCATTGGGAACAATTCCTCTGTTTAAACTGGGCTTTTCATCCTCAAATCCAGCTTCCTTTCAAAGTTAGGAGACACTTCTAAACAAATATTATGAGATTGTGGTTTTCAGAAGTATTTCATTCTCCCAGTTTTGTCTGCTGCTTTTGATTCTCTGTGATTATCATCTCTGATAGGCACAATGAGCCAAAAATGTGTGAAAATATACTTACAGCATTCCTGCAGAAATGATTGTGTTCTTCTTTCAGAAGTGAGAAGCTATCAGGGAAGTTGTGAGGAAAGCCAATTTGTTCTGACTTATCTGCTACTGTCTTGACAAGGTGCACTGAAGGCAAACAGAACAATCCTGTATTGTTTTCATGCCACAGAGCATCCGTCCTTGGTTCTTATCAATTTGGAAAGGCAACTACTAACACACTGCTACTTTATCAAGAACAGTTCCCACTCATGAGAAAGAGCAAAAAAATCCCTCCCAGCTGCTGATCCAATCCAGTCCATCTCAGCTAGGATTTCAATGTCTGAGGACAGAGCAGAGCTTGGAAAAGTACACCAGGCTGTATAGATTATTCAGATGCAGCATTTGAGAAACCAAATTATCAGCTGTTTGAAATTAAGCACTAATTAAACTTTGCCATCAGTTGTAGCTCACATCTGAAAGTCTGTGAAACCAAGGGGAGGCAAGAAGGCAGGTTCAGAGGGCAGTGGGCTATCTTTTTGGTAATTAGTTGTCTGAAAGCAACCAAAACAAGCCATCAGCTGAGGCTCAGCAAGTGTTGCTTGTTTCTGTTTTCTGCAGTCTACTGGTGCTTTCTCCCCACAGGCATTTGTCTTGTTTATAACCAATGGTGCGGTGGTATCAATGTAGGCACCCACAGGGGGCAAGCAGAGAAAAGATCTGCCTGAAAAGAGGAAAGAAAAACTGGTGCAAACTCTGGCTGGTGAGACCTCTGCATGGTGTCTGCAGTTTTCATTCTGATCAACACTGCTGCTATTCCAGACAAGGTTTACTTGTGTCTTATCTCCTGGGGACACCATACTGGCATTTGGGAAAAATAAATAAGGTACAGTTGTTGTAGGTGATAACTCATTTATTCTAATTCCCACTAAAATACTTGTACGATATATTTTATCGTTTTCACACAGTGGGATCTGTGATTCTTTTAGGCCTTTCTCTTAGGGCAAGTAAGTCCAGTTACAAAACTGGCTTTTGCCCTTTCTTGGACTTGGCTTTGAGACTGTACTGCTGAGGGGGGAAAATGACCTGAGCGATGCTGCTGCTGGGAAGTAAATCTGATATGGTAACTTTCCTACAGAAACATTTATTCCTGAGAAATTTCTTATCCCTTTCACTATGTGCCATTCCCTTATCTACTTCTCCACCTGCTTCCTACCTCCACAGCATGCTGTGCAATTCATAATACATCTTGCTGGCATTTGAGGAATGCAAACAAAATGCTGAGTGCCCCCACTACAGCTGCACAGACCCCCTTTGCCTGTGGGAAGACCAAACAGAATTTTTTTTTTAACATCCTGGCGAAAGAGTGATACATGGGCTTCTGTACCAATGAACAGCAGAACAACTGCACAGGCTATTTTAGCTTTCTTGCATTAAGAAAAGTTCAATAAAATATCTCTCTTTGTGAAGGACAACTGAGTATTTTTTATGGTTTTTGCCCAAATGCGAGTTAAGGTGTGTGAGCACTCAGCTGGTGGTAGGACGCCATCTAGGGTCCTTCTGCTTCCACAAAGCCGTACCGAGCACAAACAATGTGGAGCTGGACTCGTGGATTTGGCAATCCAGTGTGGGCACCACCTGAATGGGTTTGGGAAGGGGTGACCACCTTGCTCACTGTCAGGATGGGATTGCCTGAGCCATGCTTTCATGGGAATCAGGCTGTGCTGGGTTTGACAGCTCACGGTCACCGGCTGCACTGTGGTCACTGCGTGAGTGCAGCTGGGGCGGGAATTCTATTTGAGTCACCATGAATTGCTAAAAAGTTGCATCATGTTACTATATCATATGTCACTCTGCACACAGAGAATGTGCCACAAAGACAGGCAAAACTTTTCACTTTAATTAGCAGCATGACTCAGAAACCATGTTAGGTTACTTTTCTGAATTGCTAGGGAAATATTACTCAAGAAAAACTACAATTCCAGGAAAATGTGTGCGTGTGATTGGGGTAACATAAGTTCATTCAGTGCTGGCAATGGCTTTGCTTTGTGAGTGACATTTTGAAACCCAGCTGTCCAATTGGCTACTCATACGTCCAAAACATTTATTAAAGTGTCTTGGGGAAAACCCAAAAACCAATGAAAGCACTAACTGAAGGACCCTTCATCACATTAAATAATATTTTCAAACATTAAAAGAACACATAGTCATCTGATTTCATGCAGGTCTCTGTTACTGAGCCATTCCAAACTCACTCTCCAAACCCCAGTGACTTCCAAAGAATGGGCAAATATCAAGAGACAGTGACTACAGTCTGGACATGCTCTTTGTAAACACATTTAATATGCTATTTTTGATGTGTGCACCCTGTCATAGTGTTGGGCCAGCACCTAACCTGGTGTACAATGAAGTGATAATGTTCTAGCTGAGCTCTGTCTTGAGCAGCACATCTGCCTCAACACATTGCAGCAATTGAAGACATCTGAACAAACTTATAAGCAGAAGCTCAGAAAATGTACTGTAAGACTCCCAAAGCTGTCAGCAGAATTTAGGATATATCAGTGAGTTACCACACTGGACATTTATGACAAATCATCTGTGTTTTTTCATTTACCAAATGAATGTACTTTGCCTGATCACTGTAGGAGGGACCTAAAGGTAAACTCTCAATGTAGTTGACTAGGCTTGAACGGGAAGAAAATCCATACCTTAGCAGACCAACCCTTTTCTTTCGTATACTATCGGAAACAAGGTGACCCCCATGGCAGGGAGAAATGGTGCAGCTGACTCCAACGATATCAGAAGGCTACTTAATTACTTTATTATACTATGTTATATTACACTATATTACACTATATTACACTGAATCTAAAGTGAATCTGCACAGGCACCCAACTCAACTCCACTGCACAGCATCTCATGACTGTCAGCCAACAGTCCCAACACACACAGGATTCAATTGGTCAGTGAATCAAAACACTCACACCAGAATCCAGTTACCAATTTCCTTCAGGCAAACAATCTTCCACAATGCATTCCACTTTGAACAACAAGAGGAGCAGCAATTGAGATAAGAATTGTTTTTTCTTTCTCTGAGGTTCAGAGAATGTGAATCCCAGAACTATCCTTGGGAAGTGGTGCCTTGCTTTTCTCTGTGAAGAGAAATGTGGCCACAATATACCACTCCAGCTTTTCCATTACTGCCAGCAAACTGATGCACAGTGGATGCTGTTACCTTCAAAATCACAATTGGAGGATGTTTCCTATGAGAGCCAAAAGACCTGGCTGTGGGAAGAAGCATCTATTTAATGAGAGTGACAAAGCTGATAGTCAAAATGTTTACTGGCTGAAAAAAAAAAAAAAAGTGCCTCATTTTGGTGTAAAGATCTAACTGGCTTGAAGTTTATAGTTCAGAGAGGTATTTTGATAAAATACTATGAGTCTCTGCTTTGGACATAAAAGATTATATGAAATATTCTGAGATTCGTGCTTCCACAAAAACATGTCCAGTTCTGATGTTTTCAGTTATTTGCTTTCAATATTTTGGTTTATTCAAGAGAGAATACAGCAACCAAAATATCTCATCTCCAAGGATTTTTATAATGTAAGCATGCTACTAAAGTGCAAGAAGTCTGATTTGTTTGCTGTAACACCACAAAAGATCTATTCTAGTTCAAAAGGCCATTCAAAATATAAAACAGCTGTTCTCTTGAAGGCCCAGAGCAGTTAATATGATTTACTTGTGAAAACATATCATCTTCAGCTAAAGTAGGAGCTGTTTTATCATCACCTTGGCCACCAAGTTTAGGAAATGAGTAATTAGGTCTCCTCCTTCGGTGGAAGTTAAACTGGAGACCAAGAAGACAGACTCTCAAGGAGGAGTGTCTGGAGGAAGCTTTTTACCACATTGAACATGAGGTGGAGCTTCCTCCTCCTCTGGTGTTGTGTCTCAGTCAGATGATGTGCTGGCAGGGTTTTAGCAGAAGAGGCCCTCAAACATCACAAATGTTATCAGTGAGAAATGTCTCAGGTCAATGTCCCCCTGTCAGCCCTTTGCCACCTTGTACAACACCTGGCCAGACTGTAAGTTTGACCATTTCTTGTTCCTCCCAAACCCACAAGTGACATATCTGTCAGTCCTTCTTTGTGTGCTCTGGCTCAGTGTAGAACTCTGCAGTGCTCTTCCTAGAGGCCAGGGCTCTGTGCAGTTTCTCTTCCAGCAGCCATGGCACAGGACTTCAGGGTGGAGTGCTGTGATCACAGCCATCCTTTCCCGAGAGGATGCACAGCCAAGGCCGCACTCTCTAACTCTTAAGGCAGACTGCAGAGAGGTTTTGCACAGATTGTGGGTGAGGGAAGAGAAATTTTCCTGTGCCTGTTCTTCAGTCCTTGAGCTTTTACAGGGAAGAAGTTCCATCCCTTTGTGTATTTTTTTTGCTATACGTTTGGACAATATAGCTGTATGCTTTCAATACAGCTCTCACTGGAGAAAAAACCCTTTTTAAAAAGTGACAGCTGGAAATTTGTCTCACAGGGCCCAAACTTGTCCCCACTATAAACAGAATGCCCCTTCAAGTTATTAATGTTGTAACTGTGATGATCAAATGAATGTTCAGTCTGGACAAGGCAGTGCACTGAGAGAGATGAAACATTTTTAGAAAAGATTTGAGTATTTGTTTATAATATTTTGAAGGTGAAGTATTGCATGCTGCTGAAATTTCATCCATGCTTTTGAGATAACAAAGACTGTAATAGCCATTTAAATATCCCATAACAAGCCCATCATGTTTCAGAGAATAATTTTAGTAGGAAGTCAAAATATCTAATTGTTTTGTCTCTCTATGGTCATGTTCGCTATATTTAAAAATAGCTTATTTGTGCACTAATAATGTACAATGATGCTTCCAGAGGGAACACAGCCAGAGATGCAACTTCATATATCAGAAGTTCACAGCTGACAGAGAATCAAAAGTATGATTTTACTGAAGCTGTTGAAAAGTAAACGCTCTTTCTCCCCTTGGAAATGAAATACAAAGTGATGATAAAATTACTGCATGCTAATATGGGTCAGACATGCGGCAGAGTTAGATGCCTCATGATGGATATTTATGGGGTGCTGCAGTTGCTTGTTGATAGGGCAGTTAGTCACTCCTCCAAGCCTCATATTTTCAATCTGCAGAAGATTCTCTCACTATTTTATTACCTGTTACGCAACATCCCAAGGATACAAGATGCTGTATTATATATAACAATATTTGTTATGATAAAATTTGGCAATGGTTGAACCCCTGCTACCTAAAAATCATGGCTCATCACTCTGAGTGATATCTTCTGTGTTTCCTTGGTACTCCTTTGGATGAGTGCCTTCCTCTCTTTTCTTGTATATTTTGCTTTGGCTATAGGCACCAGGTTAGGTATCATCTCTTCATTTCATGTTTTTACCTGACTCCAAACTGATAGGAGACACAATAATGCTAAAAGTACTACTAAAAATGGTGAAAACCTAATAATAAAAAAATAAACCTAATAATGAAGAATCAAAAGATTTCTTCTTACTGCAAAAACTCCACACAAGCTTGTCATTCTTACCAGGAAAATGTAGTTCTTTGTGTCGGTGTCATAATGGCAGGAGCTGCTTGGCATTGTCCTGCCAAGAGAGAACCAAACTTTTCTGTGGGAACTCTCTTGCAGTTCCTTGGCCACATCAGTTCACAGTCTGTGTGCTGGGAGCCACAGCATGGCTGGGCAACTGCACCATGGCTTTGAGGCAGGGAATGGAATGCTTTTTTTCTGCCAGTGCTGGCCTTTAGCCAGTCCCGGTCCTTCTGACCCTGGTGCAGTTGCACTTCCTGGGTGGTTGTATTTGTGTACCTCATAAATTGCTTGTGCTTTAGATTAGGAGAGGTTATTTAATCTCATTTGACTATTCTCAGCTGAGTGGGATTCAGGTCTCCTCACTACAGCTAAGCTGGTGATCTGCCAATTCATCCTTCAGCATCAGCGGAGAGGAAGAGGCATTTTGGAGGCACAGCTAATTCAACAGGCTTTAGAATGGGATGAGTGTTCACCCAGTGAACATTTTTCTCCTATTTTTCTCCACTGTCTATGAGAGGAGTCTCAAATAGTTCATATTCAGTCAGGTGAATATAATCATAGAATCAGATTATTTTTTATTTTTGATAATTGTGGGGTGGCAGAGAACTGTGGGCACTCTATCTCCACAAGATGAGCCTGCAACTATAATCAGTTTATACACTATGGTAAAATCACCTTGGGGAATGCATCAGGGAAGAGAAAAGGAGGTTGATTTCAGGTGTAGCATACATAGGAGCAAAATTCCTTGGTATTTTCTTCTGGTGATGAATCATCTACCTAGTATTTAAACTGGTTTGAATCTAGTTCTGAGATTAGCCTTCAGGCAGCACTGGAACAGGGAGAATTCACCTTCTGGTGGCATCAAGTCTTTGTCTTCTACTTAACTTCTCTTGAACTGAATGCAGTTGCTACAGCTGTATAAAGCACACAATGCTGGCATAAAGGTTATAAATGTCCTCACACGCTGCCAGTACTGTTCAGGTGCCCTCATTTTGAGACAAAACTTCCACCCCCCAGATTGGTTAATTTTGAAAGCTTTAGTCTGACCTTATCTAAAGCCTGTTTGGCCAAGTTTGTGATACAATGGCTTTAAGAGAATCATCACTGTGCTATGCAGCTACAATCTGCTTTCAGCTGGCAAGATAAATCTGTTACCTTCTTTCTATTCCTTAGCTGCTGAAAGGATGGATCATAAAACAGTGCAAGGTTATCGAGAGGTTCCTTAATCATTTGTCCTGCCCCCAGACACAGTGGTAATGCTGAAAATTTCCATTGGTATTTATGCAGCACTTGCCATGACAGTGTCTGTGACCCTAACTCAGAAAAACATTCCTTATCAGAAGAATTCTTACACGTGTTTAGCTTTAAGCAGAGGTTTATGTCCTACTGTAGAGAAAGACTGTGAGGCTGGGGCTTAAGAAAAGTAATCATGTGTAAAACTTTCAGGATATATTTCCTGGGTCTCTGAGCATGCTTGAGTACAGAGTGAAATGTAGACAGACTGAGTAAAATATAGATTTCTATCAATTTTTATTTTTGCCTTCCCATGCACACAAAGTATTATTCATCTGCATCGATGCAGATCATTCATGCATCTGTTTTCTTAAATACAACCTCATTTGTTTTTGCGCTATAAGTCCTCAAATAAATTCAGGACCTTAGCAGGCCTTTTTTTTACTGTTGTACTCCACATCTTTACTCTGTTGCTCAAAATACGTCCAGGAGGTCTTGAAACACATCATTAATGCTGCTGAAGAGAGCAGCACACGCCAAGGAAAAAAAAAAAAGGAGGTCTGCAAATGTGTGTTCTGCTGGCTTTCTTAGACATAATTTTGCTTTATTTTTCCTAAGCAGGAAATCTAGGAGCTTGTCAAGGGTGGAGGAGAGATGCAAACTGGAGAGCTGCAGCCCCTGATAGGGTATGGTCAATACTAACGCAAGAAAGAGCCCAGTTTGAACAGGGCAGGCTGCCTGTGGGATTGTGCATTTGTATGACATGATGCATAAGCCAAACATTGGACTAGCATAAATCAGTGGGGAAATAAACTCAGTGGCTGATTTTAGTCAGTATCCAAGGTGGGAAAGGCCACTGAATGTATCACTGCTTTTTCTCTTGTTCCTTTCCAGTGCTGACTACTTTTAGGGTTTTTCTGGCCTCTGAGATTACTGGGAAGAAAATAGATAGCCCATTATGGTTTCTTTTGGAAGGACAAGGGTTGTAATTATCCAAAAATCACAATGCTAACTCGCGTTATCATTTCCTGATGATTGTTCGTAGCCAAAATAGAGGAAAACAGATATTCCTCTTTGAATATAAGAGTAATTTTGGAACATATGAGAGGTCAGTGTTTTGAAAAACATGTGACTTCAGTAAAATAGAAATCTGGTTTTTATTTCGGGGTATGGGATCCATTTTTAGATAAGGTACTTAGAAAAATTACAACATAAAGCTGAGGAGATAAGAATGAACTACTTAAACCTGCTACTTTGATATTTGTTATTCATAAATTCTACTCAAATATTTCTCACAGGGAATAGCATTACGTCTCTGGTGAACTATGGGCTGTACATTGATGGGTACTGAAAGTTTAGGACATCTGGAGCTTTCCAGTGATATGGCTCCACAGGTAATTTTTTCATTTTGAGAGCATGGAAATGACATTGCCATGGTCCTTTCCCAAAGACCCCTTTGGGAATTTAATTTGTTTTTCTCTTAACTCTTAATGCATATTTTAAGGTTTTTGGGGCTGGAGTTCATGATTTTGCTCCCTATGTGTGCCATGCCAAGTGCAGTGAAGTTCTGCTCCACATCTTGGTTGCAACCACTGCAACCAACAACTTCCACAATGGTGACAGCTCACCTCAGCTGACTACTAAAATCTGTGTCAATGGGAAGGAAAGTTGGATGAGGGCATGGAAGGGGAAAAAATGGATGTTCCTCTGGACTAGGAGGCTGAGCACCTCAGCCTGACATAAGTTTCACTAGACTCCCTCCTAGCAGAATTATGGGGAAAGCAGTGAAAATAAATAACATAAAAGCACAGTGGGATCCAAGCAGTTCAAGATGTTGAGAGCAGAGTGGAGAATGGGAATGGAACCTCGAAGGAAGGAATGTAGTCATCAGGGAAAGACTGAAAAAGGGAGGTAGGGATATCTGCAAAGCGGGAAACAGCATGTGCAGATGACTACAGTCAGGGGAAGCAGTCAATGGTTCTAGATCTCTTCTGCTTTTCGTGAGGAGCTGGATCTCCCAGAAATGTCGGTGAAATGTCAGTCTGACATCTATGTATCTTTCCTCTGCTCTGTGGCTGAGTGAAGAGCCTCCCTCCTGTTCAAATGCTAGTTTTAACTGCTTTCCACTTGCTATCAAAGTGAGAGGGCATAAAGTCCTAAATCAAATGACAGGAAAGTTTGGGACTCTGTTGAATCTAACACCATCCTCCAGTTTCATATTTTGAAAGATTTATTCACATTTCTGCCCAAAGCTGCACTCTTCTAAGTAGGTCTTCTCAGTCAGCCAGAGTATGTCTGTATCGAAACAGAGCTTGAATTTAAACAGCAGTAAATGAAAGAAGTCACCAGACCTGTGTGGTGCCCTATGGCACTTCACCCATGGCATTATCTGAGACTGTAAGAGGTTCTGTGTTTTTATTTGGTGCTGTCCTTTTCAAAATAGTATGACCAGAAATGAATGCTTTGGAAAGATTTCATGACAATTATCTATTTGGTGCAGCTGGGCTGTAGGAAGAGGACGGCCAGCAGGAGCAGTTCAGGCTGTAGGGCTTTGTCATGCTGATGGAGCTGATGCATCTTCTGCACTGTTCATTTTTTAAGCTTTTACTTTTGAATGCTTTTAGGTTGTGGGCAGCCACCTCTGTGGTCAATATGTGTTACAGTGAGGATGTCTTTCTGGTGGCTTATCTAGCAAGCATTTAGAACAAGGTTTTAGATAAGAGCATTGTAGTAGTCTCAAATAGATCAAAAGAAACACATAAGGGGCTTTTCACTGTTCCTGTTTTGACATTTAGCAAGATTGGCACAAAATTTGGTGCTTCTCTTCACATGTTTTATTCCCCAGATAGCTGAGCTATGTTTGAGTACCATACTGATACCTCTTGTGATCTGGTAAGCCTGGCCTTGCTGGTCATCCAAAAAAAAAAAGACTTTCAGTGTGATTTCAAAAGAATCATGCTCTAAAGTGTCTGTATTCCTCTGTCTTTGCTACAGAAGGAGCTCAGGGCAACCAGCTCACAAACAAAATAGATGTCCCCAAGAGGTTCAGACCTCCCATAGACACCAGCAGTGCCTTCAGCTCACCCTCTTGCCTGGTGTCAGCAATGCTCAGAGGCAAAGACCATACTTTATCTCTGTAGTGCCGTTGTTATGGGAAAGAGTGCCAGAAAATTCTGTACTGGATAGGGAATCCTGTGAAGAAGTTAAAAAGTCAGCTGTGAAATGTGTTCCCTCTGGGAAGAAGTCAAATATAAGAAGCAGGAATACAATTATTCTTGTGTTATCATGGTAGGCAACCGGCAATCCCATCAAGCTGCAGAGTTTGGATAGGTGTTAGGAAACATGATGAGAGAAGGGGCGACAGATTGACTTCAGGGCTGAATAGCTTAGGCAAGTTCATATTTTGCTCATCTAATAATCAGGTCGTGGTTTAGTGGTGAACACAGTGGTGGTGTTGGGTTGATGGTTGGACTTGATGATCTTAGAGGTCTTTTCCAACCTTAACAATTCTATGATTAATAAAACCTCCTGATACAGGAGTAAGGGAAATTGAGAAGCTAGTCATCCCAAACTGCTGACTCTTACAAGAAGTGGAGGGATATATCTTCCAAGTTCCAGAATGCTATCATCTCATTTTACAGGTTCTCTGTAAATTAAGTCTAGTTTAGAAGACTGGATGCTGCTTCAGCTAGAACATTCTTTTGTACCGCAAAGAGAGAGGAAAAAAGTTAATGCTTAATAGAGTTCAGTTTTGATGTCTTTGGTCCCATTACCATGCCAGTTCTGGTCCTACACTTGCATGTTTTGCAAGACCAAGGAGACAGTTTGTGAATGGGAGTGAATGGGGACATAAGCTGTGGTTCTTAGAACAAATAAGTCTTGACACATTGACCTCAAGCTGAATTTCAGCTTTCCTGGATCAGCAAAATTCTGGGTATCTTGTTTGCAAAACTGTCTAGAAATTCAGTTACTGGTGCTAAGTATTCACATTCCTTCTGAGCTATTTGTTCATAAGTATTGAGATGGGGTTTCTAGTTTTTACCACATATGAAATGCATGAGAAATCATTCACCTATGAAGCAGCCATCTCTATAATGAAATATGGCAACTTGCTAAAGCACAATATAATGTTCTGTACAGGCATAAAAGGAGAGCAAACAACTTTTTCTGAGTTAACTACTTAAGGAATTTTAGGTCAGTGAAAGGTAATTACCCAAAAATTAACTTGGCCCATGTGTACAGGCTAACATCTGTACTGTTGCAAACTAAATGCCACAGATGTCTTTATAACAAGTAACAGATGCACTCAGTGCTTGGATTTCAGATCTCATCTAAAAATCTTCCTGTTATAGGTGGCCCTTTCCCTCACTCCTTCCCCAGCCCTACACAGAGCACTTGCTTGCTACTGTTTCAGACTGCTGTCTGCTACACACCTCATTGACGGCCTCTTGTACTACAGCTTTGCTTTAAAGAGATGGAACTTTATTCACGACAGCTGGCACTACAGCCCTTTGTTTGCAAGTAAAAAATACAGTTCACTGTATGACCAGAGAGTACAGCTGAGAGAGCACCAGCCCAGTGCAACATAGACATTTACAAAGATAACCCCTTACTTGTGTTGGAGACTGTCTTCAGCAGATCTGGTGAGTCAGTGGAAATAAATACTCAGTGCCTTGATAAAGGCACAAACACATATGTCAGAAAGCAGCAGCCAAAGAAAGCACCATTGTTACAGGGTGCTGGGCAATATGAAGTGTTAAAAAGCTCTTTTTAAAGTGAATATTAACTTCAAACTGATGGAACAGGTCTTCCTAGGGTGCTTTCTCCAATGGAAGCAGAGTGGTCATGAACATCACACAGTAGAAAATGTAATGACTGCTAATGCTGCTGCAGAGCCACAGCTCTGGTGCTGGACATGGGCAGGACACAAGTGTAGTCACAATGGGAGATGGCAGATGCATCCTGCACTTTGCAGCATGTTGGATGGTGTGCTTGCTTGCCCTATGGATGGGCCCTTGCACTTTGTGCAGCTTCCAGCTGTCTCACCCAACCCTGCAGTGGTGTCTCTTGGCTGGAAGCAGAGTTTTGGCACCCGAGGTGGCTTGTTGCAGAGGCACATGGGCTGGGCTCACCAGCTGAACTGATTCAGGTTACTTCTAGGGTGACCTGGGATTCACTCTGGCACCACTGGCCAGCTCAGGCACTGCAGTGATGTGACCAGTGTCTACCAGGGACACAGTAAAGCCTGCATCTGTCAAATAGTTCTGAGGGCTGTGATGAAGAGGGTGAAGAAGTGGGCATCTCCCCTTCCCAATCTATGTGGGCACAAATCCTGCAGATAAGTCTGGTGCTGGGCACTCTCAGAGCCTGGGACAGCTCTGTGTGCTGCTGTTTTCCCAGGCACACTCAGATGTCCTCAGTAATGTGCTGCCCTTTGGTGCAAGTGCTCCACGTGCTGCACTGGGGATGGGCTGTAAAGTACTGCCTTTCTGACCTCCCCCTTTCCTTCCAGAGGACATCTCTGTCAGCACTGGAGCGGTCAGAACAGCAGATCAGGAGAGCATCCAGCCTGGAAGAGCTGCTTCACATCACTCACTCTGAGGACTGGAAGCTGTGGAAATGCAGGCTAAAGCTGAAGAGCCTGGCCAACCTAGACTCCCGCTCTGCTTCACATCGCTCTACCAGATTTGCTGCTGCTTTCTATGATATTGACACACTGAAAGGTAGGTGCAGGTTTGCGGCCAAGCCTGATCTCAGCTTCAAGGCCCCTCCCTGATTCTTGTGCAGTAAACTGTGAAGGAGGTAAGGGATTTCCTAGAATATACCCCTACTAGAAACAACTAATTTCTGGACAATTAGTTTGTATGAAAAAGTGTCAGACCACAGCCTGAGTACACCTCCCTGTTCTGTGGCCAAACCAGGCTTATTTTCTCTGCATACTCTCCAAAGGGAAGATGTACCCTTCAGGGATTTGTCAGTGCACAAAACAAAGAGAAGTCAATGTACAAAAACCAGGTCAGATGACTGGATGAGGGGCTGGAGAGCAGCATTGTGCTACATCTCAGAACTTGCTTGCAGGCAGAAATCAATAAACTTTACTGCAGGCATAGAAATCCCTTTTTTTATTAGGTGTGCTCTGATACAAGGCACTGCACCAGCAGCAGTGTCTGTGCGAGAATTGAGAGAAAGAAGGCGTTGCCCTAACCTTGATCTGTTTGAGAAAGTTTCTCTAGAGAAAAGAAGACCTCGAGGCAACCAACCAGAAACTAAAAGTGGAGAATCACAACCCACTCCTTCCATCTGGAGCAAATATGAATATTGCTCCTTGTAGCTGTGATGCTCAAGAGGTATTACATATTCATGGATGAAAAAACAAAGGATCAGTTACTATATTTTGGTCCAGCAAATGGACATCCTACAGCAAAGCTAAACTGTAGCCTAATGAAGGACAGGCTGAGATAATCTTTGTTGTCTTTATCCTGCTGTGATATTATCATATCACTTTCCTTTTGGGAAATCAAATATTACTGATCCTGTTCCAATTCCACTTTTACAACAACCCCAGCCACATTCACACACCATTACTCAGCTAAATTAAGTCTGAACAAAGGCTTTAAATTGCTTCTCTGAGCCACAACACAGAAATGTGTATGCAAGTGCCTGTCTGAAGAGGATTTTCATATCACAGGCATGGCTTTACACTTTTCACAGAAATTTTGTACAGAAAAAAAGTTAAAACAAATACACACATGAAGAACAATTAAGACAGCTTTTAATAGTGATAAATATTTTGCTTACATACCCTTGTAATTCTACTCAAAAACTTTAAAAATCCATAGAGTTATTAGAAGTACCCAGAGTAAAGTTGTGTAGTCCTCTACTCACTGTTGCTCATTTAGTGAACACCAACATTTCTGCAAAACTAAAGCATCCCTTTTATCAAAACAGCATGACAAAAGGAGATGTTATTAAATGTTACTGAGGCAGGGAACATTGAAACGGGCATTTTTCAATGCAGAATAGTGTAACTCAATATTTATAGCATAAATAATGTTCAGATAATAAGGTCACTACGACATTTAGTGTGCTGTGAATTATTTGAGATGGTCACAGGACTGGAGCACCTCTCCTATGAAGTCAGGCTAAGAGTTGGGGCTGTTCAGCCTGGAGAAGAGAAGGCTCCACGGAGATCTAATTGCAGCCTTCCAGTATCCAAGAGGGAGCTGAAAGACAGCTGGAGAGGGACTTTTCCAAAGGGCATGTAGTGAAGCTAAGAGAGGGTAAGTTTAGATTAGATATTGGGAAGACACTAGAGCAGGTTGCCCAGAGAAGCTGTGGATGACACATCCCTGGAAGGGTTCAGGGCCTGGCTGGACTGAGTACTGAGCATCCTGGTCTAGAGGAAGGTGTTCCTGCCCACAGCAGAGGGGTTGGAGTTAGATGATCTTTAAGGTCCCTTCCCAACTAAACTGTTCTGTGGTTCTATTTTACTGTGGTCACATTGATAAAGTTTTCTGTTTGGAACAGCTATTAAGTTGCTTGCTTGCTATTTTCCCTTTGAAAGTCTAAATTCAGACACAGAGATGTCAGCTTTCTCATTAAAAGTCAAGGTGCTGAAATTCAAGTTAAATCAACCCATTGGGGCAGGCCATTCTTCCATTCAAAGTGGAATTATCCCAGGACAGCAAGTACTTTTGTTCTAATACATTAATGTGTTCAAGGTACTAAAGCTCCTTTTTAAAAAACCACAAGCCCATAAACATGTATTTCTTTCCCACACCCTTTCCAGTCATTAAACAGTGACCTTTCTGCCAAGTGCATCTGTTTTGTTTTAATAAAATGTTTTGATGAGTACAATGACTTATCATTGTTTCACTAGAGTATCTTCCACAGCACTCCAAATGCCATCAGGGGAAAATTCGGGACTTTGTTCCTCCTTTCTAAAGCTTTAACAATGAATTCACTGAAAGTTTGTGTCACTTGCTGTAACCACAGCCTCCCCTGAGCTGCTCAGTCACTAAGGACTGCAGCACTTTCAAGATGGAGACTATCACAGACAAATTTCTCAGAAACTGCTCTGTGCTTGGTCTCAGAAATGACCAGGGTGACAAGATGAGCAAGATGTGACACTCAGCTGCTTGGCAGCTGGCTCCTGTAGCAGCCCTTCTGCTAAAGGAGTGGTTAATAAAGTGAGGATGTGTGCAGCTGGAAAGGTCATCGCTGCTTATGCTTATTGAAGTGACATCTGAAGTGACTACATGCACACACATTAATGAGTTTGGCAAAAACTCTATTTTCTATTTTAATGTTAGGATTAGATTGGTGTTTTGATAGAACTAACATTACTCTAGAAAACTCTATTAATTTTAATGATTATTCTTCTCTTAATTTATGCCTCTTCTTCACAATTCAGACATCAAACTCTTATTTCTTGTACTCTGCGTGACTGAAAAATGGAGCAAATCAACCATGTTGAAGGACTTCTCAGGAATAAACAAAATTATTTAAATGTACAAAGTCAGTTGAAGAAAAAGTTAAAAATAACAAAAGGAAAGTCAGGAATGAGAAAAACAGATCTTCACCTGAAGGAGAGGTATAGCTTGTAGGTTAAAAGTATTCCAAGGTTTTTTTTTTCTCAGAACTTCTCTGTAAATGTAGGAACTGTTTTTACAATAGTAGGAAGGTGGACTGCGCTGGAAGAGAGAGCATTTTTTTAATAGTTTAGAAGTTGCTTTTCATCTTTCACAAGCCTGATGTAAAGGCTAAAGAGGAAAAATGTTTTTCATCATTTTAGGAAGAATTTAAGCATAAGCATTGATGACTCATGAGCAATTCCATAACTCGAATAAAGTAAGCAAAAGGCAAAAAAAGGAGAGCCACCTTTTTAGAAAACTCAAGACTCTATTATGTTTATTAGGTAAATGTCACTATTTTTCTCTGTCTGGCTCAGGCAGTTAATGAATTATTCCTTCTCACAGTCAGAATTTGACAAATCAGTCAAGCCTAGTCTACTGGTTTACAGCAATTTAGAATTTGAGAGATGCCATGGTGTTCTGAATAGATGACTCACACTTGAATTCGTATTGCTGTTATTCAGCTTGAACCCCCTGGTGGTACTGAGGTGTGAGACTGTTTGTCTTGGATTTCACTGGGCATTTTGGAAACTGTGCTCTCTGGCTGACATCCACCAGGAGTACTCAAACCCTCTGACCAGAATCTGGTAATCATTAATGTGCTTTTGCACTAAGGCCCAGGCCCTGCTAAGTCCGTGCTGGGGTACACTCAGAGAGAGGATAAAGTGACAACAGGAAAGGCTACCCTGGAGCAAAGGGGAGCAGGGTGTGGGCAGCTTGGTCAGACAGACACTGTGGAGCTGGGGACTCTCAGCTAAGGGAAATCAATGCAGCTCTACCTGATCTGCTGGAATTAGAAGAAATATTGCTCATTTGCATTGAAAGCTAAAGGCAGATAAATGCAATGACCTCTCTGCCAGTGCAGCTGGTGTAAGTTATGGGATAATTTTGCACTCAGAGTCCTTAGATTGATCCAAATAAGTGCAAATTGATCCAACTAAGTGCAAAAGGCTTTCCAGCACTTCATTTTTATTTATATAATGCTTCTGCTTCACTAATGAAGAGGTTTAGCTTTGCCATGATTGTTCATAAAAATGCTGTTTTCTCCAGTCATAGATGAAGAATGGCAAAAGACTCAGTGTGTGCCAAGGGAAACCTGTGTGGAAGTTGCCAAAGAACTGGGTACAACAACCAACAAATTTTTCAAGCCTCCCTGTGTGAATGTGTTCAGATGTGGAGGCTGCTGCAACGAGGAGAGTCTCAGCTGCATGAATACAAGTACAACTTACGTGTCAAAAACGGTAAATGAGGCCACTCATCTGTTTTCTTTTTACCCAGGCTCACCAAAAAGGGAGGGGAAGGAGGATGTTTGGTTTCTGAGATCCTGTTATGAAAGATCTGTCTGCGCTATCATAACAAACAGAAGAATTAATTCTTTATCCATGTGGAGTGAATGCAGGAGTTTGCAATAGCATTTCACATTCATGTTGCATTATTAAAATTTTTTTATATATGTGCAGAGATGGAAAATCAGGTCCTGAGAAAGTGACTGCAGGCTCATGATGACCAGAAGTTAGATCCTTCTTTAATATATTGTCACTTGGACTGGGGACCCCTTGAGATCATTGTCTCCTGGGAATCCTCTGTATCCAAGGTTTAACCCCAGGAAATTTTGTTGTGTTGGGCTTCTGCATTTCAACATTATCATCTGTACCAAGAAGGCTGGCTAATAATTTTGGATGTGCAATTTTGCAAGTCAAAAAAGGAGACATGTTATCAGGAGAGGCCAGATGCTCTTAATTAGCATGCCTCAGGATCTGAATGTCCCAATTCACACACCTCTTAGGGAAAGAAAGTATAAACCAGTAGTCAATTACTAAATAGGTGCAACAGGCGATACCCAGGTTTTAATGACCAGTCCCAAAAACTGAGCATAGAGTAGCCAGACAGCTTCTTTCTGTAGCCTCCCACTAGAGGCTATGTACAGAGATATCTTGCTCAGAGGGTGACTGAGCAGAGCTCCAAGTTTAGTACTTTCAATCCACTCTGTGGCTGAAACCATCCATTGTTCATCAGCAATCTGGTCTAGTGGGTGGCACCCCTGCCCATGGGAGGGGATAAGGGGTTGAAACAGACCTTTAAGGTCCCTTCCTACCAAGCCTTTCTATGATTCTATGATTCATACCCACAGATGAAGCACAGGACACCAGTCCTCTTTGATAAACCTTCATCTTGTGCATTCCTATTTCACTTGGCGTAATAAATGATATTCTGCTCATGAAAAAGCCTTTTCTTTAAATCATAATAAAGATCAAGGGCAATTGTTTCAAAAAGAAAACTGAAGCCCTTATGGGGAACAGGTCCAACTCACTTCTGTATTTATTTTGTGTTTGTTGGAATGTAATTCTACTGTGTCTGTTCGTACTGGAATATAGCTGGAGTAAAATAAATCAGGGTCTGTCCTTCTTGCGTCAATGCTCATTAGTTGCTTTCATTCCACACCAGAAGGAGAAAGCTGTTATGAGCTTTTGGCCACACACAGAAGACATCTGATCAGCTCAGGGAGCTAGGTCAGGCTAGGAAGTATTTATTTATTTATGTGTTTTTTGAGCAGCAGTTCATAAGTTTGTTGAAAAACTGCAATTTTGCAAAGTGTAACATTCCTTTAGCATCCTTCAAAATAAGCATTCCCTCAAAAGTCCCCTGCTAAGTTCCATTTCTGGATACACCACCATCAGTTCAGATTTATTAATCTAATGGAATTATTTCCATATTTCCATATTCCCATATTAGTGAGAGGATTTTTTCCCTTGGTATAAAATATCAACTGGAGGATACTGACGCCACCTAAAGTTAGACACTGCAACACAAGTAAGTTTTAATGCCTAAGCAGTCTGCTCAGGAATCCTCAGGCCCTGCAGGTGGATGCAGCATTAAGCCAAGACATGCTGGCACACCAAGATGTGCCCAATGCTTCGGTTTCCATGGGAAGGAAGCTGGTTTGAGGGGCAGAGGGAGTGTGTATCCCCTCAACAGCTCCTACACAGAGCTGCCCAAGGAACCAGAGCCTCCTCAGGCCTACTCAGAGATCATTCAACAATCTGGATGCACTGAAAGCAGGCTGCTTTGCTCCTTCAGCTCCTGCCATAGTCAACAGAGAGACAGTTCCAGGATGATTCCCTGCAGAAACCCAGCTGAAGCAGAATGAACTTTCCTCTATTTACTCCTGTTTCTCCCCTCTCTGAGGAAGCTGTGGGGGCTAAGTTAGGTCCCTAAAGATGCATACTGTCATTATACCCAAGGACAGTTAAATAGGTCTCTGTAAGTAGTAGAGACTCTACAGATGGTACAACCAAAAAGAAAGTTCTCAACACCTACCTCTTTTCCATTTGGCCCTAGCATCCAAAAGAGGTTTTTGTGTTTGCTTGCAAATAATTTTGAGTAGTCCTGGGTGTTTAATAGCTGTAATACAGCACTAGGATTCCCATTTGGCAAGTTCCTAGCTTGGTGGGCATTGCTTACTCTTCAAAACCCCCAGTGCACTTCTGCTCATTTAGATTTATGGTAACAATCTCTAGATAAGAGCAAGGGTGGGGAAAATGGTGGCAAGGAATACAAGATTTTTCTTTAAAATTTTGATAATTAGTTATTAATGGTAATTAATAATTACAATTTTGAAAAAGGAATGTTATTTGTGTCATCTAGCTCTTTGAGATCTCGGTTCCCTTGACAAGTGTTCCTGAGCCTGTGCCCATCAAAATTGCCAATCACACAGCCTGTAAGTGTACATCAAACACCCAGCGCCAGCAGTACACCATCATACGAAGATCTGTCCAGTACCCAGAGGAAGATGGGTAAGTTCCCTCATTTGCAAACTTCTACACACATTGACATTGTTTTGTCCTGATCTGCATGTCATAATGGTCCATTCTCTTTCTGTTATCCCAATAGTTTTTCTGAATAACTTGGTTATCACTCAGGGTTAGAAAGTTCACCCAAACCATGCCAATTTTAAGTGAATGGTCATCAGAATTCAACAGACTGATGGCCAATTCAGCAGCATCTGGGGTCACTAAGATATTTAGGTTCTTGAGCAGGACCTCAAAGTGCTCATATTGGCACTATGCTCCACTGGAGCTATTTGAGAATGTGTGCATAGACATTTTCAGCCTGACACAGCAACTCTGCTCATGCATTATTTAGCCAGGGCACACGTAGTTCTGCACTCAAGCTAAAGCCCTCTGCCACACTTTATGGCATGTTGGGTCAGAATCAGTGTGAATCCTGGCTTTTCACTTTTTGATCCCGTCTTGGTTTGCATCTGTCGGGCTCATGGATGGGAGAAAAGTCACCTCACATCTCACTCCAAAATGTGGCATAGAATACTAGTACTCTGGGTGAGAAAAGGCTACACAAATAAACAAATACTCTAGAAACTCAAATAGCTTGAGTGACTCACTGGAAGTCAGTTCAAAAATCTCTGTCAAGCCCTGCATTCTGCTTATCCCCATCACTGCCCTTGAGCTGGACATTGGGGTGGTGAGAGGTGTCATTTCAGCAAAGCCACTCCAGCCCTCCCTCAGCCTGCTGGCCGCTCTAAATCCTCTTTCTTGACAAATACAGAAGAACCTCAGTCTTTTTCCAGTTTGTGAGTTTCCCTCGCAGAGCAAAGGGCCTGAAAGTCAGTCTGTTCCTCTGACACTGAAATGGTCCCCTGTGCATCCATGAGCATGGGCAAATTAAACTGGAACTGAACCTTCTGGCAGCAAGGCAAAATTCAGTAAAGTTACACAACATGAATACTGCAGGACAAAGACCACCCTGCCTGGGGTAAAGCTGTTTTATGGAAAAGTGGAGCTGCAAAACTGCAGCTTTTTTCTAAGGCTGGAATCTGAAATAGGTGCTAAACATCCTACCTGTGTCACTGGGAGCCAGAGAGCTCCCTCTGTCATCAGGACCACCCAGACCCCATCCCTTCTGTTTGCAGCAGTAATGCACACTGTAATGCCAGGCCTTCACGTGGGACAGGTGGCAGACCAGCACATCAGCAGCTCATTTTGCCAAATGGCTACTCTTATGCCCCTAATTATCTTTTTAAAATTCCTATCTCAATTTCTTTTTCTTCTAGATGCCCCTTTACCAACAAATTTTGCCATAATGGATGGATCTGGGATAGTGACAAATGTGAATGTGTTATAGACACACAGCACTCCAACAGAAGAGAAGGTAAAGATGGAATAACAAAGAGACACTTTTGCATACTCTCTCCAAGTTCTTTGTCTCTCATTCTGGTCTTCTTCTCACTTTTTTTTTTTTTACATTGAGAGAGTTAAAGTTTTCATTCCACATCCCTAGATAGACTTGGATTATGGTGCGGAAACTTGCCTGAAAATAAACACACATATGTGCTTCCCCCCAGCTCATGTTTTTTTGCTTGGATGTTTTACTCTCTCTGTATCAGCAACCTGAGTAGGACATAAGAAAGTATTTATAAGATTTTTATTTCACTACTGCACACATGTGCCTTAAATTCTATGACAGGCATTAGGAAATCTTAACTGTAGAATAAATGCCCTGGAATACATTGCATGGGACAGGTACTATTTTTCAATTATTATTCTATTTTATTTTTAGTTCTTAATAAAAGAATTAATAAGCAATTAGATGAAAAAAACAGTCCTGCACATTAGCTGTAGTCAGTGCAAAAAGTTATATAACCTTTCAAAATATTTGAGTAGTTTTAATGATAATCCTAAATTATTTAGGAATCTTTCAAACTGATATACCCTACATACTCAGGAGCATGTGTGTATACTTCTTCAGCTCTGTGGAAGGAAATGGAAGAGGATACAATTTTTAGAAGAATAGTAACTGCCTTTCTTCCTCTGCTTCTCCTTAAAATTTTAATTTGTCAAAGAAAATTGCAGGAAATATTCTGGGTGGTAATTGGGTAAGTCTAAACATACTTACAAGCAATAAATATTAAGAGAAATAAAATTTTCTCCAAATCCTGTGTAAAGTTTTTAAAAATTAATTTTCTCAGGAAATTGCATTGGTCATAATAAAACAATCATAGCACTAGAGGAAACAGAGAAGGAAACCTTGCCTTTGTGCTTTAAGCTACATTCAGCAAGAGAATAAACCACTCAAGGCAACAATAAATCAACCTGGTGAGCAATTCCTAGACTAACAAACTAAAATAAAGCTAAATAACCTCATAAACTGGTCTACTGATTGCAGTCTCTCAATGTTAATAAGCAAGAAATAATTTGCATAGTGGTTTCTGTTGGATCTTTTCTCACTCTGGATAAGATCCTCTGACCATCAGGTTAGGCAGTCAAACACAAGTCAGACTTTTCAGTCCAGAAAAGATTAATACTTTATTTTAGACTGAATCTGAAGGACTGAGAATAGCCAGAGCCCTCTTAACTCAGAGTCTTTTGTATAGTCAGCTTGGAGCATTAAAATCTGTGGCTTGTGTAATTATGGCCTTTGTTGACATACACTCAATACTTCCTCAGAAAAAATATCATTCTCTGAAGTACATTGTGTTTGGCAAGTGGCTGGGACAAAATAACTTAAAATCTGTCTTTGATGTTGAAACAAAATGAGATCGAAACACTCAACACCACTTCACACATGCCAGGTTTTCTCACCCAAAGGAAAGGGTTTGTCTTCCAAGAATTTTGGGCAGACTCCCCGCTTGCTTTCAATAGGCCTTAGGTTTTATTCTGTTGAGATATTGGTTTTTCATCATTGAGTAAATAATAATGAAAGTTTCTTTCAAGTAAGGTGCAAGCCTTTGCTGGCCACTGAGATCAGGGATCAGATAGCAGAGGTGCAGGTTACATTTCACATTCCATAGGTTATTTCCAAGAGCTAATTGTAAAGCTACAGGAAATTACCTTCCCAATGACACCTTATATGCCATGACCTTTAACCAGGGATGTGCTGCTTGCATTTTAATAAAGCTTTCACAAAATGTGTTCCCTTTTTGCTAGGATTAGCTTCATATTATACTCCAGATGTGCATTTTCTGGGAAGATATTAGACAGTGAGTTCCCTTGGCTGTTCTGGCTTTTTTTTCTGAAACAATGTATTTTCTTTCATCTTTGACAAATATTAATGTGCTCCTTGTTGAAGTGCTAGACCAGCTTGCCCCCTAATAGATATAGCATTACTGCTTAAAAATTTCTGCAGTGACTGTCTAGTGAAGTACACATGTGGTGGGTGTGGTAGTTTGCATGGATTTGCCTTTTTGTCAGGGAGATAGACTAAATCCTTTTTGAGATTATCTTTTTAAAACTTGCTGTCCAGTAAATATTTGTGCATTCCAAAGCATAACACTAGGCTCTTGCAATATACATCACCCAAAATATTTTTGTGCTAAGTTCAACCCACAAGAAATAGCAGTATTAGAATAAAGTGAAATAATCAGTGCAATCCTCTCGAGTCCTTTTCCGCACAGGAAGTTGCAACAGAAATTGTGAAGTCTAGAATCTATCAGAAAGTACACGTGTGGGTCCTAATGAATACAGAACATACAGAGTCTCTTCAAAAGCAGGATTTATTCATGTAAAGCTTACTGCTAAACTATGTATGTGCTATTGCAGGACTCCCTCCTCTTGCTGAGCTGGCTATGTGTGGACAACATATGGAATTTGATGAAGAAAATTGTGAATGCATCTGTAGACATAAGTGTCCCACAGATTTCTTTCAAAGTAAAGAGAACTGTAGCTGCTATTTGTGTAGGGAGAGCCAGGAGAGCTGTGCTCTAAAACACAAGATATTTCATGCTGAAACCTGCAGGTAAGTGATCCTTGCCATTCAGTGTCTACACTGCAAGAGCTGAATTAGAGATGCCAGTGCTTAATTGTCTGGGAGGTCCACTTGGGATAAAATACCTTGCTGAAGTTAGGGAGATACTACTACTACTAATGACAATGACAATTATAATAATAATAATAAATAATAATAATTAATAATAATAATAATGGATATTATATTTACAATACTTACCGTAGAAAAGGAATCTAAGGTTTGTTTGTATTTTTAAGAAATCTGGACAAGGCCACTATTCAAGTGTCAATACTTATTACCTTTTTTTTTTTTTTTTTGCTAATTATTAGGGAATGATGATTAAAGCTGTACTACAACTGATATTAGTCTTTGCAATGAGATACAGATACTTGTAGGTAGGCAGAACCCATCCTGTTCCAGCTGTTCTCTGTGTCAGCTGAAGGATGGTTAGGGACAAAGGCTCCCTAAATTTGCACACAGAGCACACAGCACATTCCTTATCCAGTTTGTCCTCAGAGCAAGTAATTTTCTAAACCTAATGCAATTTTGTACACATATAAATCTACTCAACCAGCTCTGACTCCACTGAGAAGCAGGAAAATGGTTTTGGGGCTACTATACTCCATGAATTTCCCTAATCTGTTTGTATTATTAGTTTTGAGGTTTCTGTGTAAAATCTCAGAAGGAAAATGCCCTCTTAAAACACCTGTTTTGTTGGATTAGTTATTTTTTTTTTAATTTTTCAGAAAGCTTTGGTCCCGTGTTGAGGCCCAGGAGCATGCAGCAGCTTAGTCTCAAAGTTTATATAAGGATAGTCAGCATCCAGTTTCCCTGGGAACCTTGGCAGAGCTGTAGCTCACAGAGTGGTCACCCACAGGGTTCACTCCCAGTGACTTCATAGGTTCATTCACAGGGAAGATGCTGTGGAAGAATTAGCATTTGCATCTTCAGATTCAGCTTTGAAAACAAGGACAAACACAAAATATAAAGTAAAAAAATAGCTAAAACAATTAGCAGAGCTAAAAATGAGCATGAAAGAATTGGTTATTTATATGTCTCAGAGAGGTGGGAGAGGAGCAATGTAATTATTTGTTTACATGAATTTGGCTTCTAGAAACGCCTGTAATCTGGACACAGGACCTTAATGCCAGACTTCCATGCAGTATTTCTGGAGGAGCAAAGCTGAATCATGAAGTGAGGTCAGCTACTTTGCAGAGTCCAAGGGCAGCACTTTCCAGTGCTAACCCTCAGGACTTCACTGGTCTCAAGAAAGGAAAGCATCACTTAAGTTGTGAATCTGGACAAATGGACCACTGCAAGACATGTTGCTGTAGGCAGAAATTGTGAGGCAACAAATTCTTGTCTCCCTCTGCTGTAGGATGTCAACACTTTCCCAAACAGTGTGTAGGAAGCATTGCAGTGTTCAATGATGAAAAATTTGAGGAATGTGACAGTGAGGAATTTTTACATTAAAATGCTTTTCTCTTTTGTGTTCTTTCTCCTTAATCAAACAGTTGTGAAGACAGATGTCCATCCCAACCCAGAACATGCCCAACTGCCAAACCAGTGTGTTCCAGGCATTGTCGTTGTCCAAAGGAGAAGAGAGGTTCTCATGGGTCCCAAAGCAGAGAAACTCCTTGACTGAGCTTCCCCTATTCTTTGAAAATCCACTGCTTCGCAAAGTAGCTGTCATTGACTTTCAAACAATAGTAAACATGAACATCTTCCACATTAATAGCAGAAGAATTAATCCAGTCTGCATTTATTTATTAGAGTAATCACTAACTGCAAGTGAATCCTCTGGGACATTGCTAATTGTTTTCCAAGAGGTAACAACAGCTGATGAATTTCTGTCCGCATGGAAGAAAGACTGGAAAGTATCAGTTCAGTGTTACACTATGGAAGATGAAACTGCCAGTCATTCAGAAATTGAGACTCGATAATCTTAGCCTCTGAATCCTTAGCTAATGCAGCTCCTGGGTAAAACTCTCTTCAGAAATTCAGTGTACAGAATTTGGCTTCTAATAGGTTCAGCACTGAGTTATTTGATCTACTGTTCAGCTTTGATTATCATTTTGTGTTTATTGTACAACTACTGTCAGATGTGCCATATTTAAGTGTATATAAGAAAATAAATACATCAGTTATTCGAGTGGATTTGATTTTTCTCTGTTATTTTTAAAACTCTGCCCAACAAAAAGAAAATAAGAAAACCCCAAAGCCATTTCAAGTACAGTTTTCTTACATTTGTTCCACAGGGACTGGCTCCTGCCCAAGCCCAGGTCGAAACAAGGTCACTTGACCCAATAGTAAAAAAGGAGCATTTTTTTCCCATGTCTCCCTTTCAGCATGTGTGATTTATTTATTTGTTCCTGGTGTAGTGTGTTAATCTTCCTAAGGGGGTAACAGCACATTAGTACTAATTCTTCAGTGATTTTTTGGAAAAGCACTGTTCACTAGAAGATGGTTTTCCTTTTAACCTACCACGCAATGAAAATATCTCCTTTGCACTGAAATTCCTCTCCCCAGTGTGAGGCCTGAGTAACAGTGCTTTAACCAGATCAGAAAAGGGCAGCACTATTTTCTGAGCCACTGAAGTCTGCTGTGAGCTACTCCAGAGAAAATATTATAAGCAATAATCCTGAACTGGAAGTGATAGTCTTGACATCTGCATGATTTTTTCCCAGCTGCTGATTTCTCCAATTCTGCACTGCACTGTGAACAAAGGGAATAGTGTATATGGAACAAATACTACAGAGATGGAACGTTTGACACAACACAGGGAACAGGAAATGGATTTCTGATGTGCAACTAAGATTGTTTTTTTTATTCATATAGAAAAAACAGATTGCTTTACAGTAAAATTAGAGCCAAATCCTGTAAAATTGATCGAATGGCTGGACAAAGCACCAAACAATTAACCATGCCATTAGTCTCAGTAAGGCATTTAGGATTTGATCCTGAGTGTTGAGAGTGTTTCCTAAGCCAGCTGGGACCTAGGTTTGTGCAAATATACTTGCAGGCTGTTTGTGCTACCTGCTCTGTGAGCTGGCCTGGGATCCTCTGACTGAGCAGCACAGTCTGGCCTGTGAGCATCCTGGTGGAGCCCCTGCAGCAGGATTACCCCTGGGCTGCACTGGGCTCCTGCTTGTGGGTGCTCCTCCAGAGAGAAGGACACGTGCCACCAGCATGAACTCTGCATGGACAAGAAAAGGAAGGCAATCCCAGTACAACACCAGATGGAGCAGCCTGGCACCACAAGCACACTCTTACATCTCTCCTTCTCCTCCAAGAAGCTCTAAATTCAAACACCTGTGTGGTGGTGAGGTCCCTGAGCTCACAGGGGAGTGAAAGGAGTGAGTGAACTTCCCCATCACTTCTATCTTATCTGGGGCACCCTGACCAAATGGCTGTGTTGCCAATAAGTTAAACCTGTAGCACACTCCTCAGAAAGCCAGGGAGCTGCAGAGGCAAACCTGACACTTAACTGGTAGCACCAGAGGCATATGAAGTAAAAAATACACCTTTATGCAAAACACAAAAGTATTTGTAAAGCTAAATTCTGTGGAAAGAAATCAAGCTTTTACATTTCCTAGCTTATCCTGGAGTTTAGCAACTGGAATGGTGTATTAATTACATCTGTGTCTTGTCATTGTTGATCTGTAGAACCTTCCTTGTTTTTTGCCCTGACCAGTGAATAAATTAACTTCATTTTTCAAAATGGAACGCTCTTGCCAGAGAGACAAGTCTGCTTCAACCGCAGAAGACTCAGATAAAGCAGTCACTGAGGGATTGAAAACCATGTCCCAAAGCTCTTCTTACAGAGCTGGAGAGGGATTTGAACATGAACCACCTAACTCCAGGAGATTACAATGGCCATTAGAGTACCTAGGCTGGGAAGGTGTCATCACTGACCACCACTGTGAACCCTGCTCTAAGCTTTTCACATTTCCCTATTCCATTGAAAAAGAGACCAGTGCCTGGATGTCCAGTGCAGGACTGAAGATCCTATTGGGATGGAGTGAGATGAGACCTTGCTATATCCATAGGCTTCTTTCAGTCTAAGCCTCTGGGTGAATTTAACCTTTAACCTCAAAATTTTGCTCTTAAAGCTTGTGGACCACTTTGTTCAACACTTAGGCAAATATTTTTGATAGTGTTGTGGTACCCAGCTGGTAACTAAGTACCCCACAACTCACTTGCCCTACCACCAAATTAGTGAGGAGATTTGGAAAGAAAAAGTAAACCTCATGGGTTGAGGTAAGAACAATTTGATAATTGAAACAAAATTAAATATAACAGCTACAACAGCAATAAACATAATAATGCTACTACTAGTAGTAGTTGTAATGGAAAGGGGAGAGAGAGGAATAAAACCCAAGAAACACAAATGATGTACAAGAGAATTGCTCACCACCCACTGACCAATGCCCAGTGCATCCCAGTGGTGATGGGACTCTGTTGTATTCTGTTAGCATGTTCTGTTAAAATGGTATGTTCTGTTTCCCCCTGGGTTATATTGTGGTACGGTCCTAGTTCACTCCTCCCTCCTCCCGGCTGCCTGTCACCCTTACTCCTCCCCTACCCCATTTGTTACTTATGTATCATTTTGTAAACCCCACCCTGGTACCCTGTCCATCACTCGGTGTTCCTTCCTTTTTCTCTAGAACCTTCTTCTCAGGGCACCGGGTGATTGGTGCAGGGGCCAGGGCCCCTCCCCAGGTCTTGTATTATTGGTTTTTTCGGTATGTCTATCTGTATTTTTCCCTCCCCTGCTGCCCCATTATTGGTTTGCTTGTCAACCCCTCCCTTGCTCCCACCTCCCTTTATAATCTCTTGCCGGGCAGTCCTCTGGGTCCATTTGCTTCTGCTTCCCTTCGGGATTAAAGCCTCGGATTTATAACAGAGCAAGTGGTCCGTTCTCTCATTTAATCCCACCGACGGCAGCAACTCTAGCCCGAGATTTCCGCAAGGGAGCCGCTGTCACCCGCGGGCTTGAGGCGGCTTTCCTTAGGAGGTGGCCGGGGGCAGTGCACCTCTAGCCAGCTCCCCCCCTGTGCGGACGGCGTGCTGGACACTTCCTGCCGGGCATTCCACCTTTCCATCAACCCACGCCGCTGCAGGACTCCCCTTTCCTAACTCCCCCAGTTTACATAGTGGGCATGATGTTCTATGAAATGGGGTATCACCTTGGCCCACTGAGGTCAGCCCTCCTGGCTATGCTTCCCCACAGCTTCTTGTGCATCTGCTCTCTGTCAGAGCATGAGAAATCAAAAAGCCCTTGATTTAGAGTAAGCACTGCTTAGCAATAGCCAAAACATCAGTGTGTTACCAATATTATTCTCATACTAAAAACAAGACACAGCACTGTACCAGCTACTCAGAAGAAAGTTAACTCTATCCCAGCCCAAACCAGGACGGATACAAACAAGCAACAGAGAATGTGTGATCATCAAAAACACACCTGGAGGTCAATGTAAAATTCAGTGTTATTTTCACCGAGTTTAACCCCCTTCAGGTTCTTCTACCTGTGAGGGATTTCTGTTTTGCAGGAGCAATGTGCCTGAAAGCTTGTGGATTAAGAATGGTTCTTAGGCTTACTGTGAAGATGGAAAAGCAAACTGCTTGTGGTGGCATTCACCAGCAAGCATGACTTAGGCAGCCACCACACAGGTTTTTATCTAGTTTATAACGAGGATTCTCCTTAGAGGTTCTCAGCCCTAGTTTCTAGAAGCCTTGTGAATGTACTTCTGCATGCTTCAAGCATGATTGTCAGCTCTGGCGCAACCTACAGGCATCTTGCAGCCTATTTCTTTTACAATAAATTCCTACCCCAGCAGATCATCTGCTCCTAAGGCCCTGTGCCAGTCTCTTGTAGGGTGCTGCTCTTTGCTACCCTGCTGTCCTAATCATTAGAAAATTACCAAAGCTAGAGCATGTAGTGCATATCTGCAACATTCACTGAAACACCATGAGGAAAAGCTCAAGAATTTAAGCACAGTCTTGTGAATGACAGTGCTGCATGCTGGTCTCCACTGCCACAGCCCCAAGAACATCTGGATGTCACTAACTCTATGGCATAGCCACAAATCCTCTATGTGGAAGACCAGGACTAAAAGGAGGGTCTGGGTGAAGATGCATACACATGCAGATAATTAGATTTTAGTGAGAATCTATAAAAGTTCAATGCTATTTTGTTGGTGAAATTCTGGATTTTTCATTTAAGAATATTCAAAAAACTTTTAAATAGAAATGCTTTAGGTTATTTTTCATATTGATAGATCAAATTAACTTTTAATAAGGATATTTAATATACCAATTCAGAAGAATTAAATGAGGTATGTAAAATTCATAGCAGATCTGTTTTTTGACTGATGTCATCAACTCTTAACCTATGACTAAATGACCCTCAGAGAGAGAAGGTTATTGAGCAGTGGAATGTTCTCTTTGAAGTTTGAAAGGCCTTTTATTACTGTGTTCAGCATGACTTGCTTTTTAGGCATATGGACATGATTTACAGATTTCATAGGCAGAATACAGTGCTAAAAATTCGTGTTGCGGTGTGTGTTAATTTTTATGTAGTGAGGATGTCTTTAATGTGATATCTGTGTTATGTATATAATAGGAATGACAGTACTTAAATAACAATTTTTAATTCTAAATAAACACACATGACGTTTTTCAAACCATCAGTTTTTATGAGTAGCTAGCTTCTACTTATATGTGCTTTCTTCAGGAAGGGGACAAGGAAGAATATGAATCAGAAAAACAGATAAATACCCACACTGCTTGAAAGAGTCAGGAAATATTTATCCACTTGCAAAAACCATACTTGACTTCCAGAAGGACAGGGGTACCTGTGGCCTTACCAAATGCTGGTGACATGGAAGAAATTCAAGCTCCTCCTGAAAGCACTGCTCTCATTTACTGCAAAAGCCATCACAGGTCATATGCTGTGACATTGCTTTTGGCAAGAATGATTCATCAGAGGGTTGGCAGAGCACATATAAACCCTGTCACACTTGTATACACTGCAAACATATAAATCTGTAGGAATCCTTTGGGCGTCCACTCCAGCTGACTCGCAAGGTCCCTTCCTGTATTCCAGGGAAAACAAATGTGAATCTGCTTAGGTTTATTTTTTGTTTTCTTGTACCACTATACCAATAACTGCAAGCCAGGATTTATGTGATTAAAGTTATTTTGTTTTACAGTAGTGTAAAAAAAAAAGGAAAGGAAAATCTTGAGAACCCAGAACTGAATCTGAGGAAGCTCCTTCAGCTGCCTGTTTCCTTCGTATTTTCTAAATAACCGGTAAATGCATTTCAACTTTAAAATACCAAAGAGGTTGTCACCTTCTAATTCTGGACTTGTGGAGTGAATTGCTCTTTCTGCAAAGAATTACAAGGTGGATACCAGGCCAAGTAAATCTTTCTACTCATTTATTAAAGTCTACATTAAAAAAACAAACAAGCAGGGGTTACAAGTGATGTACTGCCATTCATTTTATTCATCAAACTCCTACACCAGCAGTTACTTAAAAGCCTTACAAAAATCTTTTAACTCGGGGTAAAAAATTTGTTTTAAATTAAGATAAAAGGAAAGTACTCCTTAGGCCAATAAAACAAAATGAGTACACAAAATGATGTGTCAGGGCTTGGTCTGCATTTTGACTTCAAGGCCATTAACACTCTTCTTTGTTTCCACTTTTATCATACTTTACAATACTACTCAATGTGAAAGGTCATTCCAGGCTGAAAGCAGTCAGTGGGGGATCCATAATTTAGCATGAACTGTTTCCTCTCTTAAATATATAAAAGGTTGAATAATCAATTATTTAATTCTAGTCTGAATTGGTATATGCTGTAGATTTTAAAACACAACAGTAATTATATAACAAATATCTAGTTATGGAGTGTGATTACAAATTAAGTGTCCAAAAAAATAAGGTGACAAAGTAGGAAGCACTTCCCTTAGCCTTTTTGCCCCACTTTCTTATGTTAAGTGGTGTTTCTAATTGGTGAAGACTATCTCTGATGTGTGGCTTAGGATCACAGGTCCAGCTGAAAAGGTAACACTAGATACCCAGACTAACCCATCAGTTTCTGTTAGGTGACTCATTGGCAAGGCATTTATCCAAAACTTTCCCCTGACACCAGATCCCACTATGCACACTCATGTGCAGCCTTTGATCTTTTTCCTTGGGAAAGTGTATCCAGATTCCTGTTAATGGACTAACTTTTCAGAACTGTTTAAACATTGAAAAACAGTCACACAGCAGTTATTTTGATTCAGTCATCTGAATAAAATCATCAACACAAGTGATGAAACACAACGAAGAGCTTAACACATCCACAAGAACTATGCAATGCTTCTGATCAATATTTCCTTTGCATTAAACATCAATATTTTCCTGTAGCTGAGTTATGAAGGCATATCATGAAAATCCCATGAATGTCATCCAGCCTCTCTGTTCCTCCATTTCCCCGTGCATTCCATTTTAAATCTACCCACAGGTCACTTCTAAAAGCTTTCAGAGCTAAGAATGCCTACACTTCTCTACCTGTCCCCTGGAGTACAGTCACCTGTCACCTTGCCCTGCTCCATATCAATTAAATTAATCTCAGAGCAGCACTTTCCAGCCCCACAAAGCTTGCAATCTGTGGCTTCTGTTTCACACCTTGAGAATGGTTTGCACGCCTCTCTGAGTCTTCCCAATTCTAACAATCAAATAAAAATTACTTCTGCCTCCACAGACTTTACCTTGTTTTTATCTCGAGATATTCAAGGCTACAGTAACAGTATAAATTTAAAGAAACCTTGTCTCATCTAATGAATTTTAAAGTACAATTAAAATTAATTATTCTTGCCTTACAGTTTAAATCTGGATTCAAGCTATCAATATAGAGTTAATTATAGTATCAATATATAGAACTATAGATAGTTCATGCTTATTTTTTATAAGAAATTCAGTTTCCTTTAAATTCAAACTGTAGAATGCAGGCAGGTACTACTCTATTTGGTAAAATGAGTACAGAGAACAGCGCTAAATATGTTCTGGAGCATTTGTGGGTAGGGGCATCAGTAGTAGGAAATAAAACATACCAGGTAAAGGTTGCTCAGCTTTGCACAGAGATATTTTGCAGCACGGCAAGGATGAACACATTTGAAGTTTCCAATAGCTCCATCTACTGTTGTCACGGCACCTTTTTTCTCCTCCACCACCAAGTCCTCACACACACTCAACCTTCAGTTAAATCCATTTTAAAGCTGAAACCCACCCAACAGTTCTGCCCCTCCAGTTTGTGCCAACTCATAGAATCATACAATATAGAACTCTACACAAATTGCCAGGAGCTTTTAAGACTTTGCCAAGTACAGATTTAAAGATACAAACAAAAGACCTCTAGGACAGGCCTTCTCTTCTAGCACAGCTGATACATCAGTATTAAAGCACTCTGATGTGGCCCCAAGGCTGCAAAAGCAGAAACAGACATAACTGACACCAGACCTGTGTGTCACTGTAAATCATTTGATCCAAATCAGAACTGTATTTCTGTCAAATTAGTCAGATGGCTTGTTAGAGTTGATAGTAGTGGTATGCTGGCTGGAGGACAGATATCCCCTGGGTCTGCCAGTACAAAACCAACTTCTGACAGACTGAAAATGTCAAGGTAAGCACAGACACCACTTTGCATTATGTGCTCAGGAATATTTTTTCTGCCCTGTTTGATGAGTACTTAAGCTGGAACTTCCGGGAAGGCAGAAGACAGGCACCATCCAGGCTTTGCTTGCCATGACTGCTCCTGCTAGGGACCAGGAAGGACCAGAGACCAAGCGTTCAGGTACTGGAATGGCAGTGGTGAATGACTCACTGGCAGGTGGCGTAAAAGAGGATTCTTCTCAGTAACACCCAATGCAGCTGTCCTGTCCTGTGTCCTGCTAAGAGATGTAACTTGTTTGTAAGCCCAGAGGACTGGAGGCTGCTGCTGGTGTACGTCCTTTGACTGCTCCCAAGCCCTCATGCTCTTCTTCACCTTCACTGACCTGATTTGACAGGGAAGGGAATGCTCTGGGCTCTGGGGTGGAAGAGCATTGCAGAGGATGACCAAGTGACTGAGACCTGAGGGTATGCATGAGAGGCACAGACCACACATGTGAGAGCAAACAGGCACAGCCTTCAGCCTTGCCAATCAACTTCTCCCTTCTGTTAACAATTCATGTCCCACAGATGAATTCCAAACTGCTTGGACGGGAGAAGTGTCTGTAAAATGGAAAACCAACTTATTTTCTGGCATCTAAGAGAGAAATCTGGCTTCAAGGAAAGAAGCCCTTTCTCCAGTTTGTGTTTAATGGTAATTTCCTTCACAGACAGCACTGTGGTTTGTTAAGCCTTCAACTTGAAACCTGTATTTCAGAAGTACATTAACATGTAATGTCAGCCAGCTTCTGTGGGATTCCATGAATAGGAAAACCCAGGTGCTTGAATGAGAAAACGATTATTTTTTTCCTGGCTGCTTTATGGGAGGTATTCCAGCCAGGTAATAAGATTGGCCGTATGCAGTAGAAACCAGGCAAAACCAACCTTTCCACGGTATTATAGAAATCTATCAGATCCTGTTGCTATTTCCTAGCAGCAAAAAACAACTGCTGAGGTAGACAGTTGGATACTCACTCCCCCTATGCAGGAATCTTAGAAGTGACAGGCTCTTCAGTCTTACCCTGTAAAAGTAAACTAAATGGGAGGACAATTAGTCCTCTTTCTTCAGAGGAACAATTCCAAATACTGCTTTCCTCTTTGTTTTGAAGCCTGTTTAATTCCAGCAGGATCAAAAACTGCAAACGCTGTCATTTTCCAAGCAAGGTGTTGGGCTGTCTCTGGGCATCCTGCTTGGTTTCATTAACCAGGCTGTTTATGATACATCTATAGGCCACAATTCTCCATTCAGCAGTACTATTTTTCACTGATGTACTTCATTTGTGGCTTCCAACAGTTTCTGCTTTCCTGGATCATGAAAAGGAAATGTCCTTCACTTCAAGCCAATTGTGCAGTCTCACATCACTGTGGCTCCCTTGTCACTGCATCAGGCTCTAGAGCAGCACTGATTCACAGCTCTTTTGTGAAGTACTCTGTGAATAACTGATTGCTTGTTTTTGTCAATTACTATTGTTTTTAATAATAAATGTGCATGCTTTAGGCTTATGGAGTGTAAATAAATGCATTCATTTAATACACCAACTTATAACATACAGCAAAGCCACTTCACCAAACAGTGGTAGTCTTTGTGCCATACAGACATGGAATAAGAGCAATGTCACCCAACAGGCTGAGGGATAGAGTGGCAAATTCAGCCTGACAGGAGGCTGAGTGGCAGTGGAAAGCACAGAGTACTTGGCAGAAAGTTTTCCTATATTTTCATGAACACTGAAGAGGTCTCCTTGGGGCATGATGGTATCTGCTACCTGAACAAAGACACAGGAGTCTCTTGGAGTGTCCTCCATCTTCTCCCTCCATTAACTCAATTTATGAGATGTTTTAGAGAGCATTCAAGGACCAGGCTTGGAAGTAGCAATTACTCTGCTGTCACAGGTTTTACATCTTTACTCTCTATTTATCCTACAGTCTCACTCTGACCTTGTATGCGCTCTAAGTGAGGGAGTGAATATACTGAGTGCAAGATTTCAAAAGTAAGAAAATTTGATTCTTTCTTCAGCTGTTGGTACCTTCAGTATAGGCTTCACCTTGTGAAAGACAAAGCTGTGTTTCGTGTCAGGTAAACACAGGGAACGTGTGTATTTGTGATCGTGATATGTGCGGAGACCGACAATGGGACCGTTATAAAGACAAATTCTAATAAATAACTGAGGAAAGTAAAGCATGGAAGAAGGCCTTTGAACCTATCCTTTGTGCACAATTAACCTTTATAAGTCTTAAGTTGATTTAGAAGCATTTGAATTAAAGTTTTAAGATGTTGCTTTTTGACAAGAACTTTCTGCTTGTAGGTAAGCCTTAAAGAGTTTTGCAATCATAACCTTTTGAAGTATAATTTTAGAATATTGCTTGTAGTAAGGATCTTTGAAACTATAGCTTTAGAATAGATAAAAAGGAAGCATGCTCATCTCAAGGCCCTAACAAAACAGTGAAAAGCAGCTTGAGAAAGGAAGATGAACATCAACTC
>JAYDZK010000001.1:98002673-98029320 GCA_034509185.1 Euphonia xanthogaster | reverse complement strand
TAGCAATGTTCTGGAGGCAAATGTCATTAAAACAGCAAATTGTTCCATCAACTTTATTTTCAGAAGCTTCTTTCAGTGTGACTACAAAAAAAGCAGGATCTTCTATTTCTCCATTGCTGGAGAAATTTAGAGAAAACTAAACCTAGGTGCCCATCTCTGTTTTCTCACTCTATGAGTATGAGCCATTGGTACCTATTTCAGAATATGTGGCATTATTATGATCCAAATCTAGTGTTTATCTCTGGGTTTTTGGTTTTTTTTTTGTTTTTTTTCCTCTTGTATGCAGGGTGCGTCTTCTAGGAGGCTTGGAACACCAGGATGTCAGAAATGTCCTGGTCCAGGGGCACATTTTTCTCAACACTTCCCTCACTGAGGCCTTTTGTATGGCAATTGTGGAGGCAGCAAGCTGTGGTTTACAGGTAAAAAAAAAATCTCAGTATCTAGAAAGCATGTATCCATTTTAAACATTTCACAATGAAATAATATGTGCTTATCACATTGATTTCATCTGAGCCTCTGTCTTGACAGAGGTAAGCAAATGTTATCCCCATTTACAGATCACCTGGAAGCTGAGACAGAAGGGTTAACTCTGAGAAGAATTTTGTCCAGAATTGGCAATAACATGTAGATCTGCTCTCAGTTCTCTGAACTAGGCAGACTGCCTCTCCAAAATACTGTTTTGTATGTACCCCTTTACAGAGTTCTGGGGTAGTTGATGTTCACAGAGCTTTACTTTGAAGGGAGCTGCAGAAAAATTGCCTTCCTGTGTAGGAATTCAAGATAAGTTGGAGAGAGAGAGAACAGTAAAAGCCCTGACTAATTTACAACTCAGATTGACAACTCAAAAAGCAGTTGAGTCAGTAGCCATAAAGAATTAGGGTTTCACAATAAAAGATAAAGGAACCTTATTAAGAAGACAGACTGATAAGAGTACCTAATTTACAGTAAGTATAGAAAATGGGAGTGACTTCAATTTTTTCTTTACTTCAGTATCTTTTGACAGCAGTTACTACCCAGTTGTAGTTACTGTCTTGCCATCTCTTCTCTAGAGGTGAGGAAGTTCTGTAGTTTCTTATTGCCCAATGTTTAGAGATGATTGCACAATGTGAGTCTTAGTAATTTATTTCCCTTTAAAAATAATAATTCAGATTAATATAAATAAATTTTTGCAAGTGTTCAGTAACCTAGGAAACTGAAATTTCAAGTATGTGGTAAAATCATCCTCTGCAAATAGAGGCCACAGGTTTTTTTGAGATACTGTGGCAGAAATGTCCAAAATCTGGTTACAGAGGTTTAGTTGTGTGCTGTGGCAAACACCTTCAGGAAAGGTCTCATAACCACTCATTAGACCTGTCTAATTAGTCTTCTGTTTTATCATGGCACCAAAGAATCATTGTGGACAATGTTGAAGGTAATATGCTATGCTTTGTCTTCTCTGGAGTTCACACCTTTAGTTCACGTACAGATCAAGTTCCCAAACCCTGATATTTTCCTATTCTTTTAAATAGCTGCATCTAAACAATGTAATAGCATCGCCATCACACAGTTTCATTTTTCATGTTGCATGTGTGCCATTTCTTTTGTTTGTTTCAAAGGTGGTGAGCACGAGAGTTGGTGGCATTCCAGAGGTACTTCCAGAAAATCTCATCATTTTGTGTGAGCCCTCTGTGAAATCTTTGTGTGATGGACTAGAAAAAGCTATTGCCCAGCTCAGATCAGGAACTCTGCCATCTCCAGAAACTGTTCATAATGAAGTAAAGACATTTTATACGTGGAGGAATGTAGCAGAGAGAACTGAGAAAGTATGTATAATAACTTCTTTTAAATTCTCTGAAAGTAAATTTGTGAAACAATTCTTGCTTTGAAATATTACTATGGACATTCACCATTTAATATTCCAGTGTAATTTTTCAGCATGTTTCCTCTCAAATATACATAGTTTTAAAAGGTCCAGAAAATGTTTTTTTTTTCCCCCCAAATACATTCCTGGATGTAATTTTTATTTGTATTTGTATTTTCTAACATGCCATAATTGCTGGTAAATATTTTGAAGAAAAACCTAGATCATTAGTTAGATTTCGACTCTTTATTTGTTCAAGTTTTGAAATGAAGTAAGTTTTCTGGCATAACTGGAAAATGTGCTGCATAAGGTGTATGACAAGGTAAGAACAGTTCATGACAAAGCTTTGCCATGTGCTAACAAGTAGTTTAAGATTATGAGAAGTAGTTCAGTGCTGGGAGGCTGAACACAGCTGAGTTTACATAAGCTGTGGTTGTAATGAAAAATTATTTTCATAGTTTTGAAATTATATTTCAGAACTAGAGCTGCACTTTAGCAGGAAAACTCTGCCTTCAGTGAAGAATTTTGGCTGCAGTAATGTTACAAACACCTGTGGAGCTGTGTCACTTCTGCCTTCGCCTCCTGTGTTTTAGGAAGGAGAGAGTGGCTGAACCCCGTGCCTCTTACTGCACTCAACTGCATATCTCTCACAAGCCTCCTTGAAGTGTGCAACCAATCTATTTTATTATTTTCAAGTGCCATCAGTATCATTCCTTTTATGATTTTTATAACTGCAGGCAACATTTGAATTGCAAAGTTTTTAGAGACGTTAGCCTAGATTTGAGTTTGCTTTATATAGCCTTTTCTTAAAAAAACCCACCAATACTTTATGAAGGAAAATAGTCATAGAATTGGTAGAAGCATGCATAGATTGTAAATTGTACAGAAGGCAATTTTTTGTTATCAAATTAAGTTACCTGTTACAGAATGGAGTCTGAAGCATTCTTAAGAAAATAACTGTGTCCTTCAAGCCTTTTTGGAGTGGTTTGTAGTTGGCTGTGGTTGACATGTACTATAAGTCACTAGTAGCATGTATTTGCTTTGTGCAGTAATTGAACTAGTGTTTCTTTAAACAAAAATCAGGAGCCTATTAGGATTTAGTTCATTGTTCAAATACAGAGATTTGGAATAGTGCCAAACTCACCTGTGAGTTCATCCATCTTTGCATTTAAAATCTAGTAATTGCATGTTCAAGCTCTTCCTGGGACTGATGTGAATATGAGATTAGAACCCATTCAATCCATTAAAATCCCTAGCCCTTTCAGTATAATATTACATGAGAGACAAATTATGCAGCCTTGCTAGTTAATGAAATACTTTTGAAGTGTGTAAAAGAAGAGAATGTTTCATGTTTCTCCTTAAATGAACAAATAAGATATCTACAAGACTCATAAATCGGCACTTAGAATCTGCAAAGCCTTTTTGGGGGGCAATATTTGTCCCATCTGGTAGCTAAGACTAGATCATCTATTTTGTGCAGTGATGACAAAAGTACTGCCTGATTTTTTGAGGTAAAAATCAAAGCATTTTTAAGATGTTGCTTTCTGTCTCCTCTCTGTTTAGGTGTATGACAGAGTTGCAGATGAAGTGGTTTTACCAATGAAGGAGCGACTTGACAGACTAATGACTCACTGTGGGCCAGTGACTGGGTGTATTTTTGCTTTTTTAGCTGTTCTGAACTTCCTTCTCTTGGCGTTTCTGAGGTGGATGACTCCAGATTCCATTATTGATGTTGCAATAGATGCAACAGGACCTAAGGGTGCATGGACTAAACAGTATTTTTTTGGAAAAAAAAGAAGAGTTAAAGAAGAACTTCCAAACTCCTAAATTGCTCAAGTGGAGAGGGAAGAGTGTGTCAGTCACTAAAGGTTTTAATGCTTGCTGACAGAGACACTACTCTTAAAACTCTTCAGTTTCTTTCTGAAGTTCTTGGAAAGAAACTTAGTTCACTATGCTACCTCAATTTAGGATGATGTTCTTAGTTCAGTTTTGGATTCATGCAAATTTATGGACATCTCTTTTGCACTGAAAACTGGGAGGAGGACAAGCATTTTTATATATGTCAGAAGCCTTGGAAACAAAAATACAAGATTTTCCTTGATAACTTGTACATTGCAGAAAGGGACTTAGGTGTTTGGGAAAGCAAAACACAACAACTATTAGCTTACTGTAGTTCCTGCTAATCCCCGATATTTACCGTGATTTTTATTTTAAGACCTCTTTCAAAATAATTAAAAGCTCAACAAAATACACCTTTTTTTGTCCTAAGATGAAAATGGCACTTGAAATTAGTCATAAAGTCCATTACCATGTAAATTTCAGAGTTTTAGTTCTAGCAGTTGTGTCCCAGTGACAGTGTTTTGCCTGTGTAGCATTATTATTTTGAAATTCTTCCCTAGTCAGTGTTGCACATCCTGTTGCTAAATCAATATTCCATAATGATTTTCTGATATTTTCAGAGGTGCTAAATTTTTCCTGTTCCCTTACATGTGTGAAAGTGACATAAAGCTTATAGTGGTTATAGGTTTTGTTTTTGTTTTTCGGTATATTGGGGAAGAAATAGTATTATTTAGAGATAATACAGCCTTTAGAAACATCTCAGGCCTGAAAACTTCCAGCAGTCTGTGCCAAAGTGTGGAGTAACACATGTGAGAGAGCAAAAACTGTGAAGGGCTTAATGAGCGCATTGGTGCTTACCTGCTCTCTCCCACCTCCCACCCACCCTTGCCTTTTTCCCCCCACTTCTTTCTCCTTCCCCTTACTTATGACCAAAGTGGCATTTCAGTCCATCTCTGGGAGGGACAGCATTCAAGGTGAATGGTTTCACCTCACCCACATCAGAGACACTGGCTGGCAGGTGCTGCATGTGAAATCTTGGGGAGGTATCCCTTATGTGGAAATAACAATGGCTGTGCTTTTCATGGAGAGACCGAGAGAAGGAGCAGCTGTGAGGAGTCTGCGTGATGTGTATGTGGGGCAGGAGGCAGCACAGCATTGTGCCAATGTGCGTGAGAAGAGGTGTTTATTTCATTTGTGTCAACCACCTCTAAAATTGCTCCTTGTCTGATGCACTGGCTTAGTTTCTTTTTCGAGCATCACTAATGATGATAAGCTTCCTATTTTATGACTCGAGTATTGTGTGCTGTTGGACACTGTATTAATATTAAAACTGTGCAATATGAAAACACTGTTTCCAAGCCCTTGAAGAGTAGTATTTAACACACTACTTCTGCCAAATTCATGTTGTTTGGGTAGAGATGTAATTACACAAGCATTTTATAATTTCATTGAACATATTTTCATGAAACACAAAGATAATGTAAATAATTGCCAGATATAAAGTCTATTTTCTTTTACTAGAATTTTTAGCCTTTGATATGTAACATACAGCATGTAATATTACAAATTGAGTTTTTCAAACTCTGCATTAAAAGTGGAAGTCATCTAAAATGGTGCCACAAGGTTTAAAGATAAATGGGTAGAATTAAACTAATATTCTACTTTTCTAAGTTATTCTTTTTTTTATATTGTTCAAGCATTCACATTTCTAACAACCTTTTGAAAATACTGATTGCCACTCCAGGGAGATGTTATATATATATGTGTGTGTGCGCAATTTTTGGGATATTTTGTTTGTTCTCTTTTAGTTGTTTGGTTTTCTGCAACATCTGCAAACACAAATCAAAAGGATTGTGTGTATCTCTTCAAAATAAGTTTTCTTTTGTGGAACATTGTGTACTTATGAGTATCATAATGAAACCTTGTTATAGTCTTCTTTACAAGACCATTGTAAAGTTTATCTAGAGGTTTGTTTACCTTTCCACAAAGAATGGATACATTTCATTAATATGTGGGAGCATATAATTAGAAAATACAGAACTACAAACCATAATGCTGCTTTTCACCAGTGGTTGTTGGAGTTCCTATGAGAATGTTTTTTAATAATCATCTTTCTGTACAAGCTGCCATGCAAGCTTAACCCATAACTGGTTTCTCAAATAACACCACTTGCATTATGCAGAACTTCAAGGGAATGATTTGCTCACTGGCCTTGTGCAGTGGAGTAAAGGATGATGCCACAGAAACATTTACAGTTTTACAAAATATCAGTGGGTAACATGAAAAAGGTTAAATAAAGTAAGCAGAATACAAAAAAAAAATACTGAGATAATGAGTGTGGTTAGCAATTAATAAAATAATTTGTTTAAAAAAATTAAAATATTTCAGTTGTGCTTGCAGGTAACATCTGATTGTTGTGAAATACCAGGGAAATGTTAGGAAAGGGAGAGTGACACTAATTAAGCAATGTCTTGCACAGAGCAGAGCCTCTGGTGTGTAGGAGGAGCAGGAAGACCTGTGTAGAATGTCCCCCTCCCAAACTGCAGTGAAATTCCATCCCCAGGCACAAGGAGGAATGTTGTTTCCAATACATGATGTACAGACACTGTGAATTAAAGTATTGAAAATTGTAGGTTAAACCATACAAGCATCAAGTAAAATATTGATATAAGATTAGTCTTTCAGACTGTGTTTTAGTGGGTGTGGATGTATCTGTAAGAAGGTAACTACTGTAATTTACTTGGTTTCTGGTCAAGTTTTTCTGCATCTGTTTATATTTTTTCCATTTTTGATACTTATTTCTCTTTACTAGTCCCTTTTTTTCATATATGCTTAGGCTTTTAAAAATTAATTGTAAAAGTCTTTCTGGTGCTTTCTGCTTCAGTAAAATACAGACTTTATGTAAACAGATAAAAGAATCTCAAAATGGTTTCATATTTCGATTTTTTTAAGTTAAAAGTATTTCAATATTTTTAGTGTTTAATTGCTGTCATTAAACTGCTGTCATGATATTTGCTGTGCATCATGACATCTGGTAGTATGTTGACTTCCACAGTTTTCCCTAATGACTTGAACATTGACAGAGATAAAAGGTGGATGTTTTTTAAGGGAATAAAACTAATGACAGGATGTGACTGTGTCTGAATTTAATATTTTACCAACATTATACATTTTTCTTGTAAACCTGGCAGGTAGATTATGTTGCTTTCAGATCCTGACATGCTTCAACACTGTCACAACTCTAGAGCTGCTACATGTGAAGGATTCATTGAACTTTAACTGTGCATGGCTGGTTGTCTTGTACATGCTGGTTATTCAAGCTGCTTGTTTAAGCAGGAGGGACTGGTGCATTCCCTGGGAACACAGGCACTGGCTGCTGTTGGAATTTGCTGTCTTCCTGCACAGGCAGCAGCAGGAGTTTCAATAACCAGGCCCTACCCGGTGCGATGGGTGGCAGATAGGTGAGATCACTCCCACTCTGGCTTGAGAGCAGCCAGTGAGTCACTCTCCACATCTCTTTTTAAAAGGAGTGTTGTAAGTGTGCTGATCCAAGGATGCAAATAAGGCAAGGCTTGTGTGGTAAGTGGTGTCATTTATTAGATCAACTGATAGAAAAGAAAGTAGCCAGGCTCTGTACGGACTCCTTTGTTCTCATCTCTTCTGTTTGAGTGTTTCTGACTCCTTTTTTTTCCCAGTTGCCTAACTTTGATTGAATACATTTAATACTCTAATCCCAACTAAATACATTAGAAATACACTGCTGTAATTCAGTGTGTGTAGCATAAGAATAGACCAATACCTCTTTGAAGTTCTTTGAGATGAGCATTCCTCATCCCTTTATTTCCTTGCCAAATTCTTTAGGTCACATCTGATATTTCTCCCTAGAAGTTGGATAAAGTTAAAGTGAACCTTACAGAAAATGAGTTGTTTTCCAAGGTGGATTGCCTTTTTTTTCTGCTTATTTCTTGCATGTGTGCAAACTACCATATGTGAACATTACTTTTCAAGTTTTTTGGATGATCTAGCTAAACTACTTCCATTTACCTCCTCATGACAATTTTTTTGAAGGATTAATATATTTTTGGACATTTTGATTTAACAATTTAGTAATTATCCTAGAGTGAAGGAAGAGCGATTCATGGAGTAGTTTGGGCATCTTGCAGAAATCAGTGAGGTGTGTTTATTCTACAGGGGGTTGACTTGTTCACTCAAGTCTGTTAATGGAGTTGCATAATGATGCTCAAAAGAGCAAGGGAAAACGATGACAATCCTGTGTCTGCACTGGATTGCTCTTGTGTTCTGCCTGTTCTCACGCCTACACCATGTTGCTCATCTCTCTCATTTCAAAAATACCAGAGATTTCCAAGTGATCACACCCAATCTTGCTGTTTGCTTGACTACCACCCTCACTACTATTCATACTTTCCACCATGCTGATCAGCTGTCTTCCCAATGATAATTTTCTTTTACATCCACTGCATTAATTTTCCTAGTGCTCTTGTACACTAAGATTAGGAGATTACGCAAGTTTTTCTCAAATGTTCTGAAGCCAGGAGGGTGATTTTGCTGCTACACAAATAGAGTTAGTCCTTCTGGGAGAGTCATGTTCCAGTGACTGCTTCCAAGCAGTCAAACTTTCCCGTGGTTTTCTAGAGCACTTGGAGAACTCTTTGGTATTATTCCATTAGGGATAAAAGAATTTCAGTAGCAATCACTTAATTTTCAGTTTCTTGTATTTTTCTGAGTTTTATGGACATGTACAATTCTACATACCATCTAGTAGGCTAATTGAGAAAGAAATCAGTTATTTTCCTTCGCAACCAAAAGCCTGGTTTTCTGGCTTTTTCTCTTAAAAGATGCTCTTCCTTCTCCTTTGTCTTCTGTTGAGAGCCAGTTTTGTAAATCCTACACAAGATTTCTCTGTCATTTAGGCTGACTTTACTTTGTATTAGTCTTAGTATTTTTATGTGTTCTTTTTCTCTGCATCCAACATTTTGTTTTTTACGTCTTTTACTATTCCTCTGGCTCCAGGAGGGATGTTTTCATTATCTCAGATTTCCTCTGGGCTGACCATTCTGGTTTTTGGTCCACCTTTGCTTGCTAATTTCTCCTCTGTTTCTCAGCTGAGCAGAATTAGCTGCCAATAAACCAAAATGTTTTTCTGTGATTCTTTAACTGAACTTTTCTTGTCCTGTAATCTGTATCTTCAGCTGTCTGTGGCAAGCTGTATTAGAGTGATTAAAAATATTCATAAGTATTACAGTTTATACAGGTATTTAATATTACTGAGTAAGGAAAGGTAGATGTAATACTTTTGTAAGGTGTTATGTAAGAATGTAATAACTTGGTTTAATTCAGAGTTTTAGAAAAATTGTTTCACTTGAGAAAATTGCTTGGAGTGTTTTATCTCTGCACATATTTTATATACCATTTTAGTGCACCTGGGAGGGCTGAGCACCAAAGACAGCAAGGTACTAAACCAGCTGTATTGCTATAAACCAAAAGGAATTACATCTAAATTGCCCAGAGAAAAATTTGCTGTATAATTTCCATGTGTGTATCCACCATCTCTTTGGGATCTCTAAAAGAGGAATTATCCTGCTCTTTTCCTTGACAGATGTTGGAATTGAAGGCTAAGAGAATTTGGGCAAAGAGAGGAATCAAGTAAGAATTAAATCCTCCTCCTGTGGCACATATAGGAAAACAGGAATAAATAAAAATTTAAAATAAAATGAGAGGGGGTGTTCTACATAGATTCAAATAAATACATGCAGAAAAAAAACTTTGTTCTCTATGGAAAGCCATGTCTTCAAAAAGAAAAAAGGGCAGTTGAAGAAAGGGTGCATCTTGTTCAATTTCAAATATTACACCTTTGAATCAATGGAAGATAATGTAAAAATATTTCCAAAGTGACAATGCTGTTTGCAAGAGATATCAATGGACACCATTCTTTTCCCTGAGTAATGGAAAAAAAAAATTATATGTTATGTGTTTCTTTTTGTGCAATTTGAATGTATTTTTCTCCTCCTAGAATAACTTTGACTTCTTAGCCCTGGCTTTGGCCACCTGAATTTATTCCAAATTCTTTCATGATAGTGCTTTTCTTTGATATGTTTGCCTTTGTTCTCTATCTGAGTACCAGCAAGGCCTGTTCTCAAGATGGAAAAGACAGAAAAGTATTCTTTTTGCAGCATCTCTGAACAGTTTCTGCAACTTTATCTATGCAGTCTTTGTACATGGAACTGCTACCTCTAAGAATAAATCCAATGTGGATGTATAGGCTTTCAGGTGGTATGGAGAGCATCTGTCTGAAAATTTATTTTCATTTATGTAGGTTTGGAAAGGATTTTCTCATTTATTTCCTGTATGCAGAGATGTTCAAAATATCTTATCCTTGATATTGTTATTTAGCATCAAACACCTCATACCAAATAAAACCAGGATGTATTTTTGGTAACTGAGGAACAGCAGGTCCTGAAGGGTTTAAAATAGATGACATATGATACCAAGAATAGCCCAGTGCAACTTAGCCAACCTGAGAAACTATTCAAAGAGCAAACCAAAATGGAGGGCAGTTCTATACTCCATTCTTTCACTAACATTTATTTTGCCATTTTTGCTTTGTTTTGCTTCAAGCTTTTAATTAAGATTTCCTTGGCTTTACTGACCCATTTCTATATTGTTAAAGGCAACAGAAAAGAAGCTGCCAGGATAGCAGAAGAGATCTATGGAATAGTCCCAGGTAAAGTAAAAATATGGACTCTAACATTTAAATGTTTATTTGCCACATTTTTGTAACTTGAGGATTTAAATCAGCGAGTCGCCATGAAATGAGGGATTTTTTGCTAAATGCAGGGGTAAATGTTTTAACCTGAAGTGCCTCCCATTTCTGGGGTCTTTGCAGTGTCAGTATGTGTTGGCATGGTTTAGGTGAGCAAAATATGAGACTGCAACAATTACCCAGCTAGAATGAGGACAACATTTGGTCAGTGCACCATGGTAAATAAAAATACTGTTCTCAGTACAAGGTGTTCTTTATCAGTGGTTACAGATTGTTTTACTAAACATCCAGTTTTACTGCCAGAGAATATTTAGGGAAAAGTTTTAGCACATTGATTTTCTGAAAGGAGATGCTAGGAAGCTATAACTAAAGACTTTATGCATCCAAGCAAAGAAGCCTTATTTTGTTAAATCAGATGATAAAAATGAAGGCAGCTAAAATTGTTCTGAAAAATACACAGTGCAAGAATATATTGTATTTAATAGGTTACTTAGCAGGTCATAGTTTTGTTTTTTTCAAGTGCTTTTAGTCCTTCAGATCACTGCTATAATAATGAATAGGCATATGTTTGCATTCCTGTTAATTCCACTAATTAAAATGACACAGAATTTTCAATTTACTGCTAATGAGGGCTTACTTTCCTAGCTGCAGATTCTGATCAGCATTGTGACATCACACATTTCTGTGTGACTCATTTGTTGGGCACTTGCTTTGTGATTGTGCCATCATGAACAGGCACAGGAATGGCATCAGAGCACAGATGGTGTGGGATGGCCACCCAAAGCAGGGAGATTAACATCTGGCCAAGAGAAATACTGCAGCCAAGCATTTTTGACAAAGCCTTTATGAAGCCTGGATAGATACAGGCATGTCTTGGTTATTAATTTATGTTTTATTCTCTAGAATATAATTCCAGTCATTTTTTACTGTCATTTTTTTACCAAGCACCTTTATGCAATCATAGTCTGACACATGGTGAGCCGCAGTTTTTCCTTCAAGCAGGTTCTTATTGAGGTGCCTTGAAATTCAGCAGGCTGTAACATATTTTTATCTGCAAGTTGCCATTTGCAGAAAGCCATTAAGGATAATCTTACAAAATGTAAGATCATGTGATGTTGTTGCTGGGGCACTATATCATATTACATCCAGAGCTTCACAACCTTTTCTCTTTGCAGTGAAGCAGCACAGCAGCAGCAGGGCTGCGTAATTTATCTGTAGGCATTTGAAAAGAGCACTTTCAGTCATGTCACTCCCAGCTGAGCAGGGGAGATGTGCTCCATATGGGAACTATATTTGCCACATGTTTCAGGGAGGTAGGTTGTGGTGGCTGGCGTGGGAGTGTGCAGAGTGTGTTGTCCTGAGGCTGTGTGTGCATACACATGCGTTGGAAATGCCCTGGAAATGCATGTGAGAACACGCACTCGCACGAGTTATACTCTGCATTAAAGGTTAAATAAGGCCCTGGAGCTCTGTTTGAGTAACTCCTGAGTCTTCCTGCTGTATAAGGGCTCTGGGCTTTGTCACTTGCAATGTCTTCTGACTTTCTGAGCCGAGCTTGCCTGTTTTAGTCAGCAGCATGATGAGAGGTGTGGGCTATTTGGGTGGTTTTCAGGAAGGCGTTTCTTGGTCCCTACTTGGTTTCTGTTTCCATCATTTTGACTGATGTGTCATTCAGAGCCTTGCCATATATTGTGCCAGCTGGTCTTTCCATGCCAGTTTCCTGCCTTAGGAGCCCCAGAAGTGCTCTGTAAATAAATGGAAACAAAATTACTACAGTTCAAACTGTAACTCCAATAGCTGAAGTGCATCCTGGTCCTTGGGTAACAAAAGGAGACTCCTTTGGCTAAGGGTAAAACCTCTGCTGTGTCCTTGGCCTCAAGTCCCCATGGATGTGTCCATGCCTCTCATTGATTTCTCCCTGCCTTGGGTAGCATGTGAAATGGAGATAAATCACCCTTTCCATTCTCTCTGGTGTGTGGCACAGCTGAAAAAATTAAACAGGACAAGGGTTTCAAATACAGTGCCCATGGGTTTGCTGTACAATGGAGCATGAATGCAAACACTGGTATTGCTTCTGTCCTGTGGCACTGGAGCGGCAGCTGGCCTTTGGAGAAACACTTACTACACACTGTGTCACAGGATGGTTATGAATTTTAATATAGGACAAGTAAATTTGCTCTCTATTTGAGTGGCAGGGATTTAACCTGAGCTGAATGTCTATGCCTGTAGGTAGTAGCTAGGCTAAATAATTATTTTTCTTGGCACATAAATAGATTAGGATAAGAAAAAGGGAAAGCAAGCCTACGTGAAGGAGTCTGAACAGTTCAGCATCTCAAAATTATTAAAGAAGAAAAGGAAAGCCTTCAGGCAGAATTTGTTTTTCCATGTATTTTCTAAAATATATCAGTGAAGAGAATGATTAAACCTGTTACATGGTAGTCTGAGAGGGAGGATGTTATTTATGAAATTGTCAGTTCAGGAAATAAAACTGCCAAGGACATGCCAGAATTCATTTGATGGACAAGACAACCCTGCTATAAGGCTCTTACCAAAGTGTCAGAGAAGCTGGGATACAATTTGTGACAAGAGCTCCCAAGGAAAGGTGGAGGCTGATATGGTTTTGAGTCAGAGAATTGCAGGGTTCTAAAGTCTCCATATGAGACCCAGCAGCAATAAATTCGTGATCTTTGCTGAAACACGTTTTTAGGTGTTCTTTTAAAAGTTCTGCCAAGAAGCTTTTGTTTAGGTCCCTTAGTGAGCAGCCAGCTTTCTCAGGATTGCTGATGCCTCAGCTGCTCTGCTGAAATTAATTCATTAAACAGTTTCACCGCTAAGCCCACATTAATTTCAGTCCTGATCTACATTTACACGTGGCTGTGCTTCCCCTGTCCTCCCAAGATCTGCTTTTGCTGCACCCCTGAATTAGCTTCCATGCATTTGCTGTTTCAGGCAGCTGGGCAGACCGATCCCCTCTCCATGATGCTGCCTTCCAGGGACGCCTTCTCTCTCTGAAAACCTTGATTGCACAGGTAAAAGCCCACAGGGAAAGAAAAGGCTGGGAAGCAAGGTGGTTTCACGTGAATTGCATTTATGGGCTGGTGAGCTGGTAATAGACTGCAACAGGGCATAAGAAATATGGCTGTATGAATAATATACCAGCACAAACACCTCTGGGCATGTATTAGTTTGCTCAGTTAAGAAGCTGGGGACAAGCCTGGGACAAAGACTATCACAGCTTGCAGCTTGCTATGTAATAAACAGTGATCCTTGTGCTCTTTCTCAATGATGAACCATGCAACTAGGCTTGAGAATAAGGACAATAAATATATAAATGTAGGCTATTAGAAAAAAACCCAAAAAGTAAAAGGCATGCCTTATAAAAGGCATCTTGCCTTTTATAGTCAGCCTGAAACCCTCTGCTCCAAAAGGAACTGACAGTTCAGGCAAAAGGAAGAGAGGAGGAGAGAATACCTGCGAAGGAAAAGAAGCTGGATATGAAAAGAGGTTATGGTTCTTTGTGCTCTGCCCATCATCTTCCTTCCCACCTTTGCTTAGACTCAGTGTCCCCATCTAGCACAAATAGGTAACTGTCCCCCTCTCCTTCTTGCCCCCAAGGTAACTTCAGGGAAATTAATTCCCTGACTATAAAGCTTTTGACTTGGCTAGCAGACTTTTTATAGTCAAGGTAAGCAATTATAACCAGAGGTCAGATCTCTAATGGACAACCTGCTCAAGGAGTGAAGCTGCCAGTGGGAAAGCCTCCTCTCCAGACATCTCTTGAGGCACAGCTGCAGCTAAAAAAAATGCTGTTTACAGACAGTATTTGCCCTCCCATTTTCTGATCCCTCTTTCCTTCACCTGCCGACATAAAGTAATTTTTATGGAAAAGGAAGTAATGGAGGTTAGAGATAAAAAGAAAGAGGCTTTATTCATTTAGGGATTTGATGGTTTTCTGACCCCTCTATCTCCATTGATGCTGACCTTACACCACTTGCTTTGTGGAGCACCCAGAGTTGTGGTTGTTCACCAGATGCCCTGGTTATGCACTGTTCATGGCTGTGCACTGAGGAAGCACCCACTGGTGTGGTTATATCATTTAGTTAATCCACTGTTTCTCCTTTTCCTGAAGACATTTAATTTTGGGAGTAAAAGATGAAGGTCCTTGCTGATGAAAAGGCATCAAGGCAGCAATGTCTGTAGAGCCTGAATTGGAGCTGAGTCACCACAGATTGATAAATGCAGGGATGAAATTGTTCATGGAGCAGCATAATCATTGCTCACTGCTTCTAATATACTAGCCTGAAATGAAGTGTGGGACTGTACTTGAGTATTTGTGGGACACTCAGAAGTGTCTACTGCAGCACCACAGCTTTCAAGAAAGCCACTGAGGCTCTGGCTGCACAGGGAATGCCTGGACATAGGGAGGTGATGTAGTGCTGCAGTTTCCAAATGGCTCAAGAACTCACCAATGACTGTTTCAATGCATGAAAAGAGAGTTTGATTTTTCATGTACATTGAAAACAAGGTTTGTCATGAGTGATGTTTGGCAAACGGCCATTGTAAGATCTACAACTTATTCTTCATTTTGTAATGGAAGGAATTGCTGTTTTTCCCAAGATATCAGTGCTTATTCTTTCACTTGATATGACTGAGTTTTATTTGTTAAATATATATATATATAAATGTATATATGAATAATGGCTGAGAATAGGTCTTCTTATTAGGAGTCTCTAGAAGAAATTAATCTTGAAGGAAAGTGCTGATCACAAAGTATGAAACAATCATACAATTAGAAAATTGAATAATCTCAATTTTTCAAGGTTTTATCTGTTCCCCTAGCACCATTGTAATGCATAAGGAATTTTACCAACCATATTTTCACATGATTGAAAAAGATGGTTTTTCTAGCATGTAATCATGTAATGCATAGTCTAGCATGTAATGCATAGTCTGAAGTGTTTACAGGGCTTTTAATGCTCACGGGGTCAGGACTGCTGCCTTTTTTGCTGTGTGAGGTTGCTCCCAGGTACTCCTTTCTGCCCATTGCATTGGGTACTGTGTACCAAAAAGTGCATTGCTGCCATCTCGTGAGCTGCCCTGACTATAGCATGTCAGGCAGGCACCAGCTGTGCTTCAAAATATGACATCAAGCAGAAAATGGAGCTGCTTCCAGGCCTGTTCTCACACATGGCTGTAAAATTCTAATTACCAGGAGATTTAGTTGCATTCAGAGGAAAACACGTGTGACAACTGCTTTTCCCTTTGTGAATGTCTGGTTTGTCTTTGTGCAGGAATAGATATGGCAACTGTTAATTAGGGAAACACCTGAAATAAGGCATTCAACAGTGATCAACAGGAAGCCAACAGTGATTTGTAAATCACTGTTCTTTCTCCCAGTGTAAAACATTTCCTGGTCAGATAAGAGGAACTGATTTGTGGGTGGGATTTGACTCATCTCTCTTGTAGGTTTACCAGGTACTTATTACCTCTGAGTGAAACACCCTTGGGTACCCTCTGTAGTGAATGAAAGAACTTTTAGGATACAATTTGTCTGCCCTACTGGAAACAGCTGCTTTAGCACAGGATGAAGCTTATCCTGGGGAATCCTGTTTCTCCCCGCTGAAGGAGCTGCCAGCTCCAGCTGAGCTGCAAATACCTGTGCTAGGAGCAGTCAGGGAGGTGAAACCCTCCAGTTGTAGCTCCTGGTGCAGGACTTAATAGGGAAGGAAATGCTACCCTTATAAATTAAAGAAATGTGAAGCATTTCCTGTAATTGACAGTGCATATAAAGAGCTAGAAATAGAAGGCATAGCTTGTGATTGCTCCCTCATTAACCCCATCACCAGCTGTGGTTTGTGGGGACAGGAAATCACTGAGCAGCAGCGATGTGACCTGAGCCCTTTGCCTGGACACAGCTCTGACACGACTCTCCCTGCCGTGGGCACCCCAGCAGCCCTGCAGGAGCTGTGCAGGGCAGGGCTGTCCCCTCACTCCCTGCTCCTCTTGCAGGGTTTCAACGTGAACCTGCTGACCACAGACCGTGTGTCAGCTCTCCACGAGTCCTGCCTGGGTGGGCACGTGGCCTGTGCCAAGGTGCTGCTGGAGAATGGTGCCCAGGTAAGTCCTGGGGATGGCTGTGGGACAGGGGCACCTGGGAATGGATGCTCCCTGCATCAGTGGGGATGTCGGATGTGCTGTCCAGGTGGCAAGACCAAGATGCACATGGACATGTCAGACAGAAATGTGGAAAAATATAACAGTGCTGTTTCCCTGGGTGATAGATTTGTCTCCCCCTTGTGTCATCCCTTTATTCTCTTTTGTTTTCCCTTTGTGTGTGAAACATAGTTACGATGGATGGAAAATGAATGAAAGATGCTAAGTGAAATAACCTTCAAGAAAGTAACTCACACCTTTGCCTTCCCCCTCCCCCCTCAGCAGCGATCACTGGAATTACACCTGGTTTTCTACGGGAAGGTTTGGGAGTCTTATGTAAGCAAAAATGGATGTGCTTGAAGAAATTAAACATTTTATCTGCTAATAAAATAACAATTCCCACAGCTGGACCCTAAGGCAGGGTACATGTTCACAATTGAGATTAAGGACTGGGTGAAATATATAAGGATATTTTAATGTCAGCTGGGTTTTCAAGTAAAATTTATATGGCAAGAAACCAAGCAACACCAAAACAGTCAAGAGACCTCCAGTGCCTCCAGCAGTTCCAGCCACACCTGCCTGATGACACTGGGAGGAGGTGAGGGTGGTGGAAATTGTACAAATTGACATGGGCTTGCATAATCCATTGCTCTTCTCCAGTGGGCCACAGAGATAAAGACATGTGGATTTGCTTCATAAGTTGGCCCTGAGGGCTTTCTGCCTGGTTAAACACAGCATAAACAGGAGTATGGTGTGATTCCTGGGGTGTCTTCTGCAAGGCCAGGAGTCGGACTCCATGATCCAATGGGTCCCTTCCAACTCAGCATATTCTGTGATTCTGTGATCTACAGCTCTGCTGTCCCAGTGGAGAATGGCAATAGTGGTTCTTGCCAGGTCTTTGCATCAGAAGTTGGGGAAGAAAATTTCTGTTTTGCATAGACATGCATGCATATCAACTCCTTCCAGCTCTTTTTCTGTTTGGGATTATGTTTCTACGAAAATTTCTTCTGCTGGAAATGTGTTTTCAGATGAAAATATTAAACGGAAAGTAAATGTTTTCATTTAAAAATTTTCATTTGAGGGTGTTCCACCTTGAGGCTGGTGCAAACTAAAAAATCTTGAAGATACTCAGCTGCTTCACATTAAAAAAAAAAGAGAAAGAATAAGAATTGCACTTCTTTAGCAGCTCCAGCAGAGATGCTCCATTCAGAGCAGGCAGGGTTTCTGCCTTATGGCACTATCTGGGAAAGAGGGCAGACATCAAAGGAGAATGCTCTTTATGTTATGCCACAACATATAACTCAGAAAGTTGTAAATAAATTAATTCCTGAAATTAAACAAGGCAAGAGTCTCACTCTGGTGCAGTTCTGGTGTGCACAGGAGGCGTGTTGCAAGGGCATTCCTGTTAAACAGGATTATCCTGAGTGCGTCTCCCTCTGCAGGTCAATGCAGCCACCATCGACGGGGTCACTCCCCTGTTCAACGCCTGCTGCAGTGGCAGCGCAGCCTGTGTCAGCGTGCTGCTGGAATTCGGAGCCAAGGCACAGCTGGGGAGCCACCTGCCCTCGCCCATCCACGAAGCAGTCAAGAGAGGTGAGAGAGGTGATGTTCTGGGTGTGAGGGCTGTGAGCGAAGCCAACAATAACTACGAGACAAATGCGTCTTTTGTTGTTCACTAAGCATTTAAAAAAAATTCTTTCCACATCAGTACAGATAAACAGGCTTGGCTTTTTCACAGCTCTTGTGCCTCACAGTTGTTCCTGGGTGTGTTCTGCTCTGCAGCAATTCAGTGACAGCTCTTCCACCCCAGGTCACAGGGAGTGCATGGAGACCCTTCTGGCCCATGAGGTTGACATGGACCAAGAAGACCCACAGCACGGGACCCCTCTCTACATGGCCTGCACGTACCAGAGAACAGAATGTGTCAAGAAGCTTCTGGAGCTAGGTACACCTGGAAAGAGGGGCTGGGGGAGAGCTATGGTGGTGTGAGCCAATGCTGCTGGCCTCTCTGAGCTGCCTCTTTACTTAAAACATCATAGATTATTTCCACAAGCGTTGTTTGGGAGCCTGACTCTGTCAGACTCATTTGAGGCCATTAAAAATTTCCCGTGTCGATAAAGAAATTATGATTTCCTACGTGAAAAGCCTTCTTATTTACAGACATATCCCTGAGGCTATCTGAATGTGAAAACAGAATTCTTTTAGTTTTCCAGAATGATAACAGGAAGCACAGAAAATGCTGGCTAATATTACTGACCAAAATCAACTCTTGCTTAACATAGCAGTTTATCAGAACCATTAACTTCACCTCCTCCTCAGTGGATGATGAGAGCAGCAGTAAAGCTGCTTGGAAGAATAATCACTGCAGGTCCAGGCACAGGCTATGAACTAGCATAAATTTTTGCTGTCAGTGTGCATTATCTGACTTACACCTGCTCAAAGTGTGGCCCTGCTGTGCCCAGCCAGCCTGGGGCAAGCATTTTGCTTGCTGTGCTCCCAGACTTATTACAATGAGATACCTAAAGGTTTTGGTTTTGTTTTTTTTTCCATGGCAATTAAATTAACATAATCCATTTCAGACTTTATGCCATTAACAACTTTAAAGAACTCATGGTAGGCTTTGAACATGTTTTGGGTTGAAGGTCAAGCTGCTCAATCCTGAGCATTGCAGACAGGGTTTGGTGGCCCAGAGCAGCTGTCTGAGCTGAGCTCCGCACAGCTGCTGTTGAGAGATCCTGTGTGCCATCCATCCCCCTCATCTACTGAGGCTACTGGTGGAAACCAGCCTGTGTGATGTAGGTTCAGACAGTCCCTGCAGCCCACCAGATCTAACCAGGAGCTCTCGTTCACCCAAGGAGCCAATGTGAACGTGGGGAAGGGACTGGACACCCCCCTGCATGCAGCAGCAAGGAAATCCAGTGTGGAGATAGTTGTCTTGCTGACAGACTATGGTGCTAACCCAAAATGCAGAAATGCTGACCTCAAATGTGCCCTGGATCTTGCCACACCCCACAGCAAGGTGGAGCAGGCACTTCTGCTTCGGGAAGGTAATGGTTTCCTTTCTCCTCCTTTTTTAAGTAAAGCAGTATTTGTATCCTTTACCTAAGTATATTTTCTTAATTGCTTTTATAAGTAATGCTCTACATACATTCTCTTACCTTCTCTGCTGCCTTCAAACCTCCAACACATGACACAGAAATCTGTTTTGTTGCTAGATCTGCCACCTGGTGCTATGGTTTCAGCAGGTAAATCACTAGTTATTCTGTGTTTTTTTCCTATCTACTGAAGGAACATCATACATATTTACCTAGTGGGACTCCTGGTGTTAAAAACTGCCATGAAAGTTTATTAATAGATAATATTTTAGTACCATCACCCGGTGTTCAGCCTTGCACCATGGCTCAATGAGTGAGTGTGTCCTTGGCTGCCAGGAGAAAGCAGAGCTCTTTGCCAGGTGACTCTTCAGCCTCACAGTTCTCCCATGTGGTTTATGGGGCTGCAATCCCAGCACAGACCTGCTGGTCCTTGCTGTTTACCTCCAGGCTTCCTGCAATTAATTATCCTTCCAGTTTACTGGAAGAAACCTCTGGAATGAATCAGAATCCTCTTGTGCTGTTTTCACCTGCACATTTGGCCAGAACTTGATGCTTCCAAGAGCAATATCCCTGTGCTATGGGATTGCTGAATTAGTTCCCCCCACTCCTCTAATCTCTGTTTTCCAGCTCACTGCTACCCTCTTAGCTGGTCTGTGTCCCCTGAGGCTCTTCTGACTGGAGGGTGAATGGTGCTCCCCCCACGCAGGGCCTCCCGCCTTCCTGAGCCTGCTCACAACCCACCAGGGACCAAAGCATGATGTGCACAAAAAGCCCAATTCCAAACAGCTCTTGCATGGTACATTAATAAATGTCAGTGTTGCACACAGGCTTTGTCCTAACCCTCTGAACACAGGTGGGCATTATGGAAGAAACAAAACATTGGCTAATATTCTTCTGTCCTGTTCCCTTTCCCCATGACTTTTCATGCAGAGCTTTAACTTATCATGTCTAAAACCTTCTGGGAGGAATTTTGTTTCAATGCTTCTCAGCTTGTGTGACTTCTGTCCCCATACCTGAGCTGCCCAGAGCTCAGTGGCAGACTGTGGGAGCAAAGGCAGTGCTGCCAAGCGTCTTGCTACCATTGCCCTGAGTGAATCCTTACAAAACTGCAGGGGCTATGGATTCCAGAGCTCTCTCTCCTGTGCAGACACTTTTTTAGGTGTTTGCTCAAGAAAAGATGCCAAACAGCCTAGCTGTCCATGCAGAAAAATGTGTTTACTGCTCACAGTTTTCAAATTGCTGAACCAACTCTGACAACACAACTTTACCACAAACAATGATGTATCTAACTCTCCCTGACCTCAGCAAGTCATTACGTAGTGCTTGGTCTGAGTTGCAAACCTTGCTGGTGTTTGTTGCTTTGACTCATACTGGTGCTGGGTTTGAGGGTGCTTATTCTTGCCTTTTACCTCCCCCCAGGTCCTGCCAGCCTGGCCCAGCTGTGCAGGTTGTGTATCAGAAGGCACCTGGGCCGGTCGTGCCTCTGCACAGTCCCCAAGCTGCACCTGCCCGAGCCACTGGAGAACTTCCTCCTGCACCGAGAAGTCTGACTGCCTTTAGACTGGGAAAGAAAGAGGAACAAATGGTTGTTTACGCCAAGTTTATTATATCATAGGAAAAAAAAATAATCAAAGGCATCATTTACTGTCTTCCGTGGCTACCAAACATTGGCTGCTATGTGACAGTGAAAATTGGAAACATCTTTTCACAGGCAGTGAGTGGTATCATAGACACAGTTCCCTCACAATCTATTGCCACATGGACTCACACCAGCCTGAGAAGTTCTAGTACATAAACACCTCACTTGACATGTGTTTGTAGGTGCAAATGCACACGTCCACTCACCCACTTCGACACAGAGATTTCCCCTGCATTTGGGGCTATATTTATTTGTGCAATATCTGTGCAGCATCTTCCCTTTGTCTATCCAATCTTAATGCCAAAATCAAGGCAGTGAATATTTTTCTTCCATTAGTATGTGGAAAGGAAAGCTTTCAGTGACAAACATCAGACATATACAGTACACTGCACATCTTTTATCAGCTTTGATTTTGCATCCTTTCATCTCCTTCCTATTGTCTACTGGAGCCCTATGAATTTCCAGCAGTCTCTGGCTGTCCAGCCACTGTCCCTCCCTGAGCCTTGAGCACAGCTATTCCCAATGCTAACACATCTTGTCCTTGGAGGTACAAGTGATGTTATGAAAGCAAGTGGAGGGGTTTCGAGTGAACCCACAAAATTGTGTGAAAGTCTTAAAAAACCCTTCCATTTCCATTGGAAGGAAAAAATCCTTCCAAAGTTATGTCACCTGAGATCTGGCTGTATTCATTACATGAACATTTTTTCATAGCTTAATTCCATAACAGAGCTGCAAATGTTTTTATAGGCATAATAGGTGATATTTCAAAGTCCATTCTTTGCAAGGTTTAAAAAAAAAAGCAAAGGAAAGAGTGCTGCTTTATTTTTTTCTTGGCTTTGCATGCTTAGACATTTCTCAAGGTAAGTCCTTGGACTGTGGAGCCAGAGAGAAGCAGGGCCACTAAAGATGATTGTGCATCACCCAAATGTTGCTCTTGTTGAATTTTCCTCACCATGAGTGGTTTGCAGGCTTGTCTGCTCCCTCACCCCCTATTCTGGAGGCTTTAATTGCCTCCCCAGAAGAGAGGACTTTACAGTGTTATAATTGTCCATTGTGGTATTAGTTTAAATAATGTGAGGATTAGTAGCTTGGAAACAGCAGGGCTGAAAGCACGCACCTCTTTGAGTTGAGAAATGTGGTGTACAGTGACACTTGCAGATCCACTGTACACCACATAAAAAGGTTTTTTTAATTTTTCCTGGGGATGTTCTTCTGGGGGACAAAACATTTCTTCAGAGCCAAGTTTTGGTAATCTTCTGCCATGAGACAGGCAAGAAGTTTTTTCTATAAGTTATTTTATTTTCTATAAGGCTATTGAGTCTTGGTGTTTCACTAGTTGTAGTAAAATGGGAAGCAAAATTAAGAGGACTCTGTCTCAACTTCCCAGGTCCAAGAGGCTGCAGACACATTTTCAGGCTGTGAAATGTACTGTTTTCTTTATGAGTGAGGCATCCTGGCACCAATTTTCACTGCCCATACTTCTTAAGTCAGAGGGAATTTGCCTCCTGGAGTCTGGATACAGGACTGGCTTCCAACAGCATTCAGGCTCCTGTCCCTGCTCCAGCAGCAGCAGTCCCTGAGTAAATGCTAATAATCCCTTAATGTCACCGTGACAGTCTCTCTGAGACAAAGGTCTAATGTTTCCCATACTTCTTTATGATTAATTCAGCACAAGTAAGATAAATTGAGCTCTCAGCAGCTCATGAGACTGGACCTTCAACATTACAGCCAAAAATGGATGCAGTTTTCAGCCTGTGTTTGCACATATTGAATGTTATCTGATGGCAAGAGCTATTGCCCATAGAGTTGTCAGTGACATCAATGACCTTGTATGGTATAATGCATCATGAATCTCAGAGATTTGAACACTGGATTCTCAAGAGCCTTTGAAAATCAAATACTATCAGGAAAGAAATGTCTATATTAATCTGATGTCAGCAGATCCCTCTCAGTTCTATCTTTACTGCAAACTCACCTGCTCTGCTAATAAGGTGGCAGTGAGAATACTCTCTGCTCTCTAAATAGAGAGACGGAGGCACAGCTGTGTGAGCTGTCAGACATGTGCTGCAATCAGGGACTAAGGCAATTTATGGGATCTATTTCAAAATGTGTAATGCTGAATTGATTTCCTTCTGTGATCATCAATGAAAACAGTATTTCACTTGCATAGGAGTTTAAATTGAAAAAAATATGTATCTCCATTAGGAAAATGCCAAGTCTACTCAGCCTCTCAGTTTTATCTCAAGAAGCAGGAGAAGGTGCCCTATATTTATTCCTGGTATTAGCTTCCCATCAAAAAGTCACCTTACCTTTCCTTCTTCCTGGAGACTTACTTCTCTCTGAAATTCTGTATATCAGAGAGTCTGACAGCTTTAATAAATTAGAAGAGAAGTTTAGAAGTCGTGAGATTAAGAAATTTCATTAGAAACTCTACCTTGCTCTTACCTCAAATTATGAAGTTACCCATTTAATTCTCATTGGCTGTGCTTTGTGTCATAACAATGCATATTTTTTTTTTCCAAAATGCCATTTCATGTGAGGATAAGGAAAGAGTGGGACAATTTTCTATAAGGCTACTGAGTCTCGGTGATTTTTCAAAATGAGTTTGGAAAACATCTGTCAGCTGCTTTTCTGAAGGTAGTAGAAGGGAAACTAATCTCCCATGGTCTCTTTTCTTTAAAACAAGTGGTGTCTTCTCTGTCATTCTATGATCATTGACTGAAATCAGTAGTTTGGGTAAGGTATGGTTTGCCTGGGGATTTGTATGTGCTGGAATCCCACTGCTGTACAGACCTCTCTCAGTCTCTTGCCCAAAAACCTGGCTCCACAGGTTTCCCTGTAGCTTGACATTAATTGTTCCCAGAGTTTTCTCTGCAAGCATTCTGGCCAATGGGCCACATCCTGGGGGACATACAACAGTGAGTATAAAAAGGCTGACACATTTTGGGAGGGCTTAATACACAATATTTCTTGGAGTAGCTAGGAAAAGAAGTTTCATTCTGATTTGGCTCCAAAAAGAACTCTGTTTTGATCTCCTGACCAGCCTGTTGGGTTCAAGGTGACCTCTGTTCCTACAGGAAAACTCTGCTATTGGCATTTAATCATCCTCCATCCTCTCTAGGACTCAACTTTTCACAGCAGATCTGCCAGTCCTTGAATTTCTGTCTGTCCAGTTGAATTTGTCATTCAGAGAGTGAAATTAAAAAGCGTAGGGAAATGCTAGACTGTTGAAACTTGTTATACTGTAGGAACAATTCCCCCCATCTGCCTTGAGGTGCCAACACCCCACCTTCCCAGGCAGATGCAGGCTGTGAGGGAGGCTGTCTGTCTGTCTGTCCACCTGTGTGCTCTCTCCTTTGATGATGGGCTGTGCTACTTTGGGCAGTGGGATGGGAGGATCATCTCCTTCTGACTCTCTTCCCCCAGGGAACTTGAGCCTGGCCAACATCCTCCTCAAGGCATTTCCATTTCTTCCCTCCACACATGCTAGAAATGAATGTTGTGTTTCCCCTGTGCAAACCCCTGCAGTCCCCTCAGTGCCACTCCCTGCCCTGCACTTGCTGCCAGTTCTGCAGGACAGGAGACACAGGGGCTGCCCAGCACCTTTCTGTGCCAAGCCTGACCCTCTCCTGCAGCAGAGCCCTGCTGCTGGCATTTAACACCCCTGAGGTCTTTACTGGATTGAAAATACTGGTGGTGTGTCCAGCATGGCATTAGGGCAAGTCTGATAAGAACAAAAATGAAATACATTCACTGACTCTTAGCTGAAAAATCTGTCTGACCTGTATCCTGGGGTGATGGTTCCTGATGCCTTTGTGTAATTTTTTTTTTCAGAAATTACCATTTCCCACATGCCAATTGCTCCTCACTGTGGGGTTGTTTTTTTTTTGTTTTTTTTTTTTTTTTTTTTTTTTTTTTTTTTTTGTTTTGTTTTTTAATGTTTTGCATGAGATGTATAATATATTATTGTCAAATACAGATTATTTCACACAGAACTTCTACCTAATTTGATTTTCATTTCTTGAAAATTCCTTTATTCTTAAATTTTATACTACTCGTAGAAACTCACAATGGACATTGCAAGCAAATGAAAAACTATGTCAGGTTTAAAATTGAAAAATCTTCAATAAAGGGTATCAGGAGTTGCAGAATAAAGCATAAGCTGCATATTCAGTTGGGAACAACATCTGGAAGGGGGGAGACAGATGAATCAGCAGAGCATGTCATACCTGCAGGGCTGTGACCTCATTGTCATCACAGGGAGATGTGGTGGGATGGCTCCTGTGACTGGAATGTTAGAATGGAAGGACACGGGATCTTCCTGAAGGGCAGGCAGAGGAGATGGGGAGGAGGTGCCCCCCTCTCAGTCAATGACCAGCTGGAGTGCATGGATCTCTGCCTGGGTATGGATGAGGAGCTGACTGAGGTCTTTGGGGTCAGGATTAAAGGGAGGGTAGGGACATTATTGTGGGGTCTGCTACAGGCCAGCTGGCCAGGAAGACTGAACAGATGAGGCCCTTGCAGACAGGCTCACATTCACAAGCCCTGGTCCTCAGGGGAATTTCTGCTATCCCAGTGTTTGCTGGATGGACAAGACAGTGGGGCATAGGCAAACTAGGAAGCTCCTGGAATGCATTAATGATGACTTCCTTCTCCAAGTGACAGAGGTGCCAGTGAGGAGAGCTGCTGTGCGGAACTCTGTTCTCCCCAACAAGGAAATGCCAGTGGGGAATGTGAAGCTCAGGGGAAGCCTTGGCTGCAGTAACCATGGAATGGTGGATCTCCTTAGGGCACCTGGAAATGTTGAAGGCCAGGCTGGATGGAGCTTTGAGCAACCTGGTCTAATGGAAGATGTCCCTGCCTATGGCAGGGAGTTTGGAACTAGATGATCTTTAAGGTCTCTTGCAACCCAAACCATTCTATGATTCTGTGAATTTTGCAGCATCCTGCTATATTTTTACCTGTTTGTTACCAGGGACTTGCTAGCAGTATAGCTTTGTGGTGAATGGTTCATTTTTTGCCAGGTCTACCTGCTGGCTATAGAGGCTAACATGCCCCAACAAAATAGAAATTAGAATGGGAAGGGAAGGAGATGTAGAGATTTCCAGAGAAAACGTGTTCTAACTTTTCTTTTTTTGTCCTAGGAATGGGAGTGAAATGTGCAAGTTTTTGTCTTAGGGAGAGAAGAATTAAAGACTCCACAGACCTACTCATTTTATGTTGCCTGTATAATTCTCCAGCTTCACAAATATGATTCTAAATTATCTTCTTTGTATTTATTTTTGGTGTTTTTTTGGTGT
>JAYDZK010000001.1:97975613-97995165 GCA_034509185.1 Euphonia xanthogaster | reverse complement strand
AGGTGGTCCCAATAATAAAATAAATAAATAAATAAATAAATAAATAAATATAATTTTATTATTGGGAGCACCTGCCAGACGTTTTAGGGCTGGAAACTGGGATCAGACAGTGAAAAAAAATTGAGGCGCACAGAGCTGAGAAGGAAGGTGCAAAGCTCGGGGTGTGGTGTGCTCATGGCAGGCTGCAAGGAGAAAGGGAGATGGAGCATCCGTGTGTGTCCTGGCACGTTTGCGTGTGCAAGGAGCGCGCCAGGCTCTGCGAATCCAAGTGTTGGTGGGGATGTGTGCGGTTTACGGGTTGTGAAGGAAAGGAAATTGTCATTTGATCGGGGGGTGAACGCAGGTTTGCAGATACACCGGGCAAGGTCAGAGCGAACGTTTTGTCCTCGTTTATTTCCGCAAGATGTAACTGGAAACTTTCCAAGTTATCACGTGTAAGGGGGAAGGTCAGCGACAGCTTTGCGTGCCGGCACATTTCCCTCGTCGGGTTTTTAGCTGGAAACGATTTGGTTTAGCGATCCCGGGAGTATTTTGGTACCTGTAGCTGTATAAGGGAAGTGCCCAGCACAGCGGAGCGTTTGGATTTGACTTTTAGAAGCTTTTCCGCGGGAAGAGCTGCTGGAAGTTGAAGGTTTGGCACTGAAAAAGCCGCAATTCCCGGTCTGCTGGGCGGGGTGCGGGTCCCGAACCCTCGGGATCGGGATCGGGACCGGGATCGGGATCACGGCTGGGAGCGGGCGGGGCCCGCGGGCGCCGCCTGGCGGACACAGCGCGGCGGTGCAGGGCAGGGCCACTGGGGCTTCAGGAAATTATTATTATTATTATTATTATTATTATTATTATTATTATTATTATTATTATTATTATTATCATTATCATTATCATTATCATTATTATTATTATTAACAACATCATCATCATCATCATCATCAGTGCAAAATAGAACCAGTCCGTACTGGAGATGAGCTCCAGCAAAATGGAGGGTGGAAGGAGGGAATCCCACGTGGCTCAGTGCTGGACACAGATCATTTGGTCCTTTGAAAATCAAAGTTTAGTGCATTCCTTTTGTGCCTGCCTGTTCCTTAGCAGAGTCAATAAGCTCTGCTGGCAATTTCCAGTGGGAATGTATTTGGCTCAGGCTATGTATATCACAAATTTTAAGGGACAGCCTTTGCGTATGAAAAATACCATTTGTAATACTGTTCTGTATAATGCTTTAGGATTTTGTATCTGCAAATATGAATGCAAGAGCATACCTTCACTGGAAGGACTTAAGAGCCCCTTTCAAGTTGTGCTGTGTGTGAGAGGCATGGGAGAAAACCAGCCTGGGGACAGGCACAGAGGGTGAAATGCCCTCACATGGTCAGAGGTTGGAAAAAGTTGCTTCAGCCATCACCACAAAAAGCAGTGCTCTAGAAAGGTCCTGTGAGAGCTCTGTTGTGCACGGGGAGCAGTCAGAATTTGCATGTGTGCATGGTTATTGCTATAAGATTCCCTCTGTGTACACCACCCTGCCTGAGTGATGGCAATGCCATCAAATGTGACCAGAGGTTTAATGTAACCTCTGGGCTGGCTGGACTTTTCTGCAGTGGGAGGGGAGCTGGGTGACCCAAAGCCACTGAAAGCCAGTGGGATTTGGATGTCTAGATGCTGAACTCCTGGGGTCTGACTCAGCCTCCCTGTGGACTAAGGTGTGGGTAAATTTCAAATTTTTACAAGTTATCTTGTTTCTTTGTAAAAGAGCAGTTGTACCTGTTTTTGACAGTCAGGAATCCTTGTTGCAGTGGTGGTACATACAGTGAACAGCTGTGTCCCCCACACACACTGGCCTTGCTACTCCATATGCTGCTCTAGCAGACAGAGTGCTCTGGGCACATTCATGAAAGTCACTAGTTCAGGATTTTGAAAGCCCGTGGTCAGCTGGAACTGACATTTGCTTAGGTCTTAATCAAATTCAGTACAGATCTTTTTCATTCTGACAGTGTGCCTCCTCTGAAGTGTAAAAGAGGGCAGTGAGACAAGGAAATCCACTGCAGCCTTTTTCTTCTTCCAGGCAAAAAACTTGAGTTCCAGCCTGGAGCAGGCAGAAAATAGAAATATGGTTATTTGCCAGAAGGTGATGCCTTGGGTCAAGAAACTGGAGAAATTTGCCGTTCCTTCCAGGGGGTTTGCCTCCCTGGCATTGCCTGAGGTTAGAGGTGCTTGCTGCAGATGGAGGTAAGGCAGGAGAGACATCAGCCTGGGGCTGTGCAGTTCATGGCAGCAGATCTGGAATTATGCCATCACAATTAGTCATCAGTCAGGCCTTTAATCCTGCTCCTCCCAAGGTATCCAAGGCTGGTGTGATGGACTCCCAAGGCTCCATAGGGCTCCACTGGGATAAAACTCTAGGTTTCTCTCAGTTACAGATCACCCAGATGGATTACGTGTTAGCACATATCTATTTTCTTTTTCACTGAAATCTATTTTTAATGCATATATGGTCAATCTTTTAATTAATTGTTAAAACTTTGAAACTTGCAAGCCAATGGCCAGTCCACGGATGGCTGGCCTGGCTCTTTTTAGAGTTTCAGCAGAAACCTGTCTTTTCTCAAGCAAGGACTGAATGGATAAGATCCACACATGGATACGTCCCTCTTATATCATCATGACATGATGACATCATAAGTCGGTACAGTGCACAGGTTGGTACAGGCACAAACGCCTGCCAATACTTGAGTGGCCAAAAAAAGTTCCAGTTGCAACTCAAAAAAAACTTGTACTTCAGTCTAGATTTTTAAATTAACTATAAACATACTTCCCTTACAACTCATGCAGTTTTGGCAGTGGCATTAGTTTCTAAATGGGGAAAAGCTTTTTACATACCCTGGAAACACAACTGACTGTAACACAGGCAGGAGCAGCAAGAACAACAGAACAGTCAGATAAACATCAATTTGACACACATCACTTAGAGCAAAGCTCTAATTAGCTCTGTGCTTTAATAATTGTAGTCCAGTTTTGCCATCCTTATGAACCAGAATGACAGCTTCCAGAATTGGCTGTCCATTTGCTAAAGCCAAAGGATGTTTGGAAATCAGAGCAAAGCTGTTTTAGTCAGTTAATCATTCTGTGCTTTCATAATTGTAGCCCAGTTTTGCCATCCTTATGAACCAGAATGACAGCTTCCAGAATTGGCTGTCCAGTTGCTAAAGCCAAAGGATGTTTGGAAATCTAATGAAACTGTTTAAATGTTGTGGGAAGCAGCCCATGGAACATAGAAGGAGGCAGGCAGGGCTCAAATAATGCTAATAACAAAGAATACTAATTTCTTTAAATACTAATTCATAGATTCATAGCCAGGTTTAGATAGGAAGGGACCTTTAAAGGTTATCTACTCCAACACCCCTGCAATGAGCAGGAACACCTTCTACTGGACCAGGTTGCTCAGGGCCCCATCCAGCCGGACCTTGAATCTTTCCACAAATGAGACGTCTACCACCTCTCTAGGCAACCTGTTCCATTATTTCACCACCACATTTTTATGTCTGGTCTAAATACACCTTATTTTCATTTAAAACCTTCACGATCATCAGCTTATGTGTAAACATTCTTTTAAAGAATTATTGTGGCTTATTAGGGTTTTTTTGCTGGAGGCAGACTTCCCTCTGTTAAGGATTCCACTCCATGCATGTGCTCTAATATGGTTCCTGAGAACCTCAGCTACTCAGCCAGCAAATTGGCCACTGGAGTATTCTCTGTAGTTAGTGGAAGGAGAGTGGGACATCTCCAGAGAACAGCAAAACATCTTTCCACAGGAAGCTGTGTTAAGTGCCCTCTGTAAAGGCTTCCCTTCCTCCCCAGGGGGAATCTGGGACATTGACATAGAGCAGACACTGGCTTTTGAGTGCTGGGACATAAATATCTCCCAGAGGGATTATTGTTGTCAGTTGGCTCGGAGCCATAAAATCGGTAATACTGAAGATCTCCCTCTATTAATATTTGCACAGTATATACTTGCTGTACCTCACTTTGTGGTTTCAGCAATGCAGAGAGCACAGCTATTACTTAAAATGCACCACTCATAGCAAACACTGAAAACTGAAAGACAGAATCAACAGGTAGCACAATTTGTCTCCTTGTACTTTGGTCCCTTCTCTTGCCAAGTGTTGTTGACTCTAGTCCAGCTCTGAGCAGGGGTAAAAGACTGATCAACCAAACCCTCTTCAAAACTATCTTTTGAGATAATTGGTAAAATACAATAAGTTTGGGGAAAAAAAAAGGGCCCTGGAAATAATTCAGAGAGAGGGACAAGCTCAGCCAGAGCCAGGTGATGTTCTGGCAAATCCCTCTCCTGTCTTCTGGAGGGGAATACAGCTGCACAGTGCAAACACAGGACGAGTTAAAATGCACCCAGAGGGAAACCATCTTCTTGTCTGTTTCCCTCACAGCATCTGCTCCAAAGAAATCTTGGCAGCTCCAATAAAGTAGAAAGGAGGTCACACAGTTGAAGTAAAGTATGCTAGTGAAATAGAGTTTTTAGCCTTTTTCCTGTCTTTGTTTTTGTACAGACTTTGTTTCAGACTGGTCTCCTTTACATGAGGCCTCTATCCATGGGCGTCTGCTTTCCCTGAAGAAGCTCATTGAACAGGTACCTCTCCCCTGGTTTCATGTAGTCTCTGCAGGGTTTGTTCAGTGGATGAATGTGCTTTACTGTGAAACTTCAGGGTGAGAAAATCGTGTTAACCAGGCCACAGTGAAATCTGCATGCAACAGGCTTTTCTTTCCTACAATCAGTTCCTTGCCCAGCACAAGCTTTGTGCACTAATTTGATGATGTACTGAGCTATCCTGGGTGATATGTTAGCTGTGACAGAGGTAATGGGATCACTGGGGTCTCTGGATGGCTGAGGGCAGCTCCTCTGCACCTCCTGTGTGTGCCTGTGAGCAGCTTCTGGTGTCCCAGCTGAGGAGCCAGCTCTGGAGCCAGTCATGGGTCTGGTTGAGGCTTCAATTCAGTCACCCAGACATCTGTTTCTGAAGTACCTCAGCATATCCCAGGGCCCTGGTCCCTCCAGAAGGTCAGGGATAGGTAGCAGTGATTTCTGAACCTTACTACTTTGTTTCTTCACAATCCCTGGGTTTAACCTGTGAAGGAGATAATGGAAAGGGAAGGGGCATTGAAGACTCTTCCAGCTTAGTCTTCTGGAGCACCAGGATTGTTAGAAACAAAAGATCTTATGGAATCCAACCAATGTTCCTGATGCATTTCTTTCCTTCAGTGGTTGCCTTGAGGCAAAGAGCAGAAAGTACTTCAAGAGCATTTCAGAGTTCAAGCCAGTCAAACAACCACAATGTATTGTCCCACTGGACAGTCCACTAAGCTTTCTGTGCTGGTTTGCAGAGTGTGCAAGGCATGGCCTCAGGTATGCTGTGCCAGTATCCACTCCAGCCAAAACATCACAGCCTCTTCATCCCCTTCATCTGCTTACTTGCTGACATGAATAGCTCCAGGTCTAGTTACATAAGGCTTTTAAAGAAGGGTGGGTTTTGTTTTTTTTGTATTGTGGATTTTTGTATGGGGGTTTTAGTAGTTGGTTGTAATGCTATTTTCCATTATCTTATCAGGGGAATGATGTCAATCTTGTTACAGCAGACCAGGTGTCTCCTCTCCATGAAGCCTGCCTAGGGGGTCATGCTGCCTGTGCCAGTGTCCTGTTAAAACATGGTGCTCAGGTGAGTAGGTGATGGACAGACCGCTGTCTCTAGTGTTAGTATGTTGTATTACCACACTTCAGTGCTATGTGATGTCATGACACATGAGTATCTCTGTGATTTACACTCTGTACTTAGCTGTGCTTGAGGTACTCATGAAAGGCACTTCCTAATAAAGCAATCCAAAAAGCACAGATATAAGCAGCAGTTATTATTGGTCTTTAGATGAGGATGAAATGTTCTCATCTTTCACAAGAACAAAGGGAAGTTCATCTTGCAAAGTGTTTATAATCCTGCAGCAGTTAGGGGTGTGTTTTGTTTCAGGCACACATTAATCTTATTGGTATCAATACGCAGAGTCTTAAGCAGAGGCTTAGGAATGTTAGGATCAACTGACAAAAAATGGGAAGAAAATGGAAACAAGATGCAAGTAAAATGTTGAAATGGTGTCTCATGGCCACTACTTTTCAAGCTAACTTCAAAATTATAGTGAATAAGAAAATTCAGTCATACATACATTACCTTACCATATATTACCTTTGAATTTAAAATTTAAAAAAAATTAGAAAATAAGGAAGGATTGCACACTTTCAGCCAAAAATAGACTGTTTCAGGAGAGAGTTATGGATAGGTGTGTTTCAGCTAAGATTACTGAGAAATGGTCATGCTTTTAGCTTGGTAACTCCTGAGAGACCCTGGAGTGGCCCTGATGATTTTTTTCCCCCCTTTTTTTTTTTCAGCAGGAGAGACTTGGGGGCAATTTAAAAAAATACTTTTTAATGATCATTTTAATGAAAAGTTGTAGTCTTCAGAAGCACTGGGGAGTTTTGGCATGGAATTAGATAAAAAATATTAAAACCCCTATTTTCTGCTGAGAAACTGGTTAGTTGTTATCAATTCTGAAATACCAGGAAGACAAAAGTCTTGCTGTATTTTTGTGTTATCGTCCCCCAGGTGAATGGAGTGACTGTTGACTGGCACACACCACTGTTCAACACTTGTGTCAGTGGCAGTGTGGCTTGCTTGAATTTACTGCTGGAGCATGGAGCCAGCCTGCAGCCACCCTGTGACCTGGCATCCCCCATCCACGAAGCTGCTAAGAGAGGTAACCCCACAGGCATCAGCCCTCCTTTCCATGCTGCTAGCAGCGTGTTGAAGAGGGGGAGAGAGATAAAGAAGATAATTTTCTTGGTTTGGGTCATGTAAAATGCCTTGCTACCTGGTCTCATCATGAGGGGTGCAGTTCTTCCCACCCCTGTTGCTCCTCAAGGGCAGGTCAGCTCAGCTGTCAGATCCTCTGAGTTCACCTGGAAAGAAATGCAGTGTCCAAATCAGCTGCCTGCAACGTGAACGTTTGAGGGAGATGTCTGGCTAGCTTCAAAAGGAGTGGAGAGAAACATGGAGTGATTCATCTCATCTTCAGGAGACATCTGAAATGAGTCAGATGAAATGTGAGGGCTTTAGCCTGTGAGGCTTTAGCCTGTGAGGCTTCAGCCTGCTGTGCTGAACGTGGCTTTTCAGCTCCCATTTTGCTGGCTGGATCCATTGGAATGGGTGAAAGTATTACACTACCACCTCTTGACAAAACATTGAATCTTTGCCAAACTACACTGCTGCAACAGAGAATTTGCTGGAAAAAAAGTCTGATCTCTGTGAGTTGACTCTTCCTTTATCCCTTTTAAGGTCATGTGCAATGTGTCGAGCTCCTTGCATCCCGTGGGGTAAATATAGATCACAACATCAAGCACCTGGGTACTCCACTTTATGTAGCATGTGAGAACCAGCAAGTGAACTGTGCCAAGAAGCTGCTTGAGTCAGGTAAAAACAAAGCTAAAGAATGGTGTGCTTTCATTTCCTGCAACATCTATCTTTGGATTATCTTTGCATCAAAGATCTAGAGGAGCTCCTGCTTCGGGACCAGGAGATGTTTCACTCCTGATAGCAACTCTGGTTAAATGTGGTAGCAGGGTGATCAGGGTTTTCTTAACCCAGGAATTCAGCTTGATAGCTCCCAACAAAATGATGGGTGACCCTGGATTTCACATGGCTGATTGTGCCTGGAACAAGCTATACTTTCCAGTGTCTGTGCATGTGATGCTGCATTAATTTGAAGTGAACAGGAAGAAATTTCATTTTAATTTTTTTTTTACCTCCTCTTTACCCAAAGCAATTGACTTAGCCACTTTTACATAGTATTTCTGCAAACATGCTTTGATTTCCAATGAGTTCATAAAAAGTTTGAGACATTTCCAACACAGAAGAAGCAGCATATCAGCACTATATCCTTTGCATCACACAAAGCTGTAAGTCTAAATGCTTGGGTAATTACATAAAACCATTTATTGTTATCCACAGTAGTACTGGTCTAGCCCTAGCCAAAGGGGCCATATAACCTAAAGTGGCCACATAGCTGGGACAACAGTGATGGACCAACAAAGCTACTTTAGAAAAAACAAGCAAAAATCATGTATATCACATTTTACTAGGTCACTGTTTAGTACAATGACCTTTTTTTTTTGGTAAGAAGTCAAATACAAATTAATCTAAATGTTTTTAATTTCATCTAAATTAAATGTTTGGCAACTATTTTCTTTTTTCTGCTAAAGTTTTCTGCTGCCTCCTGTATATGGGAATGTGTGCTGTAAAAACATTAAAGTTTTGAATTAGTTCTGTAGCTCACCTTTCTTAGGGTGTTTAGGAGCCATTAATCCAGGGTAATGAATGGGAGCTCTCATCAGGGGTGCTTATGCCCTCGTCTACCAAGGACCTATAGAACTTTTCCATCCTCTCATTTTTCCCCTAACAGATACTTTGGCATTTGGAAATCTCACCAGCTTAAGTCTCCAGTACAGAGCATGTTGCAATCCTGCCTTTATTTTAAGGGATGGGAAGGAGAGGTGGGCCATAGGTGGAACTACACCTTTGTCTTGCTCCAGGATACCCTTGGGCTGGGCTGTGGGTGAAGGATTTCCTCATGCACCATTCCCCTGGGATTATTTTCATGTTCACAGAATAAGAAGCTCTCACTCCTCAGCCAGTGAGAGTTGTGCTCGTGCAAACTGTAGCACCAAGCCCCAGCGTGAGGGAGCCCAGGTCTAGGTGCAGGCTACAGAGCTTGTGTGTTATTCAGAGAAACAGCAGCTAGTGCAGTGAATGAAAATGGACTACTGTGCAGTCATGGCTCTTCTCATTGTTCTTTGATCCTCCTGTTGTTCAGGAGCAAACGTGAACAGCGGCAAGGGCCTGGACTCCCCTCTGCACACGGCTGCCAGGAATTGCAGCGTGGAGCTGGTGAAGCTGCTGATGGACTTTGGAGCAGACCTTTGGGTGAAGAATGCTGAAAACAAGAGGCCAGTGGAGCTGGTCCCACCTGGCTGCCCTCTGGGCCAACTGTTCCTGCAGAGAGAAGGTGCCCCTTAGAACTTGTTTTAGGGAAAACCCACACAGACTATTGCACAAGGCTAGGCTATTCCAGGCTGCTAGCACTAGAAAACTGGGAATAACTGAGCTTGCCTCCATTTGCTGACATAGGGACATTGTTGAAATGCCAGAATATAGTGGCGAACTAACAGTAATAATGATAAGAAAAATAACCCATCCTGAACCTCCAGATCTTTAATCTTCTGCATCAGGAAGCTATCCCCTTGAGCTTGCCATTTAATGCAAATTAGAGATTAGGGTGAATAAATGAGCAGAAGACACCTTAGGAATTAACGGTAGCTTTTTTTAATTGCCTAAAGCTTTGAATTTAGTGAGAATCTGTCAGTTCCCTTGTGTCAGACAGCAGTAGATCCAGGAGTGTTCCATGGAGCGTGCTGACAAATGCAGGCAGCAAATCATCTCTGATGGGAATTGAGGCTAGGTAGGGAGGATGAGGTTTGGGATCTCTGGTTATACAGTAGATGGTCAGATTTGTCTCAGCACAAATGCATAAATGCAGATTTGCAATCCAAAAATATTTAATGCACGTAATACTAAAAAAAGGTATATTGAACCTGGTTTTTAATTCTTTGCCCTTTACTTTTATTCTTGGGCCAAGCTTTTACATAGGTGCAAAAGTATCTTTAAAATGAAGGGCTATATGTTTTTTTTTTAATATCAAGGAAAATTGCATAGGAATTATATAAGGAATTATGTATATTATATAAGGAATTATGTATTTGTATTCATTTATACACTCGACTTTCTCTAAAGACCAGCCTTATGTGCTGAATAATAACAGCAGTATCAAACCATAAGTTTAAAATTTAAGAAGAGTCTGTTTCATACTTGTAAATTAAATAGTTTCAGGTAATTTCATTTTATTGATTATTAAATCTTTTATGAATTATGGGGAAAATGTTAGTTATTATTGAGGGAAATTAGAATAAGATCCATAGTGTCTACTCATTTTTATACTTGTGTTCTTCCTTAGATTTTCTCAGTCAGTCAGCAAGCTATATACATTACTAAATAATCTGGACAAATTGGTGATGTGTTTACAACAGTTACACATTGATGAGATTATTGCCAGAGAAAGGTAAAATTGGAATAATAAAGTGATGAATCAAGCCTTGCTTGAAAAAGTAATGCAAAAGTAGCATAGAAACAACTGTGCTGTGCATGTTATGCATGAGCAAAGGATATTTGGTTTCCCAACCTAATCTATGGCACACAGAGCAGATATTTGAGTTCCAGTCCCTGCTGCATTCAGTTCCTGACTCCCGTGGCACTGCATGTGTCCTGTTTATTTGAGATAGAAAAACATTTCAGGCACGCCCTGTGGTGCTGGCCTGGAAACACTGCTCAGGCTGAGCTGACAGAATGGGCAGTGAGGAACTTTTCCAAGTGAAATTCAGCAATCAAAATCAGAAACAATAAATGCCTGAAGGGAATTTTCCTGTGGAATAGTGGTTTTTCTGATGTTCTCCAATGTGCCCTTCTCTGAATGGGTTCATGCCTGGGGACAGCTGATGTCCGGCTTCTTTGGCTGGCTGAACAATTGTGATCTAGGAGAGTGGTGCAAGAGCTGCTCTCCTGCCATGCAGGGTTCCTCTCCCCCCGGAGCCAGCTGCTGGAGCCCTGCAGCCCATGGCCAGGCAGGCTGCAGGAGTGTGTTTGGCCACCAGGGATGAGTTGAGAGTGTGCTGACCCAGTCACCCTCCCAGGACCAGCCCAGGGCAGGTGTAGTACATGTGGTGGTTCCCTTCCTAGCAGTTCACTGTGCTGCTGGACCATTGTACCTGCTTACATCTCAGGGACAGTCCTGTGTGTGGGTGGGAGAATTAGAGAATGCTCCAAAAATGTACTGTGTGCTTCTGTTTGCAAAATATTTTCCAGTGTAGTGTCACTGCTTGTGTTTTGATAAGTCTTCATGTTTTGGGTTTGGTTGTTTTTTCTTTTAATGGAAGCTTTTGTTTTTTAATGAGATGTTTGCAGGCAGAGCCTTTATCTGTGGGATCAGAGTCAAGCACAAGTGCAGTGTGATACTGCAATAATTTAACTAGCTTGCCTTGTTTTGTACCCAAGAACAGGGTAACAACTCATATGCTGCCTCCTCGCAGAAGGGTGCAGCCCTTTGCACAGCCCTTGTGATAGCACAGCAGCTTTCAGCCTTGCAGAGCTGCTGGAAATCTGGTGTCCTGCACGAGGGAAGTCTCAAAAGCTGATCAAAGCTGCCACCTCACCATGTTTTTGTTGTGGCCTCCCTTCCTTCCCTCTGCTCTGGGGGAGGGAAGGCACCTAAACTGCCCCTTCCCAGCTCACTCACCTGCCTCTTGCTCTCTGCAGTGTCCCTTCTCATGTCCTCCCCATTCCCTGCATCCAGCCCCCTCGTTGGTGCCCATCTTCTTACCTGCTCTCCCCCAGCCCCTGCCACCCTACACACTCGTCCCCCCTGTGCAAACAATGCTCTGCAGGGTTGAGCACTGGTGGGTGCTGCAGGTAGAACTTCACACAGGATCTTCCTCTTCCCGAAAAGGATTTTCACTTAGATTTTTTTATAAAGTGACAAAGACTCTTCATCAGGGCTCCCATCTATCAATATGGGACTGGTTCACCTGGAAGGTTTAAATAAAGAACTATAAAGTGCTTCTTATGCTATGTGTTCGTCGTCACTGTTATGAAATATGCCTCAAGAAAGCAGTGGACAGAAAACTTTGATCTCACTGGGGGAGTGAGAGGAGGGAAGGGCTTTTAAAGTAGCATCAATCATCTCTTCTCAGACAGTACAAACATTTGTAGAGCTTAAAAGGGAAAGGCTGATGCCAGCTGAGTAATGACAGAGTGGCTAGGCATGGACTGGATTGCAGGTGGGCAGGTGTCCTTTGGGGGATGCAGGTTTGACGTTTCACTGCTGAGTGTGGAAACCTGGTGAGAGGTGGGTGGCAGGAGGTGGGTTGCACAGCTGCTGTTTCAGGTTTATAGTCTTGGCATTATAGAGCCATGTGTGTAACCTGTTCCCTGGATCTTTCTCAGGGCCACTGTCCTTGATGCAGCTGTGCCGCCTGTGCATCAGGAGGTGCTTTGGATACCAGCAGCATCAAAAAATAACTGGACTTCTCCTCCCAGACGAGCTGAAACATTTCCTTCTCCACATTTGAGCCTTTTCATGTTCAAAACGGTGCCTTTAATAACACAGCAAGGTTTGTTGGCTTTTTTCATCACTAGTGTTGCTGGTGTTTGCAATGATAATTTATGGCAATTTTTGGTCTCCAGTAATGCCCAGCTCAAAGAAGCACAGGACTGACCAACTCGCTCAGTCCTCAATGCCATCACCCCCACCAAATCCATTTGGAAAGAAACAATCCTGCATGGTTGCATAGTGAAGCTTGGCAATGTGATGTGAGTGCCCCCTTGAAAGCACAGAAAATTAGCGTAACAATTTAAAATAGATCTCCAGAGTCTCTGGCACAATTTCAGAGTTCTTGTGGTTGACAACCCCTTACAAAGAAAGCACATATCCCAGCCCAGCAGTAACAGCATTTCATGTGAGCATGAGGCACACCAGGAGAGCTGCACAGAGCTTGCTCTGTAAGCAATGCTCACGTGCCTGTCATCCCTGAGGGCTGTGCCCACAGCACCACGAGGAAGGGGAGGGAACCCAAGTGAACCCAGCTGCCAAGCAAGGAAGGCCCTCTGGCAGAAGTTATTTATTTTCTGAGGATATCACACTGCAGACAGATAAGCACCAATCATTTGCATTTAGGCCAGCATCTGAAACAAGCATTTCTGCCCTGACAGCAAATAGGTCACTGCTGATGGCAGCCCCATACAGTGCAATAATAGTGGGGCAAAAGTTTTTAATCATCCATTAAAGGCAATTACTCCTGATACTTTGAGACATAGAAGACACTTCAGAACTACCCATTTTCACTTTGTAGCATGTTAATTTTCAAGGACACAGGCTAACAGGCTATCAGTAGCAAGCACTGAGTGCTCTTCTTTTCTGCTCCGAAAATTAGGTGGCATTTCATAAGCATTTTTCAGCATGCATCAGAAAAACAACACCTTCTACACCCCTTCCCCACCCAAGAAAATATTAAGAGTGAGATAATATTTTTTTCTGAGAGAATTGCTACCTCATTCATAGCATTTTCCATGGGAGTGGTAATATTAATGCCTCTAATGTGCAGTCATAAAAGAAACAATGAAATCAAAGTCCATTCCAAATTTAAAAGCAGTGGGCAATTACTGCCCCTGCTCAGTTGCTGGGCAGTTGACTCAGTGTATGACATATGTAGTTTTTATTCCACTGAGGTCATAAGAACAATTATTTCCAGCTAAACATTAACACTGGGCATTTTTCTTTCCCTTTCAGAAATGGGTCCTGCTGCCACAAACCGAAGGGCAGTTGTGACCACTCTGCTCCCTTGGCTGCTCCTCTGGGGATATCAGCTGCCTGATAGATGTGGGAGCAAGAATGCTGAGACTCCAGCTCTTCTTCCCACTGCCCCATTTCCTTTTGAGCTCTAAACCAAAGTGCATCTGCATCACCTGGGAGCAGCAGCATGCCCAGCACCCTGAGGGCCTTCCATGTCACCCCTGAGCTGAAGGGGCAGCCACACACTTCAGTGCTTCTGGAGATCCTTTTTCACTTCTCTGTGCAGACTCTAAGAGTGGGCTGGGAGTGCAAAACCTGCTGACATCACTAACACCAGCAATGAGAGATACAGAGCCCTCGGCTCAGAAGTGGAGAGACTGGCAGCCTTCAAATACATGAAAGCTGATTTTGGTGTTCACCAGCGTGCCAGTGTGAGCAGTGCCAGCCTGCCTTGTGCAAGGAAGGTTAGAGAGGAGAGGTCAAATGCTGCCTGGATGCTGGTATTTGATGTAAATCACAATTCAAATCCTTGTCTGCACAGCATGACTGCTGGCTATAGGTATCCAGTGTGATGCTTAGATTCCTTTGTGCTGACACATCACAGTTCTGTTGGGTTTGTGGGACACTAAATTTTACCCTAATGAGACAAAATGACAAACACAGTTAGCTGTCTAACTCCTCTGGTGATAGAGACACTTGGGAATGTGTCACTTACCTGACCCAATTCACCACACACATTTGAGCCATGTAAAAATCAACTGGCTGGTTTAAGATGGCCTTCTATATTGTTTTCCTCACGCCCAGGAAGACAAGTAGATGTCTGTTTCACAGAGGTTAAATAACAGCAGGTATCTGGGATGGGAAAGGTATATTATTCTAAAATCACTGTCTTAGTTAAGCTGAATCTGCACTGAACAGGCAAGGAATGAACAGTGAACCCAGTGCCTAACTTTTGGACATTAAAGTGTGCTTTGGTGACACAGTGGAAAGCTGGAGATCCATCTCATTATATTCTAGATCATGAAGAAACATTTTTGTACATACTAATTTTACTTTTACATTTATTTTGTAACTTCAGCCAATGGGTTTATAGGAGTAATTATAATACCAGGAGAAAATTGCTCTGAGAACCAGGTGAGGATGTTGCTTCTAGTTTGCTTTTCTTATGAAAATTTCATGGTATGACTCTGTTTACTTGAATTTCTCTGCCCAAGTGGAATTAGGATGAATTCTGTGTGCTCAGCTTGTATTATCTCAGTGTGTTTACTTATTTATTTTCATAAAAATTGTGGTCAACACTGGTGAATTACAGCTTTATGCATCAACACTTATCCAGTTACAAACAGTAAAAGTACAAGATGCAAACTGAATAAGCTCATTATAGGTGAGGTTTGGATTTTTTCTATATTTGAAACCATTCAAAATGTAATGCAGGATTTAAATGATTGTCAGGAATATATTGAATCACGATTTAATTCTTTCCTATTTTTATGTTAACAGTTTAATGATAGTTAAGCCACACAATTTTGTAGGATATTTTCTCAGAAATAAATAGTTCATACTCTTTTGCTTGTTAATTTGTTTTCATTCAGTTTTTTAATGATAGCCCTAATTTTGTGGATTGACTGATACTATGGAGTTTTGAATTCTAATTTCTTGCAATCCCACCTGCAGGCAGGTAGTGAACAGAATATTTCATTCAAATAAAACTATAGTAAATATGAGACTAAAATGCAAATACTGTACAAATCTTGCCTTTTGTTGATGTTTTAATGTAGAGCTGGACTCCTGAAATTCCTTCTTGGCTCACTTGAGGATTAGTGAAAAGGAGATAAGAGATTCCACAAAGCAGGAAAAGATGCAATTTTAGATAGTCACTGTCTTCAGCTTGGTTTTGGGCTTTTTTCAGTTTTTGGTTTTTATTTTTAATTGATTTGCATAAATCTATTTCTCCTGCCAGCTAAGCAAAAGGCACATGCAATGTTCTGGTGCTGTTGTGTGTTTGTACACAGCAGGAAGCCTCTACTGGAAGTGAGTGTGGAGGTCCCAGTGTGGTCGGAAGCCCAGCAGGTGTCTGTCAGTGCCCTGGGGTACGATGCTGGCCTGGGGAGGTGTGCAAGGACAGTCATTCCCTCTCCACTGGATGCATCTCTGGCAGTCCCTGCCCTCAAAGACCAGCTCAAAGAGTGAGGGCAGTGCCAGCAAATTGCATTACAAGGTATTTCTTCTGATGGATAGAGAGCTGCTTATGGAAACTGTGGAACTAAAAACACCTCAACAAAAGAAAACCATGGATTTAAGCAAGACAACAACCTTTTGTTTTATTGAAATATGCCTGGTGCAAAAAATCTCTGCAGTTGCAAGGTGGGATCAGCCACATCCCAGGACACAGCTCTTCTTTCTGCAGTTGTGTGCAAAGGTCCACAGCTGTCCTGTGCATTTCTTGTTGTTTTATATTTTCTCTTAACTGAAAACAACAGACATGCAAATCTAGTAAATGTAACATACAGCTTTGGAGCATATTCAGAGAATATCCTCTCTCCTGTCCATTGACATGAATTCTTTTTAAGATGACTAAGAAGGAAATAAATTTTACTTTACTAGCTTAACCAAATGGGACAGACTGGCTGAAAAATAGTAGGTTAGTGGTGAAAAAGAGAGTACTTTTATGCCTAATATGGGATATGCTCAATTCCCATCAGACTCGTGTTCTTGAGAATCATGGGTCTGAGACTTGATGCTCCGGAATCCACTTTTTCTTGCTTAACACATGCACTGTATTTGTAAAAATGGAGGCTGCCTTGCTTTGTAGTTCCAGTCTGAATCCTGCTGGCTTTGGATAAAAATTCCCAGGAGTTATTTACATGTGTATTGAGCAATTATTTGTTCGTCCTTGACACTTGCTCAGCTCACTGCTCCAAGGGATACTTACTTTCTTGCACCAGGCAACATTTGATACAAAACTGCTCTCTAGGATACCTAGGGGAGTCCACTTTTCTTTAAATTGACAGCAGTGAACTATTGCTGGGAAGATAAATGTTTCAAATTCTTGTATCATTCAACACAGTAACCCTTCCTCTATCCCTGCCTCAGTGCTGGGTAATACCTGGCTCCTGTCACCCTGCAACAAGGTCTGGTCTCTTCTGCGCCAGGTGAAGCCTTTCCTTTCTGAACTACTTCCCTTTGCACTTTTAAAGGTCTTGAAACTCATTAACCATCACTGATTCAAGTGACACACCACTAGATTCATGGCTTTAGTGACTGTGAAGTAAAATTGAGTTTGTAATCTGTCAGCTCTCTCACTTCACAAATTAAACTGTGGAGTCTCTGCCGAGTCGATGGCTTTGGAAATCCCTGGAGCTTTTCTTTCTGTGGTTTGTAAAATGCAGCAGTAGCAGCTCTTTGTCTCATGAAAGCGTTGACTCTGAATCACAGAGGTTCATACAGACTTTGGAAAGATGTTATGAATAGGACAAGTAGAGGGTTGTCCCATTGTCATCGAGACTGCACTTTTTATTACCTTATTTTGAGGAAAGGGAGTTGCATTTTTTTTTTCTCTGATTAAATAATACCAGAACAGGAACAGTTGGTATTTCTGGGAATTTCTGAATGGGGCAAAGCTCCCAGCAGCTGCTTTGCTCTCTCCAGGCCTCTCTGAAGGAGCATCAATCCTGCACTTTATTCTGCTTTTTTCCCCCTCTGGCCAAGCATGGTGACTGAGACTGACAAACTCTTTGTTCCTTCCAACTCTTTATATATAATTTTTCCTACAAGTTGATAGGTAGAACATCTTCTTTTCCAAGTCTCTTTAATGAGGACTAGGGACATCCCTTTCTGAAACAACTCCGTTGATACCTATCAGTTCAGAATAGGTGACCAGTGCATTTCTGCTCCTCAGATAATCATGATGGTGGGCACAAGGTGTGAGCATGTCCTAGCTTCACTGGGATTATTTCTATTCACTTGTCCCATAGAAAAAATGGAGCACTGCTCAGGTTCTGGAAGTACCAGCTCAGTCTCTGTTCACTGACCACTAGAAGGGAGGGGTTTTGTCCACAGCTCCCAGTCATTTTTTCAGTCTGCCAAACAACCCTAAAAAAAACCTTTCCCTCCTAGAGCAAAAGTTAAGAGGTAGCTTTTTCTCTTTTTCAAGCTATAAATGCATTTATTATTTCTCAGACTAGAAAACAAACAAACACAACCCCAAACCGTTCAATCCAAGTCAAGGAAATTGCTCCATTTTCTTGCAGGAACAGAAGAACACACACGAAGAATATTACCTACCAGTAGGGCTCTTGGGACTTATTTGTTAGAGGTGATGGAAACAAGTTCAGAATCCCTCCTAGAATGAAATCAATTATTTCCCTATATTTGCTATCCATGGTGCTTTGGAGATATATCCTCCTTGTTTTTGGTGAATCTAACCCTTCCTCTCCCAGTTTATCCAGCAAGATTCCGTGACTTTAGTTCACTAGTATTTTCTCACTGTGCCTCAGTATGTGAGAGCCTTGGATTAGGGCATCTCTGGGCAGGGACTGGAGCCATGAGTGACTGAAATGGGGTCATGGGACAGGGGCAGGGGGAGCCCCAGGGGGCTGCCATGGGGCAGTGAGTGCTGGTCGTGCCATCAGGGCCTGGACATCTGTGTAGCCATGAAATTCTCAGCATCCAGGACATCCATGAGCATGGCAAGAGATCTATTAATCCACCACATCTCTTTTGTATGCCTAATTCCCTCCCTCTTTGTTCTACAAGAGGTTTCAGTTAGTTTTACCTAAGAAAATGAAACATTTTTTCTTAATCTCTCCTCATTACTCCCTTGATAGTTGCCTTTCTCATCCCTCCCTCTTAGTTTCTTTCTCCCAGACCAGACTCCCAACCTCTTGGGAGTCATTCCATGGACGGAGACCTGGGTGACCAAAACTCTGTGATTCTGTCTGTAAAACACACATCCCTTTGAAAAAACCCAAACAAACAACAACAACAAAAAAAACCCCAGAGCCCAAAGCTACCTAATGCCCCTGGCTTCTTTCCCTGAATGTTCTTCACTGTTTTTGAGGTACTGGTCTGTTCTTGGCTCATGTAGTCAGACATCTTAGTCCAAAAGAAATAGCTAGTGAAAGTACCCTGAGCTCAGTGTCTGAAGGTGTTTTGCATATGCTCTCTACTTTCAGTTATCTCATTCCATAAACTTTATTGTAGTTGTCTTGAATGCCTATCCTGTATTCAAGGGGGACTGCTACGTGCAAAGCTCCAACAAAGGACATAGCACAGAGAGCTCTTCTTTTTTTGAGATATGAGGAAAGGGCTGTGACAATCCCTGAGCACAGTCTGGACTTTTTTGTCTGTTATTGTGTGTGCCTGGACAGCTGAGAAATGAACAGGCAAGGCCTTTATATTAAGCATTCAAAGAAAAAGCCCCAAACCCAAAGAACCAGGACTGAAAGACAGAACATTGAGAGACATATTGGATAGGAGTAACTGGACACACTTCTGGCTCGGAAAACAGGTCGGGATCTGCTGTCTTGCCCTGCCACAGCAGCTCCTTCCCCAGCTGCTGGCCCAGGCTCAGGAGCCCCCCTGGGGGAGGAAGGGCAGGGGCAGAGAAGCAGCTGCTGCCTTGGGCTCTGCCAGTGCCGTCCTACTTTGGGCACTGCCAGCCCCACCCTGCCTTGGGCTCTGCCAGCCCCACCCTGCTTTGGGCACTGCCAGCCCCGCCCTGCCAGCCCCACCCTGCCTTGGGCACTGCCAGCCCCGCCCTGCTTTGGGCACTGCCAGGCCCACCCTGCTTTGGGCACTGCCAGCCCCACCCTGCCTTGGGCTCTGCCAGCCCCACCCTGCCTTGGGCACTGCCAGCCCCGCCCTGCCAGCCCCACCCTGCCTTGGGCACTGCCAGCCTCGCCCTGCTTTGGGCACTGCCAGCCCCGCCCTACCTTGGGCACTGCCAGCCCCACCCTGCTTTGGGCTCTGCCAGCCCCGCCCTGCCAGCCCCGCCCTACCTTGGGCACTGCCAGCCCCACCCTGCTTTGGGCTCTGCCAGCCCCGCCCTGCCAGCCCC
>JAYDZK010000001.1:97937117-97975513 GCA_034509185.1 Euphonia xanthogaster | reverse complement strand
TTGGGCTCTGCCAGCCCCACCCTGCCTTGGGCTCTGCCAGCCCCACCCTGCCTTGGGCTCTGCCAGCCCCACCCTGCTTTGGGCACTGCCAGCCCCACCCTGCCTTGGGCACTGCCAGCCCTGCCCTGCCTTGGGCACTGCCAGCCCAGCCGCCTCTGCTCACTCCCGGACAGTGCCAGGCTTGGCCAGCAGATGGTATCGCTGGCACACAGCTCTGCAGAAAAGCTTTGCCAGAGAATAATCGGTGAAAAAAATCGAGCTAGAAAAGACGTGGTGCTGGGAGTGAAAGCAACTTCAGGCTCACACGGACCACGGAATCTCCCATGGCTGCCATTTCCATCCTCGAGCTGTGCAACTTTTCTTTTTTACTGTCCTATTTACTGCCCAGCCTTTCTACATCAATTGTCTGAAAGTGGCAGGATGCGTACAATGCTCAGAGTTTGTCTTAACAGATAGGTTAACTCTACTTGATGCTTGTCGTCCTTTTTTCTTTTTTTTTTTTTTCCCCCAAAATTTAATAGTTTTTACCATTTATACATCCTGGTAAGAAAGCACTGCAAAAGTCTGAAAAACATGAACGTGAGTGCTCTCAGTCACTGGTTGTCAGTGACCTGTAATTAGAGGTACCCTGCAGCACCCCCAGTCTTTGAAGGGTCTGCTTAGTTTTGCACAGCAGCTTGCTTAATATATTTTTCTTCTAACCTCCGTTAGCAGTTGACAGAAAAAAGATCAGTTCCAGAAAATGGAACATCCGTACCTACTGAAATTACATATAATTAACCAATTAGAAACAGAAATCTGTCTCAGTTTTCAGAATAAGGGCTTACTGGTATATAATACCTTTCAAAACCCCTCCTCTGTTCTAGGGAAATAATTACTGTTACTGGCTTCCTGATTTTACAGGCTGGCTGTTATCACTTTCTAGACAGCAGCTCTAAGCAAGAGTCCTTCCCATAATTTATTTTGTGTGTGAGTGATCCTTGGAGTCTTCTCCTAAAAGTCACGTAGCACAGAACTTTACAAAGCCATTTGGTGTCATGGACTAGCCATGTTTGTGCCCCATGCTGTGCAGTGACTCTGATTTCAGGGAAATGTCTTATTTCCATGTCCTCTCTAAAATGTTTTGTTTATCCCATTTCCCACTCTACAGCCCAGGAGACGCATACATTGCATATGGCAACCTAATTCAGCTCCATGTCATAGAAATAAATGCTTTCAGATGCTGCCTGCACATGGGCTAGGCCTCTCCAGTGTAATGCATGCTGTGAGCTCTCGTGGCAGACTTTCACACATCCTTGCAGATAAGGTAATTTACTGAGACATCCAAGTGACTGCCCAGAGATGTGCAATTGCCTTTGCACAAATGGAGGCAGCTACTTTGACAGTGCTCTCATTTTGAATCTTCTACAGGAGCTGCCTAGAAAACTGCAACTATCAGTGAGTAAAACATTAGGGGGTAGGAATGGCATCACAAACTTGATGTGTTGGTGCTACTTCTGTTTAGCAAATTGCAGCTTGGAGGTGTAAATATATAGGGTGCACAGCTTCTGCACCCATCTCTTCTAGCTCCACCAAAGACATGAAGAAAGGAGATCTGTGCTCTGCTTTGCTCTCTACCTCTGTGTGCCTCTGGAATGCCTCTGTCAGAAGGGAATGATGCAAGCACTGGAGGGCCACTGGTTCATTTAATATGGGCCCCATCTCAAACTGATGTATATTTTGATACGAAGCTCCAGCTATGATCATCCTGAGAGTGCTGTTCTTTCAGCAGAGCTGTATTTCATGTGCTGTTTGGTAAAACAGTTCATGAGGTGCGGAGACCTTGCTTCTTATCACACTCTGAAGATATTTTGGCTGACAGTAAAAACATTATGGTTTAACTACCATTTTGGCCTTTCCAGACTTGTGTTAAAGTGCAGATATTCAAATATAACCAGAGGGAAAAAAGAAAATTTCTTGGTTAAGTTTTGTACAAGTTGCTACTCTTGTCATTTCTGATAATTTTAAGCAATTTTCTCTCCAAGATCCCATTGTTCCTTTCACTAACGCACTTATTGACTCATATCTTTGGAAGCACCTTGCCTCCTGGCTTCTTTTGCTGGTTCATTACTTGTATTTATTGCTGCATTTCTCTAAAGCAATTTCATTAAATTCTGCTTTATGGTTATCACAGAAATCTGCTGTTAGGATACAGTGCCCTTTCATGTTCATTGGAAGTGCAAGTTCATTCTGTCCCCTAAATTTTATTAATCTCTTTCAATCATTTAAAAATTGAAAAAAAAGAACAAACCCAAAACTGTTAAGTTACTGCAGGATTTTGCCTCTTTCCATTAATAGCAAAATAAAGCTAATTTCCTGCAGCTTTCTGCTTTGAGTTATAAAGCTTTGGTGTGGATTACTTTTTTTGAGAGCTATTATGATTGTCCACAGGCAGAAAAAGTTCGGTAAAATATCAGCTTCTGAATCTCCAAAGAAACATTCATTGGGGAAAAACTTGGAGCTCTTTGTTTGCAGCATTTTGTAGTTAGTTAAGAGGCATTTATGTAACCTTCATCTCATGAAAGGTGACTGCTAGCATCAGTATTTTTAAAGCACCACACAATTATGAAGTATGAGCACTGTTGAGGGAATTTAAAAACACTTTTGAAAGCAAAAGACAGATTAAAAAAAACAACCAACCAAACCCAAAAAAAGGAAAAAGGCTTCACAAAGCTGAGAATTATACATCTCCTCAAAGGTACTTTTACATCCACATCCAGGACAAAAAAAACCCCAAAACAGACACCTGTAATTTTTGATAGCTATTCTTGATGTTCCAAATGACTCTGTCACAAAACTTCCCTTGACAACCAGATCCTCAAAGCTGTTCAGATGCCACAGTACAGAAATTTTATTTGGGCCAGAGTGTGAGGGAGAGGCTCTTTGGTCTCAGGGGTGGCCATCCCTTAGCGCAGTGGCATATACACTACCTTATGAGATCCTGCTGCATTTTCAAACATCTCTCTTTAGTTAGTTTCAAAGAAATCCCCACATTCCTCTTACTCCACAGTGCAAGGTGTGGAAGGGTACCCTCCATGTCCCTGGTAGTTCCTGGACACTCCGCAGCCAGCTTCCGTGGCTACAGGGGACTTCTTTCCTCCAATGTGTGGGTGACCTGAGGGTTTGGAGTCACACACCTGCACTTGCATGGCAGCATCTCATCCATATGCAAAGGCAGTGCACAATGAAACTGGAAATAGGATTCCCTCCAGGTGTTTCATAGTTGCTAAAAAGAAGCCCATGGTTGATTTGGCATCACTGAGGCTGAGAAACATCAGGGTGCCACAGCACAACCTGGTTTCTGTTCCACACATTGCCAACATCAGGGACCAGACTAGAGAACACTTTTTCCTCCTTCACACCACTGAGACTGGTTGTATTTTCCATAAGGAGGAAGGGGATTACAAAGTGGAGATAGTATTTGCCTGAATCTCACCCACCAAAGAGGCAGAATGATGATTTGAGTGCACCTGGAGCAGCAGGGTGGTCAGATGTCAGACTGTAGATGTTATTCCAGCAACGCTGAGAATCATAGGATATTTTTCTCAGCCCTTACCTATCTAAATGGTTCAAAGGTTTTTGTAAACTTATTTATCCAATATGTGGGTAAGCAAGAAAGGGGTGTCAGAGTGCTGTTAAAAGGATCAGAATGATTTATCAGCTTTGTTTCAGCGAGTATTGGATAGCGTCTCTCAGAGAAAAGAAGTGAAAATATGTAGATTGTCCTGGAGAAGGCTGTCTTGCATTGCTTTACCAACTGCTCTGTCCATTCTGACAGGCAAGATACATAAATGTGGCATTTAAAAAGAAGCAGCCATACAGGATGCATTTTCTCTACATCCAGTTTGATCACCAATCACTTTCTCACAGTTAAAACTGAAATTAAAACAAACTGCATATTAAGTATCTACAGCATTCTGTAACTTCATTCAGTTATGGAAGAAAATTATACCATAAACCTCAAATGGGCATCCAAAATTAGGAGTATTGCTGTGGCTCTGCTCCTTGATTGTACAGCAGAGACTCCTTGCTGAGGAGCTACAACAGTGCATTGACTAATGTTTTTGTCACAGCAGTGATCAGCCCTAAGGAAAAACACTGGGTGAAATGAATAACCTTATCACCAGGGCATGGCTTGAACAGCCCACGATGGATGAGGCAGAGTGCCAACACACTGAGCAAAGCTTTGAAAGAGTTTAGTGAGAGGGAACCCCATTGCTCCACATGTCTGCAGTGACAATGCAGGATCTAGGGCAAGAACAGCTATCCTACAGTTAGAGACCACAGCTGGATTCATAGGTGTAAGGAGACTGAACTGAGGCTAAAGGAACAGCATTATTCCTAGCACTGCCCAGATTTATAGGGATTTGTCATGAAGATTTAGTTGTTGTGATTGTAATTAGCTGGGTTAGTATGAAATGCACTAAAAAGGAGGAAAAAAAAGAATAATTTATTTCAAATTATTTGTCTTGCTTCATGTGTGTTTAAAAAAAATAGATTTGAAAGACTAGGGGTCATGAAGTATTGGTGCTGGCTTTCACAGGTGAAGTTCAGTAAACTTCCCACCACTAACATCCAAAGTTGTCATCATAGCTATGTCTCCTAGAACTTGGTCCTTTCCTGAGGGGGACCAGCCCTGAGGGTGACTGGTGCCAGTGCCTGCCTGGCTGGGTGGGTTGATCTGAGTTCTTGGCACAGCTCCTCAAAGACAAGGGCAGGAGAACCTCAACACATCTGTTTAATGGCCCACAGTCCCTCCCTTTCTTCATCCTTGGCTCATCTCTCATCCTCTCGGTTGTTTTGGCACCTGAGATATCTCAAGGATGTGTACACCCCATGCAGTCAGTGACTTCTGGAATAGATGGAACCATATGGCATCTTTCAGAAGCTATTTAATTTAACAGTCAACAATTAAGTAATTCACAGTAATGTTGTGATGATTGTTGCAAAGACTAACTGATTTTCTAAATCTTTAAAAGCATTAATTGGGCTTTGCATTCTGTCACTTTGCTGAGCTGTCACAAGGAGTGACAGATGGTCTGTAAACCCAGTAAGTTGTACATTACAATTTCCCATGCAGGTAAGCTTTGAAGGAGTTTAGTGCAAAAGCCTGCAAACCTTTTCATGGCTTTCCTTTTATTGTTCTCCTTGAATGGCATGAAAAAAAACTTGGGCTAAGGTGATTTCAATACTCAGAGACATTAGTGTCTTCAGGTCAGGGGTACAGATCACCTCTACCTTAATAGACTGGAATACTCACCATCAGAAATTCTAAGAATTCTATCAAGGATAGATAGAAGTCATTTAACTGGAGAATTGCTGACACTGTACCTATCTTCAAAATGCAGAAAAGTGCAATCTGGGCAACAAAAGCATTGACATGTCCTCCTCCCTCCAAACAACTTCCTTGATATTACGTGATATTGCCTAGGGAGATGCTTTAGTGGTTGAGGAGGTAGAACTTAAAAACATATTGATTGTCTCAGTAGCCCTGCGTCCGTGTTCTTCTTCTACCATTGCTTCTTGTCCCTGGGAACAAGGTGACATCATTACTGTTGGGAAGTCTGGGCTCCCTGAGCAGTTTGAGGTCTGAGTCATCCTGTGGGATGAAGAGCTTGCTGAGTAGCATCCTATCTGAAAGGCATCCTTTGTAGGAAAAGGACTGTGATTGTCTAAGATGTCCAGTCATGAAAGAGACTCGAAGGCGGCATCCCCAAAGGCAAATTGTGAGTCACACCGGTTCCTCTGCTGATATCAGTATCATGACCATATCCCTTTGGAAATTGGTCTGTTGTTTAGGTAAGTGTAATGCATGGGGTTGTTCAAAAATGTGGAATACTTTTTTCTTTCTCTTCCTGTGAGACATACATTAGATAATGCCAACTAAGGCAAAGGCAGAAGGGAATTTCCAAATTTTGCACTAGTTAATAGCAGTCCTCAAAGGTTTCCTTTGCAATTTATCAGGAAACATGAAATATTTGTGGTATAGAACACCTTGCAGTGCTTGCACCCACTACTCTTTCTGAGTTCTCTACTTTTGGGAAAACAGACAATTATGTGCTGGACCATCACTCTGCAACAATAGCAGTCAGGAGGCATAATACTAAAGAAAACCCAAGAACTGTACATTGAGACTTCAAGGTCAAGTTTCTTATTGCAAGCTAAGGGAAAAAAAAAGTTATAGGTTAAACAAATACCTATATTCAGAATTGCTTCTTAACTGTGTATTTCTCTTGGTACTCATTTTCTCTCATACTCTCAAGATGCTCCCTGGCCAAAACAGGTTTAGTACCAATGGCAAGGGCTTCTCTTCTAAATAGTGCCCTCAGTTCTTAGGATAGGGTTTCCTCCAGGACAGCCACCTCAGCATTTTCTTTCAGTTTATTATTCAGGTTTGGAATATGAATGCAAACGTATTTGGTGGCTCTGCTGGGAGGCTTGGATTTTGGGTTCTTCATTCAAAGATTTTAGGTTCATCCCCAAAAGAGCACTGTTTATGTGGACGGTGAAAATAATGTGAAGTGGGATGTGATGCTGATGAACTCACACCAAATATTATACAGGCTGCTGGTTATAAATGTCTTCAAGTAACACTTTCTTACAGTTTCTGCTATTAGGTTTCTACACAGAATGCAACCAGGCATTAATGACAGATTATTAGTTACTCTGACTGAGTCCCTCTATAGTAGGTCAAGCACCCTCTGCTTTTGACAACTATTTCATGGGATCCTCTGTGTTGCCAACATATTTGCTTTAATATTGAGACTCCAGAATCCAGTTTATCATCAGAGAATAAGACAAAGGGCCCAAAATCCAGAGTATCTGAGGCTGAAGAATTATGGGAAAACAGGGTTACACTGGAATATGTTGCAGAGGTGCCCATTCAAGCAAAATTTGCTCTTTTTTGATCCCTTCATTTGTCTTTTCATTCCAAGGCTCTTCACATGCATGGCCAGGTTGATATTCTTCAAAGAAGCCCCAGTATCCCACTGCTGTGGAGAAAATTGTCCTTGAAATTCTGACAACAAGAAGAACTAAATTACTTTTCTGTCCTTTCCACTCACTTTTGTGAGGAATCCTGCCTTCAGAAGGCTCACATTTTGCCTTTCCTAAGGAAAACTCTCAGTAAACTCTACTCCTAAGTAGTTTAAAGGTGTCATTTGTCATGGTTTTTATCATTATGTTTTAAGACAATTCTGTGAGTCAATAGACCTCAGTGTTCAGAAAATTTCCTTGTATCAGGCCTATTTTCTTTTCCTGCATTTCACCTCATCAGCACAAGATTTATTCTTCTGCCTTCTCACCCTGCACATGAATTGTCAACTATGAAAGTGGGGGAAAATATGACCTGCATCAAAGGGGGCTCCAGCAAAGCTCTGAGTCCATGTCCATTCCCAAAAAGAAGAGGGGAAAAGAAAAAGGGGTTTACTATGTAGCAAAATCAATGTCTAGAAAACAAAAAATACCTGAAGCATGCCAATGTTTTGAATGGGAAGTCTAATAGTGACTTCAGCTGTTGGATGACAAAAAACCCAATATTTGGCTGGAAGGGAATACTCTGAAAGGCCAAAAGAGGAGTCAAAAATCAAAACTGAATATTGATGGTATAGAAGGCTGTAATTCTTTAAAAACAACTGCATGCTCAAGAATTTGAGTATCTCAGTGGCAATAAATCTGTCAAGTTAGGATGAATTTTACAAGGAAAAACAGAGCTGTATAAGCATGACTTACTAATAAATATCCTGATAAGAGATTGGCACTGCCAGAGAAAGAATTTTCAAATCTCCATGAAGGTTTGGGTTTTCTTTTTCCAGTATAAACACAACAAGCTGCACAGCTGAGCTGTACATTAGTGATTATGGGCTGACAAAACATTGAAGCATTTTATGGCAAATGTGTTGGCAAATATGGTATCAGGCAACTATGCAAGAACTAGCAACATGGCTTCTTTTCTGTCCCATTAAAGCTAGCCTTTGGGATGGGTTTTAAGCTATACTGAAGAGAAACATGATTGATAAGAGGTACTTAAGAAGCCGCTAAGCAAACAGTTTCACAGTCAGCCTCACCTATTACAGCAAGTGGCATGTGCTGTGAGAGCAGGTGGTGTCAGGCAGCCACGCTCTTTTAGGAATGTACACAGCTGTTCCTATCTTGAAACACAAGTAATTGGCTGGGATGAGTGGTCTTCACTGCTGGACAGGTAGCACTCTGCATCTGCTGAGGTTCAGATTTTTCAAACCTCTGCATTATAAGCAGAATTCAAAGAGGGAGCATAAAAGTTATTCCTCTGCAGGGGACATCTACAGGATATACTTCTTCTAAATGACCCTTTTGCTATGAGGAAGGATTTTTCATATAGGCTATGGCAAAGGAGGGATAAAGGATCTTCATCTCTCAAAATATCATCCAGGCGTTGTCATTCAGCTCTATCTGGACAGAACAGCAACACATATTTGAAAAAAAAACAAAGGATCCCAGAGACTCCAGCTAGGTTTTGAAGAAGGCCACCATTATTTTGGTCACTGTTTGGAAGGGAGAACATGAATTGTGGCAGGCAAATACAAGGAATCTGGCTAAGATACACATTAATATTTTGAATTATGGATCATATGCAAAATCCTGCTAAGCATTTTCATGAAAGGACAATGCATTTCTACTTAGAGACGTGCAACAATATAGCTGTCAAGGGAAAGAACAATTAATGGAGAAAATAAAGAGCTGGCCTCCCTGCCACACCAAAGAGGTCAATGTACTCTGAAGTGGCAGCAAAATACTGCATTCACAGGCAGTCCCACTGTGTTGAAAGGTTTTATTCGAAGAGCTGCAAGTTAATTAGAGGAAAGTTGAAGGGCTGTCAGATAATGCTAAGCTTCATTAAATACTGGCTTCCTGGCAAAAAAACCTAAGAAAGAGACAGGATACATTTGTTTTAATTGCTTTTTGCTTTTACCACATCTTGGCCACCTTGAATATCAACTTCCTCCACAGATGTAACTGATGAGGCAAAAGACAGAGGACAGCAAGGGGGCATCACTGTCTTGGCAGGCATTACACTAAGCCAAAAAAAGGAGTAATTAGTGAATGTATTTTTGTTTATATCAATCTGGCAGACAACAAAGTACCTTCAGTACACACTGGAGCTTTCATAGAGCTAGGAAATGAGACATATAAATGTGACAAGCAGAGTTAAGCAGAATGAATTTTTCCTCCAGTTTGAATAAAACCACCTAATTTTCCTTTCTGTAGGCTTACTTTTGCTCTCTTCACAAGATGTTCTATGTTACATGGATAAAACTTTAGGACTTCAGAGAATCCAACAGGATTTGGATTAAATTTGTAGTATGTGGGCAAATATAGATGGCTGCTGAAGACTAAAGAGCGTAGCAGAACAGAAACAGGACATGAACAGCTATGGGATCAGAAAAAAGTCATTCAGTACAATGGTTTTGAGGACACTCAGATCCATAAATCCATTCATGTGGCTATTTCTACAGCATACAGATATGGTAATTAGAAGAGCAAACCATTCCTGAGCAAGCTGCAGTACACTGCAGAGAGATTTACAGGAAAGTATATAGGGGTCTGCAGGTGAGAAAAGGTTTCAAACCACGTGTTTAGTCCAGGTTAACAATCAAAGCACGAGTTCATGAGTGTCTGGGGTGCTTTACACATTCACGGCTGTGATTCTTAACTGCTTTACCATACACATGCATTGTTCTCAGCCCTGATGCTCCTGCGATTTGCAGAGTAAATCTTTGTGGGATTTCATGCATTGCTTTTAGAAAAATAATGCATTATTTCTAAATCTACCAAATCTATGGTCATTTAACAGGACAAACTATACTGAGTTTTTTCTCAACAACTCCTGCATGAAAAATTGACTTAAATTCACTAAGTTGTCTCTTTTGGAGATTTGAAACACAGAGGAAAAAAAAAATCAAATTACAGACATTTCTGTCTGAGTTGTTGCAATGCCTTGCTGATTATTTATTACACTCAAATTTCAAGTTGAATTTGCCTCGCTTCTGCTTTCAGAAGAATGTGTTTTTCCAAGGCCTTTTTCTTTCCATACTTTCCAGACACCTTCTATTACTTATTTTAGGAAGCAATGCAAAAGTCTTCTTCAAAATGACGGGATTTGGAGGGGATGAGAAGCAATCAATACTGTGTGCTTTGGGAGGAAAATGATCTACAGGAATGGTGCAGTAAATTGCAGCCTCAGCTGTGAAACCTTCCTAGGAAAACCATACAATAGCAAAGTTACAAATTGCAGCTTTGCCTTCTTTTTCCTGTTTACAGCTCTGCACAGCCTTGCCCTTATCAATGATCATTAAGGACTGTGTTCAAATCCTGCAATTCGGTCAGATTGAGAGAACCTTCTTTGACAGATATTTAGATACAGGAAAACAAGGAAAACACCTCCTCCCTCCCCCTTCTGATGTTTTCTGTGGAGTTTGCCTAAAGCATATAACATTTGCTAAAAGGCCTCTGGTCGCTGCCGTCTGATTTTCCTGCCAGGTATGATTTTCCTCTGTTACTTCTTCTGGTGCTATGTTCAGAAAACAAAGCCTAATATATCAAACCAGGCGTCTCAGAGGGACTTCATCCCTGTTAAGCAGCACCTGAAGCAGCCTCCTGCAGCCCCATCCCTGCAGGGACATGGAGAGGGGCACACAGCCCAGGGTACCCTCAGCGGGGCTTGCTGTGCCCACCAGTGTGACCCAGCACTGCAGGGCCAGCCTGAGGCACTGCTGCTCTCCCCAGGCTGTGTGTGAGTCCTGCAGCTGGGTCCCCTCTGCAGCAGTGCTCAAAATGCAGACAAAGCCCCTGAGTTTTATATACAGAACAGTCTCTGCTGGCAAAAACCACTGACCTTGGGGTTACAGACATACTCAGACTTCTCCCCCTCTCCCAGGGAAACAGCAAGAGGAAAGGGAGGACACGGTCCAAAAGATCATCTGGCTCATTCTTCCTTCAGGTTAAACAGCAGGAAAGTAGGGAAGCTTCCAGGAAGAGATTATCCCAAGGAAGATGGAATCATATTGCATATCATATTGACAAAATGACACCAGTGCTTTTTATCTGAATGATATATTTTTTAATTCACTGCTAAATCAAAGGGTAGGGTCCATTCATAGGCGTGTTTTAGCAGGATTACATTACCCTGTGGAACTGGCAGTCAGGTAAAAATGAGAATTTATTTTCTGAGGAAAACCAAAGATGTCTTTATTTCTCTAGTCAAAGCAAAAAAGGATCCTTGCATGCAGAGTAGCAGGGCTATGGCAGCACACACATTTCCATGGATTCAGGGACATGCACTCTTGCCTCTCCCTGTTTGTGCAGTAAATGGGGAGGCTCTCTGTCACTGTCATAGTTTCTGAAAAATCCCTTCGCCAGGATTTCTTCTCCTGGAAAGCTGAGAAGCCTCAGAAAAAAAATGAAAACAATAATTATCTGATTGCTTCTCCTGTGTTTGCTGCTTTGGAATGTGGCTGGAGATTGTTTACCAACAGGTGCATGTTGGATTTTTTCCATGTGAATTGTTTTTACTTAATGGCCAATCACCATCAGCTGTGTTGGACTCAGGAGTCAGTCACGAGTTTTTCATCATCATTCTTGTTAAAGCTTCTGTCTGTATCCTTTTCTTTCTTTGGTGTAGTTTTAGTATAGCATTCTTTTAATATAATATAAGTACATAAAATAATAAATCTGCCTTCTGAGAACACAGAGTCAGATTCCTCATCACTCACCTCATCCTAGGGATCTGGAAGTGCTGTGCACAGGGAAAGCTTGAGGTTGGTCTCACAGCAGAAAGCTTTTCATGCCAGCATTAAAACACAGAAGTGTGTTTTGGAGGACAGGTCTAAGCAGCTCTGCCATGCAGCTCCCAGCAGGGTGCTCTGTCTTTTGAGTTACACCAAGGACCGATCTGAAGTCCAACTAGAAAAGTTACCCCTACATACAGAACTGGCATTTTTCACTCTGCCTCACTGAGCATCTCACTTGCCTTGCTACATTGGTGTCATTATCAAGAGCAACCCGACTTGCTGTAATCCCCAGTGAAAGTGCACTTTTCCTTTATCTGCTTTTCTTATTAAGAGGATGAATATATGTGTGAATTAATCCAGCTGCCTATTTCTTTGGGGGTTTTTTGACCTGTTTTGTGGTGTCCTTCTCTTCCCTACTTCTGTCTTTAATCCTTTTTTTCCTGGGTGTTAGGTTGTTTATTCAGTCTATGGTTTCCTGCAGGCTTATTATCTGGTGAAGATCAAGATAAGTTTTCTTGTAGACCTCTGTGAATGCACAGAGAAGAGATTTGTTTAAGGGTATTATATTGCAAAAAAGGACAGTGTAGATTATTTATTATCACGATGAGTCTAACAAGCAAAGAATATTCTAGTTATATAGTGAAAAACAGGGAAAAATGGACAATATCTTGTAAAGGATCTTGTAACCATCTCTTGCATGTCCCTTTGCTTGCTTAACCTGAGTTGTCTGCTTCTGCCAGGTTGAGGATAGCCACTGAAATCTCCAGAGGGTTGCTCTGTAGGCACATACACATAATTTTTTTTTTGTTGATGTCCTGTTTCAGCACGTTCTGGTGTCCAGCTTGAATGGAAATTCAGCTCAGAAAGATGTTGCCAAGGGTTTTGTCCAGGATAAGAGCTGCCTTGTGTTCAATATGAGAAACTACTTGTGGGATTTTTTGTTTAAAAGGGTAACTTTGTTTCAATTCAGAAAATTCCTCTTCTGTCTTTTCCCCACCTATTTAAACAATCATAGAGACTAAGGCTTTTTGAGCCTGTGTTCATCAGAGATGATATTTTATTAGATAACCTTCAATCAAGTTGCATCCAAGGTTGTGGGTGAATGCAGCTCATCTCTACCCCTCAATTTCCATATTGAGAAAACACCAGCTGAGAAACAATGAGAAAGTGTGAGTGTCTCAGGGCTGTGTGCTCTTCTACCTGATTTTTTGCATGCCTGGCCACCAGAATGGGATGTAGTACTCCATAAAGCAGAAGAGAGAAAAAATCAGAGGTCTCAGAGCCAGATAGTCAGGAATTAGTATGTTGCACAATGAGACATTTAATAACCTACTGTGGGGTATCGATATCTCCCTCTTGGCCACAAAGCCCCACCTGGCAGTTCTGCACTGAACCCACCCCTCCACTATTTTCTTCTCCCAAGGTAAATGCTTAGCCAAGATTTGCCACAAGAACTCAGCTGAATCATTAAGGTTTAACCTTTTTCTCCAAGGCAGTAAAACTGAGGCTGTTCAGATTGATAGTTAAAAGGTATTCAGTTATTCAGGGTATTAGGGCTGTTTTTTTTTTTTTTTGTTGGTCTGTTGGACCCTCCAACCAGAGCATTCTAATCATAAAGCTAAAGCCAAATGCAATCTGAAAAGTGCTTTGGACTTGAGGGGACATATGCCTGTTGAAACTCCTCCTTACTGGGGAAGCTTTAGCAGATGTGGGGTCGAGTAGCAGGACAGCTGGTTCTGGAGAGGGAGGCCTTGGGATGACTCAAGGGAGCACAGCTTGACTGTCACTATGCTGGGACAATCTTGGGCTGATGTGGGGTAACCTGACAGATTGGGCTCCTCCCCTGACATAGAGAAAGGCATCGAACTTGTGGGTGCCAGGAGGATGCCAGCATGGGCCAAGAGAGGGGCACACAGGATTTCAAGGCTTGGAAACATAATTTCTACTTGGAATATTTAGATCTAGCTAGAGTTCATATGAATGCTGCCCTAGATATCCATACGCACTTCCAGGCTTTCAGCACTGGGTAAAACAGGTTTTAAAAGATCGCAAATTCAGATTAAGACAAGACTTGAGTACTAAAAGCCTTTTGTGGCTCTGTTCCCAAGTCGTTTGGAGTAATTAGCTGCCTATTTTCCAGGAAAAGGAGCATAAGAGGATGAGTGTAGGAGGTCAGCAGTTTCCCTTTAATCACTCTCAGTAAGGACTGTGGAGGTAAGGAAAGCTGAGCATCATCCTGTCTTCATTTCTCTGAATGCTAATTTCATCTGCAGACTGACTTGGTCTCAACTGCACTTCCCAGGTTTTGCTGGGAACACATCCCAGAGGAAGTCTTCTGCATTAAGTATAACTCTCTTCTTGCCATGTGCTTCCAGCACACCAATTGTCCACAAGAGACATTTGGGACATCATCTAACATAGTCCTGTGGAGCTTCATACATGAACCACCTGGAGAGAAACACCAGTATTAGAAAGAAAAATGCTTCAGCCACAGGAAATGTATGGTTCCCTCTAAAAGGGCCTTACACAGAGCAGAATGTCTTTGGTGCAGCTGGATTGGCTTCAGCTGTGTTGCTCTATTCACACTTATGCAAAAGGAAAACAAGAAAAGGTGAAGCCAAACATTTATTCAAATTATTCAGTTGCTCTTTTCTATTGGAAATATACATTTAGTCTGAAAAAAAACCCCCAAAAAACAACAAAAACAAAACAAAACAAACAAAAAACAAAAAAAAAACCAAACCAAACAAACAAACAAAAAAACCCAAAACAAAACAAAAAAACCCCAGCCCAGTATCCTTATGAGAACTTTTAATTGTTTATTTCTAATGCTTATATCCTTGGCCTTTTTCATCCAGCATATTCTGAGGCCTTAAATTTATTCCAAAGATACTGTAATGTAGCAGAAATGAATCAAACAAGGTACTTCCAGGTTGAGTTTTAACCAGTGGGTAAGCCAAATTGTCCTTTCAAAATTATTTTCATTAAAGTACTCTGGACTGAACATTAATATAATTATTATAAATAACTTGTGGAAGTGTGACCATTATTTCAGAAGAGTCTCAAGTAAATCTAGTGAAATGCCTTTTCAGCTCCCTCAGGTATTAAGTAAGTAAACTCTTCTATATTGGAAATTTTTGTGAGTGAGGAATGTGGGGGCAAAACTAGAAATAAATTCCCTAATAAAACATAAGTAGGGAGTATGCAATATTTCAGGTTATTTTAGAGGACTGCTCTGTATTAAAGCACTAAAAAGCCTAAAAGGCAGATAAATCATCCAGGCTGAGTTGATTAGAAAGTGTTTTGATTAAGTAAAAATTCATTACATACTAAAGAATATACAGTTTTTATAGGCTTCTAGATTAGGATGGAAGAAAATGCCAGTTATGGAACTTGTTGTTTAATAATTTTAATATAATACTAGTCTTATCCTAATTTTTGTGTGATTTTCATTCAGATCTGATAATAACTTGCAGATGTTTTAACAGCATCAGTTGTAGATGACTGCATCAAACTGTCATTAATTACAAGATGCTACTTTTGTTACAAGGACTGTTTAGAAAGTCTTGATAAAGCTAAAATATGTCAAGAATTACTAAGAGCTCTCTTGGCAACAGCTGAATTCACAGCTGGAAGAAAGGCTTTAAATGAGTCTATTTTTACCTCTATGACCAACATCAGTGCTGGAGGAGAGCACATTTGCTCTGTCTGTCACTGATGATGTTCACAGCTTTGATGAGTGCTATGGAATGATAACTGAAGTTGTTCTTCATGAGAGATCACAAGATCTACCTGTGAGATCCACTGAAGCCTTGAATTCAGTTCTCACTCAAATAAAGCAAACTGTCTGCCATTTTCCCTCTGGAAAATTGAATATGGCAGAATTCTGCTGCTGTCATTCCTTGATACTGCCAGAGAAGGCTCTGTTCCATCCAAAACCGGAATAACAACTTTTAAAAAAATTAGCCCAATCAGCAATATTGTATTTCCATTAGATAAACAAATACTTTGTGGTAGTGTCAAATTAGTTTAAATTTAAAGTTAAAATGTTTTGCTATAATTTATCTATAGCAACTTTGAAAGGAAAAAAAAGTGTTTAAAACTGTTTAAGATTGCTTATTTTCGTAGCTTCAATTCTCCTTTTCATTGTTTTGCTATGAAACTAAACTTTGGCAGAAAGTGATTCTTTCCTAAGAAAATTTAATTTCCACAAGTCACAGTGGAAGATTCAAGCAAGTTTCTCTTGAGTCCTTGGCCTTCCCCATAGATTGTGTCTCAGTGCATGTGTCAGTACAGATGTGCAACCAGAATTATAAACTGTCTCCTCAAAATCCACTCACAGTGAAGAGCAGAGGGAAATTGTCTCCCCTGATCTGACACCTGATGTCCCTTGTACTTGAACTGATCACTGCAGTTCGATGTGGGAAATGATATTAGGAAAACTCCCTCTAAACAATTTTTAAGCCCTACTCTTTATCTCAATAAGACTTTTATTACTAAGCCTACTCCAGCAAAGGAAGTAGGTAGGCATTTGTTTACAATCACAATGCTGATTGCTCCATTACAGTTGGGATATAAAACAGGAGGATTTATGCAACTTTGCTTTTTCTGTTGCTTGAAATTCTCTCATTTATCACATTCAGTGGTCTGCAGAAAGGTACATGCCCTTGCTGAAAATCAGTTTCATCAGACCCCCTTTGACTTTTATGCTTCTTGAAGAATGAATGTGTTCAGAAAATGATATTACCAGGGCTTGCAGTCCATCCTGTGCTGATAATTTTTAAAGGTCACTGAGCCAATGGTGGGTCTTTGTGACTGTAGAGGGTTTGCATGACATGGATTTGGTAGCAGAGGGACTACAGAAGTGTCTTCTGTAAGAAGCTGCCAGGAGCTTCCCCCATTTGTGATGGAGCCAAAGCCAGCAGGCTCCAAGATGGACCAGCTGCTGGCCAAGGCTGAGCTCATCAGTGAAGGTGGTAGCTCCTCTGGGATTGTGCATTAAGGAAGGGGAAAAAAGTTACAGAAATAACAATATGTGACAGAAAAAAAACCTCGGCAGACCCCAAAGCCAGTGAAAAAGGAGGGGCAGGAGGTGGTCCAGGCACTGGAGCAGATTCCCCTGCAGCCCATGCTGCAGGCCATGGTGAGGCAGCTGTGCCCCTCAGCCCCTGGAGCACCGTGGTGGAGCAGAAATCCATCTGCAGCCCCTGGAGCACTGTGGTGGAGCAGAAATCCACCTGCAGCCCCTGGAGCACCGTGGTGGAGCAGAAATCCACCTGCAGCCCCTGGAACACCGTGGTGGAGCAGAGATCCACCTGCATCCCCTGGAGCACCGTGGCGGAGCAGAGATCCACCTGCAGCCCCTGGAGCACCGTGGTGGAGCAGAGATCCACCTGCATCCCCTGGAGGACCACAAGCCAGAGCAGGTACCTGCCCAAAGGAGGCTGTTAGCCCAGGGGAAGCCCACACTGGGGCAGGCTCCTGGCAGGACCTTTGGGGCTGTGAAGAAAGGAGCCTGCACTAGGGTAGGTTTGCAGGCAGGACCTGTGGCCCTGTGGAGCAGGCTGTGCCTGAAGGAACAGCACCCTGTGCAAGGAGCCCATGCAGGAGCAATTTGTGAAGTGCCTCCTGTGAGAAGGAGCCATGCTGGGGAAGTTCATGGAGTTTCCTGTGAGAGGAACCCCATGGTGGAACAGGGAAGAGCATGAGGAGTCCTCCCTCTGAAGTAGCAGCAGCAGAGACAACATGCGATGGACTGGCCACAGCCCCCATCCCTGTCCCCCTGCACTGCTGCAGGGAAGGAGGGAGGGAACTTGGGAGTGAGGTTGAGCCTGGGGAGAAGGGAGGGGTGGGAGGAAGGTTTTTAAAGATTTGGGTTTTTTCTCTTTACCCTTGTCTGATTGGATTAGTGATAAATACAATTAATTTCCCTGAGTCAAACCTGTTTTGCCCATGACAGGAAGTGGTGAGTGGTCTCTCCCTGCTCCTCCCTCGAGCCACAAAACTTCAAGTGTGTTTTCTCTCCCCTGTCCTGCCAAGGAGGGGACTGACAAGAGTGGCTTTTGTGGCACCTGTCATCCAGCCAGGGTCAAACCACCACAGTGACCCAGGTCTTGATGGACTTTCTGTCATGTAATTTCACTCTTTGGACAGATGAAAATGGTCCTTATATTGTAGTTATATCGTATCCCATCAACAATTCAGTGCAGACAATAGGAGGAATCAAGTGCTGCCCTCTTAGTACTTATGTCCAGTATATGGTGTGCTGAAAACCAGGCCAATAAATTGGTGTGATGAGCAGATAAGACTGTCAGGACAGGACCTACTGTCTCCAGAGTTCTCCACTCAAAATTAAAAGCCATGGCTGCTATTAATACCTGCCATAGTGATTACTGTGTGCCTGTGTGCATAAGTACCTGTGCATGTATGCATCAGTCATATTTGCTTCTCATCTTACCTAAAGCTTGTTTTGTCTCTGTCGTGGATGTTGGTTTAAAACCACATGAGAAGAAAATGAGACAGATTTGAGCTATTTTTCAGTGAAGGGGTGTGATAATTTATTGATCTGGGATTCATGTGAAACAGCATATTCTTAATAATAGAACTTATTGAAAAAATCAACATGTTTGTATTTTATAATTGCTGCACATTCTTGTTATGGAATAAATGAGTTTCCTACCCCTCAAGCTGCCTCTCTGACTTCTACTGTATAATGTCTCACTCTCAACATACTCAATTTCTCTTATCACTATCAACTAACATGAGGCCCCTCTGGCTTTTCCTGGGCTGTTTTCCTAATGGAGTTTTAAAAACCAGTTTATAGGCTTCTGTTCTAATTTTTCTTCACTTCCTTGGTTGTATTTGTTTTAAAGCAGCTCTGAGCATTTCTAGAGCTTATGTGTTGAAATAGAAAGCATAACCTTAAAAAAGAATTTTTTAAACTACTTGGTTGTATTCCCACGTAAGATACAAAATAAAATAAAAACTAGAGTAATAACACATAGTAATTGCTCCAAATAGAGGTTAAGGATCACTGGAAAACATAAAGAGGGGTCAATAAATACATTAAATGCCAGATAAACTCTGTCAGCCCCACTTGAAGAATGCCCATTGCAGAACTCCACATTTGTTTTTCAGATAAATGGTGTCTTTCTTGAGCTTCAAAGAAAGATTTTATGTGGAGGAAGAAATTAGAGATTAAATTATAATTGCTAGAATGGAAATTATTGGTTCAGCCAATACACTTCAAGGTTTTTTGAGCATATTTGTTCAGTTCTGACTCCCAAATACTAGTAAGGAATAGGTTCATCCCACAGAGATTTCTTCACCCTGCAAGGATTTTTCTGTCCAAAAATAATTTTGCGTGTATGATTTGACAAATTCTGGTTCTGCAGCAACATGCAGAAAATGTTTGAAAATAATGATATGCATAATGAATGAAAATGAAAACAATCCTAAAAGGAGAAAAGTAGATATATAAATCAGGGATGCCTGTTTAAGAAATTACAAAGAAGGAAAAATATATGTAGGCAGAAATCTTATACCTCTTATTTAACTTCAGCAATTAATATGGGTGGTGATATTTGCAGATGAAAACCTCTGAATTAAAACAGGTTCAAGGACAGAGAATGAAAATGGGTTCTGATCTTCTCTTTCATTACCTCAATCAGCATTTTCATAGGGTAATTGGATGTGATCAAGCAATTTAATTTCAGTCTAAAAAGGTAAAATATTGATCACTTGGTATTCAGGACATTTCTTTTAATCTATTGCCCATAAACAGCCATGGGTTATACTTTTCTCTTACTCCTCTGTAATGTATTCATCCTGTAATCATCACTTAATGTAAGTAGAGATAGGTTGATGGATGCTTCCTCTAGAAGGTAAATAAAGACTTTTAAACCACTCATGCTCTTATTTATTGACAGATGGTTCTCATAGCAATTTCCATTATTATCTCATGTTAAATATTGCCTCTTGTTTGACTGAAGGAGAAAGGCTACTTTTGTTTTCCCTGAGCACCAGGAGAATGAATCAAGAGTTGTAAATTAGGAGATTCACAATGAAGACTCCAGTCTAAGTCCCTGCATCTCAGAAATGCACCCTTCAGGGGGCTGTAGGCTTCAGCCAATGGAGCATATATGTGTGTACATATATATATATATATATATAAAGATAATATGTATGTATGTATGTATTTGAGATTGTTTATAAGGGGAGAGCGAGTCTGGAAAGGTAGTAAGAGGGAAGGGAATAATCATTGTTAGTCTCTTGGTGTCCCCATGATGCTTCCATCACTGAAGGGTGGCTTTTTTTGGATGTACTTTTTGTCCAGCAGAAGTTGGCAAATAGAGACTTTGGCTGTACCCGAGGATTCAGCGATTTTTCTAGAGCCAGATTCAGAAATCAGCAGCAAATTCATACACTTGGACAGGAGAGACCTGTTGGCCAAAGGACGTGTTTGCTACCCAATGAACCTTCCAGCTTCCACAGCTGTGCTCGTCACTAACAGTGTCTCCTCTGGTGCAGGAAGCATGAGGAGAGCTGCCAGGCTCCTGATCTAATACTTGCCTTGTCCAGTCAGTGGTAATGCCAAGGCTGGCAACACGTTGCTATGGCCAAAGCACACCGTCAAAGCAAACCAAAGATGCTTTTATTGGGTTGTGAAAATGTTGGTTGACAGGCAGAGAGAGGGTTATGGAGTCCAGCACCACACAATACACACAGGCAGAGCTTTTCGTGGGTGAAGGAGCTCATTTATGTTATGACCCTTGGCTGAATGATTCATAAGATGGAATTTAATGATGAGTGAATCAGACATGTTTATGCAGGAAGGGATTGCCATGCCCTGCAAATAACTCTTGATAGTGCTATCTGCTACAGTTACAGATGGTGGTGAGGTTTTAGAAGGAATAGGTGAAACTAGCCAAGGGCTATCCTTGCTGCAGTTAAGAGAGAGGAGAAAATCCTGAGTGAAGCTTGAGAAAAGGGATAAAAACGTTGAATCTACATGCAATAGGTGTCTGCTTCTACAATTAACAAGATCCAAGATGGGGGCAAGAGTTTTGATGATCTTGTAACTTTTATTAAGGACCTGCAGATAAAAAGTTTTGCTTGCAATTCAAAAGGGCCTGTGGACTTTTGTACATTTCAAACAAAGTTCAGAAGTTCAGATCAGACAAAAGAAACTGATGGTTTCTTCACCAGAAAGAAGTAGAGGTAAGGGCTCTTGCATACAGTTTCTACATATCAGCAGGTGGGTCTTCTCTCTGGTCATGAAACAACTCTGTGGGACTCTCCCTTGCTCCTGTAAACTTGATACAAATGAGTTTCTCAATGAAAGGTTACTTTCATTTCCTAGTTTTTGTCTTTTTATGAAAAGGTTAGTTTATTTGCCAAACTAAAATATTCTCTTATAAGAAGGCTTTCCAGCAAAATGCTTCACCAAGTTTGCATATCTCACATTTTTAGTTTTAAACATAACTTTTCCTGGAGGCACACACTTTAACAAAAGGAATCCAGCTTTTTTCAGTTAGCTAGATCAAACACCTTACTGGAGAAGATTGGGTCATGCATATTTCCATCTCCTAACTTCACCTTTCAGTATATTAAGCCTTTAATGCCCCTCCCTCATTCAATGTCCAAACCGATTATGTCACCTGGTTCTGCACTTAATGCATTTATTGCATTGTACATCACTCATTCATAAATCATTTGTTACTGTTGCACTTTTTGGATTTCTGCTCAGGTCCTTCTCAGACCATGGACACTGTTAAGGCTGAAGGAATAAATGCACTTAGACAAACTCTCTCTAGACATCCACCAGTGTATCCTAAAGACAGGCTGTGAGAGAAGGAGGAAGATGTGATGCAAAAAGGAAAGAGCCTGTTTGCATTCTGCAGCAAATTTGCAAATTGCATTATAAATGTTCATGAAGAACTCAATCTACTCTGAAGGGTTTTATCACTACAATTCCAAATAATTTTTCCCATTGAGTACATTAGAAGGATTATAACTGCTTCAGTTCAGGTGTTACTGGAGCACTGCATTTCTGTTGTGTGCTCCTTGCAGGATAAGTGCTAGTTTGTGGTGGCTGGAGGGATAATTTTCTTCCCACAGGTCAGTACTCAGCAGCACCAGCACTCTGGGCAGCAAACAGGCTCCAGCTCCTTCCAGGAGAACATCTTTGTTTTTATTCTCTGCCCACTGGGAGACAATGCAGTCCCCTTCATTAGTTTCACAGTGATTCCCCTTGCCTCCTCTCTCACTCTTCTCTGAACAACAGAGGAATGCTTAATGGTAAAGAAAAGTCAATATTTATTTACCAAATCTGAAGGGCAACTATTCTGGGGGAAAAATAAAGATTGCATATGAAGCTGCTTTTGTGCAACTTGAAGTCTTGCCTCATTCACTATCTCTTACCTGTGGTTTGTTCAGTGCTTGCTAAATGAAAAAGTTGTGAGAAGCATTTATAAAATGTCTCTCTTCACTTACTCTTTCCACACATCTGAGGCCTCTCCATTTGGTTTAAATATGTGAAGTTTAGAGCCTGGGATCATTGCTAAATGGAGGAGGATTGGAAGGAACACCTCCTGCAATCGGGAGGGATCAGAAGTTGTTTTCTTGGGCATGCCTATAAATCCCTGCCTTCTTCCTTCCTCACCCATCAACACTTACCAAGTCCTTTGTCTCAAAGGAAACCGAAAAACAATACAAAAAGAGTATAAGCTGAACAGCAGAAGGTATGTTTTTGTCAAAGATGTGAACTGCAAAATCTGAAAATCCTGAACATTTCACCCAACTTTTTTTTCTTTCATCTTCTCTACAAGCAGCTTGGCAGAGACAGTACATTTTAAATCAATTCTAATGTATTTCCCCATCTTTACCCACTCCAAAGAAAAGGATAATTGGTCTTTTTTGTTGTTTTTTGATTGTTGGGGTTTTTTTATTGTGGTTGCTTGGTTTTGGTGTGGCCTTTTCATTTTATTATTGTTTATTTGTTTTGTTAAGCACAGATTGCCTAAGAAAGTTTTCTTTCAAAAGTTCATGCAAATTTTGTTGAATTTCAGTAAATCCCTATGCAAATATTCTTCCTTCAGGGTGGAAGTCATCCCAATGGACTTAATTAAGTCACTTTCAAAATGTATTATACTAAACTAAATTAATTCTACTTTAGGCCTGTCAGTACCATAGGCAATGCAGTGATAGGTTAGGGTATGCAAGCATACCTGGGTGCTGGAAGGTATGTGATGGTATCAGCATGGAGCTCTGTCCCAGATGATTAGCTTCAGGGAGAAACAGCATCCACGAGCACAAGGGAACTGCTGTAGGAGTGCAGCAATATTGCTGCTGGCTCGTGAGCCTGGCTGAGGAATTCTGGGTGCCAACACTTTGGGCAGAGGGAGGTGTACCCCCTTAGTTCTGAGAAAGAATCTCAACTGGTGTTTAACGAAGTTTAGCTCTGCAGTCCTCAAACTCTGAAGATTTGCTTCTTTGCAGTAATTGCTTCATCTCCATAGTGGGGATTGAGGGCATCACCCCAGTGTGAGAATGTCTGATTACACTCAGCCAGCTTAAATTCCAATTTAATTTTAGGTTCACTCCTAATTTGTATCAGCTTTCCCAAGTGTTCCTCAAGTCCACTATGAAATGAATGAGGTTTATGTTCAAAGGGAGCAGCTCTGCTTTAGACAAAGTTATCCTATAATATCTCCATCATACTGATCTTCATACAGAGTGTGAATGAATCACAGGAGGGAATGAATAGAACTCTCTGTGGACAGAGTACAAGACTGCTCTATAGTCTACCTACCTGATGAAAAACTAATGAGAACTAACTCTGTGTTTAGAATGGGTTTGGAACATGGCAATAACAAAGCCTTTCAGTCAGGCACTGCAAGCATGTGGACATGGTTAGCCTGGCAAAGCAACCCACCTCTCACGAGAGCTAGTTCAAAAGCAGGTTTCCCCTTTGTTCTGAACTGGAAAAAAAACATTAACTTGTTTCAAGAAATATTCTGTTGGAAAGACACAGAAGTTAAGTCTGAGAACGTGCTTTCTTTTGAAACAGATTTGATCCTAGAGCAGCAAAGCCAAAGAACACAGGTGAGCAGACACATGGCAAGGAATGTGGAAGGCTGGTATCACTGGGAACCTTAGTGCTCCCAAAACATGTGTTGGCCCTGGGCACATATTACCTCCCAGCAGTTGTCTCCCCTGGTGACAGATTAATAGTACAGAGCCTGCCTGAGCCAGGATGAACCACTCAGTAGCCCAGACACTCCATAAACCCTGCAGGGGAGCTGGCAGGAAGGCAGGACACAGCTCTCTCCCAGTACCATGGGTGTTTTCATAGATGATGTACCTTCTCACTATGAACTTCTGGAAAGTCCCAGAATGACTCATGCAGTGTGGGAGGATGCTGATTCCATGGGCCATAGGGCCCCTTCTGAGCTTCCTGGGAGCACCTATGGGTGTAAAAGCTGCTCTTTGATGCCTGGACTTGCTTTGCTTTCTGCCTGTCCCTGGTGCAGTGAAATGAAGCAGAGTGGAATTGATCCTGGGTTGAAGGGAAGTTTTCTTGTATTTACCTGTAGCTTGAAATTAGCTGAGTGGGGGCTGAGGGACCTCCTCCCTACCCTGGCTATTTGTCTTGTTTAGAGGGAGGATTAATCTTGCTTTGGCTCACTGCATCAACTGAGGGAAAAACATAAATTTTTAAACCCATATCCCCTCAAGATCAACATTCTCCTCCTCTCTCACTGAATTGTCATATGACTGAGAGAGTAAATCAGACTTTTTATTTTTCTCCTACTTTTCTTCATTCAAAAATTATCATCTCAGCCTCATAATTCAACAGTAATAATTGCATAAGCCCTCAAATATCCTCCAAAGAGTCTATGACCTACACAGGGTGAGATGTTGTTTTCTATTTCCCTTTCCCTAGTCTCCTGTGAAATGCACAGATGCCATAAGCAGGCCACAAACTGCACCTTTTATTATTATCTACTTAGCACATTTATTATATGCTACTTATGTTTTCACTCCTTTCTCTTTCTCCTTATCAGCTGCTCTTTGTATCTGAGATTATACTAAGTTATTTTTCTCTTTCCTCTAATAATCTTTGTATTTGTAATCTTCTTCATGTGATATATTTGCTTGTATCCTCAGATTCCCCACCTCCTTCACTTTTCTGTGCCCTTATTCTTTGTGTCCTCTATCACATACGGACAACCTCCTCTCTTCCCTTTTCCTCCACATTTCTTGGTGTTCACACTAACATCACCCCTTGAGTGGTCGTGCGACCTTTGCGGTTCTATCCCTGGATCCTCCACCCTGACAGCCCTGGGGACACAACACTCACTGCTCTCCCACTGTGAATTGACATCAAATGATGCTGTGGAAGGTTCCTGTACCCATCTGAGTCCATGCAGGCATTCCTTCCTATGCCATCAGCGCTCAAAAACTGAAAAAATACACAGTTTGTGCAGGTGCTCCGATCAGTACCTTCAGGCAAGAACTTAATCTCCATGATGAGGTGCTCTTGGTAACCAGTAACATCAGTAAGAAGTAGGTAGAACTGGGGGGAAAACTTCAGTGTGAGATGGTACAGAAGAGAGGATTATCTTTATTTACAAACTCCTGGTTGACTTTAAGAAGGTTGACTTTATGAATCTCAATCCTTCACTCTCAGAGTTCATTTCCTTCTTCTGCCACACCCCCATCAAGCAAGCAGCAAGGCGTGTGTGCCAGTGACCTGCACTCAGCGGGAAGGACTGAGCCTGTCAGGTCCTCTTGAGGCTGTCAGATCCTCTTGAGGCTGTCTCTGGGCTTTCTTTTGCCTGGTGACAGCAAATGACATTCTGGGCAGACCTCTTATACCCCTTCAGAACTGTGAGTCCCTATGGAGCAGTGCCTACCCCAGCATGGTTCTGGCTATCTTAGGTAGGGTTGCTGTCCACTCTCTGTTTTTCTTTGCTTGGAAAATATCTGTTTTCCTGCTAGGCTGATGGCAAAGGGCATAATGTGATCTGTTGCCACGTGGTGTCACCCTCCTGTTGCTGAGATGCAGACTTTGCTGGAGAGGCTGCTGGGCTGGGGTCTTCTCATAGTGCAAACTTTCTGTGCTTGGTGTAACCATGTGTCACCATTTTGCTGCTGGAAACAGGGTCCTAGGCATGGCACAGTGCACAGTGCACTTTGTTGTCATTGCAGACCTTGTTAAAAATCTGCATTCAGCTGCTTCTTTCTCTGCTTACAGACAAAACTTTCCACTCCTCTGCCTACATATCAATCTTAATATTTTTATTACATAACTCTAGAAAATCACCAATAAAACTAATTGATCAACAGATCAGTATATTCTAGAGATAAATTACAAGAGAGGTGGCTCTATACGAAAAACCATAGGACAAGTCTTTACAGGTATTTAGAAACTTGACATCAATGGAATTCATTGGTATTAATTAGTGTACTTTCTATATTATTTCACTCAGTCAAGGCACTTGTGTCATTCTCAGAAGAATACAAAGATGTAAGTACATGAGTGTAGCATAATACTGCAAGGCTGGACAGAGTCTGGCAGGTCTTAGACTGAGAAGCCCAAGTAGTTTTCTAGGAACTGAACACTGATTGTAAAGCATTGGACTAAACAGTAAATGCAGTTGATTTCTCTGTGTAGTTCAGGAATGAATTTAAATTTCCTCCTGTTGAAATTGAGGATCCTGCCAGCTGGTTTGACAGGAAGAGGATGTACTTTTAACTATGCAGATTTTTGGAAGCCGCCTTCAATATTCAAAATGCAAAGAAAATTTTACATCTCTCCTGGCAAATTTCAGTCAGACTGTTCTAGAAATGTATATCCAATATATGCTGACAAATAGATTTATGCTTATATTTCTACTATTACCATTGCCATGTATCAGAAAAGACTGTAATTTAGTACTATTTTATCTGCACTGTTTTATATCTTCTAAAATAAAATATGTCATGATTTTTTCTAGTGGCATTTGTGGGACCTGCAGGGTAGAGCAACAGCTGTGACAGTGCAGGATGTAAATAATTTTTGGAAAGTTTTTCATTATGTCCTGAATGCTAAGTACAGTGACAAATGGACTGTGACTGAATTTCTTAATGAAGAGATAGAATAATTTTAGAAACAGAATAGTCTTCCCTGGTTGCTATCAAACGCATTGCTATGCCAGTCTACTGGGTTTTTTTTTCTACTTCACACATCTTAAAAGCTTAGGAAAAATCTGACAAAAAGAAGCAAATGGCAGTAGGAAAAGAGGACCCAAAAATTTTGAGATCTTTCATCATTTGTAAAGGAAAAGTCTTGGAAATTCAAAGACAGAGTGAAGACAGCAAAACTGCAATCCCCATCAATACTTTCTTTGATGCAAAGTTGAATAAAAAATAAAAAGGAAGCTGACTTTAGTCCAATATATTGATCTGGGATAGAGTTAATCTTCTTAATAGTATTTGATATGGGGTTATGTTGTGGATTTGTGACCAAATTACTGTTGATAAGGCAGGGATATTTTAGTTATTGATAAGCAGCACTTGCACAGAGTCAAGACCTTTTCTGCTCCTCACCCCAACCCAGCAGCGAAAGGGCTGGGGGTGCACAAGGAGCTGGGAGAGGACACAGCCAGGACAGCTGACCCCAATGGACCACAGGAATATCCCCCACCACATGGCATCACGTTCAGCCTAGAGAGCTGGGGGAGAAGATGGAAGGAGAGGATGTGCAGAGATAGAGCATTTGTCTTCCCAAGGCAGCCTTACAGGTGATGAAGCCCAGCTTTCCTGAGGGTGGCTGAACATCTGCCTGCCCAGGGGATGTGGTTAATGAGTTCCTTGTTCTGCTTTTGCTTTATATATTAAACTGTCTTTATCTCAACCCACGAGTTTTCTCAGTTTTACCCTTCTGATTTCCTTCCCCACACCACTGGGTGAGAATGAGGCAGCAGCTGTGTGTGGTTGAGATGCCCACCAGGGTTAAGCCATGACATCCAAGAAAATAAGCAAACAGTTGTTCAGATAACAGGTGATTTAGATAGGATGGGAAAGAATTTGAAGCATTAAGCATAGGTTATGGTGCTTACTGGACACCAGATACATTTTATGCACGTGGTTATAATTTCAAATAATGGCATGACTAATTCCAGTAAAGGGAAGTCCACCATCATTTAGGAACAATGGAGATGGAAAACTGCTTGTCCTCTCAAGCTAAAGTGGGCAAACTACAGGCAGGACAAAGCATAACTTAAATGCCCTGGAAACTGAGATACTCCCTGACTGCAACTGGGTCTCATTAAATAATATTTTCCTTTGGTTTTATTTCTTTTTTCCTTTTTATAAAGAGTGGGGTTAAAATATCAGCTCTTTTTGCACTAGTACAGCAGTATGAGCTAGGGCACAAGGCAGAAGATCTCAGCTGTTCTTTGCAAATCACAAACCTTCAGATCTCCTCAGCACTCTTCTCCTCTCCTCTCTGTCACCTGGGGAATTTTAAAAGGAGGGTAAACAGATCTGTGTGTTTTTTCACTTACTGAGAAAGGGCATTTTAGCCATATTAAGAGGGAGAGGATCACCAACTAATAGAAATGAAGAAAGCAAAACATCCCAAAAAAGCACCCAAAAAACGTCTCCAAGCCCAAAAGCCCCAAAGAAAGCTGCAGGGATCTGACTCTCCAGCAGCTTGATTGGTGCTGGTGCTGCAGGTACTTCCAAACGCTGGTGGGCTGATAGCTCTGTGAGAGCTATCCCTTCACCTGCCGTCCAACCTATCTCCCTAACACAGCAGCTGCATCAGCAGTATAATTGCTGCAATTCTTTGGGCTTATGCAGTATTAACACAGTGGGAGTTTTTTTAATTTCTATTTTTGTCCCTAAATTAGACAGTCTAAGAGCTGAACACACTACTAAATGATGACTTTAACAAATTGCCCTCCTTCCCTCGCTGGAGTCAGCGTTATCCACTAATTGCACAATGGCTTTTGCACAGCTGTCTGAGACGTGCCCGTGCCAGGATGGGCAAAGGCAGATTTCCCAGAGCAGCCCGAGGCCCAGGAGATGGCACTGTTTCACAGCTCTTGTGCACACCTGGTCTGTGCTACAGCTGCTAATACAGCAGTTGGAGTAAATAACTTTCCTTCAGAAGTGATAATTTTCTGGTAAAATGATCAGCAAATGGAATTCTCCGAGTTCAGAAGTCTTAGTGGAAAAATACCAGATGAGTCTGAAGCTTTACCCTCTGATGCCAGCGTATGAAAACTGTTCCCTGACTGACCAAATAAATTCCTTTGCTAACTAGTGGTGTAGGAATAGCTTTTTTATTTATTGGCAAATAATTCCCTCAGCTGCTAGTTTCAATCCAATGCCCAAGGTTGGCTGCTGCAAAAATGTTCTTGCAGGTAAAAGTAAAATGTAGAACTTGATCTGCTACATAAGACACACAGAGAGTGACAAACAAAAGTAGAAGTATATTGTCTGATTCCTGTGTACATCCTTACCTGCAGTTTACTTGGATTTGATCAGCCAGTCCCCATGTTGGTTTTGTTACTGTGCCATTACAGGGACAGTGTTCAGGGTAGTCTGCAAAAGCAGAAGACAAGGCAGTCTCTGAAGGTGAGGGACAGAGCACAGGAGATGAGCTTCTGTCCATAGGTAAGGGTGGGACTGGGGACAAGAATCTTGCTGTGGGCTCATGTAGGGTAAGAGAAAAAGATATTTGTTTTCTTTGCTTATTCCCCTCGGGGGTAGGTACTCAGTTTGCCAGCCCAGAGCACCCTGCAGCCCAAAGCATTCCTGCCCAGACACAGCAGCACACATGCCTCTGCAGGCAGACACCTCCTGTTTTGTGGCCAAGCACTGCAGATCTGTATTGAAAATTTAGCTTTCAGCGCACATGAAGCCTGTTCTGCTGGCCCAGGGCAGGCCAGTGTCACAGCTGGGGAAGGGAGGGCTGGTTACTTGATCACCTTGATCATCTTGATCTCTGTGAAGAGGATAGATCCCATACATGTGCCACAAGCACTGGCCTTTGTGCTTTCCAAAAGCCTTTTCCCAGCTAAACATGTGAACATCTTGTGCCAAAGCACAGAAAACTGCCAGAAGCTTGTGAGAGACCCCAAATCATCATCGAGGACCTGCATGCTGCCCCCATGGCCACCCCTCGAGGCAGCTCACTCAGCTTGTCTGACAGAGCCTTCCCATCAGGCAGCTGGGAGAGGCAAGCCCCACTATGCACAGACTGCAGCAAAAAGAATAACAAACTGCCCCCTCTCCAAATGCTTGTGCCAATTTAGAAATTAACGTAATTTCTCTTTTGCTAAAAGCAAATATTGGGCTCAGTCTGAATTAAACCCTCTGCATCCGTTACTTAGTTAGATCACAGTTTTGCAGTTGGGGAAAGAATTATCCGCTGGGATACAAGTCTTTCCTCCAGAGCAGTTTCCTGCATTTCTATCTCATATAATGTTGACTATTAGAACAGAGCTAGTTGCTCTCTCTAGCCTCTGAATCAGCTAAAACCATCATTAAAGATGAATATTGTCTCTTAACACACTTGTAGGCAACTGCTGTTGCTTGTACCCTGCCTCCTGACAGAAGGAGCATACTGGAAAATTATTAATGTGGGACAATCCTAACTTCAGTTGAGTAGTACAAGACTAATGATTTGACTGCCTTTTTTTCTTCTTTTCATAAACCTGTGCTTTGATATGAATTGCTGAAAATAAGATTTTTGAGGACAGACACAGGAGTCCTGGCTTAAAGGAATTGATTTTTTTCTGATTCAGCATCAGAGGAGACAGAAGCTACCAAGAATATGTTTGCAATACAATCGAATCTCATTGCTGCACACATCACATTCAATATTGCCTTACAAGAGTGCTTTCCCAGACCTTGAAAACTTTTTCCAAGGCTACAGGAACTGAAGCAGAGTCATTGCTCCTGAACTCATAAGCCCAGAAAATATGTCTGCATTTTCTGGTTTGTTTCTGGTTTGTTTTTATTTTCCCCCAGGATATTTTAGTGAGCTGATATAGTTGTCAATCCACTGCCTGCACATTTAAGAATAAGATGTTTAAACACCAGCAGAGATGGCTAGTGACCAAAACAGGTGAACAAACACATGCCTTTGAGCATGTGAATAGGATATCCTGTACGCTGGGATCCCCAAGAAGGCCTGGACTAGACCTTTGCGGCAGAGACCTCTCTTGTTTGTAACCAAATCTTCTCCTTGGGAAGTAAATTTAAAATCCATCTTTTTGGTTACTGTCATGGCTTGGGCATGGCCTTTTTTTTCTTAAAATTTAGCAGCCCCACCCTTTTGATCTTCTCCTTCAGTGTCTCCATAACCACACATACCTGTTATAAAATTTGCTTACCAGTGCTCTGCCTCTGCACCTAGTGGCTTTCTCATCTCCTTTTCTGACTCAGCCCCCAGTGCTCCTTACTGAGCACTGTGCCCTGCTAATCACAGGCTGCAAAGTAAATGCACTTTAAAGAGCAGTCTCTGCAACCTGGGCACAAATGAAGGCAGCCTGGGAATGGCAATAAGATGGCAGCAGTAATGCAGTCAGATAATCCAAACCTGTGTAAACAAACTCTTCAAAATCCAGTGGCAGTCACTGCAGTTTTGGTGTTATTTCTCCCACTAAAGCTTCTAATTAAAAAACTACTAAAGATCAATCAATTAATAATTTGAGTCTCCTAGATTGTTTCTGATAAAACTTAACATTTCAGTTGCATGAAAGATCTTTTAATGAACCACCACTAACAAGAATAACTCTCTAATTAACTCAATGTCTTTAAAACAACAATGCAATCTTTGTAGTAGTTTGCTCTTACCCCTGCATCAATTATGCTTGAAACTGAGATTTTGTAAGATTTGTCATGCCTGTCAGAAAATAGGAAAAAATTGTCAGTGATTAAAAGAAAAATTGTATGAAAGCTCACTTATCTTTAATACTTTGCTGTTGAGTCAGAAATAATATGCAGTATTTGTGGGGAGAAAAAGTTTTAGATAAAAATTAAAGGGATTTTAACCAAATCAGAAATTTACACTTTGGCAGAAGTGTAGGAAGGGTTCAAGAGCCTGGAGATTGCTCAGACAAGAATCATAGGTTTTGGTCAGCAAAAAGGCAAGAGGAAGTGAAAATTGTGCCCATTTCCCTTAAGGACACCTGAGAATCTCCATTTCCCTCTGCACTCTTTCCTTGGAACTCAGGCTGACCATCACAACAGAGATGTCCCAGTATCAGAGGGGCTTCTCCCAATACACAGACTTGAGCCAGAGCAGCATCCTTATGCAAGCACAGTGCTTCAACACACATCTGCTCCTTCCTCAGGCAGCAGAGTGGCTGCATTGCTCTCAAGAGGCTTTGGGAGTCTCTTCTGCTGCTCACTCTCTCCCTCCACAGCAGGGGGACAGGCAATCCCCTCAGTGGTGGGGTGAGTGCCTGTGGGCAGCCCATCCTCAAGTGCTTGGAGTGCTGAGGAATCTGCAAGGCTTGATGCAGCCCCCAGGTGCTTCACCAGTTTGGATGGAAGGGGAATATAACAATAGATTGTTCTCTGACTTGAGACCCCTCCTGGGAATCCATCAGTCTAGGACTGAGACTTCAGATGTGATCCAGTCCCTTTCTGGAACAGAGTTCACACTCAGTTTGTGTCCAGATGCCCTCCTTGACTAACAGTAACCCAAAAGGTTGATGATTACAAGGTTTTAAACCTTTGAGGTTTTGGAGAAGTAGGGAATGTTCACACAGCTGAAGAAAAGCAAGCCGGCATGGAGATTTGTTTTCCCACCACGACTTATTTAAATTGAAGGGTAAAAAACAACAACCCTCAACCTCTTGGTCAGTTCCCCAGAAAAAGGTCACCATTTTCAACTTAACACCTTGATGTTTTGATCTTGAAATTATGTAATTTATGGGATTATATAGTCAAAGACATTTAGCCATCGAAACAGAATTTTATGTAGACATTGCTGACCACTCAAGACCTAGTTTAAATGTAATCAATACTCCCTTGAAATGACAGGTACTTCCTTTGATAAGCCCTCTTTACCAGACAGGGTCTAGCTGATGCTGTGGCAGCCATGGGTCACTTGGTTGCAGAAGCTGGGAATATTAACACATCCTTTCCCCACTGGCTCACACAGATGGATCCCTTCACAGCAGAAGGAAGCCAGAAATAAAGACAGTGTAATAAAAATTCCTACATGCACTGATGAATATTGCATGCATTACAGCTAGATGAAATCTATATCCATACAAGCACATAGTTCTTTTCAAGTTTCTTTTCAAAATCACTACAACCAATTCCTAAGTAATTCAAGGTCTACCTTTACACAGACTACCTAAAACTGCTCATCCATTATCCAAACATTTTTAAAGGCCTGCATTTGAATAAATCTCCCAAATTCCCAGCTTCACTTATCTCAGAGTTATTATCATTGCTTGGAGAATAAGATTTTAAGGACAAGAGTTTTACATTTGAAGGACACTTTGTGAAAATCTATCAAATGTACATGGGAAAGGTGCCTCTTTTTTAATTTCCTTTTTTAAGCTGCAGTGGGGCTTACACATTATACATGGAATAGACCACATTTTTCATAGTTAAAATCTATTTGTAAACAGATGTATCAAAATACTGTACCAGCTGACTTTTATGTAATAGAAATAGAATGAAATAGAATTGAAATTAAATAAAAAAACATCCAAGCAATATAAGGACTATGTCTGAAAGCAGAAAAAAAACAAGTTATCTATTTCAATTTCCCACATGGTGTACTCTAGTGTCTCCATTCCCTACCTCCTCTTTCCCATGCAGTCTGATAACTTCTGCTTTTTTCACAGGAAAACAAATCAAAGCAATAATGATAAAAGTAATATGAGGAAGCAGGCAAATAAAAAAAATCCTTGAATGATGTGGGAAATCTTCCAATTTTTGCCAGTTTGCATATAAGTATGAACCCCCCTGATGGTTTCTTCTGCTGTGGTTCTGTGCTCAAAAAAAATATCTGCTTGAAACCTGAGAGTGTGCCACCTCCCCAAAGCCTGGCTGCCTGGTCTCAGGTCCCTGAGAGCTGGACATCCCAAGTGGCCTCTGATGTGCCAGTTTTATGGCTTTCTTAAAAAATTGATATGTTGTACCCATCTCACTGAAACGTCTATGAACACACCTGATTAGATGGGCTGTCTAGACCAAAGGGTTATGATTAAGATTCAAGAGAGCTCTTGTCACTTTTACTACAATTATTTACCTGAGGCTGTATTTAATTACCTGTGTCTTTAGCCCCCCTAGCATTCAGCATTGATTCCTCCCCATGATCATGATCTAGTGTGCATTGCCTTTCAGCTGCTGTCACAGAGAGGTTTTTGGCATTGCCATCAGCAGTTCTCTGATTGTCATGTAAGCAAATGAATATTATTATCACATCTTTATAAGCTTACACTGGGGCAGCAGCATCAGGAAACAGAGTGGCAAGAAGTGGTTGAGCACAGGCTGGGAAAAAGCAGAGGCAGGCAGAAAGAGGCAGAGCCTTTCCTTTACCTTGACTGTGAGATGTGTAAGGATACATGTAGATTTATATTAATTTCTGTTTTGGGGTTTTTTGCAGAATTGCTTTCTGTGGGAGGTATTGATAATCTACATATGTTCTTTCACTCTCATTTGTGGCAAACCTGACCTTTTTCCTTAATATGTGAAGAATCACTTTTAACTTTACTTCAAACACCATGTCTAAGTCAAAAGTTTCCCTGTGAACAGGGTCCTATACCTGGCACTGAGACAGCAGAAGACAAAAGGAACTTGGTGCAAGCACTAATGAATGAATAAATCAGCCAAGAGCACAGACCATTAAGGGAGACAGCAGCATCGGCTGATTAAAATGGGATGGGAACAACTGACAGTAGGCTCCTTTTCTGTTCCCTGCATACACCTTCAGAGAAGCCTTTCACAGGTTATTTTATTAGTACACTTTGACGGGTGAGCTCAGTATTCTCTGTGCCTGGGATCTGCTGTGCTTTGCCCCTTGCTCTGATGCTGCAGGCTGCACGGGCTGCCAGAGGCAACTGTGCTCCTGCCTGTGGATATCCAGAGGCTTGAGCTGGAAAAGATCAGTTTCTTATTTTCTTAGAATAAACAAGATCAAGGACAGGCCCTTTCAGAAAGTGCTTTAGATTCTCAGTTCATGTGATGGGAAACTTGAAAAACATTTCTATATTACTTACGTGTCTCAGTTTTTGAAACTTTTCCTGCTCTAAATATAGTGGGAAATTGAAGTGAGTGCAATAAAATGCATGAAATTTCTTGTTAATATGTGAAGAACAATTGATTTAGCATTATTTAGGTTTTTAGAACTCCCTCAAATTTCAAAGACTTTGCAATGTAGTATATAAATGCTGATACAAGGAAACTGACATCTTTATTTTTTTCTGCTATTTTTCCTTTTTCCTTTTTACTGTAAGTGAGATAGGACTCTATAAGACTTAATAAAGATACCCAGATGCAAATCTGAGAGTGAAGGAAATATTCCATTGATTTAAATGTGAAAAGAAAGAAATGAAGTGAATACAAGTTCTCTTCACATGAATTTAATCTAAACAGAAACTTCAGCATTTGCTGTAAAACATTTATCCTGGAAAACCTCCTTCAGCACTGGAAAGATCATTCATGTGCTGATAAGAGCTGCAAGGTTGGTTTGCTAAATCTATTCCATTTGGAAGTCTTTAGGAAATGCTGGAAGTCATAGTCCAGCTGGCTTGCTGTGCCTGTCCTGCTTTTTTGGGAAGAGACATAAGGATGGGAACTTACCCCTTTGCAACTGGGAGGGGTGAGAGCACTCAGTCTGAGAGGATGATGATCTCTGAGGGTCTGCAGCCTGTGCACTTTATAAATTTGGTGTTGTTTAGGTTTGAGGTTTGAGGCATCAGGTGGAGAGAAAGGTCTGGCAGTTCCCAACATGTCAGTGGATCCCCAGTGGTGGGGAGCCCTCTGTGAACTGGGGAGATGGACCAGCCCAACACCACAGCAGACTGAAGCTGGCCAGAATGCTACAAATGCCCAGCAACACATCACAGATCACACTGCAGCTATGCCCAGGATTTCAAGCAAAACCTTTTCTCCCTTAAACATTGTCTAACTTAAGCCTGACTTGAACATTGATTTTGAACCCTAATTATGGCAAGAGGGGCTGTTGTTTAAACCCATTGAGTCCTTGTGTGTGTTTAACTGTAATAGGTCACTTTGTTCTGACCTGGCATTTCTTCTTAGGCACCCAAACAAGCATGTATTTTGTGATTGATGTAGTTGGGTGCTTACACTGCTCAATGGGAGACTGTCTTCTTTTGCTGTGACAGCACAGAGGCTGAAAGAAATAGCAAGTGAACTGTGTTCTTCAGACACGCAGTGCTGACGCTTCCTTTGTTCAAAAACCACAGGCTCAGCTGGGATATTTTGATGGTTTTCAGCCATGGGCTTTCTTTTGAGTACTTTTGCCGTGAGTCACATGGGAGAAAATCTTACCCTTTCAAACAGAAATGCCTTATTTAAGAATTGGACTTTAAGAAACAAGTCAGATGTCATACTTTTGTAAGACTTGTGACTTTGTAGCTGGAGCTGTAACATAGCTTACAGCCGAGAAAATTGTGGGAGCAGGCAAGTGCAGCTGGATGCTGGTTCTTTCTGCTGGGAGGGGTAAACACCTCTGGGTCTTAAAGCCCCCCACAGAAATACCTCAACCAGCCTTGCATGGACTGGTTTGGCTGCAAGGAGCAGGACAGCAAGGGGGCAATCACACTGTCTCTGTGGTCCAAAACCCAGGAAGTTGACCCAGGAAGCTGACCCAGGAAGAACACCACACGACTCCTTCCAAGACCCAGGCTACTTTCAGTCTGGCTGGGTGTTGGCATGTGGCACTGTAGGGCCTTGAGCTTTCTCCTGGAGACCAGAAAACACACATTAAATGAGAAAATCAGAGATTCAATGTCCAGCCATCCCCTTTTGTGAGAGAGGATGGAGAAACTCCTACAGTGGAATACACTTTGATACTTGATCCTACTTCCCTGAAGGTCTGGCTGTGACTCCTTGGAATGGTGACACAACAGCAGTCAATCATAGAATCATAGAATAAATTGGATTGCAAGGGACCTTAAAAGGTCACCTAGTTCAATAACCCTGCAGTAAGCAGAGACATCTTCAAGTAAATTAGATTGCTCAGAGCATCCCCCAGCCGGACCTTGAAAGTTTCCAGTGATGGAGCATCTTCGTTGTAAAAAATTTTTTCCTCATATCTAGTGTAAACCTACTCTCTTTTAGTTTAAAACAATTACCTCTCTTTCTATCACTACATTCCCTGATAAAGAGTCTCTCTCCACCTTTCCTGTCAGCCTCCTTTAAGTACTGCAAGGTTGCTGTAAGGTCTCCCCAAAGCCTTCTCTTCTCAGGGCTGAGCAGCTCTTTGAGGTGCTGCCAAAGCCCAGCTTTAGGTAGGAATGGCATGTGAGAATGAGGTGACCTCCTTCCTGCCTCAGAGAGAGGGATGGGGCTCAGGAGCTCTGGAAATCATTCCAGCTCCATGACTGGCATCGACAGCAACTTTAACTGCACAGCACCTTGCAAGGTGGAAAAATTGCACTGGTGAAATTCTTTATTAATCCAGCATGAATTGTAACAAAGCCAAGTCACAGGAACAGGTGTTTCAAATATGGCATAATTCTGTTAAAAGTTCTTCACAGATCCCTTTTTCAGCTTGTGGAGAATACTGCAATTAAGTTTGAAGTTGCTAAAAAAAAAAAAAAAAAGAGACAGGAACTTTTCAGCCATTATCATCAAGTAATTACTGAAGGTTCATTACTTACCAGAGCTGTGCTTCCTGTAAAATTTGAGGGAGCACTGAGCACTTTGAGCAGACTCTGGATGATCCTGCATTACCTGTGGCTGAGAAGAAAAGGGGGGAAGGACACAAATTTGGCTTCCTGGCCTACTTACCCAGCTGGTAGGCATTTTCCTTATGGTGCTCAGAGACTGGGATGAGGCAATCCCTTCAAAGTCCTTTTAAAACATAGAAACATCTACCAGGACTTCAGCTATTGTTTAGGAATATATTGTCATAATATAAAGGGTGATATGGTTATCAATCTAAAACTACAAATTCTTTCAGAATCCTTCAAAACATTCTTTTGGGGAATTGTATCATGTGTTATATTGGACAACTCGGGACTCTTCTTAAAATATAGCATGGGATTAAAGTAGTGGAAGGTCATTAAATGCTTTTATTTGGATGATCTTGATAAACAGATGATTTCTTGTTTATTGTCTGCTTGTGTGTAGTGCTCCTTTCAGGTATAAGATGATGACATGTGCTCTTCATCTTTAAAACAAGAGCTTTTTGAGTTTTATGAAATTATGCAAACCAAGGCAGTCCAAAATAGTTCAATAAATTCTCTCTTTAAACTCAGCCTTTTCCCCCTGAAATATAAAACACTCTTAGTTATGAATCACAGGTACCCAAGCACTCTCTTTTGGCATTTTTTTAAAGAATAATTTCCATGTTTCCAGTTAAAATGAGTTTCA
>JAYDZK010000001.1:97869872-97937102 GCA_034509185.1 Euphonia xanthogaster | reverse complement strand
TATTAAAGAAAAGTTCTGCAGATAAAGCAATTCAAAAGAAGTGAAAATATATAGAGAATAACTATTGCCCAACAGAAAGTACTGGGCTTTTAAGCCTTATTTTCAAATACCAATATTGAAAAAAAAATGCTGAGTAAAATTGCTTTCATGGATTCTGAGGTAACAATAAATAAAAATACAATAAAATAATAAAAAAACTGCAACAAACTGACAAATCCCAGTTGCTTGGATATTTTAGTAAAAATGACAGATCATTTCAAGAAGCATGTGAAGGTCCTCAAATGGGTTCAGAGGAGGGCAGCAAAGCTGGTGGAAAGGCTGGCAGGAATGACCTGTGAGGAGTGGCTGAGGGCTTGGGGCTTGTCTGGCTTGGAGAGAGGGATGCTGAGGGATAACCTTGCTGCTCTCTTTAGCTTCCCAAGAGGGGGAAGCAGAGGGAGGTGCTGATCTCTTCTCCCTGATATCCAGGATGCGTAGGAATGGCTCAAAGCTGTACCAGGGGATCTTTGGATTGGACATTAGGAAACAGTTTACTGAAATTGTGGTCAAACACTGGGACAGGCTTTCTAGAGAGGTGATGGGTGTTCCAAGACTCAATGTTTAGGAAGCTTTTGGACAAGGTCACTAACAACATTCTTTAACTTTTGGTCATGCCTGAAGTAGTCAGGCAGTTGGACTGGATGATGCTTGTAGATCTCTTCCAACTGAAATACTTCTATTCTATTCTATTCTACTTTATTTTATTATTTCTATTCTATTCCAATTTGGTAAGTGAATTGTCTTTGTCCATGGGAAAAACAGGAACTAAGAGAGGTGATCCCTTCCAAATTTAAAATATTCTTCTATGTAGTCTAGTTTAAAATTAAAACATCAAGCTTAAACAAGTTAGTATTTTTAGCTTTTCCACTTTGACAATGTAGATTTAGCACCTTCAAGTGACCTTCAGGAGGTACATTAGAAACATTCTCTTCTTTCCAAGCTGAAGGCTTTTACAAAGGGTCCAGAGCTGGCCCGGAGCCTGCCAGCAGCTGCCTTTGGCTCCAAGCCTGCTATAAGCCTGTTTATTTGCACTCTATATCAAGAGCTATAGATGTGCCAGAATAAACTACGAGGGCTTCCTCCAGCATGAAAGAAATATTACAAACTAAAACTAGAAATAGTTTTGAAACAGACAAGGATTTCATTCTTTCAGCAGCCTATGTGAAGCCATGCCACAGCTACAGAAGAGTGCACATGAGATGTCCCTGGCTAAAATGTCAATGAGAAGAAAATCCATTCTGTTTCACAAGGTTAAGTGGAAACGTCAGTCTGATTGACTGATGCTTTTAAAAGAGAGACTCAGGATCTGGTAGAAGAACCCAAATTGGCTTTTACACTTCATTTGTTCTCATCCTTTGGACAGCAGTGTGTCTGTGAGGGCAAAGAGCCCCTCCCCTCCTTGGTGTGACTGTGAGGACTGTCTCTGAAAGACACCTTGCCATTAATGCTCTGGGGGAAAATTATCCCCAGTGTTAAGCTCACTGGCTTCATGAACTCACATGGAGGATGAATTTGACTAACAGTTCCCATGTGAAGGATTACCAGAAGACCTGCTGTCCCTGTGTATTTTATAGACACACATTTAATACAGACACTGAACTAAGCTTGGGTATCAGTGGTGACCAAAGCAACCAACAGGTTTCCTGGGACTAAATGCTGTGTAAAAGCCCTCCTTGTGAAATAGTCTCACTTTTTCCTTATATACACAAAGCTGGTGAGTGGAGAATATAAACCTAATTATGAAATGGCTGATGTACTTTTTAATTTATTACCTTACCATCACTGCAAGTGTATTCAATAATCCATTACTAAAGGAAGCTTCTTATTTTTTCTGCACTGACAGCGTGTAATGCACATCTATTCTCAATTTAAATGGAGATACAAAGAGTAATTGTTGCCCAACTTATTAGATGGCTTTGGCTGTTCTTTTTTCATGGTCTAGTCAATTTTAAACCTGCTAAAACAAATTAATCTGTGCACAACTATGGCACACACCCTGAGCAATAACTTTCAGTACTGTGTATGCATGTCTTGTATGAGACAACTTGAAAGAAATATATGGGTGCGGGAGATGAGAATTTTCTGGTAAAAGTACATCTCACATTGCTTTCAGATTTTGCCACTTATTTCATCTTTTTTATAGATGCAAAATTTCCATCTTTCAAGGGAGTTTTTTCAACAGAGATTGTTGATTTGAGGCTGGCAGGTAGACATAGAGTTTAATGACATGACACTGTCATCTACTACGTAAGATGCTGAAGCATCAGAGATATTTCTCTCTCTGATATAACAGAAAAAAAAAAAAGAAAAAATCTTCATGCTCGATCTTTAAGATAATTTATGTGGTTCATGCCAAGCTTTCATATTTTTACCTAACTGCTGAGCCTAGCAGAACATACTGATTGCATGAAAAGGTCGAAGCAAAGCTGCTTCATTTAGTTCAGTTTAAAGTATTGTTATTTCCTTTGCACAAAAATATATTTTATGTTGTGTCCCCCTAATCCTTACTGCCACTGCAAATCCACATACACAAGCACATTTTTCCTTCATCATTGAATTGAATTGAAACACATTCTAGTATGGTAAGATATGTAAGTTAGAATTATTTGTTACTGAATGTATTCTGCTTGCATCCAGATATGTGCTCTTTGGAGCTGGATGTGGTAGCTGAATTTTTTAAATTTAATAGAAGGGGCTGAGGAGAATAAAGGTTCTCCCTGGAAAATGAGGCTTCACCTTTACATATCCTCAGGGAAGAGCCAGCAAATGGGTGCAGCATCGTTACTGCCTCCTGACAAATGCTTCACACGTCCAGCAGTGCTTCTGATGAGACCATTTCTGAAGCCAGCACTCTGCAGGAGGAAGTGCCCATTATGTGACACACCAAATTAATGCTCTCCATGTATAGGCTGACCCCATGAGTTGAAGAGCACTGTATAATGCATGATGCTGCATAATTGAAGCAGGAAAACTGGAGCACAATGTATGGACAAGAGCAAATCACTGGCAAAGGAAAAGAGCTCTTCCAGTTTTTGCAGATATTTCTGTCCTTAGAAATGTGACCTCAACTTAATTACTATTTCAAAAGCTTTGTAGAGCTGACCAGTCCATTATACTGAGGTGGGAGTGATTATGCATTGCTCTGTACAAAGTTATCTCCTTGTCATCCAGCTGCATGGACTTGTCAGGGTTGCCAAGTGATTTTTAGACTCACAGTACCTCTAGTAATTTTCTTGGTAGGGAATGGAGGTACAAGTTTGCAATAGCAGCCCAGCCACACAGTTTCTTATTTAAGTCTTGAACAATGTATTGAGGAACCACAGAGCAGGCCATGTAGAGCTGCAATCAGAAAAATTGCATATTCTTCTTACAGTGGTGTGGGTATGTATGTTTTTAAACTGGTCAAGATGACTTGATCATCTCTTGCTTTCTAGAAAAGAAAGAAAGAAGAACAGCTCCCTTCTGCTCAGCACCTGGCTTTCTAGGCAACTACAGTCTGATAAACTGGTAATTCAGGAGTAATGTGTTAGTCCCTAGGACATAATACTTCATCAGAAACTAATTTGTGGGTGATTTCTGTAGCATGGATATGAAAGCCAGCTTATGAATTCAGGTCTTTGTTTATACAGTACAAATTATCTGTATAGATATCATTTAGGACGAAAATAGATAACATTGGGCAAAAGCAAACAGTCATGTGGCCTGATGTGTTCTTTAAAATTCTGAATTTTACCAAAATTTTTCGTCACTTTACTAAACCAAGAATATGTCAAAATACCACTCACCACCTTAGTGAGTTTTTGGCCAGAAGCTCAGTTGGGTTTCATGGGACAGTGAGTTTCCTTCTTGCCACCTCCTTCTGTGGTCCTGAGTGCCCAAGACACTCCAAGCAGCAGAGAGTGAAAGCAACTCCCAGTGAAAGGGAGGTGAGAATTGAAGTCTGAGCAGAAATTTTGACCATTGCTCTTCGGCTTTTTCTTTTCCTCATAATAGATGTCACAGAAAATTAGAAAAACAGGTCTAAAAGTGAATGTCAGTCTTAACAAAGGCATATCTAGCATCATCTCAGGAACTTCCAATGAGGAAAGTGCCCCATCTTTCCAGCAAATCTGTTCTAGATCATTCTCTTTTCTTTAAATTGGCTTTTTCAGTAGTCTAAAGCAAATCTTGTACCCTGTATGTTAGGTTCATGACTTTTTGTTCCATTCATGTGGGACATGGAGACCTCTTCAATTAATTGCTCTCTTCGGCAGCTTTTTCATACAGAAAGACTAACTTGGTGTCTCCCTTCAGTCTATTTCCAACTTGCAACCTCTATTTCTTCTAACTGCCCTCAGACTTGTAGAACTAAACTTTTATTTGTTGTTTTTCTCTCACTCATTTCTTTTCTGAAGCCTGAGTCCCCAGAGTGTTTTGGATGATGTGTAACTGGGTCACAGGAAAACTCTTGTGTGCTTTACACACTTATGCTCAGATATGCTTTCCATGGAAAGCTTACCTATGTCAGGATGTCTGTAGCACTGTCATCTCATTTTCAGCTTATGATTTGCTAAAAGCAGCAGCTCCTTTCTGCAGGGTGCCTTTCTCCCACACTCTGTTTGCAGCTGCATAAATCAGAGTGGAATTTCACTCAATATTTTGGGACTGTAACTCCAGTGGATCATCATTATTTTAAATTCTAATCCTGTTCTTCAATATAGGGTCACCTTAGAGTACTCTTAAGAGAGAAAGTTTTCTATTTCATCATTTGTGTTTCCATCTTCTACAGAATGAAAATAATGAACAGTTCACAAGCACTGCCCAATACTTCTGTTTTGTACTGTGGTGACCTGTTGCTGTCAATTCCCAATATATAATTAAGCACTTTTGAACTCCTTTATATTAGTTGCATGTGGAGTGTGTTTCTTACTTAGCTTGGAAGAAAAGTCAGGCAAAAGAGTTTGAATAGGCTTCCTGGAGTCTAGTGATGTCCTGTTACTGATTCTTCCCTTTTCTTTAGAATTGTTGCACTATCAGGGAGGAAATCAATAGTCTGATATGACATGTTATTTAGAATTTCATCTTGACTCTTTTCTCAAATCCTTCTCATTTTCCCAGCACCTGCAGTTATTTGTTGAGTAACTCATTCCAATAGTTTTCCTGTCTCTGAATTTGAGCACAGCATCTTCCAGCTCCCCAGTAGTTCCTGTGCCTCCTGTTGATGATAGTGCTATAATTATTCATCTTTCACCTCCTGAAGTGTCACCTGTCCTCAGCAGGCATTCTCAGAGATGACCTCTGATTGCTATGAAATTAGTTCAGCCCATTCTTTAAATCTTACATTAATTTTCACCAGGCTCAGATGGGCTGAAAAGAAACACAGCTACACTGTCTTTCCTAAACTTTCCCTTTTATATTCTAACCTAACTTCTTGCCTTCTGATGCTGATGTTAATTCAGTTAGAAATCCTCTTACAGCCACATTTTATGGTGAAGAGCAGGGGAAAAAGAGATACTGAAACATTTCTGCCCTTTTCGTGCTACCCATCCACAGCTTTAGTTTTGCTGTTTAGAGCCATTCCCCTGCAGGGATGCCAAAGAGAAAAGGACAAGGATCCATACTGGATACCTGCCAATTCTTTCTACCCACTCTATTAGACTGGTACAAAATAAGATGATATTCATCCATACAGAAGCCAGATAAAGACCTTAACAAGCATAAATGAAAATTATAGGGATTCTGTAGAAACTTCACATTTAAGAGTAGAAATGTGAATGCTTATATATAATCACCTGTCTCTTTTCTATTTAATTTTAAAACTGGATTTTAAAAGGGTACCTTTTTTTCTCTTCCCATATTTGGAAATTTGCCAGAAAGGAACTAGAAGGTTTGATTTTCATAGCATTATACTTTCTATGAGAAAAGGAGGACAGAAGATGAGCATCATCTTCCAGTGCTGTGATCAAAGCATATAACTCTCCTTCAGTTTGAAAGAAAAAGGAACCAAGTGTAAGTCAGTGCACTCAAATTATATATTCCAACTAATTTTAGCCCCCTAGACCATGACAGGCTGAGTAATGCTAGAAAATTAGCTGATGCTAATGACAAAATTTCCCAGAAATGAGCAATGAAATGTGGTACCTGGAATATAGTTTCTTTTCAAACAGGCTGCTTATTTGTCTTCAAAACGTCCTTTCAACTGAGAAGTAGTTTAACTATGTCACCTCTTCGTGTGCATGTAATAATCACAATATGGCAGCATTCCTTAATTCATTTTTCAACCTATATCTATTATATAATCCATTGGAAATCCATCTTACTTATTATATCTTGGGCTGGTTGAGAAGGTGGTAATCAGCCCTCAGCAGCAACTGAATTGAAACAATATTAAACTATAATTATTTACTGGTTCTTAAAGGTTAATAATAGAGGTCTGTGCACCCTCTGGGCCCAAAACTGTTGGCAAAATGTATGCAGGGAAAATTGGGCTGAAAATATTTGCCTGGTATCAGCAAAAGAATTATGAGCATGAAATGCATGTAATAACAAGTTGTTACACAGAAGCAATTACACTTACACTGTGGTTTTCCATTAGAAAAGCAAAGGCATAATTATCTACTAAATTAAAGCTTCTGCTTTCTCACTAATAATCAAAAGCAACATTATTTGTGTAAAAATGACCAAAACATGACAATAAAATAACTGCAATGAATATAGGTTGGATGTAATTATAAATAAAGGTCAGCAACAGCCAATAAGAATTAGAGAGCCTATTGAATTTGCCAAATGAAGGAAAATTAGTAATGTATATCAAATGTGAGATGAAGGCATGTTTGAGGAGAGGATTATTGCAAAGCACTGGCCCGGGACCCTGTGGCAGGGCAGCATTTAGTACCTGTCTTTCTCCTCTCCTGTAATTTGAGCTTGTATGAGGGAAAACTCAGATGAGTGGGGAACCTTTCCCCTTGACTCAGTTTCTGCCGGGTTAAATCTGTGGGGTGGACTTTACAGGAGCAAGTCTGGCAAAACCAGCGAGTACTTACTTACTTACTTCTCTGTGACCTGAGGCATCAGGGTGTGCAGGAGGCAGAACACCCTTCTGCAGCCCGGAGGAAGAACAGGCAACCCCAGCCTCTGCTTGAGGAGCCCGCGCTGCACCTGCACGGGTCCCATCTGAAGGAGGCTGCTTTTCCTTTGGGGAGGTTTAGACAACAAGCCTCATCTTCCAGAGGCAGCCCAGCACCCCACAGGAGCCTCCCTGGCCCAGTGCAAAGCTGTCTTAATGGGAACTGGAGTGCATATTTAGAGAAAGTACCTATTTGTGGAACCAAGATTTTAAACAAGGGTGGCAATTAATGCAGAGCTGGAGCTCGTGTATGCTAGATATGTTTCCACTGGGAAATGAACTGAATGAGAAATTATTAATTTCACATGGCCCACCTGATGCTCAACACCGAGTTTCTTTTTTCTGTCAGTTGTGCAAAATTTATACATTTTAATGCAGTACACTCTTCAAGAAATCTGCAAAGAATATTCCTTCCAAGTTGTACATTTCACATCCTCTCACATCCAACAAAGGACTCTGAAACTTTGCAGCTTAATATTCAAAAGGTAAAAGGCTAAAAGACATCGCTGTTTATGAGATGCAATGAGAAAAAAACATATTCTTATGCAAGGTGCCTAGATGGAACAGGCAGGTAGATCAATGAGTTATCCAGCAGCTGAATGGAGAAGTATATTTGTTTCCTACAGCACTGCAATTGCAAAAATGAGTCAGAGAATCAGACTATCCATAATTTTATGAATATTTATTATCTCGCCATATGGATCTCGCTTCTATTTATAATATCTTTTAAATATTCAGTACTCTCTAAAGATGCCCATAGAAATGTAGAGGCAAGCTCTTTTTGTATACCTGATTTTATTATAAGAAATAAATTTTCATTACAAAATAGAAAGAAAATTAGAGTTATATTTTAATTGGAAGTGGTATAAAGAAAAAGAAATTAATGCAACACAAACTGGTACCTTAAAACCAGCTCTTTTCTATACTTAGTTATCTCTAGAAATTCTGAAAACCAGATATTTAAATGAAAATGGATTGCATTTTTACAGGCTGTGCTTTTGACAATTTTTTTGTAAAAACCTAGGAGGAAATACTTGATTAAAAAACATGTTCTCATTTTAAAAGTTCAGTTACTCTTTGATTGAAAACAAGACCTTTTGGTTGCTTGTGTGTCCTAGTTTCCTTCTGAAACACCTATAAGTACTACAGATGATGTTAAGAGCCCAAGCTACAATGGAGCACGTCTGACTCACCTCACTGAAATACTGGTAAGAAAAATTTTGAGCCCTGGGTGCATCCAGACCCATAGGTCAGCCATGATGTTGGAATCATTTTTCTCATCACTGAGTTTCTTGAGATTTGTGGTCACTTCAACTTTTACAATGTTTCAGAGCAGAGGGCAGTTATTGTCTGTGTCCTCGTCTAATTGTAGCTGGGTAATTCCTGATCTGTCCTGCCCTAGACCTTCTGTGATCATTTACATGCACTTCAGAACCCATGGATGAGGCTTTCAGTTGCTGCACTGGGTTCCACTATAAATTTTATTTCAGCAGTGGGTAATGGACATCTTATTCAAAACAGACAGAAGTAATTTCTTTTAGGAAAAAAAAATTACTTCTGTGAAGTCTGATGTTAATTTGTGTCATCCTAATGAATTAATAAGCATAAATTGTGAATGTATCAGAGGAATCAGATTATTTAAAAGCCACTCCACAACAGTATTTATAGATAAGATCCTGTGGGTTAGATCGGGAGGTGATGATATTCAGAGGCTTTATGCTGATTTGTATCAGCTTAGGGATCTTGTCCTTAGGAAGAATTCCATTGTACATCACAGGAAGGTAGTAATTTTCCCTGGAGTTTGCCCAACTGAAAGCTATAGATCAAACCACGCATACTTTTAAAAGCAGTACTTTTGCCTCTGGTTTCAATTCAAAAGTAACAGGAAAAAAATTTTTTTTCTATATTCAATTGTCCCTTAGTTTAAACCTCAGTAATTCAGCCTAATTGCAGAAGACTTTGAGTTTAAGGCTGAATCAAATCTCCTAGGTACAGAACTTTAAATTACTGCAGGTCTTTAAAGAAACTACCTCTTGCTTTCCCAGCTATATCTGTAAGGCCAAATTAAAGAATGTAAAAGAGTACATACTGCAGACACTTTTTTTCTTTTCTCACGCTTACACTATTTTATAACAGCATAATTTCAGTTTCTCCTAGAGCTGCTTATCATTTATACTGGTGAGAGAATCAGGATTATCTCGGTCCATCTGCAGATATATCAGGAAGGGAGCAGGTAGAGAAAATGTACAGCTTGGGTTGCATTCAGAGCTGGACTAAAAGGTATCTATTTTGCCAAAATACAAACCTCTATCAAACAACCTGCCATCTCAATTGCGCTGTTTTACACAATCTTCTGCCTGTCAGCATTTGATTTAACCCCTCTAGTGCCTGCTGTGACCTGAATTAAGAAGAGATGGACAGAACTGTTCCTGGGAGGGAAGAACTCAGAAGTACTTTACAGGTACCCCACCAGCAGTGGGATACAGCAGATTACTTTGAATTGGGTTAATTCTGGCACCTAAATTTCAGTGCCCATAAGGGAGTCTGGTGTTTCAGCTCCTCTTACAGGCAGTGAAGTCAGCTGGAGCCTGCCAAACTCTTCAGCTCATACCCGGACAGTTCAGATGCCCAGCTGTGGACATCCAGCACTATGAGAGGGTCCCTGGGCATTCTGTCTGGCTTAGCTGCTGGACCAGACATGTGGGGTCATTCTCTTGGCCCTGGGCTATGCCTGAGAGTCCACTGGGGGCATTTCAAACACTTTAGGGCACCTCAAACAGCACTGGACACCTTTGTGTGGTGAGCTGAATCACGCCCCTCTGCCTGAATAACCAACTCCTGTGGGTCCATTACCTGTGGCTCAGCTTGGTGCCCACTCAGAGGTGTGCAGGGGTACTTGAGGAGCCATGGAAGGTCCCCAGGGGCTGGCAAGCAGGACAAAGATATGTGTCCTTCTGAAACAAAGACTGCAGGGGAGGGCAGACCTGTGACCCTTGATTGATGCAGCAGAGGGCAGCTGCCTCATCCCCTGCATCTCCCCAGATGCACCAGGGACACTTGTAAGCTGTGATAAAGCACCTCCACTTCAGCATCCAAACCTGAAGATGAATCTCTCCCAGTCCATCAGCTAAGAAACCAAACCTGTGTGCCAGGGAGTCATCTTAACTGCATCCTAAGCCAAGGCTGGAAAAGTTGAGAACATGAGTATGGGCAGCTGCTAGGAAGGTCCTCATCTTTCAAGTGGCATTTTAGGGCAGGGTTTTCCTGTCATCCTGTGAACTTCCTCTCTGTCTAGAGTCTCTCCGAAGTCTCTAAAGGCCATGCTCACAGAAAAACAATGGCTAGTGTTGTGGTGTGATGTGGTTTGCCTCAGATACCCAGGCTTCCTCCCTGATAATTCCCTGCTAGGTGTGTCAATCACCTCTCCTTTCCACACCCTGACCCCTGCTGAGCAGTCTGCCAATCATGGCATTCCAGAAGGGCGTTGAGTGATTGATTGGCAGAATTCAAAAGATGCCCTCCACCCCTGGGGGGACATTGGACCATCCAGGTGTCCTTTGTCCCTTAGGATGTACCTGGTTGGTGGGCTTCCTACCCCTTCCTTCCCCCTCTCCCTGGGTAAAAGGGTGAGCAAACCACACAGTCAGGAGTTCTGTTGGAGTTGTTGCTGGATTCAGAGGCCTGTGGGCCAGGAATAAAGCTCTGGCTCGAAACCCTTCATCAGAACCTACTCCTTTCCTTCACCATCACCTTAAACTTCCCTGGCAGAGGTAAACCTGAGCTCCTGCATGCCTGGACTTGTCTCCGAGTGCCCAGCTGCAGCATCCGGCTAGCCAAAAGTGTCTCTGAGGTGAAAACACCACAGTGCTGCTATTTGGTCAAGCAGCAAGGGCCAGACAAGCTCAGGCGCATCCCATCTGGCTATATTGGTAATTATTCCAATAGACTAGTTATTAAACAGCTTTCAACCCTTAAATTTGTCATTTCAAAGTCATAGAGGAGATGGAAAATTGCTTAATGCTAAGCAGGGGCTCCAGTTTGGTAGGTATGACTTTAAAACATAAGCACAGGCAAAGAAGAAAAGAGAAGTAGCTCATACCAGCTTAGTACTGGGATATACATTCTTATATTTTAAACAAATAAAATACAAAGGCAATATTAGGAATAAAATAAAATAAAGTATTAATATTAAACAAAAATAAACCTCACAGAGTAATTGGAGTACAGTAACTTCCCAAGAACCTGAACATTTTAATAGCTCTCATTACACAGTCTCTGAAGAATCCATGACAAAATCATTTTTACCAACCCCTCCTTTAATGGAAGAAGAAATGTTAAAGAATCAAGAGCATTTAAGACCTCACAACAGCTTTCTGACAAGACTGCTTTAATGTCAAAAAGTTTATCATGAGCGAGAGCTATATAAAAATTATGTTAGAACTCACTGTTTCTTTATTTTTCAAATGGTTGTTCAAACTACCAGCCTCATTAAAACAGCTGCAGATATCCTGTAAGATCCATACTGAAATGACTACCAGGCCAATTTCTCATTTGAATCCCCCAAACTGACACTTTTCCAGAGAGACTGCAAAGTCTGCATGATATTTGCTCATTTTTAATTTTTATGTTGGCATCATCACTTGAAAAGAAAATGCAAAAAGGACAATACAGGCCATGTGGTTGTTAATTGCAGTGTGTGAAATCTATGTTTTCCTAAGATGAAAGAAAGATGTCTTGAGTATCCTTATGTACCTTCACAGAATCAGAGTGGTTTGGGTTGGAAGGGACCTTAAAGATGATCCAGTTCCAACCCTTCTGCCATGGGCAGAGACCCTTTCATTAGACCAGATTGCTCATAGCCTTGTCCAACATTTCCAAGGATGGGGCATTGACAGTTTCCCTGGACAACCTGTTTCAGTGCCTCACCACCCTCACAGTAAAGGATTTCTTCATAATATCTAATATAAACTTCCTATCTTTCAGTTTGAAGTCATTCCCCCTTGTCCTGCCACTATATGCCTTGTAGAAAGTCCCTCTTCATCTTTTTCATAGGCTCCCCTCAGGTACTGGAAAGCCACAATTAGATCACCCCACCAAAGCCTTCTCTTTTCTAGGGTGAAGAATCCAAATTCTCTCAGGATTTCCTTGCAGGAGAAATGCTCCATCCCACTAATCATCTTTGTGTCCTACCCTTAAGAAGAAGTGAGTGCCCAAGATTGGCAGGTGCTCATGGTTGAAAAGAAATTACAAAAGTCAAAGGGTCCACAAAAGAAACTTAAAGAGTTTTATTGTAAATTTTGCATTTGGTATGGAAACTGGTATATTAGGGTCTTATCTTCTAACACAGGGGAGTGGGCTTTGAATGAGGGGTAGGGTGAAAGAAGAGAGAGAGGAAAATTAGAGAGAGGGAGAGAGAAAGACAGGAAAAAGGGAGAAAGAATGATCACCAGTCCTGGCTTCAGCATCAATGCAGCTAACAATATGTCCAGTATCCTGGGATGCAGGTGCCTGGGATTTCTGGGGAATCTTTTTATAGATAAGTTTCCCCCCACCTAGAGATAGGTTTCTTTCTTTCTATGCAAATTAGTTATTATGTGCAGTTCATTCCTCTAGACCTTTCTGGAAGTGGGTCAGAGGGCTGTGGGTGGGTCTTTGGTGGTCCTTATGCCTCCCTACTGGGTTGACCGTAGTCCATGTCTGCTTCTCAACTTCATTCCTGCTGTCCACTCAGGAGAACTAAAAAGATGTCATAAGATTACACAGGGAAATACAGACTCAAGTTGTGCCAGAGGAGGTTTAGATTGGATATTAGATTGGATATTAGATTGGATACTCACTGAGAGGATTATCAGGCATTGGAAAAGGCTGCCCAGGGAAGTGTTTGGGTCCCATCCCTGGAGGTATTTAAAGCACTTGTAGGTGTGGCACTTGGAATCATGATTCAGGTGGTGGACTTGGCACTGCTGGGTTAACAGCTGGACTCAATAATCTCACAGGTCTTTTCCAAACAAAATTATCTATGACTCTAAGTATGTTCCTGAACAAAAATCCCTTAAGTGACTAACAGTCTGCAAAACTTCAATGTCAACTTTTCTGCCCAGTGCCTAAGAAGCAGATATTACTCCTTAATAAGAAATAATAATTTTAATAAAAATTAAGTCTCAAACATTTATTCTCCTCTGCATTAGGTATCAGTTTGACAAAGTATCATTTGGCATAGCAGAAAACTATCCCATTCTCTTTAACAACAATTTTGAATTATGTATTTTCTTCTAAATGTGGTACTTTTTTGATGCAGTTCATGACAGTGTTACTAAGTAATAATTTAATAATAAGATCACTTAGCCATTAAACTAGTGCACCTGCTGCCAGCAAGCCAGTTCACTGCTGCTAGTGGCAGTGAGTTGGTGCTCACTCCATTACTCTTCCAGTTACCCATCTCTTGTCCACTTCATGCTCATTCTCTGCTTTTCTGTGACTTCTAAATGCTGTATTTTGATTTGTGTACATTTACATTATATAGAGGTTCAAGAAATAACAGGAACTTTATCCCAATACAGTTACTAGTGGGGTTCTTAGTTTCAAGAAGTTAAAATGATATTTTACTGTTTGTTAGCATGATGTTATCTTCACCAGGGAGCTGACAGCTGCAAAATATGATGTGTGATTTACTCTGGAAATATTTTTAAAATGTCAGTCACATTTCAGTATGTAAAATATTGAAATTTAATATGTTTTTTCTGGCCAAGTGCATTAATCTTATCATGGCTTTATGTAATATGGTTTTCCACTCTCATATGTTGTCATGACCAGTAAGTCTCTGGTTTTGATATAAAAAAAAATGTGTTGATAGACATTAGAAGTTCAGGTTGGGTAAAAGGTAATGGCATGCAATGCCTTTTCCCTCAAAGATAATGATTTGAAATCCTGGGTACAATTCTACAGTGAGAATAGTCAAATGTCTGGAAGGTGATGACAGTGCCTGTCTTTAAATTATTATGGTGGGTTTATTCCAGGCACAGCATTCACATTTCAGGTATCTGGTACTAGCAGAAAAAAAATATAGAATTACCTTCTTTAAAGGACAAATAGGTAACTTTGAATGTCCAGAGCTAATTTAATGAGGGCTGCTTTCATGTGGTCCTAGTGGGTAAGGGAAGATGTCAGTTCAGATGAGACTGCTCCTCCAACAATACTCTTAGACACGCTCAGATCTCATGTTGCTCCCCTTTCCCATTACACCAAAGAAAGTTTCTTAACATGAGAGACACAGGACAGATTCCAATTGTAAAATACAGAAAAGTTCAGCCAGATCTTTATGTCCACTTCAAGAGCCTTTCCATGATTAGGATTGTGGAAATGAATTCTGAAATCACTCCCAGTGTTCTTGAAGTGATTACGTCAATTATTTTCTCATTTGGGGTTGGAACTAGATTATCTTTAAGGTCTGTTCCAACCCAAGACTTTATATGATTCTAGAATTTATCTGATCATATTCTATGATTCTGCGATTGTGAGAACTGCAAACAAATGAGTAACATGTCTGAGAGCTCTTGCAAAGCCTCTTGTTCCCCAAAGTTGCTTCTTAGAGGGAAATAAATCTGCCTAGATTCCCTCTAAGCAGCAGACTGCCAGCCAGCCAGCCACATGAGGTGGCTTGGACATGGAAGATGCTTGTAACAGGAAAAGCAGTCTGGAATGAAAAGTTTCAGATGTAGCCCTGATCCTAACCTTCACACCCTAGCCGTGCCCTCCTTTGCAGAGCTCAGGGAGGAGACGTGCCTTCTGCTGCTGCAAAGAAAAAAAAAATAAAAAAAAGATACACTGTCACAATGAGCTGGGTTTGCATTCTGAATGTGTATAAATACCCAGACCTTTCAGCAGAAGCAGAGAGGGGCTGTGACACCACTGAGCCACGAGGAACATAGAAGGAGAAACACCATACAGGTGGGAGCCTCTGGCTGCTGGGTAGGTTTCTGAACAGCAGCATGGCACAGCTTCCATGTGAATTTGTTTTCATGGTAACATGCACTTGGAATGCAAGATAACTGTGCAACAGGCTCTGCTGCTGAGTGTAGTGTTTATATTTGGCCACATTGACTCCAATCACTTCACTGCTTTTATATCAGATGAAGCTCAAGGATGAAGAAGTACATGGGTGCTTTTTTAAGAGTAGACAGAATATATCCTGAGAGGTTGCTTTGAATTTGATAATAGCAGGAGGCTTTTCTTGAGGTAATTTATAGCAATATTATAAGAAAAAGGAAGACAGTATTATGAAGGTCAAGTTTCTGCTGCTGTTTTTCTGTGCTAGCATACTGAAGATTCTTTCATTCAGTATGCTATTCATTCCAAGGACTGATTTAATTATCAGAATTTGAAGCATTGATTAGAGTTGATGAAAAAGACTTCCCTGGCATATCAGAAAGCTTTGAAGAACAGCATAATATGAATTCCAGTCATGTGTGTGCCCTTTCACAAGTCACTATAGGCTTGATGATAGCAGTATCCCCTAAATGTGCATTAGCATTGATCACCTGTTAGACAGGCACATGTGATACCTTTAATTGAGATAAAAGACAACTTTTTCCAATTCTTTCCCTTTCCTATGGTAATTAAGAATAATGCCAGTGGGTTTTCATGGATCAAACAGACATGAAAGATGCAAAAGAGCAAGGATTGATATATTTCTTTGGATTTATTTTAGGTGATAATCAACAGTGCATATTACCATCCTTCTCTGATGCACTGCTCTCTCCACTTAATTTCCCAGATCAGACATTCAGATGATTTCTGCATAAAGTGTTAACTTAAATTCACATCTGCGACTCTTCAGTGGTAGGCACTTTTTTACTGCACCACCTCATGTTTCTAGTTCTGTTTAACCCAGACATATGCAGCCAGGATCCTGGTGCTTCCTGATGCAAACATCACATAACATTTAACTCTCTATCTGTACAAAGTAGCTGTAAGGGTGAATTCTTTCTATCGTGTGAATGGAGACTCATACTTTTGAGCTAGCCTACACTTTGAAAAGTGCAGTGAAATGAAGTTAACACCATTTCATCTTACTCCTGTTAAGGTGCAGGTCCACTATCACCTTTTGTATTCAGCAATGCTTTGTATGAAAGATATGCTGGTGATCTCAGAAAACTTTGAGCTGATACAAACAAGTAATTTACATCTGAGCTAGTAATTATCAGGCTCCTTTTTGGTCAGCAGAGAGTAGCAGGCAGTTTTGGGGATGATCCATGTGACAGACATCTGCTTTAGGATGTGAGGAACCAGTGTCTTCAGGTTGTGACCACGGTAGCAGTAGGTACCCACATTGCAAACATCAGCAATTATATGGCAAACCTCATCACCATATTTTTATTTGGCTGTAGGCATGCAGACTGCTTGTGCTGTAAGAGGCTTGAAGAAGCAAATGTGTGAAGAAAACCTTTCTCCAGAGACACTGAAGATCTTAATAATGTGAGAGGGCTACTGATGGCTTAATAAGTTACTCATGTTTAGTGTCAGATGTTGATGTTCTTATTTAGCTACAGAAATAAATCAAACTGCAAACTGTCCCACTGGACAACAAGGCATTTCTGCAGATGAGAGATATTTTTAGGTAGAAAAATCAGTATCATAAAAAAAACCACCCATGAACTTGCTGTATGCATTTATACTGGTAAGGAACTGGGGGTAGCACTTCTTTTATACTCATCACCTGAGGCAGAGAGGAGCTGAGTGAAAACTCATCAGCTGGACTCCCAGGGAAAAGCTAGGCTCTGCCTGGATGATGCTTCTCCTAGAAACACTGAGATGCACCAAGTTTGAGATTTAGCAGCATTTTAGCTGACCACTACTGCAATTAACTTGACAGTGAAATATAGCAATGATTGCTTCTTTCAGTGATCCATATAATGAAAGGCCTATAGCATCAATCCTTAAATTGCTTAAGGAGGAAAGAAGACATTTTTTCTATAACTCAACACCTGCCAACTTGGTCTTTATATGTGAAAAAACTTTATGCATTCAATACTCTTGATGAGCACATTAGATTTAAAAGCAGTGCCCTTTTCAGTCAGTCGCAAACCTGAATTTATGGCTGCCACTGCAGAGGATGAATCTAACCAGAGAAAAGGATGAGAATTAATGCATTAGCCTTACATTGTTCGTCTGTGTTCCTTTATTCATTCTCAGATCACTCACTCACCTTCTTGACATTCCCCCCAATTGAGCTTGGAGAATGTCTTCACTTCTTTTGCCAAAGCAGACTTTAAGTAGACTTTCAGACATACTTTGAAATTTATTGGTTTTCTTTTGGACTCCTTTTATTTTGGCTTGTGTTCCTTAAGTTAACACAATTAATCTGATACGCTGTGAAGTCAGAATATTTAATTATCTTGTGTATTTATAGTTCTCTTATCCTAATAAAGCACTCTGCCATTGCAAGGATGTCTAGGCTACTTCAGAAATACATCCATTTTTGAAATTGAATGATACCATTCTGCTACCAACTTAAATACAGTTTAAAAATAGAAATATGGATTTATGAACCTCCAGTAAAATTACATTGCTAAATGAGGTGCCTTCCAGTGCATAGCATATCAAATAAGATCAGCTGAGGATGGCAGTGGAGGAAGCCAGGACCCTCTCTTTTCTCCCAGGGAAAAGCAGTAGGTACCTCAGAAAGTTATTGTCTTTTCTGTCAGACATGAACCCATGGGTCTTTACTCTGTAACAAACCAAAGCAGACCATGCTGTGACTGTTCCAGAGAGAGAGATGCAACAAGTTCATTGATTTCTATGCAAACACACAAAACAAGTCCTCCAGGAAAACTCACTAATACACTGCATAGAAAGATAGTAAGGTAAAGGATAGGTTGATAAATGGAAATTAATTATCTTAAAAACATTGGGTATCAGAGCTGTTACCTTGGTTCCCATAACAGTACAATTTCACAAAAAAGCACCTTGTCAACTTTTCTGTGTCCTTTCTGACCTTAGTTAATAGGCCAAGGCTCAATGGGGAGTGCTGCCTGCAAGGAAGGAAGGGATTTATGCATTCCCGATGTGATCAAAGTTCTTTAATTGTAAAAAAAAATTAATGTTGGGACCCATTTTCTCTGGCCACTGCAGCAATCAGAGGACAACCTTTCTGATCCCAGTCTCTCACAAAAATTACCCTTTATCTCTTTCTCAGACCAGACTGCTAATGATGCTGTTAATGCATCCAGTGCTTTTTTTGCTACCATTTTCCTCATAGTCAGGCACCCTTTCCTCTTTCTGTCACAGATGGTAGGCAATCACAGTTTCAGCAATCAGTTCTTACATGCCTGCATTTGTCTTGCCCTTTTTTGCAACCAAATGATTCGTCTTGTTCTCAGCCTTTGCAACATGCAAGCCAATGATTGTGACAGCTTTCCTATCATTTCTGCTACCTGGTTGCACAGAGCACTTGAATGTCCCCTTTTACATCTACCTTGAGTAAAAGACATCTCTTAGACTAAGCAACATTTAGCTCAGCTCAAGAACTTCTTATTTCACAGTTAAAGATGACACAGACAGGCCCTAATGCTTCTCCCACTTAAATGAGCTAGATCCCTTTGCCTTTGATGGGGACAGAATTATATTTGAATATGTGAAAGTTCTCCTCTGAGGTGAGATGAGCTATTCTACAGCAATTTTTAAATTTCCCAGTTTAATCAGGGAATATGACTCAATTTTGCTGTTCTCATTCTCCACTGTCAGATTGTGAACCTATAGCATAAATCTGATATCATATTACTTTCTCAAATACTGAAACTCTAAAAACACTAAAGTGGATGCTTAAACTGAGCTAGAAGGGGATAAGTTTTATTTTAATTATTGTTATATTGTTATCAAATACTAACCATTACTGTAGTAGTGAATATGTATATACTGAGGATTTTTACTAAAAATCAAGTCTGTATCAGCACCTTCCCATTCAGTTCCAAAAGGGATATCTATGGTAGAAAAATGATTAATGATTTTATAAAAGAGTAATCTGGTTTGGTTGGTTTGGTTTTTTTTAGCTTTTATTACCCTATGCTGACTATTCTGCTTTAGTCATGCTAGGATTAACAGGCTAATTTAAATTGTCAATGACAAAGGAACCTCTTCATTTTCATCCACACTATGTATCTCTGGCTTTGTACCTCTGGTATTTAAAAAGCTAGTTCTAAATTAAATCTTGCCTGCAACTGAGGGTTCCCATAAAGAAGAATGCTAAAGAGAAGCAGTTAGTAGATGCAGTCCAGGTGTGTAAGGCTAATGGAAAAAAATATTCAAAATTAAAACCTTTGTTGCATTTCCAAAATAGTTTTCTCCAGAGGAAACTGACAGCACCCAAATTAACTTTTAATACATGGAAAGGCTGAGTCCTCTATTCACAAGTAGTTTCATAATTAGATGTGTTTATAACCTTACAAAAAGCTAATTACTGCTTTGTTATTCATTATCAAAATAGAGTTGCTTGTGATATTCATACCAGTTTTAAAGAACATCTTGTTAGGCAAAAAGACAGTAAGCATTCAGCCAATGAATGCAGGCTTGTTTATATCTAATAAAAACAGATTTAATAAACTTCTTGAAACAACTCTGTTTTTCCACTCATCAAACATTGCTGAAGGTTCTGTGTTATTAGGCTTTAAGTTTACAGCTCTACAAAATGGGTTTTTGAAGCATCCAGCAGAACAAAGTCCCAAACCTGTGTTTTTAGTCTGATATTTGATACAAAATTACCTACACTTTTATAGTTTTCCTGTTTCCATGTATTCGCCTTACTAACTGTCCTAGGAAAAATGGTTCAAATGGTTCCATAAAGCTTGTTCTGTTTTTCTGAAATGCACATTCACGAGTGCAGCAGCACATAGTTGCTGTATGTAGCCAAATGCAGCCCACTGGTACACAGTCATGAAGGAAAACACCTGCTAAACCTGTATGATAGAGAAAGCAAAAAAAAAAAAAAGCCTCCTGTTTTTCACAATTCCCTGTACCTGAAGAGCGGGAGATGCACAAATTAATAGGCTTTGGGTTAGTAAGAACTTGCTAATGTTAGGCAGACTCAGTCTAAAAATACTTTTAATATTGTTCACTACAAAGAAATGTGAGCTTGTTGAGTTTCCTCCAACAGAGGACTACGGCAGTAAGTCAGAAACAAGTTACCATAGTGACCTCTTACCCACAGGGAAAGGAAATTTCTCTGCAATTATTTGTGGAGCTTTCTGTAAGGCTATACTGTCAACAAAACACCAGTCTTGAAACCAGTGCACGCTTCTCACTGCCTCACTGGGCAATGGAGAAAGACAAGCATGTGTAGGATGGAGCACACCAAGGCAGCTCAGTGAGACAACTGCACTTTGGTGCTGAACTCAGGGGGCCATTGGTCCCAAGCAAGCCGCAGCTCACGTTCAGGGCTTCAGCATCACAAATTATGCACCTAAAAGCTTGTTCTTGTCTCTCCTTCCTTTGTCTCACATCGAATACATCATCTCACATTTTGCCAACACTACTTCTATTCCTTTGGGTAGCTTTCTGTACCAGTTAAGAGGACTGAAATCTTCCATCTGTCTTTGCTGGCCTCCATAGTTCAGTCCATAGTGAGTTCCAGCCTCCATGCAGCTTCCCCACTCAGTACCAGCATCTTCTGCTTCATTCACTGGGCATTTTCTTTCTTCCCTCCGCATTAACAGCCAGCTCTGGCTGTGGCAAGGACATTAGGTAAGTGAGAACAAGAGGCACTTGTGGATGTCTTGGTGCTCAGTGCTCCTCTGTGCCCAGGTGACCTCCTGTCCCCAGCAGAGGCAGAACACACCCCCACACTATCCCAAGGGATGCTCCATGTGCAGGATGAAGCTGCTGGGTTGTCGTTGCTAATAGGCAGTGGAGCCCCAGTGCTGTGCTCCCAGCTGCTCACCCACAGCCCCTTCTGCTGCCAGCATGGAGCGAGAGCCTGAGGGCCAGCCCTGGTCCCCAGCCTGGCCCTGGGCTGGGAGCCACTGCCCACAGCTGCCTGGCTCTGGTGTCCATCTGGCCAATGGCTCGTGCCCCATCAGCCCACCCTCCAAAGCCAGGGCTCTGCAGGGTGGGACTGGGACTCTGGTGTGGGATGGTGTCCAAAGCCTCACAGGGCTCGGGGCACATCAGGGGCTCCAAGTCCCCGGGGCTGGGGGCTGCTCCATTCCACTTCCAATGGGTTCAGCTGTTGAAGGGGTGCTGGGAGTGGCCCTTGGTGACACAGGTGTGTTGTGTCAGGTCCCTCGGTGATGCAGGATGCTGTGCTGCCCAGAGGCCCTTGTGGCATGGCAGAGCCCTGCTGTGCCAGAGGGATACACAAGGGGCACAAAGCCCTGGGTGCCCAGTGCCAGGAGAGCAGCTCTCTCAGGACAAAGAAGCTCCCGGGATCCCTCTGTGACAGAGGACGTGCGAGATGGAGGAGGACACAGCCAACCCCATCTCCCAGCCACCCAGACCCTTGCCCAGCTGGCTGGAAGACCAACATCTTGGTGACTGGGAAGAATGCTGCAAGGTAGACCTGTATTCCCTCAGAGAAACTGAAAGCTACAAAGAACCATCTGAGTGGGAAGAATTTCTTGGCCAAGAGCTTTCTGAAGAGAAAGACTCTGTTGGCCAAGAGTTCTCCCAAGGGAATGGTAACAGACTCTCTGTCCAGTCCAGCTGGGAAGATGATAGTGACAAGCAGCTAGTTCAGGACAACTGGGAACATGTGAGGGTCCAGAGCGTTGGGGTCAAGGCCCTGGTGCGGGAGCAGGATGACTGGGACGAACGGAGTGTCCTCGAGCTGCCTGAACAAGAAGACAGGGAGCAAAGACTGGGCCGCTTTGCAGAGGACGGGCTCCCAGTTCCTGTCCCTCGGGAGGCCTGGGCTGAGCTCCAGGCATTTGAGCTGTGCCCCCAAGTGCCGTTCTGTGCCTGGCTTCCCCACAGCCCAGTCCCTGCCCTGCACAGCTGCTCCAGCCCCTCGGCTCCACAGCTGCCAGCCAAGGGTCCCTGCAAGAAGCGTCTGTCCCACATCAGGTGGGCGCTGTGGGTGATGTGCAGCCCCTTCTGCTGCCCTTGGCCTTGCCTGGCACCACTGCCCCAGGATTAGTGCACGGAGCCTGCCCGGTGTCCTGAGGGAGCCATAGGGGCTGCTGTGCACAGAAACAAAAGAAGGAATAGTAAGAGGATAGGAATAAAGAAATAAGATTAAGATTAAGAATAAGAATAAGAATAAGAATAAGAATAAGAATAAGAATAAGAATAGGAATAAGAATATGAATAAGAATAAGAATAAGAATAAGAATAAGAATAAGAATAAGAATAAGAATAAGAATAAGAATAGGAATAGGAATAAGAATAGGAATAAGAATAAGAGTAAGTAGTAAAAATAAATAGTAAGAAGAAAAAGAATAAAAATAATAAGTTAGAATAATAAAAATAATATGAATAAGAAGTGGAAGAAACAATTGTAGTAAATGATAATAAGGAGGAGAAGAATAATACATTGAATAAGTTTTAGAAGAAGAAGAAGAGGAAGTAGTAGAAGGAGATGAAGAAGAAATAATAGTATTAGTAATTAGCAATTAGAATTGGAATAAAAACTGAAAAATAAGAAGAATAAGAATGACTAAGATGAAGGAAAAGAAATAGTTGCAGTAATTAATAATAATAAAAGAATAATAATAAGAAGATGAAATTGTAGTAGTAATAGTAACCATAATGTCAAATTAAAATACACATCCACACATACTCTAGAATAACAGGATGAAGGGAAAGGCCTTAAAGATCATCTAATACCTATTGATTCTCTTCTTCTCTTTCTTTCTTTCTCTCTGAGACTTCTTTCTCATTTCTTTCTATCTTTCTACCTCCCCTTTCTTGTTAAATAAAATCCATGTTAAATAAAATCCCTATGTTGTCCTCATATATTCTCATTTGCAGCTTCATTTGGGCAGAGGCATCTCTTCCTAAATGGAATGGTGACACCAGGGCAGGGTCCCTTCCAGCCACAAGCATTCCGTCATTGTGTCAGTTCCTCACTTCCCTTTTCTTCTTCCCTCTGCTTCCAGCTGGGAATGTGCTAGAAAATGTCCACCAAAGAGGCCTTTGCTCTCTGCTCTGGGAGCCCACACAGCTTCAGGACCTTGTCACCTGCACCTGCACCTGCACAGCTCCCTTGGGAGGCACAGCTGAAGCAGCACCCTGGGAGCCTGGGTAATTGCCCTCTGGGATCCATGTGCACTCAGCAATGGTCTAGAATTCCAGTTTCCAGCAGGGGAAATGTTCCTGGCCTTTCAGGCAAAGCTCTGATGGGGCTGAAAACCAAGTGGAGCAGGATCTTACAAAGACATTTCACAATCAGCCTTCATAACTTAACCAAGGGCTGTTTTAGCACCTGGATTGGGAAAAAAATCTGGGAAGGGTTTTTGTCTGGGAGCTGCCACAGGTAGAGATAGACACCATGATACAATCAGGCAAAGACAGGAAGAAGAGGAAGGAGGACACAAATAGCCCTAAGCTGGTGGCACTCTGCAAACCAAAGTGGAACTTACTGAATAGGAATGGGACAGAAATAAAGAACTCTGAAACTTTGATTTGCTCTCCAAACACAATTTTGTTCCTTGATTGCAAACCTCTTACTGACAAGAACAGTCATCCAGCATGCTTTTCAGAAAGTTCTTCGATCTGGATTGGTGTTGTAGGCTGCAGACATAAAGAAAGATGGAATGGGCTTTATCCTCCTTCTGCTTCCTTTGACATCCTCAGCAGAGGCAGCACCAGGAAGGAAAGGGCAGCTTGTGTTCACCCTTCAATAGGATATGGAGGGGCAAAATGGTCTCATACTCTCTGTAGCTGTTCCCACAAGGACGTGAAGGCTGATGCCAGACCCACAAGGATCATATTAAGGGGTGCCTTCATGCAATGCTTGCTTGGTATGGAGGGGCAGAGTGGCACTTGTATTCAGTGGGCTTTGTAATTCTGCCACAGGCTCGGTGAGTAGTCCATGACCTCGTGGACACAAGGATTCTGAGATCTTTCTTTTTTGGGGGAGAAAGCCAGGCCCTTTGGTAGCCAATGCCAGTGCCTACAGGTGACATGAACAAGGTTATTTATTGCATGAAATGACATTCAGGGCTGTTCACATAACTCTGCAGTTTTTGCTTATTGTGCAAACAACATCCCTCAGTAACATCCAGGGAAGGGGAAACTTTTTGTTGTATGAAACCCAACAAAACCTCTGACACTGGTGTCTTTGGAGGGCTGCTGAACACATCTGCTGTGCTGCTCTCCCTAAAGAAAGTCCCCCTTTTTGCTGTTCCTTGGCAGCACTCTTCTCATCGTGTTCTGCCCTTTCTGGATGGTGGGGCAGAGCATGACTTCAGTGAGTTTGCTGGTGACACCAAACTGGGAGGCCTGGCTGACACACCAGAGGCCCGTACTGCCATCATGATGGATGTGGACAGGATGATGAAATGGGCTGAGAAGGATCTGGCAAAGTTATGCAAGACACAGTGCCAATCCTGCACCCAGGCAGGAACAACTCGCGGCAGGGGCGCATGCTGGGAACAGCTGGCTGCAAAGGAGTTTTCTGGAGAGAACCTGGGGATCTTGGTCAACAGCAAATGCAATATGAGCCAACAGCATGTCCTTCTGGCAAAGAAGACTGAGGGCAACCTACTCTGTGTTAGGAGGAGTGTTGCCAGCAGGCTGAGGGAAGGAATCCTTGCCTCCTCCTCTGCAATTGTTAGGCCACACCTGAAGTGCTGTGTCTCCACTGGGGAGAAGCCAGTGAAAAGTCATGAAGGTGATTAATGGACTGGAGCATCTCTCAGATAAGGAAAGGCTGGAGAGGCTGGGTGGACTTCCTGGCAGTCTCAGGAAAGAGGAGGACTGGAGTCTAGCTTGTTTCCCTCTTCTATTTTATTTGCAGCCTGGAGGCCCTCAGATCTTTTACTGTTGTTCAAAACCTATGTCCAGTGCAGAGCAAGGGGAAAAGGGCAAAGGAGAGCAGAGGTTGACCATGGCTGTCCATCTCAGAGGAGGAATTTGGACTTTGTCCTGTTCCTTTTCAGTGGCTGCAAGGGTACCAGGTAGTGTAAGACAAGTCCACTGCTTCCCTCACATTGTTTACTTTACCTTCTTTTGTTTTAAAGCTGAGTGTGAGAGGTGGCTCTTGTGGTTTAACCCCAGCCAGTAACCAAGCCCTATACTAGCCATTGTGAAGAAAATTAACTCTACCCCAGCCCAAATCAGCACACTGGAGAAAGAACTGCCTTTTTTCTTTTCTTTGTTTTTTTCCTTTGTACAGCAATGAGGACATTGCTTTACCATTAGCATAGGTACAAGGACTAGGAATAGTCACATATTTACTACCAGTCTTTTACCCTAATGTCTTGTTCTCCTGGTAAGGTAAATATCTGCCTATAAATAAAGGCACCTTCCAAAGCTCATTTGCCTGCAAGCCATGAATCTTTGTACATCTTCAGAGTCCTGAAAAGATGGTCAATGTTTTCTGTCTTGCTAGCTGCCCCTTTCTTTTAATTCATATTTAAATTTTTGGCAGCTGATACTGACTTGTAAAAACTGCCAGTATACCTTCTGCTATGGGCTCCCTAGCAGGGATGGCTGAAAAAGCCACCATTCCCATAGCTAGCTTGTGAGGGCCAGACTCTCTCTCTGCAGGTCTGTCTCTGCTGTAACAGACAATGGATGTTTGCAGCCTCTCTAAGGGCAAGATGGGTTGACAAATACCCTATAGCATTTCTATTAAAGCACTACAGCTCATATCACAAATTCTTGCCCAAACATGCTCCCCCATGCTTCAGCCACAGGTGCTAGGGTGGAAGCTGTATACATTAATTCTGCAATGACTTTAAGTTGAGAAGGGAATATCATTCTTTGTCTTCTCTGCTTCTGTCACTTCTCAGTCCCTTTCCATAAGGTCAATAATAAAAATTCATGAAAGCTGTCGTTTTATTTTTACTTTTCAATGATGGAGAAATTTTCTTAGAAAGGGTCAGAAGTTTGAATTTCCTGTTTTAGACTTCTCTGAGGGTTTGGTAAGGAAAAGGTTCATTTTTCACTCCCACAAATCACTGCAAAGAAAACTGCACCTTTTTGATCTGGGTGAGCTCCTGTCATTTAACATATTTAACCACAGCAGAAACAAACAAGGAGCTTTCACATTAAAATAAATGTCTTGACTCATAGCAGCACCATCCACAGATGCCCTAAAGATGGAAGATTCAACTGAGTCTAACCGTTGTCACTTCTTTTAGAGGTATTCTGTCTGAGGTGTGCATAACTTTGTTGCATTCATTTCACTCTAGGCACACAGTGACACAGTGACTTTGTGTATCACTGCTATAACCATCAGAACATATAGCCATTGTCTCTGCAAACTTGCAATCAAATTGATCAGCAATTATACTCAGCAGAACTGATTTTTCAACAGTAGCAAATTGAATTAACTGTCTCTTGAATACATACTGGTACCTGATTACTCCACAGTGAAGCATGACAAACTGAATAAGGCCACATATGATTGGTCAAAAGACAGAGTGAATATGCAGAATAATGTCAATATGATTTGGATTTCAATTTGCTAAGCAGGTTTTAACCTTTATTTAAAGTCTTATTTTCCAATAGACTTGCCACATTTCATGAAGAACTCTCCTAAAGTCCATGCAGTGTAACCAGATGTGACCAAACAAGCTGAAGCAAGCAGCCATATGAGCATCCCAAATCCATGTTTTGTTTCTTCCTACTTGCAAAACAGAGCAAACAGTAAATGAAATTAACTTCAAATAAGAGGAGTACAGCTGCATTAATATAAAGGAAACTTGAATGTAAAAAATTTGTCAGAAAACAACAAAATGAGATTAGTCTACTATGGATAAGCTTGTGTGGGTGAGGATTAAAAACTCAACCCCCTTCAATATGCTGTGACAATGCCATGGGATCCCTTTTCATTTCTGTTTTAATGACATAACTGCCTAGAATGATTACAAATAATAGGTAATATCATGACATGAAGCTTCTGTCTCCTGATGGCCAAGGGTTTTAGGATCAGGTCCTAGCACCTGGCCAAGAATTAGGAGTGGGATAGTTATCACTGCCCTTTGCACTAGCAAACACTCTTAGGTCAGTCTGCTGACTGTGGGCTCAGGGTGATGATGCCGGTGAGGCAGACAGACACTTTTACTTTACATGAGAGAGGGATAGGCCAGAACCAGCTTTGTAAAAACCAGTGTTTTCTTTCCCCCTTACATGAGCTGTGTATAACCTAAGCTTCTAAGTTCCTCATAACAGAAGTTTGCAAGGGATGATTCATTCTACGTGCATTAGTCTCCCACTCCTAATAAGGTGAGATGAATCAGCTTTTATAGGTCACTATATTTCTATAAGGATTACTGCAATTTCCTGACTGACTACTTGGTGCTTTTAGTGCTTGCTATTTGCCTAATTTGATTAACTCTCAAACTCTTTTAAATGGCTAAAGTTAGGACATTTGTAGTTCCCTTAATGAAACAAGGGTCTGGTTTGTTCACAAAACAGAAAACCTGAATACCTCCCTTTATTTGAGACTCATGGCAAGCCCGCTCTTCAGCATACTAAGCAAAACACCTCTGAATTTCTTCATCCTGTGCCGTGCATGAAAATCTTATCCTGCACTTTCAGATTCAGAGCTCTGTTAAATTTTAAATGTGAAATACATCACATGAAAAAGACAAATGAGAATTATAGTTCTGGCACAGCAAATTTTTTACATATGCATAATATTACTAGCTTATTTGTGTCCTTGCTTAAATACTAGCAGGTTAGAAACCTCTATTTCAATCAAGGATACACAGCAATAACTCTTCAGAACTCTTCTTTTGCACAGAAAAACATCACTGAAAATGTCTCATTATGCAGGACGCATAAAAATTTATAGAAGGAAATCTAACTAACATTAAGACAATAGTCACTTGGAGACCCTCTAGAGACACTGTGAAGAAAAGTGAGCACAGAGACAGGGAACATGCCATGCCGTGCCACTCTCTACTACAGTGTGTGCATTGAGAGATAAGAGATCTAAATCCCACACGGACCTGTTATCTCACCAATCTTTGTTGCTCATTTCTTTGTACATGAGACAGGGCATGAAGGTCATTCTCTGTACAAAGAAGCCTTGTTAATTCCAGCCTCAGTAGTACAGGTGTATGATGCATAAGAAGTTGATTGACTAAGCACAGGGTTACATCCAGAGGTCCCACTACAACACATCTCAGAATATCTTTCTTTAGCTTGTTCTGTATTATAAACTATAAATCTGAAATTCATGGCAGACAAATTCTGGTAAGAATTATCTGCTGCCCTCAATTATTCATTCTGTATTGATGGAAAGGAGAGTGGACACTGGTTCATCAAGAGGAAAAGGAGGGCATGATCAAATTTTTCCAGGATCTGTTGGCAACTCCTAGTTATGTTTCTTCTGTCTTTATATCCTTAATATTTAAAGCCATGATGTCTTATAAGCTTGCTAAGTAGCAGCTTCTCAGTGACAATTGTATTCTAACGATTCAGTTCAGACTTAAATACTTTAACAATAATTTAAACACAGTTGTTCTTGGGGCTTGATACCATAAAACTCAAGTGGAGAGTATTGCCTATGCAGTAGAAAATCTAAGAAAAGTTAATAAGCAGGAGAAGGACTCAAAACCACACTAATAAAGCCATTGCTGTCTACCCTACTAAAGGCCAGAAGCAATATATAGAAGAGTACTTGGTTACCTGCCTCATTAGATGACTGAGCAAATGCAGGAGATTATTTATAAAGGTGGTAGCCAGAAGGTCTTGTTTATTGCCTTCTGCAATAGCCACCTGGTGATTATACCTGAGAACATAAGAATACATTTAACTATAGTTACATTCAATACCCTCTTAGCCCAGGACTCATTCTTTCCAGGTTACAGAGACAGCTCAGGGAATTACTTCTGCAATATAGCTCACAAATTTTTAAGCACCTTACCTAAACCAGTACTTCCATCTTATTTCAAGTGTTTGTGAAGGAACAAGAAGGCAGGACAGGGCCTTGAAAACTGTAGCAATGGGGAACAAAGATACATGGAACTCCTCATACATCTGAAAAAGATGGTTTTATTGTAGCAAACCAGGTCTTTTTATACTTTAACCTCAACAGAAGTTAGCTGAAACCTTACTCAGAAAGGCACTCATTGGCTGCTGCAGCTGCAGTGTCGTTGCTCATGCGTCCCTACGTCCAATCAGCTTCCTGTTCATATGGTCCTGGCATCTCCCCAGCCAATCACTGTCTCACTACCAACTGACACTCAACCCACACTCACCTGACTCAACCAACTCTCAAGCGACCACCCGATCTGCAGCTGAGCCCTTCCCTGTGGGCCTTTCAGTGAACAGAATTTAACAATTTTAATATATTTAACAAAGGTAAAAAATATTCTTAATCTTATCTCCTACAAAACCCATGGCTTTTCACATTTCCTGTGATATTTTCAAATTTGCCTTCCATAATTTGCATGCTTTCTAGTGAATTTTGATGGCAGAAATGAGAAAAATTCTTGACTGTTACAGCCCTGCTGTTTGACAGGGACACTACAAAGCACAGTGAAGAACTGCAGAAGAAACACAGTCATTTGTTTCTCAAAGCAAGTATTTGGGATGATTGGGAAATGAAGGTGCAAACATTGATTTGTTATATTTTCTTGAAGATCCATCCATTTGCAGATGTGCACTTGACACACAAAAGGCACAACCAAACATGAGCAAGCTTTGCCCACAGCCCAAGAGAAGTGCTCTGCCAAAGTACATTTTAGGTCTGGGCCTATGGCCAGTGTCTTATGCTTCTCATCAAGCCTTACGAACATGGGCTTAGCACCATGCCAATCAAAGCAATACAGCTCATATAAATACTGTTATAAAGTGAGACAGCACTTTTATAGTCAAAAGTGGTTGAATGACAGTCGTATGTTTCTATATGCTTGCTATGCCAGCTCAGGAGCTTCTAGCTCAGCAGCTTGAGATAAATTATCAGTACTGCCATTTGTTGATTTCTTTATCTTATGCTCACCAGTGCCAGTTTCTGCCAGGAAACATTGGTTTTCTCATCCTCAGAATGCTTATCTTTGGGGTTCTCAAGTCAGGCTGGTCTCAGCACTCTTCTACACCACAAGCAACATGACTCCCCTCTCCACCCATCACTGATAACTTTGAGCTGAGCCACACAGGAACAGCATCCTGCTACACTGATTTGTTAGTGTTTGGCTGATCAGTGGGTAGAAAACTTCAGAAGTTCAGAATCAATGGTGCACCTCATTCTTCAGAAGCAGGAGCCTAAAAGTAATTAATTTCAAGCTGTCTGTGGAGATACAAGGAATATAGCCAAGAAATATCCATTCATTCTCTATACAGGTTTTGAGGGCATTATAATTTCAGTAGAAACATCTAGATAGAAATATAAAAATTAATAAAAAAATAAGGTGACACATCCAATTATTCTAGAATCTGATTATATGCGGCATGAAAATACATTGGATTTAGTGATCTTTGGCACAAGCCCTCCCCTCTTTCCATAAGCTATCATAGATACCTGTAATTTTATCAGAAGTTCACATGGCCTCACATTCCTGGTGTTTACAAGTGTAGAAAACCATTTACATAACTTTAATTGCTCAAGGCTACTTACCTAACTGAGAATGACCAGACTGTCACCAGGTAACTTAAGCAGTATTAGGTTTTTGGTTTTAAGCACCTGAACTGGCTGTCAGAAGTGCCATATATATATTTCATATCTTCTTCCCCACTTACCAGCAGCTTAATTTGATATATAGGATTATCCATCTCTCTTACACTGTGTCCAGATTAGGACAGGTTTCTCTGATATTAGTACAAACTAATTACTTTTATTTCCCACACAAGTGAAAAATAAGCATACTGATTCCATAAATAGTTTGCAAATTTTCTTTATTAATTTTTCTGCAAAATATTTTGTTCTGATTCCAATAAATGCTAATATAAAGGAATGTGTGCAATGCTACATAGGAATCAAGTCTAGGTGTCCTGTGTCTTTTGAATCTGGCATTTAAAATGGCATGTACTTTGTACTATTGTTCAGGTCTCTTTCAGCATTGTGAATAAATAAGAAGGGCAGGAAACCAAATCTAATCGCTCATGATGAGTGCAAGAATAAGTATTTAAGTCTTTCCCGACAGCTGGCATTATTTTCTTTATAAATCTATTTACCTTATGACAGACATGACAGCAGATTTTCACTTTTCATCATTGTAAAGGGATGGTGGCAGCAGTGTTGAAGAGAGGTGAATAATGTAATAGTCATCCCACAAATAATGCAGCCTGACAAATGCTGGTGGCACATCTCAGAGTCTGGAAATGCGCTTCCCATCAGCATGCAGGAGATTCACTGTTTCTCTGAAGGTTATCCAAGCACTTCTGCAGCTGTGCTCTGGAAATCATGTGTCCTGGTTTAAAGGACAGGTGTCTGTCAAGGAAGGCAGGAACCTCCCTTGGAATGGAAAATGTGACCCTCTTCCCTCCAAATTATTGTAACTTTGAAATTATAGGGCTTTCAGGCAAAGATATGGGAAAAGGAATAACAGTTCTTTACTGGTATGTGTATGTATAACTAGGCCAACAAACAACCACACTGGCACCAGCAACAGACAGAACCACACACCCAGTGCCAGCCTTCTCTCGGCCGCAGCACTTTCCCCGTGGGTGCAGTTCCCGTCACGGCCGGCAGGGGCGCTGCTGGCTCCCGGCCAGGCAGGGCAGGGCAGGTGTGATGGCTCCCCCATGGCTGCAGGGGGCGCTGTGGCGCGAGCTCAGCTGCCTCGCTCCACAAGGACATGGTGGGAGGCCCGGCAGGAGAGAGACAGAGACGGAGAAGGGCCTTTCCTTCTCCCAAAGGAGAAACCAAACCAAACCATAGGGGCAGCCTGTCTCAGAACCACTTGGGAAACTGAATGGACTGCAGGAACCTTGGAGCAATGGGCTGGAACAGCAGACGCAGGCACACTCGGGGTGACAAACAAAATATAGAAGAACTTCCACAGCCTAGCAGGACCCGCAGGGGACAGGCGGACAAGGGATGTTGAATTGAAGTGTAGTGAAAAACCCCAAGCAGCAGCAGCAGAAAAAGCAGCAGGGCTGGGCAGGGGATCACTCCCCTGGATAGCTCACTGGCCATGGCAGGTCCCGAGGTTGGGCTGCACAGAGGGCTGGCGCAGCGAGGCATGGCCAGTTCTGGGTGTGGCACACAGTGGCCCCAGGCACCCCTCAGCCCCCAGCTCTTACAGGATCCCAGGCTGGCCCCCACACATCACAATACTCCTGGATCCAGGGGGGTATGGGACGGACGGCAATGACCATTCCAGACACAAGACAAAAAACCACCGCTAACAAAAATGGATGTGGGATAAAAACCATTCCCAAGATATCATGAAAACCAAGTTTTTTTCCAGATAGCTGTTGCTTCTCAAATTTATCTGTGGAGAAAAGGCAGGAATAGTTCTTTATTAAAACTGACACAGATGAAGTAATAAATATAATTATAACTTGAATTTTAATTTAGTAATTGCCAGATAAAATTTATATGGCTTGTAAGACAACTGAGAGTGGGACCCAGGGCTGGACCGTGCCTTACACAACAGGGCTACTCCACAAAACAAGACCAAGAACATACTGTCAAGGTCAATTTATTGTGTGCAAACCCATTCCTAACTAGGCTGTCAAGAGATAAATGCAGAAGAAGATGTGGTGACACTTCAGTGGTTTTTAACTTCTTTTCCCCATGCATCTGTAAAATGTCAAGGAGATTGTAGAATCCTATCCAGTAAATTCTCCTTCTACTAAGCTGCTCTTGTTTCCATAGCAGTTGTGATTCCCTGCTGTGTGGCAGGAAGCTGCTTAAATTCTCTGCTCCCTTACTCCTGCCTTGAGAGCAGTTACAAAGATGTTGACGTGAAGAACAAGTAGAAGAGAATCAAGTTATCCCATCTCTGAACGGGGTCAGGCTGTCATGACAGCCACTGCTCACCAAGGCAATTAAATGAGGTGCTACTTCTTTCTTCAAAATTAGGTGACATATTTGAGGCTTGAATGATATCCAGACACAGTCTCTCCATCACTTTCAGACAGAGATAGTGTCCTGACACCAGCCAAACCCCTGACATAGCTCTGAATATTTACTGCCTCTTTAATAAACTGATGGGAAGTCCTGCATGCACTGCAGAGTGCTGAGGGCTTGGGTTTGATGGAATTTGATTGAAAAAGCAGGATGTTTAATTTCTTTTTCCTTGAAACATGAACAATGGTATGTGTAATGATTAAAAAGAAATGTAGAAGTGTCTCTGAAACAGAAAAATATTTTTCCTGCAATATGTAACTCTATTTGACAATCCAAATAACCTATATTTGCCCTAATTTACAGAAGAAAAATGAATCCAGGAAGATTATTGGGATGACAGGTCATGCCAATCAAGAGTCATAGGTATTGTTGGCATCAACTCCAGTTTTAAAAGATCTCACTCACTTCTAAAATAAATTAGTGTACTTACACCGGAGTATAACACTGGGTTACGTATTCAAAGTTTGTCAGCTCTTTCTTATTCACATTAAAATATAACTGGGTGTTTCTAAGGCAGTCAGGTGCCATAACTGGAGGAAAAGAATTCCAGAACTGATTAATTGCTTGGTGTCCAGATAGCTCACCAAGCAGATACGAATAAGAAAATTTTCCCTTCTTCCTTATCCTTCAGAAAGCTTAGAACTAGAATGTGTGTCAAGATAGACATTTTTCTCCCTGCTGCATGAATTTACCAGTCCATTATTTTGCAGCTCTTCAGTACTGAGATATTGGCTCTGATGCTTCCTTAAAGAAAAAGGAAACTCAAAGCTATTTCTTCACTGAAGAAAAGGGAGAGAATCAGAAATTTAATGAGTGCAGGTACAGGAAAAACCCCATAATAATCACAAAGCCTGGGATTTATGCTTTCAAAATATTCTTAATTTGTAATGTAATTAAGAAAATAATATTTAGCATTCACTGTTCTTGTTTACAAGTGACTTTATTATCTTGCTCTCAAAAACCAGAATTTTTGCTATTTTGCAGAGGAAAATGGTTACAAACAGAGGTCACAGTGTGCTTTAGTGATTAAAAGCTGTGCAGATGACTGCACAGACAAGTAACCACAGCTTACAGGCGAGAATTGACAATTAGTTGAGTGCTGATGGAGTTTCTGACCCTTATGGTCTGCTGTTGAACCATTTTAAGCAGATCATTTCAGAATAAAAAGCAGCTATAAAAGGGAATTACATCAGACTACAAAGCCAGCCCGTCAGCCTTCATCATTCTATTCTTGCTTGCACCAGCTGAAGATCCAGCTGTTGATTTTTGCTCCTTTTCAAATTTTCAAAGACTTCACTACTTGTTTTAGTTTGGCCACAAGCCCAGATCTAGCTTTAGGGAAATTAGGCTATTTTCCAATCTCTACCAGCACAAAAGTTTCAAAGCTTGGATGGTGTATTGCATGAATTTTGCTATGCTTCAGGAGCAATGAGAGCAGTGCTAAGAACACATCTTTAGTGAAGTCCTTAAGGTTCTACTTCACCATCCCAAAGTCCACTTCCACAGATGTCCTGCCAAAGGCATTGCATTAGCCATTATATGATATTAAAAAAAAAAAAAAGAAAATAATTTTCTTTCCTCAAAATTCTTCCACTGCAAACTAAGACAGGATTGGGGTCATAAGCAAAGGTCATTGGACTGTACAAAACAATGCCAGCGTCAGTGGATGAGTAGCAGGTAAATATGAGGTTCTCCATTAAGCTTGGAGTCACTCACTCCAGATCTGGAATTACCAGGCATACTTCTTCAAGTCACTGTCAGGTTTGACTTACTTGAAAATTTGGTATTGACTCAACACTAGGAAGTTTTCAGCAACTGAAGATTTAAATGATTCTTGGCACACTTGGATATTATGGCTGTGCAAACCAAAAAAATTCCTTCATCTGTAAGGGACTACGAATAAAATTCACAAGAATTTATCACGTGACTTTTCTTTTTCATAGCAGACATTCATCATGTGTCACTTTGCTAATTACTGCATCGCACATACACAACCTGCATAACAATGGAGCTCCTCCTCCTGATTTCCTTCTTCAATTAAACCTCCCAATGTATTTTAAACATTTGTTTAATGAGAAAGGAGAAAGTATTTTCTCTTCTTCTTTGGAGTACAAAATAAATAATAATTCTGCAATAGAACAATATAAGTGAAATTTTCAAAAATCATCTGAGAGCTATAAACAAAATGAGAAATGATGCAAAAAATCTCATGGCATTTTTTTTTCATTAGAAGGGACCATATTGCTGGAAGAAAGACTTTTCAGGGAAACACATCAAGTTTTGTGAAAAGCTTGATGAATACATTGATTTTCTCATTTCACTTCAACTATGTAATTTTGTTGCAACCAAGTAAAAATTGTTCTTCAACGTGGTCATTTTATCAGTTCCATTAAAGTGCTTATTTTTGCATATAAAATTTAACACTCGTTTTAATATTTGCAGAAGTTCCATTAACTATGTCATGAGGCAATTGCCCTCTAAGCCAGGATTCCACACAGGGCTGGGCAGGGGAACCTGCATGACCTGCAATGCATTTGGGTCCTTGACCAATTTGCTAACTTAATCTATACTGGGAAAAAAAATCCTGTAGTATCAAGGAAGGGTTAAGGAAACCAAAAAGATTCAGCTTCTAGAAAAAGCAAAATTTCTTGATGAATTAGCTTTTCTTTACACTGATGGATATTAGCCTTATGAAGTTGCTGTCTCTAGTTTTATTTGCATTCAGATCAGTTCCCGTTGCTAATGATGTAGAGATGCAAAGAACAATACATTATTTTGGAGACTTTCTGTGTCTGTGCCCCAGCAAAAGTAAAACATGATACTTCACTTGACATTGGCATGAAAGCGCACTCCTGCATAGGCATGAAAGGACATTCCTTTATATTGTGGCTGAAGCAAGCATTTTGTACAAAAGGAAAGGAGTGATTGCTTGCACGGAGCCAAAGTGAAAGCAAATTTTCCTTCCTCATCTGAATTCCTAAGGGGAAAAAAGGTGTCAGAGAGGGCAGCAGAGTCATACAGTTTCAGAGGAAAGACCAGTGCTCCCATGGGCACTGGATCCTCCTTTGGGCTGCAGTCAGCAGGAAATCTTTGACCACTGTGTATCAGCCTGTTTATGCACTTTCGAGCATTGTCCTCAGCATTACCTGTCCGTTCTTCTGTTTAAAATACCACTTGAAAGCACAAAGAGAATATGCAGACTATTCAAGAGCTCACTTTAGCTCTGTATCAAAGATCCCCAATGATTGGGTTTTTTTCTTCATTCACTTCTCTGTCAGTTTGTCAGAGGAGATGTGAAGTAGCTTCAAGTAGGAGATTACAGTCAGTCTGTAGAGTGGGGTGCCTGAAAGTCCTCCTGCACACTCAGCATCTGCTGCACCACATCTTAATGCTGAGTAATGACACCCAGAGCACACAGAACAAATAGTCATCTCTCGTTTCTGACAAGAATGTTGTACTTATGGTACTGGTGTGGTTTAACATAGTTTGGTTTTTAGTTAAGGAAAAAAATCCATGAGCTACAGAAGTGACTCCCTGTAAGGGCCTTAGCAGCTTCCTTTGGACCTGACTGAACCAATCAGGTGGCTAGTTTTGAATATTGACACCCTGACACTTAATAAAGCTGAATACGCCTCTGTGAAATCACATTTAAAAGCAAACAAGCCCTGGGAAAAACTCTCTTGCTTCTGGCCTTTGAACAGGTAACTGAGTGCTGGCTGGGCCAGGCTCCATGCTGCCCTGTGGCCCGGCGAGCCCTGCTCTGCTGCAGCACTGGTCAGGCCAGGCCCTGCTCCACTGCACGGCCTGGCAGGCCCTGCTCTGCTGCAGCAGTGGTCAGGCCAGGCCCTGCTCCACTGCACGGCCTGGCAGGCCCTGCTCTGCTGCAGCACTGGCCGGGCCAGACTCCGCCACAGCCCAGCCAGGTCAGCCTGCGGCACAACTCAGCTGAGATTGTGCCACAGCTGAGTTCCAGCCATGGCTGGCAGGCCAGGACGGCTCTGCTCGGCTTCGGGTGGAGCTGAGACAGGCCCTGCTCCAGCCGCGAGCTGCTGAGCCATCCTGGTGGCACTGTGGAAAATCATGCAGCTGAGAACAGAGCCGGCCCTGTAGGCCACACAGAAAGCAGCTCTGTGGCCAGAATTGAATGTGGCGGGGGCCAGAAAACAGCCATGCAGCCAGAGCGGCCACTGCCTGGCAGAGCATCCATCTGCAGGCCTGGGTAAGATATTAACTCTCAGTGTCTTACAGACATCAATCATCTCTGGAATGAGAAAAAAGGGAAGGGTGAAGAAACAAAGAAAACAACATGGAGACACCAATGTGAAGAAGGAGTCAAGTCCCAGATGGGAGGAAAATGAGGAAATGCCTTAGTCTTGGGCTGAAATTCTCTTGTAAGGCTATGGTGAAGATATAGTTGATACATCAGACTTTTTTCCCCTGTAACTCATGGAATGCCTGAGGGGGATGTAGCATTCTAACCACAGCTGTGAGCAGAGGCACCCAGGTTGAAGCAATCAGATGCTGAAGTAACTGTGATCCAATGAGAAGCTTGAACAGAGAGAAATGAGAGATGAAAAACCTTGCCCCAGGAATAAAAGAAAACCTCTGTTCCCAGAGATAAAATAAGAGAATTTTTGTTTCTATACTAGGACAACTCATCCTTAAAATTGCATCCCAATAAGCTAAGATGACCCATGGTGGTACTTGTGGGAAAACTACCAAACCATGGGAGGGACTTCACAACTCCAGATTTTCCAGGCAGCTGCTATTAGTGAAAATTAGAACCATGACAGCTTCTTGTGGAAAACTCTCCATGGTGTGGCAAGAGAGACTCCTCTCCCTAAGTAAACTGAAGAAAGATTTTATTGTTTTTTTAGAAGTAGTAAACTACTGAAAATACCAAATTTTTGTCTCTTTACTTTGTCAGTGGGAAAAGAAAGAGGAGTTGGGGGGAGGAGAAATGTTTGGAAGGATTATTACAATTTCTTATTATTTTTCTGTTAGTTCTGTTAATAAAGTTTTCTTTATACCCTTTAAGGTTTTGAGCCTTCTTTGCTCTCCTCCTAATCCTTATCTCGCAGCAGAAAATGAGTAAATAATTCTAGTGGGTGCACTGGTGTTTGGCCAGCACTAGACCCACTACAGGTACCTATCACCTAGCTTTTACATAAATAAGCACATTGCCTTTTTTGACAAACCTCAATTAGCAGCATCAAATTGTAGAGGAAGAAACAAGGGGAGAAAGAAGTTTGCCACCTCTGCAAAACAAAATCCTCTCAGAATCAGTTTCTAAAAAACAGACCAGAAATTTCTTTGCACAAATGTCAGTCCCACAATCTTGCTGTTTGGTGACTCTGAAAACAGTTGCAATAACAAACCAGAGGCATGGCTTTAAGCATAGAGTTGTAGCCTGTAACACCAGATAGTACTGGCAGCCATAGTTTTACAAATTTCCTAGTCTAGGGAGAAATATAAAGATGTGCTAGACAGTGTTGGAACCTTAGGTTCTGGATATTTTTAAAAGCAATTTCCTATATATAGCCTGTAGCTGTTCCAGGATAATGAGGATTCAGACAGTTTGATCTCTGTCCTGTGGTCATTTTTGAGTCAGAACTGAGTTTGAGAAGCATCTCTTGAGCATCCTTTATTCCAGGACTGGCATATGTAAGCAATAAAACAAAATTGCACTTGGAATATACTTGAATGCATTGCTGATTTTTCTTCCTGTGGGGCATCAGCATAGCTGGCCTGAATGCCTGCAACTGAATATTAAAAGCTAACAGTAGTGGGAAAACAAAACACACTTGTCAAGAGGAGGTGACCCATCCATCCAGCAATATAAAATATTTATCCCCTTGCTCAAAATTAGTTTAAGAACTTTCATTAACCTAATCCAATCTGTTTTCAGAAACTCCTTTATAAAACTATTGTAAAAAAGTCATGCACTCCTAGGTATGCCTGCCAGTTGCAGAGAAGGCTTCTATTTCAAATGAAATGGGACCAAATTCCATGGCAATAGGTCCACAGACATTTGTTCAACAGGAACCAAACTGAGCTCTCTTTCAGATGACATCTTATGAATTTGAAACAGCTAGAAGATAATGTACGAAAATAAGCAGGCTTCCAGACAGTGTCTTTCTGAACATTGTTCTTTTGCACTGAGGAACCTATAGGCCAATATAGACTACACAGGTTATGAGATGTTGTTACCAGACAAGGAAAGCTATTAACAATTTGTAAGAGGTCTGAGGCAAATGGAGCACGAGATTGCAAGTACAGATATATCTGAATTTTCTTATTTAAAACTCCAGGTGTTACAGACGAATTTGCAAAATTTTATCATTTTCACTGGAACAAATGTAAGTGGTTTTGCATTATGTTTCTGATACTTTTAAACAGCCTATCCTGAAGCCATAATTGTCTGGACTTGACTTCATGTTTTATGCTGAGAAATTACTGCAGGATAATATTTTGGCTTTAGCCCTTAAAATTACAAGTCAATTGTTCCCAGTCAGGATTTGTGCTAGTGTTTGACAATAGCAGTGATTTTCCATAGTGCTATCTTACATGTCACAGTGGCAGGTATTATGTACAATTGACTTTTGTTGTAGTTTCACTGTGATTCTTACAGCACTAGAAGAAGTTCTAAATGTTTTTAGGGTATGGCTGCTGGTGTACAAGTTTGGGTGGACGACACTAACAATCTTCACAGCAAAGAAAATTGGCTCCCACTGACATTTCTCTTGGCAGACAGTAAGAAGAGTTTATTATTGACTGTTTTCCCAGTCACACAGTTATTCTATGCTTAAAGAAGAATAAAGTATGAAAAAGACCTTTAAATTTAGGGGGTTTTGTGTCTTGTGGAACAGCCCTGAGACACAAAGCTGAGAACAAAGAGAGTTCTACATCTGCTTCAGGGTGTGTTGAGGGGCTCAGCTTCCCCCAGGCTTACCCTGTGAGGCTGCTCACAGCAGGCAAGGCACCACTGGGAGAGCTTCCAGTCTCAGGACACGAGTACATGCTCACATGACAGATGGCATGACCATGTTCATCGAGTCAGGACATTACTTTTAAGTGAAGAAAGTCCTAATATGTATCATTAGCCAAGGGATAGCTAGTGAGTAAGACAGTCTGCTTCACAAACTGAGAATTTTAAAATTCTTCTAATAAATGAAGGTGAGAGACTTTTTACAGAATTGTTGGATCATAGAATGGTTTGAGTTGTAAGGGACATTAAAGATTATCTAGTTTCAACATCCCTGCAGAGAGCCTTCCACTAGAACAGGCTACTCAGAGTCCCATTCAACCTGTCTTGAAGCGCTCTGGGGGAGCACTCCACAATCTCTCTGGGCAACCTTCTCCTGCCTCACCACCTCCACAGTAAAGAATTTCTTCCTAATATCTAATCTAAACTATCCTCCTTCAGTTTACAGCCAATGCCCGAGTCCTAGCACTACAGATCCTTTTGAAAAGACCCTCTCCAGCCTCCTTGTAAGCCTGTTTAGGTACTGAAAAGTGCTTCAAGATATCCCCAAAGCCTTCTCTCCTTCAGGCTGAACAGCCCCAACTCAGCCAGTCTTCATAGGAGAGGTGTTTCATGCCTGTGATCTGCTTAGTGACTCTGCTCTGGCCTTGTGTCAACAAATTTTCTTTCACCCTGTTGTGGCCTCAAATGGTGCCTCTGAATTGCTCGCAGGTGTAGTTTCCTGCTCCAGCTGGTGTTCCCCACTGTCACCAGCACTCCACATCTTCCACTTTGGCCAGAAGCACTGGCCAAACCCACTGGAGTGACTCCCACTACTGGGCTTCTCCAGGACTGCTGCAGCTGGCTCAAATACATTCACAGGCAGAGGCAGATGAGCACCAAGTGATAGCCATAGCTCATTAGGTCTTGATCACATAACAACCATGTATTTCCTGCTGCTTCCCTGCTTGAGGTTAATGCTTCAGTAACAGAGCTGCTGCACTCAGTGTGGGGCTCCTTGGGAGGGTTCACACCTGGCATGAATTTCCATGGTATAGATAAATAGTCTCTCATATCCCATAGCCTCACCCCTGAGAAACCATTTTGTCTTTTCTCTACTAGGCTCTTGCTAGAGGAGGTTTGTATTGGAGTCTCCAGTCATCAGCTTTTGAGTTTACATAATTTTCTTTGAGGCCCTGGAGGCATTTAAGGAAGGGGTTTTCTATTTGTTGTCTTCCTCCAGAAGTGAGTAATTACCCTATATAGTACAGATTTGCTGGTATCCTACTCAGCTTTGGCAGGTTTGCCTCTGCAGCTGTTTTCCATTAAGGCAGAAAACACTCCTGAACTGAGCTCCCAATGTGTAACTGACCTCCTAAGGCTCATCTGATGAGAAGCAGCAGTGTCATTTATCAGAAAGTGTCAGAGCATTATAGAGTACTTGTTCATAAGTTTACAAAGAAACTCCAGCCAATTCAGTCAGAGGAAAGATGGTAGAATTGACTCCTTTTTGAAGTACTCCTTAGTGTAAGCCCATAGATTTCCATTAAATCCCACAACAAATTCCAGTCTTGTTTCAAGTTATGCTTCCATCAGTGGTTTTCTATGCCAATAGGGTTCTTATTAAAATTGAGGAAGAGAAGATGGTTGGGAGGGGAGGAGATAATAAAGCATGTAAGAGCAGATTTTAGCATGGCTGTCTCTACTTTCAAACCTGTATACATAATTTTTCCTGTTAATTGCATATTGGCAGTGTTGGCACTCTAGAATGTCTTTTTCCCTGTGAATCAAACTGCACAAGCAATACCTGCAATTCCAACTGCACATGAAATCCCATGCTCATAGCTTTTGATATTTGTCATCCAAGAGCTACATAAAATAAGGAAAATCTCTAATTATACCCAATTATTTGGAAGAAACTTTTATATCTCTACCAAGCAGTCCCTGGGCAGCAGGGTGTGACCATTTTATCACTTGTGGGGGGTAAAAGCAAACCAGAACAATTTCCAGAATGAGAAATTCCCTTTTTATTTCCTTCCCATGGTGACAGGGTGGGTCAAAGAGTCCACATTTGCCCTTATTACAACATAATACAAACAGAAAGCAGTTGCAGGATCTTTTCAGTGCCCTGCTGACTTGTGATTTGCTGCCTTCTGTCATCTCAAGCAGCGTGGAGCCAAAGGAGTGATCACAGCATCCTGGCACAGCGTGGTCCCCTGCCCTGTGCTCTCCCAACAGCAACTCTGAATACAGATAGCAGGAGAGGAACCCTTTTAATTACACTTCAACACCACAGGGTGGCCATAAGCTTCTGTTTTGTCTGTCTGTAGCCACCTGGATCCATCCACATTTGGAATCTGTCTGATATGTGGTTCCCCCAGCAGGGTATTAGTAAAGTATCAAAGGTGGTGGTGGTGGTTGATCAACAAAGGGAAACAACTCAAAGTAATGCACAAAAGGCAAAGGACTTCTTAAGAAATAGCTGCCTGAGTCAGAAGCTGTCCGGTGGCTGCTCAGACAGTGTTTGGCATTTTGCGTCCTGTTAGAGGCCTTGCCAGGCCAGTCAGAAAGGTGGGAAAAAGTCAGTTAATTCCTGTTCTTGTAAAGACCACACATCTGACATGTCTATCCCTAATCTAGAGCTTTTCAAACCCTGAAAATTTGCTGCTTTCCTGAAGTGGGCAAATATTTTATTTCTTTGCAGTGTTCCCAGTCAGTATATCTGAAATATGTATCTTGATTTGTGTACGTTTCTAAGAGGGATACTGGAGATTTTTGGAAAGATCTAAACTTACAAATATTTTCTTTCAGTGTTTATGACAGGTAAATAAGTCAACATGACAATAAAAACTATCTCAAAGCTATTTCATCCCACCAGATATAATATTTTAAGATGCCATGGGATCCTCTAAGCTGTGATTGGCACTTGTACCTACAGGGTTTACACAAAATTCAGGATTCATTAAATCACTCTAAACTGGGGGAAACTACAACTCTGCACAGAATAGAGGTGTTTCTGCACATGATTTTGGTGCTTCAGGTGTCATCCTTATGAGTTTTTGTAGAAGCTTCTCCTTGTACGGGCCTCATAGCCAAATACGCCCAGAAAGGTTCTGGTTCCTAGCACACCTACTCCAGCTCTGTGCTTCATGTAATTATTTAAGCTAACGCTTTCCAGCCAGAAATGTTCAAAGGAAGCAAAACTCATTCTGATACAGGACACAATACCTACTTGGGCAGAGATGCACACAGCTTAGCTCCTTTCACACTCTGTGGAGAGCAAGAGATGCCTATTTTCTCTCTGTAGGTTGTTAAACGAAAATAACATGCAGGCACCTGTGCTTACTAAGATCAAAAGCTGAGTTGATCAATTCATGTGAAATATGTTGTAGGAGTCCCAAGTTCCCAGTTACTGCCTGCAAACCAACAGCAAGGAAATATGAAACAGCAAAATGTTCAAACACAACTGCAGTGAAGTCACAGGCAGCGACAGGTGAGGGTCAACTGTGGCTAGGTGTTTTAAAAGTTCCTAGACTGCTACTCAAAAAGATTCTAGAATAGTGATCATTAGTGTTATATTGCAATATTGTACATGTTAGCAGGAAACAGTGAAACAGAAAATGGCTTTGTGGGATAATTGACTGGTATTAATTTCTGAGCTTATGTTTTTGCCTGTGTAACACAGGAACTGAGGCCACTGCATTTGGCTACAACAGGCAATGCAGCACAGAAGAATAGAGCTCTTTTTGATGGAAGCCCATTGTCAACAAACCCTGTAATAAGTGATGACCTTATTACACTCTGGCTGTTTAAGTTGCTTTGCCTGCACAGTGAATATTATAGAAGGCTACTCCTCTATTTCAAGCTCAGTTTCTTGGCAGTGAGGACAGAGCTCGATGTTGCACTGCACCATTGGATAATTACAAAATAAAAGGAAAAAATATTTACTCAACTTTGTTGTCCATGGTTTCATGCTTCTGTGATTTTTACATAATCAGTGGTAGATTACACAAAGCTCCCAAAGATTGCTGGTCCTGTTTTGAAGTATTTAATATTATTTTCTTGGTGGTGTGTAGTGATAGTCAGCTATTTCCCATTTTGCCTCTGACCCAGGTGTTGCCTAGCTTTTTAAATGGTATCCAATGAATGTGCTGCTTTTCCTGATGTCGACTGGGATGTCAGGAGAGTTGGAATGAGATGATCTTTAAGGTCTCTTTCAGCCCAAGCCATTTTATGAATCTGTGTCCAAGCAAATTTGTGAGACCCAGCCAGAGTGGTGGCTACTAATGTGAGCCCACCATAAATCTGAATTGGCACTAACTCATGACCTTACAAACCCAAATTTCACTCAGCCCTTTGTCAAAACACTCTACTGTCCACTAAAGCAGGACATCACAGCAGCTCAGTTAAATGCAGCATAAGCTCACTCTTAGTTTCTTTCTCTGTAACTGGCTAATGCTGATTCCCATCCGTGCTTCTTTTCGTGAGGGAATCATCTCACAGCCATCAATAAAACATTGATTAAAGTAGCTGTGACAGTCAGGAAGGTATATTGCCCTCAGCCTTAAAGTGACACAGCTGAGACATAAGGTTTGCAGGCACTAGGAATAGGTTCATTCCTTGAGATGAAGAAAGCACCTAAATTTCCAGCCTTCTATTTCTCTAACTTACTACACCTATTGTTTTATACACATTCTCACTGCAAGGTAACACCTAAAAATTGGAGTAGACTCATCAGAAACATAAGGGAATGGTAGGTTCCTTCATCAGTGCCATGCATTGGGGTATCTGCTTTATTACAGAAGGGAGAAGGTTGTGGGCAGCTCCTCTGCTCCTCCCTCAATCCCCAATCCCTGCTCCTGCACCCACCACCCACCTATGGTCTGCAAAGCTGCTTTGGCTCCGAAGTGCAAAGTGCTGGCGGAATCAAAAGTTTTCCCTGTTTAGAAGTAATGTGCCATTTACACAGAAAGTTCTGTGAGTAGGAACAAATTGTGTGGGATGGTTATTTGTTTTTTCTGTTGCTGAGAGGCTGAGAATTGCAGACGTTCATCAGTAAGACAAAGGCCCTTAGTCATGCATCTGCTACTGGAAACGCAACTCTGCTCTGCAGTTGTCATGACAACGCTGGTTATATAAAGAGACGTATCAGAAGAAAGATCATTTGCTCTGTGCCCTATATTTCAGTGTAGCAATGCATCCTTTCTACAATAGGTCTGTTTTGTTATAGACAAAACCTGGTATTTTTGACAGGATAAATGCTTCAGAAAGCTGCCTGATCACACAAAAGTTTATGGTGCAAAAATGGCTTACAAACCAATGAAACACCTCACATGAAGGCTATTTCCATAATTTGAAGATCAGTAGAACCAAATTCCACTGAATGTGGAGGTGATTCAAAATGTTCAAATAAATTTCAATTACAAAGATATTATTTTTCGGGATAAAGCATATCACTGACTTAGTAGCATCACAGGATTTAATAAAGTGAAGGGAAAGTGTTAGTCTCAAAATGCTTATAAAATTACATCACCTTAAAAGTTTCAGCACACTCATGTACCAGGCCAGAACTTGAGAAACACTGACTAAACCTACTGCTCAGCTGAAGACACAAAGAAAATCAGCCTGTCACTCTGCATACCATTCACCTTGGTAAAAGCTAAAATTGGCAGGGCAGTTTCATGGCAGTGTCTGGTCTTGTGTTATTATGTTAAATGGCATTTTTAAAGCAAAGAATCCTGGGGAAAAACCAGTAAGCTACCCCACTAGTTTCAGAAATCTTTCTTCTTCCTGCAATTATAATCTTCCTTATGGAAGAAGTGTTAGCCGTCCTCAGAGAGGCCAACAGTGATGTGATGTGGTGTTATGTGGTGTGAGGAACTGTAAATCTGTGAGTCCCATGTGAACCAAAAGAATTGCAAGTCAATTTTTAGAACTAAAGGTCCATGCAAAAATGTAGTCATGCAACTTTGAAAAGTTTTTTTCAGGTGTGCACTCTTTTCCTGCAGTTAATCTAGGCAAGTTGTGAAACAAACATTTCACTAAATTTTACATCACCAACAATGCCTCTGAATCTGCACAAGTTCTGTGGTCTCTCTTGTAACTCCAAGGGAAGGCATCTGGGACTCCAAGGTGTTGGGAATGAAACCCATATAGCCAGATCCAACTACAATTGATAGGAGTAATTTCACCCATCAGCAGAAATAGTTCCTTCACAGTCCATTATTTATGTAACAACTGAGTTTTACCCAAGATCTCTGGCCATATGAAGGATTTAGGCATCCTATTCCAGTCCTGAATTACCATATCTTGTCCCATATTGCTATTTTGCCATGTGTGCTGTCCCAGAAATCTCACACCTGTGCCCTTTTCAAACCAAAATCACAGTGCCCAATTAATTTCTCTGTGTGATTCTCTCCACAGTGACCACCTGGTATGCCCTCTTCTCCACTATTTATTCCTAAAAGGCTGGCAGAACAGAAGGCAGAACAGGATGATTCCCTCTAAAATGATGAAATACGACTGCAGTGCACTGCCTTGATAGAAAGAAAGTGGAAGAGTAATAAATGTGTTTGGAACAGAAGTAAATACATGATTCCTATTAACTTGACTGAATCAATTTAACTCTTAAAATGAGAAACCCTCAGCAGGTTTCATAAGGCAAATTATTAGAGACTCAGTAGAACTAATTGTGTGTTTGAAGAGAGAACTTCATGAGCTCTGCTCTCTGTCACATGTACTGTGCTCAGCAAACAAAGGGAGATTTTGCTGCTAAAGCTTTAATGTACACAGCAATAAGATCTCTAGGACATATTTAGAAGCTGATGGACTGAAGTGACTCCAGTGTTTTTTCTCTGCCTACCTGTAATAATTCTCCTTGTCATATTAAAGCACTTCATGGAAATGCAAGCCATTAACTGCACAACATTCCTGCAGAAGCTGGCAGGATTAGCTGCTCCCAATCTGGAATATGTAAAAAATTCAGCACAAAGAGTAAATGCCCCTTCCAAAGGCTCCTTTGAAATTCAGGTACTCATAAGGAATAAGAAAGTAGGAAACTAAATATGGTCTGGGCCTGTGAGTCTCTTCCAGTGGTATAAAATAAGCTTTTAGGAGGTCCAGAAACCAATTTGAGGAATCTTAAGAACTGCCTGTGTTCTTAAGCAAAATCTTTCCTTTTCTGGAGAAACTTATACCTTCGAGGATTTCTTAGAAATTGCTCTTCTCCTTTTATAGTTTCTAACTCATATCATACATTTATCTGACAGTATTTTCCACTTTCTATCCTGCAGGAATGGAAATAGAGATAAAATAGCTTATGTTTGTGCTGTGATGAGGGAGAAGTCTGTTGAAAGATTTCCTGCCTATTACCTGTGTGAGGAGCCCTCTCTGCTTTGAAAACCACAGGGGAAGATTTTAAAAAGTCACGAAATCTTTAACTGTAAGGTGAGGCTTGCCAGAAGCATTTCACACAGCTCTCACCACAAGGACTTTAACTGTTCCCCAGAGAGAAACACCAGACAAGTCTGTGGAGAGGTGGCAGTAACAAACTTCTCCTCTCATTCACCTTCAGTATGACCGTCTGTAGTATCATAAATGGTGCCCTCAGCTTCATGTTATAAAGTATGCAATACATAAAAGTATGTCTTAATCTTGCAAGAAATGTGGAGCTTAACGGCTTCATTCACAATCTGACATAGCTCTTCATTTATAATTATTTAAAAGGGTAATGGAAGAATGGGAAATAGCAACTGTTTCATGCTGAAGGTAATGTATTTTGTCTCTCTTGAACAAAAATAAGACTTAACTAGAATACACTTAAGAAATATTAGAGCCGTAAATGTAAACTTAATTTTCAAGATAGGCAGAGTAAGATATTAGGGGGGAAAAAAAGGCAAGAAAAAAGCAACTCTTATCAGAATGTCCTGAAGATATTAAAAAAACCCTCAGACTTTCTGGGAAAAAATTATATCCTGGATTCAAATGTGCTTTGTTCTCATTACCTTGAACCTTTCATCTTCCATTAGACTTCTACAAAGTGAAAGAAGAGTTTGAATGAACCTTTTAAATCAAAGAGGTAACCTTTTACATACACTTGGAATAGCTGTGAACACCTGCTAAATTACTGCAGACACTGCTTTATTATTGCCACTAAGAAAATCAGAGCAGTTCACTGCATACGCAAATCAATTCAGCAATTATATTAGGAAATGCAATCCTGTTGTTTTCATAAATTTCCATGCATATTAAAGCATCAATTTCATTGCTTTCTAGACATTTCCAGGAAACATAAAAATAAGAGAGAACTCATGTAGGTAGCACTTTTTCTATTGTTCTTGAAGTGAATCACAGTACAACTTAGTGAGTTAAGCAATGAAGGAAATAAAAGATGTACTGGAGCGCTGTGGAAGCCCTAGCAGGTCATGTCTGAGCTAGCAGCCTTTGTGTGCACATCTCAGTTTGTGATTTACTTCCACACTGTGCATTGCTAAATCTCTTATCGATGACCAGGTTTTTTCTGTGGTGACCTGAAGTGCACACACTGTCTCTGTGCCCATTGCCTATCAAATCCCCATGGCTTACCAGAGTACAAGGGGCTGTAGCAGTCATGACCATGTCAGCACCCAGCAGCTTCACTGACCACTGCCACTGCTGTTCTGCTGTTGCTGGTGACTGGATGAAACCTGCCTCTGGGTCTCCACACACACATGATGACAGCACTGTGTGGTGCAGGACTGCTTGTGTGGGCACTCTGAGATAAAGAACAAAATTGGTGTCTGTCCTGCCCTTCCTTAGATGTCCTATCCCTCACAAATTATTGCCATCTGTAGATTTAATTATCCTTTCTATCCTTAATATTATCCTTCATCTTTCAGGCCATTATTCAAAGTATTAAAAGTGCCAGGTCCAAAACAAGATAGGCCACTGCTGCCCTGTATATGATATTGTACCACTGAGGATTAGTCTGTAAATAGAGTTTTGTACCTATGTCACAGAAGTTTCTGCCAAGGCATGGCTCTCTAGACTCCTTCTGAGAAGGATCTCCATCTGAGATGCTTGTCTTCAGTCTACAGGAGCTGTATATTCAAAGTCACAGGACACAGGATTTACTTGCATACTTGTATGTTGCTGTAGCAATACACATCTCCTATCTGTGTCCTATCCCTCAATGTAGTTTACAAGCACTGCCAAAGTGTAAGCTTGACCTTCTGTCCTCTTCCATGGATTGGTATTTCCTGAAATTCTGGAGTAGATTTGCTTTGTATTACTGATTTTTTGGCTATTTAATGTCTATTCAGTACAGGCCTTGGAAACTCAGGCTTTTCTAACTCTATATGCCGTGGAGGTCTGTATTTCTTTACAGCTGTGTGTACATTAAGATTAATACACGATGCAAAGACATGTCCAGGGCTCATCCAGATCCTGTCTATCTTTGTTCTGCAACCCTCTCCTCCTTGCACCTGTATTTCCAGGAAAAAGCAGCTCTGGCAAACAGGGTAGAAGAATGTTAAAATGACTTCTACCTGTTCCTTGACCTGGAAAATCAGAGGACTAGGGTCTTATAGGACTTCCTAGAAGATGAGTCTAGATGCAATTTCTGGGTATATACCATGGGTTAAACCCTATTGTGCCAGTTCTGCACAAACACATAATAAAAATACAATCTCTTCCACAACTTTGTCAGAAGTCTTCCATTACTGTATTTTGTAATGCTCTAGTAAGAGAGAAGTACTTATGTCTATAGTCTGCTTTTCTTGCTGCAATTAATTCACAGCTTTTGCTTCAATAGTTTGTTGGGGAGGGGTTTGTGCTATTGGACTTTTTCCAGCTCAGAGCTTGTAACTTGAGTCTGAGTGCAAAATATTTTTTTCTTTCCAAAACCACATTGTCTTTAAGACAACTGACAGACATCTCTCAGGATGAAAACTGCCACAAGTGGTCTGATCTGTTCCAAACCTTTTCCTTCAAGTCATTCATTTCAGATAATTCGCTTTTCATCTCTTATAAAGCAGAGGCAGTCTGCTTTTAAGGGTTAGCCAAAATAATGTTAAGTTGGGTTTTTCAGCATTTATTGATGTGTAATGTAGCAGAGAAATGAGTCCACTAGTCTCTGCTGGAAGTGAATGCTCTTGAAATACTTATGCAGATACACATAAGGACCCTAAAGTGAACAGCAATTCTGCAAAGACATTCTGGGCCAGCCATGGAAAGGAGAGCACTGAATACATAAAAACAGCTATGGAAAGGATGACACTAAATAGATAAAAACAAGTATGAAGAGGGAATTACACCTCAGCTGAGCAATGGGAGTTTCTTTACTAATAAGAGCAAATACTGAGCTAGCTGACAGAGACCTGTTGAGTTTGGGTTTTGCTCTTGTTGCTGTTCCTTTTTTGTTTGGGGTTTTTTCCTGAAATATTTGTGACCTGAAACAAATGTATGGATGGACATTAGGTGTCTCTTCTATGAGGAAGGTCCCAAAGTCTGGGCTTTGTTCCCCACTCAGATGGACCAGGCTGGACACACTAAGATCACTGTGAGTGATCTCCAGGGTAGCAGAAAATGATCCAGCTCTGCAGCTGGAAGCTGTAAGAGCCCACTCCATAGGGGGCACAGAAGTCCTCTTGCTGTGCTGCACCTGGGAGCTGAGGTGGCACATGTGGGATATGTAGGTTCTTCCATGTAAACCATCCTGGTTGTAGCTCTTAACTGCACAAACCAGGACTTTGTCTCAAGCTGAGACAGGGAGGTCACAGAGAAGTTAGAGAGCCCATGTTCAAGGACTCTCAATTTATCTCTCAGTTCTTTTACCACATCTTCTCATAGCTTCAAAGATAGTTTTGTGGACTCAGACCACAGAAGACTGCCCACAGCTTGAAATTTATGATGCTTGTAAGAGATCTGGGACTGCCCCTAAACCTGTCACACTTTCTGACACCATTATGGTACTATTTCCGACAATATTATGATACTATATTCATATTTCTCACTTTAAAAAAGCATATTTGTTTTGCTCTAAGGAAACAGAGGACATATTGGGTGGCAATTAGCAGATCTGTGCTTTCCAAACAACTTGCTTTCATTTTAGATATTTGATAAAAAAGGTAATCAAAAATGACAACAAAAGTTTCTCTCTTGTCTGGCGTATGATGCCATACTGAGAGCAGCCCTCACAAGCCTCGTGAAAGAATGGCACAAAACTGCCTGCAGATCTAAGCTGTTAACACATGTGAATGCATATAGCATAAATCTCCAGCCACAGAAAAGACATCCAGCAGAACAAAGTCCCAAACCTGTGTTTTTAAGTTGATATTTGAAACTGAGTTTGTTAAGTTTGAAACTTACCTTTTATAGTTTTCCTGTTTCCATGTATTCGCCTTACTAACTGTCCTAGGAAAAATGGTTCAAATGGTTCCATAAAGCTTGTTCTGTTTTTCTGAAATGCACATTCACGAGTGCAGCAGCACATAGTTGCTGTATGTAGCCAAATGCAGCCCACTGGTACACAGTCATGAAGGAAAACACCTGCTAAACCTGTATGATAGAGAAAGCAAAAAAAAAAAAAAGCCTCCTGTTTTTCACAATTCCCTGTACCTGAAGAGCGGGAGATGCACAAATTAATAGGCTTTGGGTTAGTAAGAACTTGCTAATGTTAGGCAGACTCAGTCTAAAAATACTTTTAATATTGTTCACTACAAAGAAATGTGAGCTTGTTGAGTTTCCTCCAACAGAGGACTACGGCAGTAAGTCAGAAACAAGTTACCATAGTGACCTCTTACCCACAGGGAAAGGAAATTTCTCTGCAATTATTTGTGGAGCTTTCTGTAAGGCTATACTGTCAACAAAACACCAGTCTTGAAACCAGTGCACGCTTCTCACTGCCTCACTGGGCAATGGAGAAAGACAAGCATGTGTAGGATGGAGCACACCAAGGCAGCTCAGTGAGACAACTGCACTTTGGTGCTGAACTCAGGGGGCCATTGGTCCCAAGCAAGCCGCAGCTCACGTTCAGGGCTTCAGCATCACAAATTATGCACCTAAAAGCTTGTTCTTGTCTCTCCTTCCTTTGTCTCACATCGAATACATCATCTCACATTTTGCCAACACTACTTCTATTCCTTTGGGTAGCTTTCTGTACCAGTTAAGAGGACTGAAATCTTCCATCTGTCTTTGCTGGCCTCCATAGTTCAGTCCATAGTGAGTTCCAGCCTCCATGCAGCTTCCCCACTCAGTACCAGCATCTTCTGCTTCATTCACTGGGCATTTTCTTTCTTCCCTCCGCATTAACAGCCAGCTCTGGCTGTGGCAAGGACATTAGGTAAGTGAGAACAAGAGGCACTTGTGGATGTCTTGGTGCTCAGTGCTCCTCTGTGCCCAGGTGACCTCCTGTCCCCAGCAGAGGCAGAACACACCCCCACACTATCCCAAGGGATGCTCCATGTGCAGGATGAAGCTGCTGGGTTGTCGTTGCTAATAGGCAGTGGAGCCCCAGTGCTGTGCTCCCAGCTGCTCACCCACAGCCCCTTCTGCTGCCAGCATGGAGCGAGAGCCTGAGGGCCAGCCCTGGTCCCCAGCCTGGCCCTGGGCTGGGAGCCACTGCCCACAGCTGCCTGGCTCTGGTGTCCATCTGGCCAATGGCTCGTGCCCCATCAGCCCACCCTCCAAAGCCAGGGCTCTGCAGGGTGGGACTGGGACTCTGGTGTGGGATGGTGTCCAAAGCCTCACAGGGCTCGGGGCACATCAGGGGCTCCAAGTCCCCGGGGCTGGGGGCTGCTCCATTCCACTTCCAATGGGTTCAGCTGTTGAAGGGGTGCTGGGAGTGGCCCTTGGTGACACAGGTGTGTTGTGTCAGGTCCCTCGGTGATGCAGGATGCTGTGCTGCCCAGAGGCCCTTGTGGCATGGCAGAGCCCTGCTGTGCCAGAGGGATACACAAGGGGCACAAAGCCCTGGGTGCCCAGTGCCAGGAGAGCAGCTCTCTCAGGACAAAGAAGCTCCCGGGATCCCTCTGTGACAGAGGACGTGCGAGATGGAGGAGGACACAGCCAACCCCATCTCCCAGCCACCCAGACCCTTGCCCAGCTGGCTGGAAGACCAACATCTTGGTGACTGGGAAGAATGCTGCAAGGTAGACCTGTATTCCCTCAGAGAAACTGAAAGCTACAAAGAACCATCTGAGTGGGAAGAATTTCTTGGCCAAGAGCTTTCTGAAGAGAAAGACTCTGTTGGCCAAGAGTTCTCCCAAGGGAATGGTAACAGACTCTCTGTCCAGTCCAGCTGGGAAGATGATAGTGACAAGCAGCTAGTTCAGGACAACTGGGAACATGTGAGGGTCCAGAGCGTTGGGGTCAAGGCCCTGGTGCGGGAGCAGGATGACTGGGACGAACGGAGTGTCCTCGAGCTGCCTGAACAAGAAGACAGGGAGCAAAGACTGGGCCGCTTTGCAGAGGACGGGCTCCCAGTTCCTGTCCCTCGGGAGGCCTGGGCTGAGCTCCAGGCATTTGAGCTGTGCCCCCAAGTGCCGTTCTGTGCCTGGCTTCCCCACAGCCCAGTCCCTGCCCTGCACAGCTGCTCCAGCCCCTCGGCTCCACAGCTGCCAGCCAAGGGTCCCTGCAAGAAGCGTCTGTCCCACATCAGGTGGGCGCTGTGGGTGATGTGCAGCCCCTTCTGCTGCCCTTGGCCTTGCCTGGCACCACTGCCCCAGGATTAGTGCACGGAGCCTGCCCGGTGTCCTGAGGGAGCCATAGGGGCTGCTGTGCACAGAAACAAAAGAAGGAATAGTAAGAGGATAGGAATAAAGAAATAAGATTAAGATTAAGAATAAGAATAAGAATAAGAATAAGAATAAGAATAAGAATAAGAATAGGAATAAGAATATGAATAAGAATAAGAATAAGAATAAGAATAAGAATAAGAATAAGAATAAGAATAAGAATAAGAATAGGAATAGGAATAAGAATAGGAATAAGAATAAGAGTAAGTAGTAAAAATAAATAGTAAGAAGAAAAAGAATAAAAATAATAAGTTAGAATAATAAAAATAATATGAATAAGAAGTGGAAGAAACAATTGTAGTAAATGATAATAAGGAGGAGAAGAATAATACATTGAATAAGTTTTAGAAGAAGAAGAAGAGGAAGTAGTAGAAGGAGATGAAGAAGAAATAATAGTATTAGTAATTAGCAATTAGAATTGGAATAAAAACTGAAAAATAAGAAGAATAAGAATGACTAAGATGAAGGAAAAGAAATAGTTGCAGTAATTAATAATAATAAAAGAATAATAATAAGAAGATGAAATTGTAGTAGTAATAGTAACCATAATGTCAAATTAAAATACACATCCACACATACTCTAGAATAACAGGATGAAGGGAAAGGCCTTAAAGATCATCTAATACCTATTGATTCTCTTCTTCTCTTTCTTTCTTTCTCTCTGAGACTTCTTTCTCATTTCTTTCTATCTTTCTACCTCCCCTTTCTTGTTAAATAAAATCCATGTTAAATAAAATCCCTATGTTGTCCTCATATATTCTCATTTGCAGCTTCATTTGGGCAGAGGCATCTCTTCCTAAATGGAATGGTGACACCAGGGCAGGGTCCCTTCCAGCCACAAGCATTCCGTCATTGTGTCAGTTCCTCACTTCCCTTTTCTTCTTCCCTCTGCTTCCAGCTGGGAATGTGCTAGAAAATGTCCACCAAAGAGGCCTTTGCTCTCTGCTCTGGGAGCCCACACAGCTTCAGGACCTTGTCACCTGCACCTGCACCTGCACAGCTCCCTTGGGAGGCACAGCTGAAGCAGCACCCTGGGAGCCTGGGTAATTGCCCTCTGGGATCCATGTGCACTCAGCAATGGTCTAGAATTCCAGTTTCCAGCAGGGGAAATGTTCCTGGCCTTTCAGGCAAAGCTCTGATGGGGCTGAAAACCAAGTGGAGCAGGATCTTACAAAGACATTTCACAATCAGCCTTCATAACTTAACCAAGGGCTGTTTTAGCACCTGGATTGGGAAAAAAATCTGGGAAGGGTTTTTGTCTGGGAGCTGCCACAGGTAGAGATAGACACCATGATACAATCAGGCAAAGACAGGAAGAAGAGGAAGGAGGACACAAATAGCCCTAAGCTGGTGGCACTCTGCAAACCAAAGTGGAACTTACTGAATAGGAATGGGACAGAAATAAAGAACTCTGAAACTTTGATTTGCTCTCCAAACACAATTTTGTTCCTTGATTGCAAACCTCTTACTGACAAGAACAGTCATCCAGCATGCTTTTCAGAAAGTTCTTCGATCTGGATTGGTGTTGTAGGCTGCAGACATAAAGAAAGATGGAATGGGCTTTATCCTCCTTCTGCTTCCTTTGACATCCTCAGCAGAGGCAGCACCAGGAAGGAAAGGGCAGCTTGTGTTCACCCTTCAATAGGATATGGAGGGGCAAAATGGTCTCATACTCTCTGTAGCTGTTCCCACAAGGACGTGAAGGCTGATGCCAGACCCACAAGGATCATATTAAGGGGTGCCTTCATGCAATGCTTGCTTGGTATGGAGGGGCAGAGTGGCACTTGTATTCAGTGGGCTTTGTAATTCTGCCACAGGCTCGGTGAGTAGTCCATGACCTCGTGGACACAAGGATTCTGAGATCTTTCTTTTTTGGGGGAGAAAGCCAGGCCCTTTGGTAGCCAATGCCAGTGCCTACAGGTGACATGAACAAGGTTATTTATTGCATGAAATGACATTCAGGGCTGTTCACATAACTCTGTAGTTTTTTCTTATAGTGCAAACATCCCTCAGTAACATCCAGGGAAGGGGAAACCTTTTGTTGTGTGAAAACCAATAAAACCTCAGAGTCTGAGTCTGTTTGTCATTGGGTCAAAATCAAACAATATATATATCCCTCACCCTTGAAGCAGTAACATTCTGCTTTCCTGATGATGAAGCTTGAATCAGCCCCTTTTCAGTCATCTTAGTCCATGTTGTTCCTCCCCCAGAGGAACTGCCAAACTCAGGTTGCTCTTATATTATCCTCCCCCCATCTGGTTACCACTTAGAATTGCAGTGTAATTCCCCTCATAGGGGAATATAAAATATCAGTAGTAAGCTACTGCCCACTTTTCCCTCCTGCCACTTTTCAGAAGGCTAACTTGCTTTGCAAAAAGTGGTGATGGTACTAAGAATCCAGCTCAAGAAAAACTTTTCCTTTAATGCTATGGAATTTCAGAAACATTTAAATCTGGTGTCATATACATGTAAAGTGTACTCTAAACTGAAATGACTTACACATTTCACACAGTAGAAGTGAAAAGACAGTTATGACATGTTTCATATACACACAAAAATGTGGAGATTAAAGTAACCCTAGGGCAGCAATTATGCTCTTTGAAGCATATCTAACTGATCAGCTGAAATTCTTATCTGTAGCTAACACTGGTGCCAATCTGGATGTCTTGTTACAATTATAAATAATAGTGGTATCACTGTAATGAAGGACAGTTAAGTTAGACACATCAGTCGAGTTGCTGGAGTGTATGACTCATGTTGTGACTAGAGAACCCTGTGAACTTCTTGTATTAATTTTAGTAAATTAGAATTTCTCCACATTAAAAAAAAAAAAAGAATTTTTTGAGCCCTGATAAAATCTAATGACCCTTTCAGTAATTTCTGGATTTGCTTAAAAGGCTTATTCAGCTCCTCTGTGTTTCAAAGTCTACATGTGTTCAATTGAATGTGAACCCAAGTGCAAGACCTTCAGAAAAAATTGTGACTTTGATGTGTAAGTGAAACAAAATTCAACCCAGTGAAATTATTTCTCATTCACACCTCCTTTAATGTTCTCAGAATTAGGTCCTCTGTCCTTAAAAGTTAATATAAGAAAGTGAAAGAAGTCAGCCTCTGAAAAAAAGCCTTTTTATTGAAAGAAATAAGGCTGTACTTTAAATTTAACCTCCTCATAAGTAACAGCTTCCTGCCTGTGGGTTTCTGGGTGCTCGCCTGGGCATGTGATGTATGTATAACCAGGTATGATCAGCCCTTAAATGTATGAAACAGGCTAAAATTCACAGTCCTCAATAAGAGCATGTCTCACCTTCCACTCCTGGGGAATTGTTTTGAGTCAGGTTTTAGCTTGCTTCTATTTACACATCAGAAGACTGTGCAGCACTGATGATTCTGGTTTTGTACTCTCTTGCCCCATGAAACATCCAGCTCTGGTGAAACTTACTGAAACTGGTGCCAAGGTTTGGGACAAGAGTGGTTCCTTGCTCATGCCAATGAAGAACATATGTCCTTAAAACTGTCCTGTTGTTAGATAACTGCAACAGTCTAATCTCAAAAGATAAGAAGATAGTCTTAAATTATTTCAGCACCATTTCATATGTCCATTGATATTTGTGACATCCACATGGGAACAAATTTGATGAATAATCTCTAGGAGACTTGAACATTTCTGGAATACCACCTGGGAAATAATGCAGAGTAACCCTGGGCATTTGATATAGGATCAGAAACTCTTGTGGAGGCAACTGAATCTTACACACAGAATAACAGAGTTACATTGCCTCTAGTGTTTGTTTCACAATGAAGCAGAAATTGTGTACAGTGTTTCTGAGTAACATAGGTAGAATTCCTTCTCTGCTAGAGGGGGTTTAAACTAATTTCTCACATGCCTTAAACACTGGGGTACATAAAGGTCTTAGCATGATGTATGCCTGAATTCCCCAGCCAAAGTTACTGCATTTTGTTTTATTGGACAGGGATTGATTGTTGGCATGTGCTACTGTACATCCAGTGCAATATCCCTCAGTAGCAGATACCTCATTACAGTCAAGTCTTCCATGTCTCCTTGGAGTCTGGCCATCTGCTGGAGCAAGTTCTCTGTGACCTGCACCTTCTTCCAAAAATCTACATTGGCTGGAGGGTGGAGTTAGTGTAAAGGACACCTGAAGAATAAAAGAAATGGGAAGGCAATTTACATGGTCTGATCTAATAGCAATTTCATATAAAATTCTTGAAATCCCCTGAAACATGAGAATGGAGCAGTGATGAATAAAATGGGCTGATAAAAGCCTCACTGCCAGGCTTGCAAAGTCAAATGGGCAGGTGACATAGTGCATGTTCAAGCCCCTGAGAGAGAAGTTGGTCAGGAACTCTTAAATATCGATGTGAGAGTAAACATCTTCATTTCTGGGCTGAAGAATACCCTTTTGTGGAGTCTCACCATTTTTGTTTTGCCCTAAGTCCAACTGGGAGGGAGCACAGAAGTGTAAAACTCTCATTGAGAGGTGATTTAGGAAGCTAGTGCCTTATAGGCAATAAGACAACAGCAGGAGGGATGTAACCTGTGCTACTATATCATATGTGATAAACTCTCAAGCACCCCATGAATGCACTGAATGGTGGATCTCACCTAACATATCTTCCCACACTTCTGGATTTGGGGTGATTTCAGCTTTCCAGGTCATGGCTGAACACAAGGCTGAGATTCCCAGGTATGAGTTTAACACCAAAAACAAGTGAGGCACATCTCTGCTCCCTTAGTAATTTTACTTTTTGACTTGTGCAGAGATGTCATTGTGCTCTGTCCCCTTTTTCTGTGTTGCATGATGCCACTGAACTACTGCAAAAAAATGAATCAAGGCTGAAATTACCCTTAACTAGGGCTAATAAAACCACAGGGAGATTTAAGGTCTATGACCTCTTCTGTTTTGTTCATTTTTCTGGATGGTTAATGAGAAAACATGCATTTTAAATTTTCTTTTTGGTTGGTTTTTAATGAAACCCATCACTTTCACACTGTGGAGAGGCAGCCATTGCAGTGAGTTTGGTCGATGGTACATGGAAATACAGAAGAATTGTCACAGATTTACAGATGTTGTCTACCAACGATGTTCCAAAGTCCAAGGGAGTCTTCTTTTACATAAAGACTGAAACGAGATCCTTTTGGTGCTTGGGCAAAGTAAAATGTGACAGAGTAAAGAATTCAGTTGTCAGTGGGGTTCTTTAGTGGGATATATTCTTGGCCTTTGATTTCAATTCAGTGAGGGCTATTTGTTCTGTAAATACAGTCTTCATGAGTCAAAACCTGTATCTTTACAGGAACTCTGAGGTAGTACCATAGCAGAAATGAGTATGAATTATAGAATAGCCTTTGGAAACCTAAAAGAGCAATATGTATCTGAACATATAAAAAGTCTTCTAGAAATGCTTTGTTGGTCCAGGGTCAAGAGATGACCCCAAATCCATTTGGGCCGGTAGGACTCTTTCCAACAACCTTATTAAAGCATTTTAACTCTGTGTAGAAATAAAAGTGTGCTCTGGTCTTGAGTGAAGGAACCTCGCTGATTTACAGGAGCAGGAAAAAATTAGGTGCAGATCTCCCTTGTTTAAACACTTCCTGTCAGGCAGTCTTGGACAGGGCCATTGCCATGTTATTTTGCAATTAATTACTTATAGTCAGGGTTCATGTCACTGTGGTTTCAGCTCTATTAGAAGACTTTTTTATAGACATCCAATTAGTCGTTATATTTTATCTTAGGAAAAGCAGCTGCATTTGCAGAGGATTTCTGAAGAGACCTTAACAAAACATACCTGACAGATGTGAAAATAAATCTAAATCACCAGCTCATCTTCTTTAAGCAGAACTCCTTGTGCAGATCAGTATACTAAAAATATGTTTGAACTTCCAGTTTAAGCCACCTGTTTTTAAATTTCATATTGAAAGGGAAGGCTACATTGTTTGTGTATATACATCACACCACACATGAATTGTAAATCTAATCAAAGTAGTGTGATTTAGACATATATGAGGAGTAAAATATGCTCGTGGGTGTGGAAAGAAGAGCATGTAATGAGAGGCTGGGATGATCATCTCACATTTCAGCCACGTAAAACATTCTGCAATTGTCACAGATGAATATTTCTTCTCAGACACTGTGCCATATATACCCCAGAAGAGATCTCAAAACCTAAATGTGGTATGTTTATGTCAGCTCTTGTGTGTATTCCTGTCATCTGTGCTAACAGAGCACTTACAAACCTGCCTCCACTCTTGCACAGGACTTAAATAAGTTGTTAGGTATTGCTTGAACACACAACAGACTGGCCTCTTTCCCAAACCATCTGTCTAATGTGTGGCCTATATTCATCCATTTAACTTAGGCTTCTCTATCCAGTTTGGAAATTCTGACACATAGAAGTCAAAGAACGGTAATCATACAAAAAGACTCGAATTCCAGCCACTTCCCAGGAAATCAGCAACTCTGTTTTTATGGGATGAGCATCAAATGCTGCCAAGCTGGGTATGCTGCAACAGGGCTCTTGCCTGCCTGACCTGCCATTTCTATGGTTTTTTTAGCTGTAAATATCTTATTCATTCAAATGGGGAATGAAAGGAATGCAGAGATTTTTTTTTTCCATTAAATTAAGCTATTCATTTTTATCCAGGTCTAGAGGAAGGCAAGAGAAGGCTGATTTGAAAATCTAGTGCCCTTGAGAAAGGAGATGAATAGGTATGTTACAGGTTTGGACAGATAGGGAAAGGATGGATTTCAGGGGGTGGAAAGGAGGCAAGAGATGACAAATGACAGGGGAGTAAAAAACCATTGCAGCGTTTTTTATGCCAACAAAGAACAAAAGTAGTCAGTGGGGTTTTGCACAGCACAAATCTGTGAGAGATAAGGTCAGCAATAACATTGAGTGGCTCCAGAAGTTAAATATCAATACATTTTCTTCCTCAGTTCTACCATAACTTGAGCACAGTCCCCAGAGAAAAATCTTTTCATTTGACTTGTGAATGTTTTATGTCCTGAGCATTTGAGTACAGCTTAAATGAAGGGTTTGAAACAAACCATGAGCTGAATTTCAAAACAAGAAGAAACAAACAAAATCTTACTCTTCTTATGCCAAAGAGCAAGCCCTGTGTCTGCCACTGATTTCCCAAGCAGTGCTGGGAATGCACATTTCTACCCTGTGGGGAATCTTACGGGTATCAGGAACTCTTGCACAGGCAAGAAGACTGCACAGCAAATGTAAAGCCTAGAAGTATTTTCTGTAAACCAAGTTTCTGATACAAAGAATCTGTAAAAGCATCCAAATATGTGCAACTGACAAAAAAAGAGAAACAAGTAAATCTCTTACACTTTGAGGAGAATGGCTTGATTGAACCAAAGTGTGGCAGGGGAGGCTGCAGAGGAGCACTCCGCCTGTCAGAGAAAAATTCTGCATCTGTGTGCCCCCCAAATTGCCTTTTATGGGGGGAAACTTTTAAAATAATTTTTTAATTCCTTTCTTTCCATGCTAAGTGCCATTGCCATTTGAGTGGCTGGCAGCACAGTGGCCCTCATTATCCATGTGCTCTGTCATGAAGCACTTGTGAGTGAGCAGCAGGCCTTTCTGCAGTTACAAAGTGTTGTTTTATCCAGCAATTCATAGCAATTTATACCATAAACACATAACTTTGCTCTGCCCTCTGTTCCATTTTTTCTCTCCCAAAAGGTCCTCAGCCAGCTGGTGGGGAAGAGAAAAAGCTACAGAAGAGCCAAAGCAAAGATTTTGCAGATGCCCTAGAAGATGACACATGCTCATGCAAATATTACCTGTACAGACACTACTAGCTGAAGATGTATTACAGTAGAGAAAAAAGAAAGATAAATTTCATTTTGCAACCAGCTGTATGATTGCCAATAGCACTCTCTGTGTCTGAAAAAAATACTGGGTGTAGGATCCAGCTGTCCACATACGTGTTTGGGAAACCCTAGAGAACCCCAGGTGAGCTACCCCTGCCCCTCTAGGGAGCAGTGGGCCTTCCTAGGTCCTGTGACAAACCTGCCAGCCCATGCAGGTGTCTCAGACATCTCACATGGCACCAGGTCTTGTTTGTCTCTTGCCTCCTCTCATGGTCCACATCCAGCAAGCAATACAGCTGCCTGATCTAGATGTCCAAAGCCACCAAGGATGTTCCAGGGTGTCACAGGAAGGTAGGTATGAGACTAATGAAGACTCACACAGAAAGGATTGATCATCTATAGACCCTCTGTTCAGACTACCCCTTTGACTTTCTCTACCAAAGAAGTACTGGGTCTGTGCCTTGCGGGTGCAATTAGCCACAAGGACCACTAATTTAGCCCATGCTAACTTGTGTTTTGTCCCTGAGCTCAATTCAGAGAAAAAAAAAAAAAAAAACCCCAAAGAATTGTGGGCAGATAAAGTGTTCTGATGGCAGCTTGTAGCTGTTTCCAGTCTTCCTCCAGGCTTACCCTTCCTCCATCCACCACTGTGTATGACTAACATAGTTGTCTTGCATAATCTGCAGAAACAAAGCAATTCACAGCTCTGCCTCCAGCACTGTGCTCCCTCACTGTGAGCACTTATTTAGCTCAGGTCTGCCTTGGTGCAGATGTGAATTGGCTGAGTAGCTTCTCACAGCCATCTGTACAAGCAGGACTCAGCAACATGTTGAGGTTGCTGGGAGAGTGTCTTTCTAAATTTATTACACTTCTGTAAGAGCACACAGAGCAGCAGATTTTTTTTTTCTGAAAAGACACAGGAAGCTTATTCCTAATTTGCCATAGAAAAGTTAGTGGAGGAGAGGAAGAGAAATTTGGGAACTTAAAAAAATTAAGATGTGGTCTATATATGTCTTGAAGTGTCTCATATGAAAAAGATTGTTTTGGAAGCAACTTAGGATATTCCCTTATTCACAAAAGAACAGGTTTTCCAAAATATTCCGAAGAATAAGTATTAGAAGTGAAGGAAGAAACTCCCTTGGCAAAACTGCATTTTTTGTTGTGCATTTGTTTTTGTTTTAAGAAATCTCTGACTTTTTATTAAACAGTAATACACTCTTCCCTATAGCAGTCTTACTAGAGAACACTTCAAGCAAATGATCAACCATGAGCATAAGAAATATTTCCTGAGACATGGCATGTTTAGAATACTGGACTACCTCTCTTCTGGCAAATTAAGCAGAGACCGGGAAGATTCCTGGGTTGTGTAATTCTTTACTGTACAATTATTGCACATGTACATTGCTGGCTCATGGTCAACCTACCCTCCACCAGGACCCCGGAGCCATTCTCTGGGAAGTTGCACTGCACCTGACCAGCCCCCAGCATGTTCTTGTGCCTGGGGTAGTTTTTGCCATTTGTCTTTGTTGAACTTTGGGAGATTCCTCACTGGCCAGCATTGCAGCCTATCAAGGCTGAATCTGCTGCAGTGGTCACTCCTCCCAGTTTTGCAACATCTGCAAACTTTGTGAGATGCACTCTGTCCCTTCAGGTCATTAATGAAGTTACTAAACAGCATTTTTCCCAATGTTGACCCCTGAGAGGCACCTGTAGTGACTGGTCACTGCTTGGACTTAGTGCTGCTGATCAGAAACCTCTGAGTCTAGTCTCTACTTCATTAATTTCCACCATAAGAATGCTATGGGAAACAGCGTTAAAAGCCTTCTAAAATCAAGATAAACATCCACTGTTCTCCTCTTGTCCATCAAACTTGTCAGGTTGTCAGAGAAGTCTACCAGGTTGGTCAGGAGGGATTTTGTATTCACAAAGGCTAACTAACTACTGCCTTCTGGACCTTCCCACTTTTGGAAATAGTTGCAGAGTTTACTTACCATTGCAGTTGTTGCAGAATGAAGTGGTTCTGTATTTAGCAATGCTTCCTGAAAGAAGGGGATCAGTGAAATAAGGGTCAGAAACCCATTTTGGTCAATAGCATCACAAGTGCAATTGGGAGTTTTGTGGGTTCAGGAATAGGTCATTTATAGACTCCTTGATTCAGCAAAGCCAATCCTGAGCACTTGTGACAGCATTATGTTTTCTGCTGTAAAACAGTCAAGTGGAGCCTGAAAGCTAGCTGTAAAACCTTGCAGGGATGAGTGCTTCTGAGCTTCTTTGTGCATGGTGGGATATACCAGCAGCCAGAGTGCCTTTAATCTGCCAGCTTCTGGAAGCCAAGCCGAGCAGGGAGGTGGTGGTTGGTGCTCCCACAGCCAAGGAGCAAACACAGGCAGCAAACACAAGGAATGCAGCAGTGCTTGCAAGGCAGGCTTCTGGCTATGCACAGGAAGAGTGGGCAGCAGAGTGCCCTCGTGTCTTCTGTAGCTGACTCTGAAAAACTTTTAATGATATGGATGCTCAGTTTCCTCATATGAAGCATGGTACAGACTCCAGGAAGGCAGACATGCCTTCAACTGAGCAGGGTGTGATTTTCAATGTTGAAATGGGCATGAGTAAACAGCGTGATCTGGGCCTCATGTGGGTAACACAGGAACAAGGATACACAGGCTTCCTGCTGCTGAGTTTATTTTAAACAGAGGAACAGCACTGGTGATTTAATCCATCATGTCAAAAGTCTTCAGAGTCAATACAGAAAGAATAGTAATTTAAATCTGTCACTGACAACTGCCCATTTTCAGCTTTAGCCAACAGTGCAGCTTAGAACAGAAAAGGAAGCTATACTGACATGAAAGGACATGTCTTCTGTAAATTCCCGGTAACCACCTGCCTCTCACAAGAAAGGACTAATATTTGTTTTCAGACATGTGTTCGCCACTCCAGTGACTAATGTAGATTTAATTGCTTCATTTTCTTTAATAGCAAGTGGCCATGTTTTCCTTGCCCTGATAATGTCGTTAGAGTTTATTCAATAACAGAAAAACAAAATGGACCAGCTTGGAAGAGTTTTTAGGTCTAATTGGCTTGAATTTGCTGACAGAAGAGTCTTTAGTAACCTGCCACTTTCACTGGGTAAAAGCTGAACTGTTGACTGAGATATGTCTGTTCAGCAGTCAGCTCTGTGACTACAAGGATTCCAGCCAGAGCTAATAATTAGCTAGATACAGTCAGCAAAAGCCATCAGTTCTGCTGTGTAGACACCAGCAGGGTCTAACTGCCCAAGTGTGTGCTCAGGATGTGCTCAGTATTTCCCACATCAGCTTCCTGCCTACCACCACTCCAGGACGCTGGAGCTGGCTCAGATGTGATCATCTGCAGTCACAGCAGGCGTGAGAGCACAACCTGGCACAGCCATTTGCCAGCCAGATCAGCAAGGGTTGAACAGTAGCACTGCATAAAAACATTTGAATACAGTGGTAAATGTTTGTGAAAACAGTAAAGACCTTTGTCTCAAAACTTTATTACAGACATCAATCAAGAATTATTGCCAGGAGTGCTGGGAACCACAGAACCTACCTTCTGCTCTAGGTGCTCTGATGGTCTCTCCAAGACCTCTGTTTCCACATGTGTGAAGGAGGAATGGAATTTACTGCCACAAAGCAGTTTTTGTGTAGCTTAATTCCCTTGAGAGCTGGACGTGCCTTGTGAAATCGCTGCAGAAATATGGTTTTGTTTCTGTAGAATATCTGAATTATGCTGTCAAGCAGGAAGGTATTATCTGTTTCTAGTCTGAATGTGAAGGAACAGAGAGTGTTACCCAACAGCAAATAGTGATTTAGCAGCAGGCAGCACTGTCAAAAATTTGGCAGATGAGTGTAATGAAACCAGTAGTATGTTACCCAAATTTATAGGGAACTAGATGATGGTAGAAAATAAACCCCTTACTGGCTATTTGATTCTTTAAGACCACATTTTTTGCATATGTACTCTTCTAGTTATATCACCCAAAATTATTTTCCTGCAGAGAAGATTTGTAAGGACCAGGGCTTACTTTCATGTCTTTTCTACTTTTGTGATTCGTTACACAGTGTAAGCAGTTTTTTCTTACTGAGTTTCCTCTGCCCCAAGCAACAAAGCCAGACACCCAGGGCATGTTCAGGACTCGTAGTTTTGGGTGCCAAAGTGAAGTGGTGCAACATTTACAAGATATATATTTATACATTAAGCATCCTTGTTACCTTACTATCCTTCAAAGCAAATAAGAGCTTTTACAGAGCAAGGTATAAACCCTAGATGCAAGCTCAGGAATAAGTTATCTCTCTTGCTATTTTTAGATGATTCAGGGGTGCCCCTGTCAAGCCAAAATTTTGATTGTGGAATCCTCTTGAGGGGGAAAACACAAACTGAGCACATATTAACCAGACAAATTTCATGTTACAGAAATAGAAACAAAGGCGTTTCTCAGTATGAGTGTGAGTTCTCATCACAGTCTGCATTCTCAGTCTTGTTCACAACAGGCTTTTCTATTTTCAGATTGATTGTCTCTGAAAACAGAGCTTTTACAGGGCTTTAAAGTACGTCCTCAGTCTGCAGATGGCATCCTTAATACAGCTCTAAAAATGCTGAGTGTAAGCTGGACTAGACAAGTCTGAAAGTACTGAAAACAGAAAAAAGAGCACAGTTTTATGTCATGATCCAGAAACATCTTCCTGCCTTCATGGACACCCAGTTCTGTACTCATGGAGTATAGAATTGTTCCAGCTGTGCTGAAATCTGGAACAAGTTTCATACAGTGGTTCACAAATTATTTATGGATCAAAATTACCTTATAATGACAACAGACTGATATGGTTTCAACTTTCATTGTAAGACTATAACAGAACTCTGCAGAGATGCACATGCTACCCCATGAAAATATCCCTAATACAGTCCTGGGGGTGAGTGAAACGTGCACATATCCAAACTGTGTGCACATAAAGATTATTGGCTATAAGAATTACTGTAGTTCCTCCACGGCTGCCATATGTCTGATTTATTTTTTTTCTATGAAAGATGTAATATGCTACTCCAGCAGGATGTGCACTAGAACTTGCAAACCTCACTAGGTCCTTGCAGGTAATACAGGAGTAACGTGAGCACACACACACAAGGTGGTGCTGCTGGGCTGACACAGTGAAGGTCCTGCTACTCCACTCACAGACCGTTTTGTGAGAGAAAATCCCACCCTGGGAAATCTTTCTTTGATCCCCCACTTTCTGAATACTCCACCCTTCACATGTCAGCTGGCCAGGAAATAGTGGTCTTGTTTCACAGAGATGGTGCAAGTCTTGCTT
>JAYDZK010000001.1:97856652-97869772 GCA_034509185.1 Euphonia xanthogaster | reverse complement strand
CTTGTTTCACAGAGATGGTGCAAGTCTTGCTTTTGTCTTCGGTTTTTCAGTATTTTTAGCATTATTTTAATTGTGTCCTAGACACCAATTTCAGTGGACTACAGATACCACACAGATCTTTCACCAAAACCTGGGTCAGAATGACATAAGGTAAGATTTCAAAGTGCCTATGTGAATGTCACAGGGTGCAGAATGTGTACCAAAGTTCCAAGTATCTTTTTTCTTAAATAATTGAGGTGTCAATTCCTAAGCCATCTAGATACCTTTGCAAATGTTATGAAGTCTCTAATTTAACTTCATGGGATCAAAACAGTAGACACCTTAAACCACTTTATCTCTTGAGGATGGAATTCACACCTGTGTTTTTAATAAGCAGTTACATAATACAAACTGAGATTTACATAAAATAAAAGACTGAACAAGGAAATTTATTTGATACAAAGTATTAATACAAGCAAATATGGAAAGGTAAGGTCTCACAATGCAAACATTTGTGGAAATCTTTTATATGTGGGTACGATGAATTCTTTAAGTAATATCATTTCATGCCAAATGAATTACTTGCCATAAATTTTCAGATGCTAAGGGTTAAGTTCAGTACGTTTATGTTGATTTGAGCTGAAATAATTCTGGAGTTTCTTAAGGCTTACAGCAGCACTACAGATGAGATAGCCAAATTGTTTTGTTAGACATTAAAAATTAAATGAAATCTTGAATTAGAATAGCAATGAACATGCGTAGAATGGCTCCTTACCTGAAGGAGAATTCTCAGCAAAATTTGAAATGCAGAGGGAATCTTGAAATATGAATTATATGCTCTAAAGTGTAGGCTTTCCTACATGATTTTCTCTAGACTATCTGTACTGGCTCCATTGCTGAGTAGTCAGTCTGCCCAGAGCACCCTTTTTAGGTCTCTTAAGGACAGCTAGTGTTTGGATAATCACAAAGAAATTAAAGTTTGCCTAACCATCAAATGGATGCAGGTTACTTATTGTTCTTTGATGACACAGAAGTTGCTGTACTTACAGGAAGGTTGCATACACTGGCAAAACTAAATAGCCATTGCTTTGCTAGAGAAAAAGCTCTGTGTTGCCTGTCATCAGCTCAACACAACTTGTTTGAAAATTTTATCACAAGAGCTCTCTTCCTTAATTAGTACAGTGTGGCAAGGCAGGACACTTGCTGTGATTCTGAAGAGAGCCTCTCCTCTTTCTAAAGGTTTTAACATGAGTGGTCAATTTGTGATCACCATAGTGGTGGCATAAAAATCTGCAATAATTCTTCAGTGTCACCAGGATTCTTTAGGTAAACCACTGCTCTTATTCCTAACTCACATTCCTGATGATGAGATCAAAATCTGGATCCTAGCAACTGTATCTCAAATTTTGGTTGGCTGATTACTTAAAATATATTTCCCTCCTTCACTGTTTCTCCCCAAAACCAGATTCTCCCTGCGACAATTGTCACTTTATTGTATAATTAGAAAGACAAAAATTCCTGCTTCTTTATTTAAGCAGCACTCTCTTGCTTTTTGAACTACATTTATATCTGACAGAGATATTCCCTAGTAACTTACTTGCTTCTATGAATAGTGTCTGCCTTTTAATTTGTTGTGTTTCAACACCGTGTGGGTTTTTTGTGTTGAGTGCTAAGTTCCCTGTTGATTCTTGCTTTGAAATATTGGCACCTCCTTTTTGTTTTTGAAGCAAAGAAATAGCAACAATTTAAAATGTCTCTTTATTTCCCCCACCCTGTGCATTTTTCCACTGTCATTGTGCTTTTTACAAAACTCCCACTGTAAATTTCCATTGTAAATCCAATCATGCACATGTAGATGGAGCTTTAAGGTTTTCCCAAGAAGAAATCCATTCACTAAGCCACAGAGATGTCCCAGTGATAGAAGGAGGGGGAGACTCACAAAAGATGAGTGAGGGAGTTGGGTGATGCCAGGTATGTTTTTGATTTGGATTTGTACTATGAATTTTTCTCTAACAGGGTAGCACAGAAAATACAGATTCAAAAAATCTTGTCTTTATCCTCTCCGTAATCCTCAGAAAATAATGAAGGATTGATTGGAGGTCCCCTTGGAGCAGGGAACCAAAGTATAACCCACAGAAAGGAGAGAACTTTTCAGCTGGTGTCTTGAAAGGAACAACACAGCCATCACAAAGCAGAATTATAATGTAATAAGTGAAAAAGATTCCTTCAAGCCACAGTCTATGTGAAAGTGAAAGGTCAATGACAAATTCTAACTAACATAACATTTTAAATTGGATTAGTCCTAGCCACATGTATCAGCAACAGACGCAGTCTTGCAAAAGGAAAGCTGAAATGGGCAAAAGGTTAATTATGTAGGTAGACATCACAGCAATAGCCAGAAAAAAACCTGCTGTGAAAGGATAAAATTGTCATATTCATTTAAAAGTAGATTTTTTCCCAATTTTTCCCTGTTCAGTTGGAAAATCCCTAGAATCAGGAGCTGCTGTGTTCTGGGAGTGACAGTGATCCAGGTTAGCATAGCATATTTTCCTCTGTTTGTATTTCCCTTCCCTCTCTACCCCATACACACACACACAAACCCCACTAACCCTATAGCTAACAGTCCTGCCCTGTGATATGTAGGAAATAAGTACACCTAGAAACCAAGAAAATTTGATTTAACCTAGGAGGTGATTTCATGCTGAGCAGCACTACTGCTGAACTGGTACTCTAGGACAGAGAGAGCAGCCCAGTGCTAAGGGAGAGCTGTATCTTGCTCATCTTTAAGATGTGTCTGAAGCTACTTTGAAAGCCCAGTCTTGTCTAGTGGGGGCACAGAGATGAGGACATTAAGCCCTGAATTGAAATGTCACCCAAAGCAAATGAAAACCGAGTAAGATTTTGCTCTTCTTGCTTTTTATTAGAAAAACAGGATTCAGGCTCATCCTCACCCTCGGTCAGCTCACACCCATGTCTCTTATCCTCAAAGGAGCAGATAGTCTGAGGCTGTTTGGGGGTGAGTGCATCCAGCCTCTCTCCTGTTGTACCACACTACAGCTCACCTGGGTTAGAGAAAGGCAGAATATGTCTGTACTGTAGTGATGCAGGGACTTCAGTCAGTCCCTGCAGCCAGAGCTCCATGAGCTGCCCTTGAATTTTTATTAGCCATAAAGTTGCACCAGCCCAGAGACCAGAAACCAGTGCTCCAGCAGAGCCTTGTCAGAGGTCAGCACACCAAGAGATGCTTTTGTTCATGGAGCTGGGCTCTTGCAGACCATTTCTGCAGCAGGACACTTGGGCTTGCCCTCTGCTTTTACAGCAGCAGCCCTGGCACCCCTGTCAGATGACCTGACTTTTACTCCCAGCTCACACTGAAGTGATCCAAACCTCTGTAAGGAATGCTGCAGTCAGCTGGAGTATATAAATTTAGCTTACATGTATCTACATTATTAATAGACATTTTAATAAATTGCTGTAGCCAGCTGGAGCAAGACCATCAGGTGAACAGGCTGTCTAAAACAGTATCTCATCCCTACCTGTGCCTTCTGTTGGGGTGCATGTATCTATCTATTTATGTCTGTAACATGCTGGTAACATTAATTAACCCTCCATAAACTATTTATAGACGTTCCTTTTATATAGAAGTGTCATCTGAAATGCAAACACAGGTTTATCACCTTCTACCACACTCCTGGCATCCAAAAGCCCATGCCCTAAAGTTTAGATTGACAGCTGGTCTCTTTTTAAGCACACCAGGGCATGAACCCCCCCTTTCTTTCAAGATTATTCAAGTCACTCAGAGAGAAGTTTTCAAACCAACTCCATGGGGCTGAGAATCAAAGTGGTAGTTTCTGTGTGCAGTAGGAGCATTCATTAAATGTGTCAGTGCATAATGAAATTACCATGTCAGTGAGAGCACTGCATTAGGAAAAGAATCTGCATAAGTCAGCCAATGAATTATTCTAAAGGCACTTTTATCTGGAAAACCCCTACTCTTCTCAGATTTTGTAATATCATTAATGGTACCTACTGCAGCTTTGTTTACAGTTAACACAACTTTTTTAGCTCCCACTCTGCAGAAGAAGAAAAAATGATAAATTAGATGTCTCTCTTTCTTACTGTGAAATGTGGTCTCTATTTTATTGTTACCTGTAGACCTGTAGAATCTATGATTAAAATATATAACATTTTCCTCAGTGTCCAAATGAGATGTGAGATCAACTTCTTTCTTTCTGTTAGATGTAAACACTGTGTAGTATCTTACCAATGATCCCCTTTAAATCACCCTCATCTTCTGAAATCCTCTTTATTCAGATTACTGCACAAGCATGACAGAAAATACAATAAAGTAATTCTGAAATCCTTCTTTGATCTACTTTCAAAGCCAGTTTGCTGTAAGTTAGTTCCAAATTGATTTCAGAAGTTAATCATCAAATAGGCAAACAACATCAGTCAATACCACGTATTAGAAAAACTTCCCAATCTGATGGTTAAAAAAGATTAAGAGTTCAGAAACACTCTCATTTCTTTAATATTTGACATTATGAATCATAAATCATAAATAAAAATAAACTACAAATCCTGCTTTTTCACTATAAATAGGAAATTTTATAACAAGAACTTTAGGTCAGGGTTTACACAGTGTTGAGTACACACCAGAAGACTGCCAGTTCACTGTAAAAATGCTGCTTCTCGTTCTGATTTTTGTTTCTCTTCCACAGTGCTAACTAGACAAATTCAACTTTTCATCTTCATGACACGCACAACCAGACAGCTTTTTAGCATTACCTGGTTAGTTGTCCAAAATTCAGCTATTATCAGATAATTTTGTACCAACTTTAAGAGGGCTTTATAGATGTTTAGATTATGCTTATTTGTATGAGTGGGTTTTGTGATCCTGTGGTCTTTTAGTATATCAGTAGCATCTGCAGCTGCATCATTACTTGAAAAAAATGCAACTCAGACAATGAAATCTCATTTTAACAACAGATTGTGCAATGCAACATAATGTAAAGAAAATGAGATGTCAGAGACTCCATCCAGGTACCAGTGAACTCAGAACTCTAGGCACCAGTCAAAATTTTGGCATGCATGTGTGAGACTTTCTCTGGCTCAGTTTTAAATAAGAGGTTCCCTTTCTACTCGTGGCCTGTGTTTTGTTATCTGCCTAGCTGATAGACCAAACCTGCTCTCCTTAAAGTCTACAGAGTTCCTCCCTCCAAGGGAATGGTCTAACAAAATGACATTTGCACTACCATGATATCATGTGGAATGATACACATCAGATTATGCAATAACTGGAGAAACAGGAAGAAATTGTATGTTAGTATCACACCCCAAATGCAGACTGGACTTTGTGGTGCTTCACATATGTCTGGTTCTTCATAAGAAAACCAGGAAGCAGCTTCATCATGACTTCACATATTTCAAAATGTTTTATGTCAATACAGTGTGTTCACTGCAAGTTCTTACACGTGATCCAGCCCATGGCAGAGCCCAGCACTGCAGTGCCTGGCACTGCCTATTTCAGCACCACAGAGAGTCCTCAGCCCTGCACTGTATGCCCAAAGTTCACAAGATCAATTAGCCCAGCCCATGGGTTTATCTGGTATCCCACAAGAAGGATTTATCTTAGGTAGAAGCAAATGGAATAAATGAGAAAACAGGTTGAAACAAGAAAAGTGGCAAGAAGGGATGTAGCTCTCAGAACTCACAGCCCTACTACAGGGACTTGTGACTTTGCAACCCAGGACAATCTGTACATTATGCAGCCCTGGTCACAAAACACAGCTGAGGGATGGAAATTTTACAGCACTAACCAAAGATGCAGGGGATGCAGCTGGAGCTCTGCAAGATGACATACAGGATCAGAACCTCACTCTCATCCATAAATGAAACCAGGGTTTCCTGGCTGCAACTTTACTAATGAATAAAATTATCTAAAGCTTGGCATAGCACAGCTCCAGAGTTCACACCTACGCTCTCTAACCTTTCCAAAGACAGGGTTGCTACCAGAATCCAAAATGTGCATGGATAACGTCCTTGGAAAGCCAACTCCCTGTCCAGTTTGTCAACATAGCTCTTGTCTGAGTGAGCAGGCATTCAGTAAAATCTAGTCCAAGGTTTACCTGCTAATGCTAATCTGCTCCTGTGGAAAAGGTTACCTCTAGTCTGAGTTAGAGAAAAGGACTGTACAGATCCCAGAGCCTGGCTGCTGGAAGCCTCACATGGAAGATGAGGTTTATAGCCTCTCACTCCTTTTGAGATTAAATTAGCAAGACGTGAATATTAAATGTCACTACTGCACACTAAATATTTATCTCTGCTGGGGCTGAGCCCCAGATCTCATCTTTCTTAGGTGGGCACCCTGACTGCTCTTACTTAGTGTATTGTTAATAATAGAGAAGAGACAGGACACAGAAAATTCCATGCATTAAATATGCAAGCTCTAAACTGGGCTGCTGAATATAAACACTAATTACTTTTGAGGTACCTGGAAATGAAAGTTTAAGTCACCTGAATAAGAGAGTGGGCATTAGTAGAATTTACTATTGCAGTTTGTGTAACACATTGGCTAAGAAGCACTCTTGAGCCTCAATGAAGTCATTAACATATTGGCATGACCTCTAAAATATAGCTTCAACATTTCAAGTGATTAACGCATTATATTTATGAGTTCTTTATGTATATGTCATGCATTCCTCTCTCATCCTTGTCATTACTAACATGTTAGCTAAATAAACTCACTTTCCAGTAAGAATGTTCATTCTTGTCAGTATATTTTTGCAGGCTCGAAAAAGCTCTTGTTTATGCCCAAATAACTTATTCCAGATGAAGGAAAAGCCACAAAACATCTAAAAAGCTAGAGTCAAATCTCCAAGAGAAATTGTTTATCTACATGCTAATGATTTAGCACAGCCAAACAGTGCTCAGATGGTTTCAGACCTAGAAAATATACAGGAGCAGAACACAGAAAAACAAATGTTTCTTAGCACACACACGTATGGCACATTTGCCAATCTCTAAATTTTATTGCAGTGATTTACAGAAGAAGAAGTAACTCTATGTCTTCTTTATAGTTTCCTATCTTTAATATAGATCTCTACTAGAACAGCTTTTCCCAAAGATAGCTTTCCAGTGGGATGTACAGAGCTTGGATAATAATTTATCTGCTTTTTACTACATATGCAGCTTGGTGTCTGAGCTTACAATGGGATTTGATTTGCAAGGTAATGCCTTGCTGATGAACAGTAACGCCTCACTTGCAGCAGAGACAAGTCACAGGGCTGTGGGTGACTTGCTGCACAGCTGAGAAAGGATTTCCAAATAAAACTTGCCACCCCACTGCTCAGTGGGAAGGAGAGTCCCTGCTTCTTTTTTTTTTTTGAAAAGAAGGAAGTCTCTTGTCCCACATTTTTCTGGAGAAATGGGGGCATTCTCTCTGCTTCCCCCTGTAACAGGAGGTCAGGCTGTGCTGCCTTGGCTATGATTTGGAGCAGGCTGGTAGCAATTTCTTTGTCCTTGTGTGTCTTGCTGTGGTCGGGGTTTCCTGAAGAAAAAAAAAAAAGGTCATGCAATCTGCTCCTACCTCCTATGTGGGATTCTGTGAAATGGTGTTTCAGGACCCAGTAATGGAAAAAAGTTTCAAAATCTACTCTTCCAGTGTACTTAATAGAATAAGCATTCCTTGATTGGTCAGAACCGAGAGGACTGGTTGTATTCTCCATCCTATAAGTGTTCATTGCCTTCACTGTCTGGAGAACTGGAGGTCAAGAGTCCAGTTACAACCTCATGGAAAACAAGGAAATTTTTACCTCTCACTCCAGTGTGTGCTGTGGGTCCCAAATACTTTTGAGCTCTATTTCACAATCCTTGTGATCTTGTGTTGCAGGCAATGTTTCCCAGAAAATATCTGGCTGAACTTTCTGAGCCTATGAACAGGTAATAGCCACTTTTTTGAAAGCTTTTGCTTTATCTTTAAACACAGAGTGAGGAGCCTGGTTTTTAAGTGTAATTCATGGCAAGAACATTAGTGACAGCAGCATCTCTGCCAACATACAGTGTTTCCAACACACCACTCCTGCCATGTCTTCTGTCTGATGTCCACTGTCTGACTGATAATATTAGTCATTCTCATGTAAATAACATAATGCCCCGAACCTTGTTTCAGCTGCAGTTTGAGATACTATTCTTTTTCATTTGACTTCTAAAAGCAGAGTTGTTGGGAAGACCTCCAAGTAAATATGTGTCATTTCAGCCATCATTTTAGGGACCTGATAATATCTGTTAAATTACATCATCATCATCATCATTATTATTATTATTGTTATTACTGGTATTTACATAACCATCAAATCAAAATTGAGATTCCTTATTGCTAATTTAAATACCCTCCTAATCTGCATTTACCTTAAATACTAATCAGTAGCAACCTTTACCACTTCTTAACCTGTGACAAGGACTTCATTGAAGCAGCTGCTGCTACCTGTGGAAGTGTTGTATTTCATGGCATGCATCTAACCTTCATTTTCCAACAGGAAAGTCCAAGCTAAGCAGAAATCTGTGAGATTCATATTCTGTGCTCACTTTATTCAGGCGAGTGGATGCTCTAGCACATTTCAAGTAGAAGCTGTAGGATATAATGCTAAAATAATATGCTGGTTTGCAGTTAGTAGGCATCAAGGTCCCTAATAGCTTCTGGTTTAGCCTCTTTGGAAAATTGCAGACAGTACCATTCTTTATGGGCTTTCTGTTGTATCCAAAAATGAAGAAAAGGGATAAGTTTCCTAATAGAACCCAGTCAATTTAATTTTAGGTACATTGATACTAAGGAAATTAACTAGAGGAAATAAGTACATTTGTCTTTTCAAATGTGCTTTCTAATACACATTCAATATATCTAAGATACAGACAAAATCCACAGAATATATATATGCTGTAATCTCTATTACTTTAATCAAGGATTGGAAAGTTAAATAGGAATCCACTGCTTTTGTGTCTTTCTGGACCTGACTTACAGACATGGGTATTTTCAGATTATCAAAGAATGATTTGGGTTGGAAGGGATCACACCGTTCCAACGTCCTTGCCATGGGCAGGATCACTTCCCTCTGTCCCAGGCTGCTCCATGTCCCAACCAACACTGCCAGGGATGGAGCATCCACAATTTCCCTGGGCAGCATTCTGTGAGAGGTGAAGGGAGGATGTGTGTCCTGTGGTGTACAATTAGACACATAAGAACCCATTCACATGTGTCTTCTTCCTTCCAGATTTCTCCAACAACAAAGATCAAAGCCTTCTTCATTCTCAGTCACTCCCACAAGCCCATTTTCTGTGTCTGCTCTTATTTGCTACCCCAGAAAGGGCTGTGCTGATTATTGAGGCATTAGGAGGAGTCCCTTGACAGGAAATGTGGGTACTGGCCCTCATCTTGGTAGCTGTGACATTGAGGGCTGTCAGTGACCTGTCCATGATAGCAACACTGATGGATTTGAGCTTGTTGTTAGAAACAGCTTCTTGGGTAGGCTTGACCTTGCAAAGCAATGTTATGGATCTTCCCTGGTTAGCTGATGCTAAGCAAAAGGTTCAGGCATAGTTGATACTGGAACATTGATACGAGTAAATGCAAAGTCTGAGCATGAAAAAGATTTCAGATGCAATTTTTGAGTGACATTCACCTACTGTGGTCTCCATGAGCAGTCAGCTAGGGTCATACAGCACTCTTCTGTGTGTATCTAAGCACACTCTTCAGTATGCTTAGTCAGCCTGAATAATTAGTAACATCAAGCTTTGCCCAGTCTTTGCCAGGTGAACTCAAAATTGCACTTAAAAGCAGATTTCCTTAGTTAAAATATTTCCTAGTTAAACACTAAATATTTGCAGGTCTTATCAGACTCCAGTATAAATATTAATGAGGTGTAAATTTTGAACACACAGAATTTCAGAAAGCAGTTGTGACTTTCAAATTACCCAGTACACTGTCTGGTACACAATACTGATGTATTCATCTGCAGACACTCCTCCTGGGTTTGCAAAGTTATTTCTGCATCTAATAAACCTTTAGAAGCTTAGACCATATGAGCTCATGTTATATGCATCCTTCATGTTCTTACTCAGCCTCACCTTAAGCCCATTACTGCAGTGCCAGGTTAGTATGCTGTCTCAAGATTACTTTACATGATGTGTTCAAAATAAAGTGCAAAATCCTGAATAAAAAAATTTCCTAAGAGGATTGGCTTAAAATTAAAAACACCTGAACACATAAAAATCATGGAGTTCTCTGAATTCATTAATTCTCCAAGTTCCTAAAGCATATTATATCTGTCACCAGTTTTCCTACTGTTGCAAAAATGTCCAGAGTATAAAATGTATAACATGTAAAGCACATTATAGGAGAAATTACTTTGGTTGATGAGAAAGCCCTTTTGCCTGAATTCTTTGTTTTGTTTTGTTGTGTTTATTTTTTCCCAAGACTTGTGAAGAGAAGAGAGCAGACTACAGTCACAATCTGGTGGATGTTGTCACCTCATCTGATATTTTTTCCACTCACTGACAGAAATAGAAGCAGTTAAAACATGCAAACCTAATTTTGTGTAATAGTGATGCTGTTGGCAGAAGTGTTTTATTCCAGAGTGCTGTAGGATTCACACTGGTGCCCCATGGTGTGGTGTAGCTCACGGGTTTGGTCATGAGGCAATTGTGTTCCCGTGAAATTCCACAGTACCACATGCACCATATTCAGATGTTAAGCATCATGTGCTGCTGAAATAATGCTTTGCAGTTTTTTCAGGTGCTGGATAAGTCCAACAGAGACATGCAGGTTCAGCAGTGTCCACCATGCACAAATGGAGCTGCAGGGTGACATTTGGCACCCCATGGCAGACACTCTGCTCTCCCTTCCAAATCCACCATTCCAGGTGTGCCCCCTCTCTGTGCTGCTTTCTGGGATTGCCTACACATATTGCTTCCCTAACCTTGCACCTCCTGGAAGGGAAGTCCCAGTGAGCCTCCCTACCCTCCCAGAGAAATGATTAAATAAACTTTTCAAGTTGTCAGTTTGTTTTTATCTTTAGCATGAAAAAATTAAAAACCATATTTTTTTAGTCAAGCTGGCCTAGTAGTCCATTGACTGGAGATTTCTTTGGCATATCAGATCCCAGCAAGTCCCTACAGTTTGATGTTCAGACATTTTGTCAAAACAAGAAGCATACAAACGGGGAGAAGCAAATGGAAATTGTTGAGATGAACATTAGAATTAAGTATGAAAATGTTCAGAACTCTGCTTGATTTCATATTTTTAGTGCATTTCCAATAAAAGATTTATATCTGTTTTCAAGAACAAGATGAATTCAGTTATTCTTTATATCATATTCTGGCCCCAGTCAACTGTTAAACTTTGTGAGAGAAAGAATGACTTTTCAAGCTACTTAACCTGCCACACCTACAACCACAGTCCTAACCTGTAGATGCTTGACAGTGTTATGTGTATTAGTTTTATAATTAAACCACATAAAAAGTCTAGCTTAAAATTCTGTGGCTGTAAAATTCTCACCAACCTGTAAAATATAAAGTACACCATAATTATTTTTTTATTAACTTTCCACTGAATTTAGGCACAGACACTGAGCATCTCTGAACAGGAGGATGTAAGAAGGTGTGGATGTTGTTCCCAGACTCACAAACCACATGCATGTCACACACAGATTTGAGGTGCAGTAATCCTTGTGTACTTTCCATGCCCAAATCAAACTTTTTGTACTTCACCTTCCAATAAGAGGTTTAGCCTCCAATTACTCTGTGTTTTCCCTGAGATAGGAGGTGTGGGGTGGTTCAAAATATGTTTAGTAACTTCAGACCTGGAAGCTGGAAAAGATAGAGATTCTTTTCTGGGCAGTGATTCACCCCAGGTAAATGTTTCCTGGCTCCCAACAGCACCTGATGGCAAAAGGCTTTTGCCATCAAGTCAGAAGTGATTGTGACAAATATGTCACTGAGAGAGCATCTTGAGAAACTACCTGCCAAGTAAACAAAGCATTTGCCTGCATAAAAATTCCCTCAGTGCTATCTTGGATGCTCACCCTGGTGTGTCTCTGCCTGTGCAGCTTTATTAGAAAGTGATCTTCTTATCCTTTGTATCTAGAATTCTAAGGAGAGATTCACAGGATTTTTCATGCTGGGACAGATTTGAAGGCTGGGTAGTCCAACCCTCTTCTCATAATGGTAAAACCTAAATCAGATCTCTGACAGGCTTGTCCTGTCATGTTTGACAATGTCTGTGGGGAAGATCAATGCAAATTGTCTGGGTAGTGTCTGGCAACCCTTGTGGTGCAAAATGCTTCTTCCTGCCCAATCAGAATTTTTCTTGCTGCAGCTTGTGCTCCCTGCTTCTCATCCCACCACCAAGCAGAGTCTGGCTCAGTCTTGTCTGTAATCCCTCATTAGAGGGTTATAGGCAACAGCAAGATCTTCCCACACCCCTTCTCCTTCTCTTGGGAAGACACAATGAACCCAGATTGCCCAGGTGTCTGATAATCAGAGATTTCTACTGCCCTAAAAACAGAAACCTGCACTGAAATACCTTGGCTTCAGTCAGCAGCTGGACACAGCAACACACTGTGTCCCCACAGAAGCAGTAATTTCTGCTCAGCACCATCTTCCTTTAAGCAAGATCTTACTGCAGTCAATGGATGTTTTTCCAGAGAATTAAAAGTGGAAATAATTTGGTGGAGCAAAAACCAAGTAACAAACAAGATAAAAAACAGGTATAAACAAAAAAGAAATATCCAGCTGTCATTGGGCATAGTCCAGCTCCAGCTGAGGTCTCTATCAGGTCAATACTTCAGGCTCAAGTCTAGTCATGTGTTTACACCTTTTTATATTTCCTCTAGTAAAGCAGAATTGTAATTGAAGCATGGCTTGGATTTGCCAGAGTGGGAGGAAGCCTCCCATTCCAGGTACATCCACAGCCCAGCTGCGAGTGGTTTATCAGTGTTATTTGCTGCTGCTCAGGGAAAAGTGATAAATTAGAGGCCTGGCAACCCCAGGGATACCTTTGGCTTTGCTGTTCACACACACACACACACACACACACACACACACACACACACACACACACACACACACACACACACACACACACACA
>JAYDZK010000001.1:97807398-97846805 GCA_034509185.1 Euphonia xanthogaster | reverse complement strand
CCGATCTCACTGGGAGACCTGGAAGGTTCCAATAAAGGTCTGCTTTTTACTTTATTATTCTGACACTGTTGCAAGGCTTTTTTCTCTTTTGATTTTAGGCAGCAGGGCACATAAGAGCCTACATGAAAAGCTTACAGCCTGAACCCTTCTGGGATGGCTCATCAGTGCCAGGGTCCATCTCCTCAGAGGTAATCCCTTGTGCCACTGCCCAGGGGTGTCTGATTTGGGGTATTCTGAGTATTGTATACACCAGCATGCACACCATGTGGTGTGTGTGAATATGTGTGCTCCTTGGGGCTACATGGGGCTGGCTATATGGATATATTCAGTGTGTGTAGACCCACATATTTCCATGGCCGGGAGAGGTTACTGAAGGGAGTGCAAAAGTAATACTAGAGGTCAATTCCCTGTGACAAAGAGAAATGGGTGGTGCAGTGCTGCTGTCATTTCAGGAATATGCTAGAAGGTGTGATGGAAATCCAGGAATCACCTATCCTTTCAGTTCCTCTGTGGGGTTCAGTTTGTCTTTCTTTGTTACAGACCAATAAGGGCGTTTTCAGAAAAAGAAGGTCCTTTCCTTTATAAGTTTTCTGCATTTTTCTGTTACCTAGTTGGTAGTGGTAGGTTCTCATGCATATTTCATTTGCTGGTAGATGGGCTGGAGACAGTAAAAGTATTTTGAAGTCCTCTAATTTATTATGAAGGACACTCTTACAAGCAGCAACTACAGAAGGTGTCCGTGAAGCTGCTGTCACAGGACCTCCTCTCAAACCCTGGCATAAACTGGGGGTGGAGACTTTGGCGTGTTAGAGAAAAGGTGCAACAGCTCCCAGGACCCAAGGGGCCAAAATAACACCAAAAGAAAGGCTGTATTCCTCACAGGGTAGATCTCAAATCTGGCTACAAGTGCTCTCTCTTTTTGCCTGTATTCATGACCTGCAAGTTCCATGCTGGGCATCTCAGAGGAAAATAAACCATCATAAATTGAGAACTGCAATGTTGAGGGAGGAATGAACAAGAGGAATGCATGAATTCTCAAGCAAAATGTGAGCAATATTGGGATGTGATGAAAAGGCACAAATACCTGCATAGCACCCAGCTCTCCCTGGTCTGGAGAGAACTTTCTACTCAAATGACAGCAAAGGCAAGAAAAACCCTGATTGTTTCCTTAAAATCAGGAGGACAATTTCACTGTAAATAGTTTCCAGTTCACAGCCGTGCTTTGGGCAGCTCTGAGGGAGCACACATGCACTGCCCTGGGAGTGCAGGGGACACAGGTGTGATGGCAGAGGCAAGGGCAGCTGTGGTGGAGGCAGATAAAGCTGGAAATGGTCCCTTGGCTGTGATGTACCAGAGGGGCTTGGCTGCTTCTGGGGCAGTGGGGACATGTGTGGTGTGAGCCCAGCCTGTGCCTGGGATGAGTTGGAGCCCATGAACAGGGCAGCTCCACTGGGTAGGCCCAAGCTAGTAACACCCCGTTTCCATCCAGCATCCCTACCTCACTGACAGGATCCCATCAACAAAGGGCAGTAACTGGGAAGACAGGGTGGCATGCAAGGAGGAAATGCTCTCCAAGCAGAACAGAAGAGAATGCTCCAGATGACTGTGCTGCTAGCAGACCTGCAAGTTGAAAGTCTGACTGCCTTAGCATCACTGCAAAGCCCACACTCCCAGGCTGTCAGTAGGTGAGGAGGTGGAACCTGCAAGAATACTGACCCGATTCCCCTGTGGGCAGTGACTCCTGCATCCATGGCTGTGTCCTGCTGACTCTGGAGTGCCTGCCAAGTCAGACAGTGAACAGTCTGGGGGGGAGTCCTTTCTACTCATCCTTTGCATCAACCTGTCACCTTCTTCTCAAAAAATGTTTAATGTGGGAAATCATTAGAGGCAATTTTGTGAACTGTATGGATGATATCCTTATTCACCCACTCCAAGCTTGGAGTCCCTTTTCAGTAGCTCAGTGCAAGTGCTCATTATTTTCACAGGCTCTGACAGTTATCTAACAGCAGGGACCTCTTTCATCTTCAAGGATCTCAATTTGTTGTGAGATCAAAGGTATTTCAGCTTCAAATTAAGAACATTCATTACTAACACTTTCTAAGTAATATAGGTTCAGGAAAACTTTTCCAGTGAAAATAAATTGACTGGTTTATGTATTGAGTTGCCCCGCAAGAGGTTTCAACCAGTGCTAACAGACTTCTAAAAATTCTGAATATATTAATCTGATCTATCTGGACCCAGCTGACAAATAGAATAATGTTTTTGTTTGTTGTTATGCTTGCGGGCCATTTTCTTAGTAATGCTGGTGTTATTATATGGTTAGTTCTAGAAGGTTCTTCCTCTACAAAAGAATTAATTTCAGCATAAATTAATGTGATTTCTGTAATAACAACTCACAAGATCTGACAAAGCAAAACCAAAATGCACAGATGACAGTACGAAGTGTGTCTGAAATAAACTTCAGTGTGATGCAGCCACACTCCCTCAGACTTTCAGTGCAGTAAATTTGTGCAGCATTGCTTTTTCCATGGCTACAATGCTGTACTGGGTGCAGCTGCCACAAAATGAGCTCTCTGGACACTGCACTGCAGTGTGCAAGAAGGATGCATTCAAAGGAAAAAGTTTCACTCAGATAAAACTAAATTGAACTTATGCAGATCCCAGTTGAAAAAAAGTATTTATAGAAGAAAATATTTTAAAACATGTTAGAGTTTGTCAAAAAGAGGTAAGTGGTACAAAGCCCATTTTTTCTGAGTCTATGGAAGACCATATATGCAATCTATAGAGATTATTTGTTTGGGTTGAAAGGGGAAGTGTTTGACACTGGCGGGGAATTCTCCAACATGCAACACACAGCATCTGGGGAGATGATCCCAGGTCCCTCACCTGGCCTCAGAAATCACCCCAGAGTATCACACTTGTCTTAAGCCATTGCCCAAAGATCGCTGATATTTCCTGACATGTGTTATTCACACAAAATGCTCCCCTTTTGATGTTAATGCATCATGATGCTAACCCCACGATGCTAACAGGTTGGGTAACTCCATCCTTTGGAGCTCAGTGATTCATAAGTCCTTACTGGAGATATTCCCCATCAAAGGCAGGATCTTGTTCTGGAGAAAAAATGATGAACCATGGGGTTTAAAACACTCATCATTAAATTTTCCTTAATACCATCATTTAGGTAGGGCCTTGAGGAGAAAAACAAAAATTTCAGAGAAGAGAAATAGGTTCCCAGCACAGACCAGTAGTTTGCTGGGATCTCAGTAATAGAAGATGCTTACTTTTGTGTAATCAATGCACCAGCCAGTGTCTGTGCCCTCAAGTATGTGCATATACAATAGCAAATATTACCATAAAAATGTGCCCATGGACTATATATGATTTCTATCCTTTTTTGAGAGAAGATATCATAAGTTATTAAATGCACTTTTGATTATTGCTAGCACTTACTAGACCTACAAGGAGAAAAAAAGAAGAAAGTCATTTAGAGTCTTTAAATTTGCAAATGTTGCCCTAACTTACTCAGTTTTTCTTTCATAGTAGCAATGTATGACTACCCAGCCCTGACTGTCACAAGAACACAATATTAAAGAGTCAATTTTGCTTTAAAATAGCAGATAATTAGTTTGGCAGTTTGGGAGATAATTACTTTGGCACCTGGTTACGGTGCAAGCGAAACTATTTATAAAGCTGTAAAGTGGCAAACCACTGGTGTCTGGTGCTTTGATGTCTCCTGTCTGAATGAGCCATGTGAAGTAAACTGAGTATTTGCCCTAGTGAATGGGGACAGGAGTTCATGGCACCTGAGTCCCGGCCCAGGCTCTGCCCCAGGATCACTCCTTGTCGTGACCTTTTACTTTTACAGTCTCTCTTCCATTCAGCTCCAGTGGGAATTTCCTCTGGGTAGGAACCAGCTATAACACATCAGTTCAATGTTCAGCAAAATAGACCTTTCAGTCACAGGGACCCAGAGCTGTTTTCCATGTTGCAAAAGCACAGCATCACATCTCAGTGCTGAGGTACATCTCCATGGCTGCAGGACCCAACCTGACAGGCCTCAGGACCAGGGAGCTGCAGAGGAAAGCCCAGCTCATTGACAGGCACACACTTGGGCTGGTGGATCGGTTCCCTTTTCTCCACCTGTCCAGGAAGCAGTAAGCCTCCATACCCAGGAAGACATTATCATAGCAGATTTTTATCTGCTTATCAGTGCTGGAGGATTCAGGTGCTCCTGTTCCCATAGAGCTTAGTGCTCTCTGATTTGCACACAGCAGAAATGCAGGCATGCCTTCCACCATCTCAAAAAACTCACATGCACAAAGAAACCTTTCTACCAGAAGGCATCCTTTATCCCAGGCACAGCAGGAGCTCAGTACTAGACTCAGTTGAGCAATCTTCAAAATCATCTGTCAGTGACAGGAATCCAGAGCAGCTGGATGCTCTATGTAATTGAAGTTATCCAGGGAATCAGTACTGCTTTATGGGTGCATTTTTCTCTTTAAGAAGTCAAGGAACCAAATATTGTTTGTGGATACATCAGCATTTTTTATAAACATCCTTTGAGAATAGTCAGCCTAATTTATGATATTTCCACAGCTGCCTTATGAGGAGGCTCTGAATCCATATCTGCATTCATCTTGGAGTAAAGACGCCTTCATCTCCATCCCTCACTAGCCTCAGGAGTAATGCCACTGGAGTCAATTGGATTGCAACTGTGTAAAGCCAGCTCAAGCACAGCCAATTACAGAATGCAAAGTAGCATGACTCACTAGGTGGGGGAGCAGACAGATGTGCCAGGTGTGAAACTAGTAAGGAATCAAGAGCCAGGAGTTGATTCCCAAACCAGTTTGGGTGGTGGGAGCAGCTTGTCTGGAGCAGAGAAAATGGACCAGAAAGGAGCCCTGTCCTACAGCAGAAAATGGACCAGAAAGGAGCCCTGTCCCATGGCAGCTGGGAGGCTCCTGGTGCTCAGTGACCTTGATGGGAGCAGGCTGGGGGTCCCTGCATCAGCCCCTGCCATGGATATGCTACAGCAGGAACATGTGAGAGAAATTAAAGTAAGCTTCTCTCCATGCTGGGATACAGGACTTGGGGTGTTTTTTTCAGTTTTATCTATGTATCCCGAATGAATGATAAGACAAAGAATATTCCAGTCTTTAGGGCATCTTCTTTAAGTGTCTGCCAGAGTTTCTTCTGACCTAGAAAGTGAAAAAGAACAAAATAGAACTAACAATCCCCACTACACAAGACCATCATTTAGTTGAAAGTATCTCTGTTCTCAGGCATTCAGCTGAGAATAATAATATATGAAGTAAGAGAAATAGGGAGAGAACACAGCTTCTCACAACTTTCACTATATGAAACTCTGACATTTTGCATTACATTTTTAATTAGATGTCTTTCAAATATTTATGTTTAATACCAGCTTTGGATTTTGGAACAGCTCATTTTAAAATGCGCCTCAAATTACCTCATAAAATAAATAATGATGTAATATAAATTCTGCATCTCCCTGAAAATTCTTAGTAATTTCCAGGAAAAAGAACCCAAACATGTTCTCTTGAAAAAATGTAAAATTGGTTTGCTTTTGGAAGGCAGAAGCCCTCTCTGTTTATTAAGGGACCTTGTAAAAGCACTTAGACAGTGCACATGTTCCATGATGGATTATGGCACTGCCCCACAGCATTATCAGCTCCATGGCATTCTGATAATGGATTAGTCCAGTAAGACACTGGCACTTAGGTGCAGATTTTCCTTTACAAAAATGAAGGTGTGATATATTGCTCCAAACTATGTTACCAGGAAGGATATACTAGTTACATTTGAAAGTATGAGAGGAAGAAAGCCCTTCACACTGCACTAATATTTTCTGATATATCTTTAACTTCCTGTTCTAGGAAGCCTCTGAAAACTTCCAGTTTCCCTGAAGATATAATAAGCATATAATAGAGCCAAGTCAGGGAAGAAAATATCTTATTGCTCTTAGATGGCATGGTTCATATATTTTACAGCAGAGTAAGGAGTGTGAAAAAAAATTACCATTTCATGCCTGTATATGAAAAACAATTCCTTTGATTTACATATGATCTTTTCACAATCTGTAGTGTGTGTTTAACAGAAAACACTGTCTTTGTGGTTGCCTGCACTGAATGGGCACCTCTCGTGGATGAGATGGCTGCCATTAACTTGTCTGAAATGCTGGGGTGAGGTGGCTTCAGCAGCATCACCTTATCCTGGCACCAGCCTCTTGCCCAGACCAGCACATCTCCCCTCTGTGTTGCTCCCTTCCTGTACTGGAGACTTTTCATTTCAGAGTCCTTTATGTCTAGAAAGGCTTCAGCAGCTCAGATTTTTCTGGGTTAATTTGCATTAAAAACTACAACCTACCAGTCTTTATATAGTAAAAAGGGATGTGGGACAGTGCAACTAACTTTGTTGATCTATGTGTTTTCATAGCAGGCTTCCTCCTGGAGGGTTAGCACAGTAAAACTATTGGGGAGACTGATCAGCTGCCCAAAGGGTTGTTTTAATGGCTAAGACAAGATGAATAACTGGGAAAGTGTAGTCCTGTAATAACCTGTATTGGGCTACATGCTGATCTCATGCTGCTGAGGAATAACCTGAGGAATAGCAGGGCAACCAAACTCAGATCTGCTTCCTCGAAAAGATACAAGTGCAACAGTGCAAAATTCAAGTCTGGCCCTTTTCCTTCAAGCTGGAGATGATTCTGAAGGCACACCTTCCCTGAGGAAACAAGACATGTCTTTTAGGAAGAGCTAACAAAAGATGCTGACACTCTGTGTGTGTGCAGCAGCAGCCTGGCCAGTAATTGGCACACAGATTCTTTTACCAGAGGAAGGAGAAGGGAGTAATTCCATCACTATCTTGTTTAGCTACTGTAGGGATAATATGAAGGAGCTGTGGATTCAAAGTCCAGTTTAACCAATGCTTATTGTTCAGGCAAATTCCAGATTTGCAGCCAGATGAGGTTTCTGTGTTATTGGGTAAAAGATGTGACACAGTGCATCTGGACAGATGGCAGAAGTGTAGGCAGAGAAAAGGGCTCCACCATGGATGACAGCACTGTGGTGCTGAAAGCTTTAGGATTAGACAGCTAATGTGCCATGATTCCTGGGCTACAGCTGGCATTAGATGTAACCTGAGGGAAGAGCTTTCCTTCTGCCTGAATCAAGAAGAAATCAGGTACACTTTTCCCTTCTGGAGTCTGGACTGGAGAACAGTGTTGCAGCCACAAGGTGTTGAGCACAAAGTGTCTTGGGAGAAGGACAGGAATCTCTTCAAGCCCCAGCTGTGGAAGTTTGGGAACTGCATGGATGAAGCCACGTGCAGGGAAGCAGCGTGGTCACCAAGAGGGCAAAGAACTTGGAGAGGACCCCGAGGGCATGGCCCAGCAGAGCTGTTCCAGGCACAGGCTGCAGTGACTGACTCAGACCTGAGGAGCAAGGAAACAGTCATGCTCAGGGGAAATGACAGGATTTTGTAAAATAAGATACTGCCCAGAAATTCCTGACAGCTCCTAACTTCCCAAGAGAATCAGATGGGACACACAACAAAAGCCATTAAGCCACAGCATCACGGCACTTGGTGCTATTTTAGCAACATTTACAATATTAGCTTTTGTGTTTTCTAGACATGTCTTTGATGCCACAGCTTCTGAAACTGCTTAAGCACTGTCTGCCATGAGAACAGACATGCTTACACTGTTATGTATCTTGACAATGAATTTAGGTGTCAGATTTTAGTTTGTATTAACTGACAATGTTCTATGAAAATCAATGGGACTGCTCAGCTTTGCACAACTTGAAAGTGTTGCCCTTTAGTTTCATTTTCTAAGCAGAAAGAACAGTGCTCTGGTATGAAAAAATGCCATACATGGGCTTTTTACTTATTTCTTTCTAGTATTGCAGAAATATATGGTAAGGACAAAATGATTTCTAGAATAACCAAGGTTATTTATGTACTCTAGCATTAAAGATTTGACAGTACTGGGAAGTGTTGCTTTTTTTTCTATAGTAATCAAAATAGGTGTCTTAAGTCTTAATGGAGAAAAAAAAAAAACATAAATGATGACATGCAAGTCCAATTATGCAATTGTCCTCTGTTTGCCATAATAGAAATATAGAAGTCTTGAACTTATCTGTGTGCACAGGTCCCTCTTAACAGTGCAAGGAGCTAATCAGGGAAACCTAAAACAGGGACCCTTTCTCTTTCTCAGTGAGTTTCTTACTGAAAGCTTTATTTCTAGAACCAAGTTTTTTTTCAAACACTATTAGTACCTTCCTGTGGATACTGATGCCTTGCCAAGAGAATTTGCTTTGGTGTTGCACCAAGGGGAAATATGGTCCACCAGGAGGAACACGACTTCACAATGTGCAGCTCAGCAATACCAGACTTGTACATGCCTTACCTACTCTATAAAAAAAAATATTTTCAAAAACTTGCAATGTTCCTCATGCGTTTTCCCTATGCCAAGAATCAAGGTGTACTGAAACCATTCTCTGGTAAGGCAAAAAAAGGTATACAAACCCTGAGTAGTATTAATAGACCAAATGGAAAAGATTGAGAAATTCTGCAAAAAATGCATGTATCTTATAGTTCATGGATTTAGGTGTGGCAAATTTAGCTGACAAAGAAGTAAGCTCAAACACAAGACACAAGGAAATTTAGTTCTCCAAAGTATAAAAATATACTTGATATGGTAACATATATGTCATGCGGATTTCTACCCTGCTAATTCAATATTATATTCCTATATATATATATATATTAGGATAATGTATTAAAAAGTTGACATCTGCTTACCAAGTTTCTACTCTATTTCAAAATAATCTGATATGATGCCACAGAAGAGCGCCCATCATACCTATACTTCTCACAGGATAACCTGGCAGGGTGGCATAAATTATAACCCAGACCTCTTTGAAATGCCAGTGAGCTGTTCTTTTTATCCAGATCAGTGGAACAGTCTAATTAATTTGGCAGAATTTCTGTGTCCTCGATTACAACATCTGCTCTGCTGTGGAATGATCCAACACAACCATCTGTCTTTCACCATGCAAAGCAAGTGGCTGAGGGAAGATTTAATATTTTTCGACAGCAAAGGTTAGAAATGAACACAATATCAAATTTAAAGCCGTGTTCTTCAGACAGTCAAGGTTAACTCCTGGAGTTATGCATAGACCAGCACATTGGATTGGGGAGAGGTGGTTTGTGCCAGCACACCATTAGAGAAGGATGAGCAGCAAAGGCACTCATTGGAGCTCACAGGGTTCATTACTATTTTTGTCTCGACTAGCTAATCAGCATCAATCCCAATATTATGCCTGAGGCATCCTTTTCGAGGGTCTCTCAAGCAGAGTATAATTTTGCAATCCTAAATGTGGTCTTCCCTTTGAAATTCGCCAACAGCTCAGTATCAATGAAAACAGCAGGGGGAAAAAACTTCCTTCTCCCCATCGTGACAGGCATGCCAGCAAAACCCACAGTGTATATCGAATTATGCAGGCAGACAAGTAGTTCTGTCAGCTTAAATATCTTTGTTTTGAGAGACAGCTTTACCTTGACCAGTTTAGGGGATTCTCCTGCAGCTGCCAGGGCTGCATTACCAGCAGAGTTGCGTGTCCATGTAGAGAAGATGCCTGAGAGGTGAGCCTGTGCCCTTCATAGCTGTGTGCCTCTATCAGGCTTTGCTTTGGCTCCCTCACAGACAGCTGTGGGTGGCCAGGTGTGCAGTTTAATAGCCCCTGTCAGAATGAGTGTGTGTGCTCAGTTTTTCTTTTAGAGGCCCAAATCCTGGAGCTACCAAGCATTTCCAGTGGGAAAGTGTTGCTTGCACACTGTCTGGAACATTTTTATTGTAAAATTACTGGTGCAAAATGCCTCTCTGACTGATGTGAAAAGTTCTGCAGTAGGGCCAACGTGGGGTGGATCCATTGACTTCACTGGTAGGAAATGCTGACTGCTCAAAGGGCTGCAGCATCACAGATGGGTGTTCTGCAATCATTCCATCACTTGCAGCTCCAGTTTGGCACTGGTTATGTAAAATGCATTAACCATATGAAACTGCATCTTGTTCTGCCTGTCCACTAAAGGCAAACAGAAGTGTTAGCAGCAGAGCCTATCATTAATAACAGTGTCTTCTTACCACATCAGACTGATGGCAGCCAGCTGTGAAGACACTGCTGTGACGCCCAAAAGAGGTAAATTTGGGTTTAAGATAAAACAATCCAGCATTGTTCACTGGTGTATCCATAGCTACCATAAAGTACTGGTATGGAATGGCAACCTGTGGCCTGTTTTGTCCCTAGATTCAGTATTGAAACCTGTTCTGCAGGAATATAGAGCCTGTATCCTCTGATTTTTTTCCTGTCACACTCAATTTGCAGCAGTGCAAAGTTTTATCCATGCAGTTCATTGGACTTTTTCCATGCATCTCATTTTCTTTCCTCTTCTCGTTTCACAGTTTTGCCTATCTGTATTTTGCTCTCTTATTTTGTGAGAGTTCTTTAGTTTTGCTGGGGTTGTTGGACTTTTTGTTTATTTATTTGGCTTCTAAGGAGTGCCAGTGGCTTTCTTTAGTGGCTGCATTGGAAGCAACATGAGGAGATGAAGGCAGCAGCCTGCCATGGAGTGATCCCAGAAAGCCACTGGGTTTATTTACTATTCAGTCCCCCAGTTTCACATGTGTTGGCTCCAAAACAGCAGTTCTATCTGCCAATTGCTGCTGCTGCCCAGACTAAAGAGGGAGGCTATCTGGCCTTTACATCCCCCAAAGCCCACTGAACTCAGTTCCTACAAACTCCAGTGGTCTTCAGGGGACATGGCAAGGGCTTCATGCCCAACAGCAGGAGATGCATGTGTCGCCTCCACATACTCAGCCTCACTTTTCTCCTCCTCTTCCCAGAACTGGGAGACTGTGCAGACCTTGCTGCTTGTTAAAGCTCTGAGTTAACATTCTGTGGTAATTTGTTTGGCCTGAAAGGTAGCTACAGTAAGTGCGTATAATAGAAACATGCTCCTTTTATTCCCTCCCTCCCCAATGCTTCTGCAAAGCTGTGGTTTGCACAGACTTTAATTAGAGAAGAGGAATTTTGCATGCTCTCCAGCTGAGCTTTCTTGGATTTAATCATCATTTTAGATTTTATTTTTATTGAATTTGTAGCAAAACAAATTGGTGTAATCCTCCAATCCAAAACAGATATAATCCTCCAAACCAAAAGGGAATGTAGTAATGGAAAGAGAGCTAAGATAAAAATAACCCACTTCACTCTGGCAAGTATCTCCATCATTCAGCAGAAGTTACCTGCTGTCATGAAGACCAAAATTCCTTATTTACATGGCACTATTTTGATTTCTTGAGTCTCCGAGTTTACTAAAACTGTTTGAATGACACATTTTATCTATTTTTTATGTCTTTTTTAGAAAAAGTAATATTGGTTTCACTCTAGAGTTCAGCATCATTGCTGACAGCCACAGACTTCAGCAAGAAAAGGGCTTGGGTGTTTCCTGCATTCTGAGGAAATGAAAATCCCCCTTCTCCTGGATGATCATTCCTCTTGAACATCAAGCTGCCTCTGCGGCAGGGTCTGATGTCTGCATCAGTGCCCCATCTGGCAAGAATGAATGGGCTCCATTAAGGAGCCTCATCTGACAGGAGACATGCCAAAGCCATGACACAGAGATTACTTGTGGCCAATGTCAATTCTTTACACTGCCACTTCAAATACATGTCCTGCTCGGGGTGTGGGTGATGCACATCGACACCTGGCATATGGCAACAAAGCTTCTGCATCTCCACGGAAGGAAAGGTGAAAACATTTATGTCAGCTATGGTGGAGACAATCAAAACTGTTGTGACAAAGCGAATTAACTTGTTTTTCGATTGTGGATGACAGGCAGAGAGGTTTATGCACAGGGGTTAAGGTGTTACTTAACAAAATTTCCCCCTGTGATGTGTCTTAGGAAAAATTTAGTCATCTAGGTCATAGGCAGCTTTCCAAACCACCCCAAATAACCCCCTTTAACATCTGTGTGCCATGGTGCACACACTCACTCTCACACACAGAGTCATCCATCTATCTGCCTCACAGCCCTGGGTGCTTGATATCCCAAGTCCATGTGAAGAGTGTCCTCTGTCCCAACAGCCCAAAGCCTGTAGACTGAACTTCTGGGCAAGGGATCTGAGCCTGCTTTGGTTAAGGATCACCTTGGTCATAGTATGGCATGCCTCACAAATCCCGCAGTGTCCCCACCAGGGTATTATGTGAGAGAACATTGCTAATGTAGATTTGTTCTTAGGTAGTCACTTTTCCCCCTTTTATGTGCTCTGGATCCTGAGAGTCTGGTGTGCATACCTACATTAGGTATGAAGGGCTTTGGTGCCACCATCACACGTCAGATCTCCTAACTGATGGTAGGTGTCTGCATCACCTACAGTGAGACTACATCCTGAATCCTAGATATTGTACCGCCTGCTGCTGCTGCCAAGTCAGGAGCCAATGAGACCTGAATTTGCATTTAGAACAGCCAGTGGGGTTTTTATACTGTCCCACAGAACTGGTAAGAGCCAAAGGCCTGTGCTATTAGTACTGGCACTGGCTGGGGCTCAGACAGGGGGAGGAGCCCAGCTCATGGTTGGGGTTGAATAGCTTCTGCCCTGTGAGCAGTCCTGGGGCTCTGCACCACTGTTATGCCCAAAGTGGAGGTTGGGGGTAGAATGAGGATGATGGCCAGAAAAAGAGGAAAAGTAACATTTGAATGGTCTGCAGGCCTACTACAAGATCTGCTGCCAGCAGTGTAAATGATGTGTTCATTCTTTAGAAGGGGCTGGAGATAAGGCACAGTGACACAGTGACATGTGTCAGATTTAGAGTGTAAGCTACCATGAAATGATGACATAAATTTGTTACCAACCATCAACAGTGTACTGCATTTGGGAGGGATTATTTCCTTTTGGTGAAGTCCTACCCAATGTTCAAGTCAGACAGCATTTGAGTTTAGATTCATTTAGCCTTAGGGGCAACAGGCCCAGAGAACTTTTTGATAGATTTTGGAAGGCCTGCAGAGACAAGGTGAAGTCAGATATTGACAAATACAGGTGACTTTTGGTGGGCTCCAATATGGGCTGTGGCTAAGACTGGAGCTGGGGCTGCATCACTATCCCCATCCTGCTTTCAGGCAGTCCAAGCCTGAGGGAGGCTTGTTGGCAGGCCATGCCAATGTGATCGATCAGCTTAGGTTTTTGAGGATGTCTGTCACTTGTCTCTAATATTGAAGGTAGATTTTATTTGGGAATAGATTACGCTTTGGACTAGAGAAAATATAAAAATAAGTTTGGATCTGGATTACCATAGAAAATGGAAGGTTGGTAAAGCTAGGATGAGGTGTGGGTGAATTAAATGGTGTTAACAAGAGTCACTGAAGTCTTAAAGAACAGGTCAAAGAAGGCATTTAAACCTCATGTAGCGATAAAAGGGCTGAGCCACCAGATTTGTCACTGGGTTTTCCAGGGACAGATGAAAAGAGCTTCATGTTAGGTTGGTTTAATGAAAGGTCAGCCTTATATCTTTACACCTAAAGCTAGGTCTGGAGGGAGATTTTTTAATGGCAAAGAAAGAAGATGCGGTGTTATATTTGGACTCTACATTGTCCATTAATGTGTCTGGGTTTAATAAAATTTTGTTGCATTAAGTTATTTTCTTTTTCTTTTCTTTTTTTTTTTTTTTTGACAAGGATTGCCAGATTCTGATGTTAGAGGAAAGGTTAGATTTAGCTTTAAAAGCAAAGGTTTAGACCAGCAGAATTGAAGAATACAGTTTATAGCTTGCTCCCAAGGGAAGTGATCAACTGCAGTGAGATTCTTTCTGGGTGAATGATTCTCAGCCATTGCAGGATGTTGTTAGGTTTTGAGAGAGCAAAGGTAAAGGAGCCAGATTTGCTGCTGGTACCTGGCAAGGCAGATATTGACAGGCAAAAATGGCATCATCTTAGCACTGAAGTAGTCACTGGAATGTAAAGGATAGGACTGGTTTAGGATGACTTGCCAGAAAGGTTGCTATCAGCAGGGGAATTGTGAAATGCAAAGTTAGGCACTAAATGAGGATGATGGTGAGATGAACAAACATCCAGAATCTGCTAGAGGCCACTGGGTTAGAATGAGAACCAGGTGCAGTAGGATCAGCGGGTGTAGAAATACTTTTGAAACAGTTGGATTCAGGATAGATAAATTTTTAAAGTTTTAATATTTGAAACATCGCTAGGATTCAGTTTGATTGTTGTTAGGGGTTCCTCGAGCACTCACTGGGATATATTATATATAGGCTTATTACAAATGAGGTTAAATAAGGAAGGTGGTTTTGTGTCTGCTGAGTCCCTCACGCTACACAAAGACTATAACCCCAAATAAAACCTACCCTTAAGACTAACCACGTGTTAACCAACCTGCTCAAACTCTTCCACCTCTATCCTGACTGGAGACCAAGGACTCATTAGATCTTTATCCAGGGTGTCCAGAGACCTAATGTAAGCCTTACAGTGTCAAGGATTTTGAAAAGATCTCAGAGTAACAGGTCTGCAAGACTGGTCTGTTTTCTTTTTTCTGGTGGAATTCTGAAAGGTTGGTTGACCAATGAGATCAGCTTTTCTCATTTTTTTAATAGTGTTTCATAGATACTGAGCCTGGGGCCTTCAATGATTTATGGCTCTGTTTCTCATTTCAGTCCATGGAGGTTATAGCACTGCTTTTTTATAAGAACATTTGAAGCTAGCACTGCTATTACCAGGCATGGGAAAAATGTCTTGGCTTGTGTGGGATTTAGGTCAGTATTCAGAATGAAAGGACTTGAAGAACAATTTCCTTCATGACTCCTCAAGCTCTGGCAGCATAACAAATTGGATAGTGTTGGGCTTGAGGTTGCCAACCAAACAGTAAAATTGCAAGATTTCAGAATGGAGAAACAGAGTTCAGTACAAAGGGGATGAGCCAGATTAGGGTCTGTACCTGGAGGCTGTGATTAAGGGCATCCTTTGAGAAAGCATTTCTGATTGTTCAACACTGTTCAGTCCATTAGGGCAGGCCAGGGGGTTAGTTTCCTGTAGCTCGTAACAGAAACTTTATTTTAGGGTGAGACAGATTTCAGATTCATGTTTAGAATTGGTTTTGTTTAAACAGAATGCATCAAATTTTTTTGTTTGTTTTGTTTTGTTTTGTTTTTTGTGACAAGGATGAACAATGTTTTGGTAACCTGGCATTGACCATAATCTTGGCTTTTCAGTTAGGTTTTGTTAGGACTTGTGATATGCTACTAAGCCTTGATGGCATCATGTCACACACTGCCCTGGTGATCCTGGAGGACAAGCTCCTGAACACTAACCCTAACTTGAGTCCAGTGGAACTGCAGGCCTGGGCTGATACAGAAATTCAATTTACTCTTCAGTTTTCTCTTGCCCTTTTAGCTTATTCCCTCCCCTCCTGCAAAGTCTAGAAATAAGGTTAAGCTTCTACCTCAATTTTCCTAATTTTAGTCCTAATCTCAAAGAGGACTCAGTCACAAGATCCACTTCTGCAGGGTTGCCCATCAGCCATTCTTCCCCTCCAGAACCAAACTTCACTCAGGCTTTACAGAACTTCCTAAACCAAATAGCTGTATGGTACAGTTGATATCAATACTACACCCAACCCTAAAGATAAATTCAAACCTGACCCATGTCACATATACAATAGATTCATGTCTGCTGCACTGGGCACATTAGGATTTCATATCAAGTCTAGATTTTGACAGGCATATTTGGATTTCATATCAAGTCTAGATTTTGACATGCACTCATTATTTCTCCTTATTTCCTTCCCCATCAATGGTAGTATGGGATAGGCAGTCTAAACCAGATTGTGGCCACACCCTGAATATAGATGAACAGGAGTCCAGTAGACCAGACTTGTAACAAAACAAAACAAAACAAAAAACCACAAACCATCATAAATAGCCATGGAGTTTTCCGCCTTTCTTATCAATTAAATTTAGGAAAAGTCCTGGTCCCTGCTTAATCTCCAGTGATTTTTTGGTGCCCAATTGTCTTGGAAACAATCTTTTCTTTCTGCCTTATAAAAAAGATTGGATATTGGGCAAACAGAGTCCACTCTGTGAAGAACAACTCAGTAGCCACCTGGGTGCAAATGTGACAGGCAGTGTAGGAGTCTCAGCAGAAGCAGAAACCTTGTGAGTCCCACTGGTGACATAACCAGGCTGTTTGAGCTCAGTTCAGTGTTTTGCTCATATCCAAAATGTGAGGTGAAGCTGCTGGGCATTTCCATGGTGCAGTGCTTAAACAAGGCTGGTCACATAATTTTGAAAATATTTTCTTTCTCCCAGGATAGAAGGGGGAGAAGCTTTGAAAGAGAAGCTACGTAAACCTTGCTGCACGTCTTGCTCAGATGTGTTATTCCAGGCAGCGTTAGATGGCTGCAATTGATAACACAGCCTTTGCTGTACGTGAATTAATACATATTTTTGGAAGTGCAGTGGATGTAAAGAGAAAAAACCACAATATCTCAAGTAAAGAGAAAAAAACACGTTAACTCATTTCAAAGATGAGAGGATTTTGGGTGAGAATTGGTCCAAAACCTAAGTTTGGTTTCCAAAAAAAGACAGCCTTTCCAAAAAGAATACATGAAAACTCTCTGCCCATCCTGTTTTGGTAGCAGTTGAGTCTTGAATGTCTGTTGGCTTCTTTGTGTTACACCACCCTGAAAATCCTTACTCACTTATGCATGTCTAACCAACAGCAAAACTTCCATTTCCCCCAATATATAATTTGCATTGTAAAGATCTATCTACAACTAATCCCTTAAGACCAGGACAGGAATGGATTTGTGGATCCTGTTGTAAGCATCCTGTTAGATAATGCTGGAGAAAGCACTTTGCCTTTCAGCAGAAGGGGAACCAGTTCAAGGATGCAAATGAAGGATGTGCTGCTGCTCTTTCCTAGCCTGGGTGCTTGTTTCCCAGGTGAATAAGAGGTTCAATCATTGTTCACATTGCCTGATGGCAGCTGGGAAACAGGCCTAGGGCCTGTATAGTTTAGCAAATATTTCTATTTTCATCTTTTCACCCAATTTTTGGGACAAATTACTGCTGCACAGTTAATGTGGAGAATATTCAAGAAAAAGCTATTTAAGTATTCTCCCTGATATGCAATTTTTGAATGCCCAGAGGGAGTCCCTGTGAATTGGAGACCAGGTGCATGAATGGCTGGAGTGCATGGCAGCCTTGGGGTGTTGAAAGAATATGTATGATACCAAGAGGGAGTCCTTTTCTGTGTCTTTCAAATGGAACTCTCACTGCACACTGCAAATGTAATACACCACAGAGACCTCTTCTTAATCCAGTTCATGTGCAGGATTGGTGGATATTTTCTTTCCCTCGAGATGAAGGTGGATATTTTCTTTCCCTTGAGATGCTTTTCATTTTCTCTTCACTTGCTAACTTTATGACTGAAACAAAGGCTGCATTTTGTTCTGCACATCTCAGAGAGCAAACAGTAATGCACGTGAGGAGTCAGAGGAAATCTCTCTGGAGGACAAGACATCCTCCTGTCCCACTGTGGCCTTTGCAGCAGACTGTGCTGAGCAGGGCTGCTGTTCTGGCTGCTGCTGTGGTGATGAGCTGTACTGCACACAATTCACCTGCTTCAAGGACGTGTGTGCCTTCCCCAGGGGTACTGGGAGGCACCAGCAGAACACCCTGCTCACACCAGCACCTCTCTGCTACCTCAGACAAAAGCACTTTATGGACAAACCGTAGTGCCCTTTCCTACCAGTGGTTTTGAGCTGTTGTACACCACTTCAGCTCTTGCATGGTGGGAAGCCAAATAATTTGTGACACAATTAATGTAAGCCTGGCTCTCATGGGAGAAACGCCATAATTAATTGGGAGTAATGTAACTGTTATGCTACAGAGGAGAAATTAGGAATGTTTTGTCACTTAGAGTAAAGAATTATCAGAGGGCAGCTTATTACCATACTAACTACTGTCCTTTAGTTATGAAGTCACAAACTGTCTGCAACATGATTTAGACATTTTCTGTTGTAATGCACCAATCCACTGTCCAGATGCCAAAGAGAGTTTTGAAATTTTTTATACTAAATTCTTCAAAAGTCCTCAGATGATATTATCATTGAGACTCTGTCAAACATAGTTTTCTCAAGATGAGAAATTATATTAGTGACATGTTCTCTGACTAGGAGAAATGATCAGAGTTCAATTTTATAAAAGGGATGCATTCAGATATTGGGACAATTACTGTAACAAGCAGGCATTACTCACACCCCACCTTTTCTGGATTTGCTGTTCCATGGATGGTTAGGTGAAGACATGGATATTTCATCACATCCACAGAAGATTTCACTCCCATGAATTACATTAGCTAGCTTTGAAATGAAGTTTATTGGTATGTACACTAATGCTGGCATGGCTGAAGGTGATGGTAACTGATGAGAAATGGTTCATCTCTGTAGTAAGTGATGAGTAAATGTGAGGTCAACTCATCAGCTCTGCAAAAAAGACATGGGGGAAAATAAAGAGGAAGGAAAACAAGGACTCACATGGCACTATGCACAGCTGACAGTGAGAGCACTCCTGTGCGCTCCCCTGGGACATCCCAGACTGCTTCAGCCACTGGAAAAGCTTCTATTGGCTGATAAGATTTATTTGTTGTTCTCCTGGTTATGCTGTTTCTCTCAGTGAAGGCTCTAACAATATTCAAACATGTTCTGATATAGGAAATATTAGAGAAGGCAGTAGCCTGTAAATGACTAAAGACTTGCAGACAAGAGCAGTGGTGCTCATGTTTCAGGAGTTCCTGGAAACCTCAATGTTTCCACTTGATCACCACGGTGTCCTGTTGTTCCTAGTTATTACAGTGTGTCAATAGAGACCTGCCAGGGAGAACTCCAGCTGCTGCAAGCCTGAGCATGCTACTACACTTTTAAAAGACCTTTGTTGCATACGTTTTCTTTGTATTTTTAGAAGACCATTTCTCGTCTCTCCACACAAAATCCTGTGCAGGTAGGGACCCAGAAGGTCAGCTGGCCTGTAACAAGATGTAATTTCTCATGTCTGTCTTCAGCTTCTTGTGTAAATTCACCACTCTGATTAGAAGTGCTTGAAATTGATATCCAGATACACAAGGTACAACTTAGTTGCCAAAACATGGACCTCAGGGGGCTCTTGCCTGACCCTTAATGCTCACCTATAGTAAATCAGGGCAACCCTGACGTCTGGGAGAAATGACAGGGAGGACTCCATGGATATCAGAAGGATAATTAATTACTTTTTTTATACTAAATCATTCTATACTCTATTAAACTACATCTAAACTGAATCTGCCAAGCACTCAACTCCACTGCACAGAATCTTGTGACTGTCAGCTGACAGTCCCAGCACACACACCTGGATTCAATTGGTCAATGAATCACAACACTCACACCAGAATCCAATTACCAATTTCCTTCAGGCAAACAATCTTCCACAATGCATTCCACTTGTGAAGAGCAAGAGGAGCAGCAATTGAGATAAGAATTGTTTTTTCTTTCTCTGGGGTTCAGAGAATGTGAAACCCAGAGAATCCTTGGGAAGTTGTGCCTTGCTTTTCTCTGTGAAGAGAAATGTGGCTACACTCACCTCATGAGGACATGGGTGTCCCACATGCCTTAGGTCATGTGACCCCATTTTATGCCACAAAATCCTGGATATCTTGGCTCATCTCCAAGGGCAGCAGCCATCTCCATGTAGGCAATGGACTCTTACCAGGGCTGGTGATACTTCAGCCGTGAGCAGCAGGTGCTGCTGGGATGAGAGCCCAGCCCTGCTGGGCAGCTTTGCCACTCCTTGGGTGGCCTGTGCTGGTCTGGCTCCCCAGCTTTGCCTCATGCTGCTTTCCAAATGCTGCTCCCATGCCAGGCAGCTGTGCCACAGCCCCAGCTCCCCAGGCCAGCTGTGCTTCCCCACCGAGGGCACGGGAACTGGGCTGGGTACAGCAGGACATCTTGCAATGCTGCTCCATGGTCTGGGCACTTTGTCATCCCTGCCCCAATTGCACAAGAGCACTTCAAACAGATTTCCTGCACACATCTGTGTTCTACTTTGTAGCACAATCAAAACCAAAGCATCATCACAATAAGTTGACAAAAAACCCCAAACAAAACCAATTACCAATAGTGTAGTTAAGAGCTGTGATGGTCTAAGGGTAAAGGTAAATATTTTTAGACCAATTCCATTCAAACATTACAATACAGATATATAGATACTAAAAAAATATTCTATTACTTTATTTTTCAGGGTCTTAAATACATCTTCTCCTGTGAAATTCCCTTTGTAAAAGTTACCTGTCATTCTTCTCAATCCCAGTAGTTCACTTGGTGTGCATTTTCTATCGTCCTTTCCATGACTTGATGCCTGCACATTGAGGAAAATATCCAAACAAAATTTTTATGTCCCTGGTTGTGCTTATCAGATACTATTTCTGCTAGTCATGGAATATGTGTCTACCATTGCATGCTACCAATGATCTGTCTGATCCAACAGGACTCACAATACTTTTATAAGTTACTGCAGCATCTAATGGACCTCTCAGGAATATTAAGGAGCTGAGAATGGGTGAGACATTTGTGTCTCCATTCTCAAATTAAGCTCATGTAATTACTGTCTGGAATTTTTAAAAAGAGATCAGTAAATAAAAAATTACTTATGCTTAGCATTTAGATGCATGTGATAAATGGTGCAGGAGGTTTCCAATATTTGACATTAGAGAAGACATTAAGTGTTTTGTTATTACATATGAGTAATTGACAAGTTAATTAATCTAGCCCAAAGTGTCACAAGGTTTGTTCCTTGCTCTTTCTCAGTCTCCTTTTCTTTATCCTTAGCACTCAGCAAAGTTACTTGAAGGTGTTTTCACTGAAGTCATTAAGGATTTCCACAAGCATAGTTTTCTGATGACAAGGACCTGTAGTCAAGAAGCACCAACATTACAGTGAGTAGTCATTGTTATTTATCATCTTTGCCGTAGACCTGGTGAAAGCAGCTCCTAAAAATTGTAGCAGTGTTGCTACAGAAATCAGTGACATATCCCACAGGGAACAGCCTAGGAAAACTCTCCCTTTGATTCTGTTAATATAAATCAACCTGACAATCAATGTCAAGGATGACTGTCGGCCACAAACTGGCAAATAATTGGAAAAAAGCCTTCTTAGGAAAAAAAAAATTGAGATGGACAATTCAGCTAATGTTGACATTATACCTAAGGACAGTTACTTAAAAGTCTAAGGTCAGGCATTTGGGTATAAAATTTTAGGAAATTCAGCTTTTATTGTTAGTGTCAAATCCTATCTTTTTCTTTAGGGAGTAAACAGATTTCACACATAGAGTTAAAACTGCGTGACAGCTAAAATGTGGGAAGTAGTGACGTCTTTGTTTATATTACCCTGGGTTATTTGGTGTTTTCTTGCTAGTTGTATAATAAAATAATGAAGTGATATTGCTTTCTTTATGTTCAGTTGTCAAGGAGAAGGAACAATACTCTCTGAGAGATCCAACATGCCTCCCAGCGTTTTTGATTAAAGAAGACAATTGCTCAATATTTGTGGAAGCACCTCACCACCTGTACAAGGAAATATCTCTCTATAAAAAAGTCCATTATGAAACAATTTCCATTAAGAAACACATTCTCTGTTTTTCCCAGAGAGGCAGTGTGGCTGTAATGAGCACAAGTTGCACCTTGCTCTGCACCTTGTGCACTGCTTCTGGCCCCAAAGGTTTTGACTTCCAGTCAAGATGGTGTTCATGGCTCATGAACCAGGTAACTCCATAGCAGCACAGAGTAGCCTCTTCCTTTGTTATCTCTCAATACTATAAAAATTAATATCCTTGAATGATAATAAATTGTTCCTGGACTAGCAATACCACCAGTTATTTATTGTGACTCTCAGTAGAGACTCATCCAGGTGTAGGACAGCAGATATCCCCAAGCAGCACGTCACAAAATGACAATTTTTTACAATATAGCTGTAAACAGAGGGTAAATTTTTGAGCTTTGAAACTTGCATTTCTATGACATTATCGGAAATGTGGTGGCTGATGCTTGTATGTGCCTGCTTTTTCAGGTTATGCGTCTGCTTTTTGGGCTGTCACTGCAGAAGACATTGAACCAATTACTTGTCTGTGTAAACCATGAAAGGCAAGGGCAGCCTGGTGCTCAGAGCAGTGTGGGGAGCAGTGTCTGGTCTAGGGACAATCTGCAAGTATGCACCTCCTGGAGGCTGTTCCTGCCTCTCCCTTTGATCTGGGACAGGGGGGACACTTCTTTGATGCTGAGAGCAACAAAGCACATCCTGCAGGGGGCACATTGGACACATCATCAACAGTTCAAAGAGGTGATCATCCCACTGTGGTCAGAGCTGGTGTGGCCTCACCTGGGTGCTGTGTGGAGTTCTGGGCCCCACAATTTAAGAAGGATGTGAAGGGATTCAAATGGGTTCAAAGCAGGGCAACAAAGGTGTTTAAGAGCCTGAGAGGAATGTCCTGTGTGTTGTGGCTGAAGACTTGGGCTTGTCTGGTTTGGAGAGAAGAATGCTGAGGAACAAACTGGTTGCTCTCTACAGCTTCCCCAAAAAGGGGAAGCAGAGAGGGAGGTGTTGATCTCTTATTCCTGGGCTCCTGTGACAAGATGCATGAGAAGGGTTGAAAACTGCACCAGGAGAGATTCAGACTGAATATTAGAAAGTATTTATTTACTGACAGGGTGGTCAAACACTGGGACAGGCTTCCTAGAGAGATGGTCAATGCTCCAAACCTGTCAGTGCTTAAGAGGCATTTAGACAATGCCTTGAAAAGCATGCTTGCTACTTTTGGTCCACCCTGAGAGGTTTTGCAGTTGGACTAGATCATCCTTGTAGATCCCTTCCAATTGAGTTATTCTATTCTATTCTATTCTATTCTATTCTATTCTATTCTATTCTATTCTATTCTATTCTATTCTGTTTCTCAAATTATTCGAGTTAAGCATTTGGCCAAGCAGTTGGCAGCACCTTTCACAACAGTTTTCCTCCTTCTTAATGAAAGAGAGCAGTGCTGATGTTAGAATGGTAGACACATATTCCATGATGTCATTAGTGCTGATGTTCAGTATGCTTTTTTTTGTGGTGCCATCAAGTCAGTAAGCCTAGATTTTATACAGTGTTTGAAACTGTATTATTTTACACAATACATAAGTGCAAAATTTTGTACATAATACAGAGAACATAATTTTGCAGAATTCCTACATTTTAAAATTTTGGATTTATTTGCGTCCTATGCATTTTATTAAATCATAAAAATACTTTGCACAACTAACATTCTCATTTGTTTTGAGGTTAGGAGGACTTAATGTTGCTTTATCCCCTACTAGAGTCATCTGTACCTCCTGAGTGGACATGACTGGCATCCTCACACAAGGTTGGGAGATTCACCTCAATTAGTCATTGAATATGGAATGAAATTTTAAATTACTTCAGGCTTGTGAATCAAGAAATTTCCAATGACTCTAACATGCCTAAGCAGTTTGTAGAGTAGAGCCCAAAGCCCAGTCCGTTTCCCAGGAATTGGGAAATCCACCAGAATGGGTGGAGTCGCAACCACGCTTTTACCATCAAGCTGCTGGCAAAACCTTGGGAAATGTTTCTCCTCTTTTTTTGTAACACACAGCTGGATATAGTTACTCTTGGTATGACCAGGAAACTTCCTTTGGCATCCCAGGAATTTGGGGACCTCCTTTGTAGATCTTGGTAACTTGAAATAAATCTCGTGACCCTGTTGACTGACTAGACTTTACCATCTCTTGCAATACTTGTCCTAAAAGAGAGGAGTTCTTATCAAGTTTCAATCACTTGAAGTTCTGCACTTTTCAAAATGTTTCAACACAATCTACTGGCAAAGGTGATATCTGGGAAAAGTGGGAGTCAGCGCACGGAGATGAAATAGGCTCGCTGAGGTCTCACAAGAAGTCACAGTAATAGATGCTGAGGTTTCTGATGTGCAGCCCTCTGGTCTGATCTCTTGATGACATTGCCTTCATCTTTCTTGACCCAATGTCATTTTCAAAGTGTCCTGTGAGCTCTTTCTCTTCCAAAATTGAAAATTATTGTATCCTACACAAATCAATAAAATTAAGACAGGAACACAGGACAAAGCCTTGCTGACACCCGGTCTCTTTTCTTTTTTCACAAGGATGCTGTTATCTTATGCCCAATGAGTTTTCCCTCAGTTTTCCTGTTATTTTCAAAATGGTGTGTAAAACTATCCCATCTATTTGTCTCAATAGTGCTGCCCCAGCCTACAATCTTGTCTGTGCTAGTAATGTTGATTGCATGGCCTTTTTGGCAGTCTAGACATTATTCTGAATTTCTTTCCTCATCTTTCTCGAATTATACATATTATGATGAATGCATAAAATACCCAGTTATTTTCAATATTTCCACACATGTTATTTGTAGGGTACTCAGACTACTCTTTTCTCTCACATGTTGTGGCCATATGGGTTTATACACATCCAAGTAATACCAAAAATTTTTTTCTAGAGTTTCCTGTCCCTTGCTGGCATCCCTATTTCTCATACTATTCCTCTCTGATTTTCTGTTATCTGGTAATATGCATCAAAATCAGCACTTTTAAAATGCTGTGAGATATCTGAAGTAGGAATTGTATGCATCAGGATATGGAATTTTTCACAGTTTTATTAAAAAAAAAAAGAAAAAAAAAGGAAATGTGTGTTACATGATTTATATTGCTTTGTTCCCATTTTAGCTGTACTTTTGCCATATTTACTCTCTTGTTTTAGCTCTGTGATAGATTCTGTTAATTCTGATTTCTCTCTGAACAAAGTGTTGGACACTGAAGAAAGGCAGTGCACTATCAGATTCAGTTGTGTAATTACAAGCTACAGTTAGCCAGCCAATCCAAATACTGAAAGATCATTGAAAGATCATTGAAACAATGATTAAGAGTATAATTTCAAACAAGCTCAAGTATGCACTACAATCGTGCCTTTACATTAAAATTCACATTTTGAATACTCTTCTTATCCAAGAGAGACTTACTATGTCTTTTTTATGAATTTGATTCATCTGTCAATGACAAATATTTCTGAATATGAAATTTAATATACTTTGCTTTCACTCATTAGCATCAAATTCTGCCCCATTATGAATATCACCAAGGGAAGGCCTGTCCTTGTTCCCACTACATTTGACATTGTTGTCATTTTGCCTCTCTGCTTCCCCTCCACGTTCACACACACCTTTTATATTTCTTTTCTTCTTTTTCCATCAACTCTGAGCCCAGTGGCTGCTTTTAGCCCTGCTTTTAATGACTCCTTTGAAGTCTGACACTTCTATTAGAAGAACCAAATCGGAAGACATTTAACACCCCCAATTTCATTTTCACTATAAAAAATAAGAGTATTAAATGCGGGGAAGCACCAGAGAAAGTAATACTCAGACCCACAAGGGACTGATTTTATTGAAGGTGGCTCTGTGAGATGTCTGTGAGTTTAGTGCTCCATCTCCCTCCCCATCTGGTGCGGGGATACAGGAGGCAGCTCTGGCCTTACCCACTGCCTTCCTGGGGCTGCCCTGGCTGCTCTGCTGAGTTTTGTTCACATTAACGTTAAACATGTTTTCCAGGTAGACTTGTTCCATCCCAGGGGGCCCAGCAGATCGCTGTGGCTCCTTCCCCGTCTCATGCCTCTTCCCACAGCATCCCAGTCTGCAGTAGCATCCTTGGAGCACTCAGGCTCCACACCTGGCTCACCCCTGGAGTCCAGCCTGCAGAGAGATGGCTGCACTCCAGCACCCTGTGGAGAACAGCTCTTCAACTGACAGATTTTCTGTCTTCAATTCAAATATTTGATGCTCAGATTTTCCTAGTAAATCCTTGCTTTAGGGGGTGAAATTAACAACTGTAGTGATAATCCTGCAACTTCCTTATCCAGAGAACACTAATGGGATTGTAAATGGAAAACAAAAGCAGTGCAAAAAATATATTGAATGGCCACTGGTTTCACAAAAAATGCATTCACAAAATGCTGTAACAGCTTTTGTTATTACAGCAAGCAAGAGGAAAACCCTTATTGAAGATTTTTAAAACACCAGTAAGTTGCTTCTGAAGCCAACCTCAGAAGCAAATCTCCCCAGGAAATACTAAAGATTGGCCAGAAGCAGAAAATATCTGACAAGGATGGCAGAGGCCATTCCCAAAGCCAACAAACTTTATGTTCCTGAAGTTCCAAGTGATAAAGAGTCCACTAGAACAGTAATGTGAAATAACTTCCAAGTATCAGTGCAAAGGTCTCTGCTGTAATTTTCCTATCACTTGCCAGGCTTAGATAGAATCATTATGCTGTTATAAACACTCTTGTTTAAGAAACAGGTTTGAACACAACCTTTAAGGGAAATTGCAAAGGAGGCAGAGGAAATCACAACATGTATTTGGTTTGTCTTTTAGCTGGATACACTCTTCTCAAAGTACCAATCAGAGACAGAACAGCCATGATCCTGTTTAGGCGAGAGAAGCAAGATAGATCTGAGCTATACATGATGGGAAACCCAGGTTGGCTCAGTTGATTATTCTGTGTATATGTTTGCAGCTACTGCTTAGAGCCCCTTGTGTCTGATTAGGATTGTCAAGTAACCAGAGCATCCAAATATATTCAGCTGTTAGGATGTGCATGACTTTGCAAATAATGATGTCAAGTTATCAGAGGAGAGATCATAACCCCTAGAACTGTAATGCCTTTTCTCAACATTTTGATTTTCATTTTCCCTCCACACTGTACATTGAATTCATATGAACTTGAATGATATTTCAATCTGGTGAAAATTTAAATTATAAATGAGTCTGTGCAGCTGGAAGAAAATTATCCCGTATAAGTGTCATGTTTGAGGTATTGAAATAAGGAAATTTGAACCCACTCTCAAATGAGAAAAAATTATCAAGATATGTTCAGTAGTGTTTGCAGCACACACTAATGTGAAGCAACTCTGTGTGGCTCAGGCCTTTCCTCATGCAGTTGGAATCGCCATCCTTGGATCCCAGGTAAATGGTTTGGGTCATCCTGTGGAAAGAAAACCCCGTGCTTGGGCTCACCCCTACATACCAGACTGACTCACTGACCCTAATTCACTTTCTGGCCTCCGGGTATCTCCTTCAACTTCTTGCCATCTCAGGAGTTGTCAGTTCCAGCCAGCATCCCTGCGTCCAAAAGGGCTCTCCCTGGCTGCTGCTGTGATTCCCTCTCCCCACTCTGCCCTCCATTTCACCCTTTGAAGAGAAAATATTTTCACCTCCATTTAACACCATCAGCACCTCGCCCCAAGGCCTCTGAACCTGTCTCATTGCTGAAGCTGTCCTGCTAAGGGTTTTCTCTCCCTAGCAATCAGATTGTCCTTGATGCCTCTTGGAACAGCAGAACATGAAATGAAGGCCTTCAGCTGCAGTCAGAATCATGTAAGGAGTGAGAATTGTGAGTGTCTCCAGAGGCCCTGGCATTGTTTGATTCCCTGTCATCACTGCAACCCTGTTAGACCTAAAATGCTGAAGGGACCTGTTCCCACCAGCCTTGCTGTGGGCTCCCAGGGGGAACAGCACAGACACAGCACAAACCTGCTCAAGCTGGTGACACACATTTCTGAGCTGGTCTACAAAGCTCTCCAGCTGCTTGGGGAGAGGCTGGTTTGCATTTGACAAGGGGAAGAAAAGGTCATGTTTTGTGTCTGGTGCACTCTGCATATTTCTGCACCTCCTGAACAGCAGCAAGACAGTGTGAGGCTCAGCTGTGAGTATCTTGAAAAGGGATTTGAATGCTTTTCCCATATAATAACAGCAGAACTAGAGTGGTGTCATGGCAAAAGCATTTTCAGAGAGACAGCTATTTCCCAATTTTTCTTTTCCTGCTGATAGAAAAAGTCAGAAATCACTGACATTTATGCTGCAGAGTCTGTTGAAATGGAAAAAAAATAAAGTATTTATGCAAATAGAAGTGCACAGATAAATAGAGACAGACATACAGATGTATGCATGTGTACCTGGGTAATAGTGAACAGAATGTGTGCAACAGCCCTGATGTTACTCATGATTTCTGCAAAACTATGAGTTGATATGACAAGAGCAAGGTTTGTTCAGGATCTGGGGAAGGGGAAACTCCTTAGTTGCCAAATGCAAAAAAGGATAAGCAGGAATTCCTCAGAGGTGATGAGCATCCCCAAATCCAGCAGCAGCAATAAACATGCTGAGATAGCTCAGCCCCCATCCTGGGCCCAAGGACCTGCGTGTACTGCTCTGCCCTGGCACAAGCACCAGTAGGGCTGGTCACAGGTCATGCTGTTTAAAGGGAAAATGGGAGCTCCCTCTTGCCTCCTGTCTCCACGGGGAGCACATGGGACATTTGTTATGGGAAGAGGTGTGGATCTCTTGTGAGTTTGGGCTGAGAATTTCCGCCCTTTTCTCCTGTTCTCTCAGTTCCTGTTTTACAGCCCAACTCCTGCCCTGCAGAACTTCAGCTCCTGTCAGCTCTGGAAGCAGCAGGACATGTAGGGAGCACTAAGCTCTCTGTGGCTTGGCAGCAAAGCCTGCAGCAGTGTGAAGAAACTCCCTCCCTTTTTGTGTTTGCGCTGGGAGTCTCCCCTCCAAGAAGATGCACAGCGTCAGGAGGAACTGCAGTCCCTCTGGAATGCAGCACAGACTCTAATCTGATTCCCACAGACTAAAGACCAGTGCCTTTACTGGGTAGGCCAGCTGTAGCCCAATATCTCCCAGCCATGCCAGGTCAGACAGGTGGTTCATCCATCCCAGCATTCTGCATTTCTGAGCACCCCTGTCTGAGGCAGTAAACAGAAACAGTTCTTTTCTGTCTCAGAATTCTAAGGCTTGGATCTGAATGAATATAAGAGAAAGAATCTTCATTTCCTAAAGTTTGGGGCAGGGTGGGGGGGGAAGTGGTTTATATTGCTATGTGGAAGTCTATATATTTTCATGAGAAAATAAACTACCTTACACAGCACTGCAAAAGGTAATCTTTCCCCTGGAGATTCATATTGAGCTCACAAAGAGAAAAAAAACAAATATCCGTGAGCAAAGCCAGCTTGCTTATCCACTCTTCATCTTTAAGTAGCCTGCAGTCTTCAGCACATTCGCTCTCCATCAGAAAATTTAGAACTGGTTCTCTTAGCTGCTAGACTTTTTGACAGCCAACAAGGATTGCAGAGGAGCACTCATTTCCTCAGCTTGTCATTTTTGCAAATCTCTCTGAAATGAAATGCCTTCACACAGACTTTGTTGATACAACAGAGAGCAGTATTTAAGACGTTCATGAAACTCGCTTGGCACAAATAGTCTCCTGGTGGATGTGGCAAGACTACTACCCAGCTCTGGGTTTAAACATTTCCAGTAAAGCAGCTGAGTAATTTTTGCCAATGACACTGGGTGTTCCATCTGTGCAAATCCCATCTGTCTAATTTAGATCAATCCACTTAAAGAACATTACTGGCTGTCATGCCTTTGAGAGATTTCCTCTGTTTTTCACTCAGGTCAGAGCCCGCGGTCAGAGTGCTGAGCAATGGGAGACCCGACAGCTCTTCATCATACCAGAGATTTCAGTCTCACACTGAAGAATAAACTGCTCTGCATCCAGCAGCATCATGATTGCTATAAATTATGAATAGTGCTTATCCACAGCCAAGAAATCTCTCATTTGTGCTGACAGAGTGCTCAACATCAGTATTCAACATCAGTATATCACTAGCGCACATGCAAGTGTAATCCCAGTTGTTTACCAGGCTTGTGTGAAAGGGAGCACTAAAACTGGGGGGTTCCGCTTCACTCCTTGAAATTTTAGTCATCTGCAAAAATATTTTCTCTTTTGTGGCAGTAAAATGACTATTATATGCAAGAGCTACATAGAATGTTTCCAGATATGGTATTAGAGCTCAGTCCTGTCTCCTCTGGGTTTTTATTAAGACTTAGACCTTTTAATGTTTCTTCTTCCTATACAATCAGATTGCAAAGCAGACCTGATAGGAGAGTTCAGATCTATTTAAGCATGGATTTTGGAAAACTGCTGCTTTCCACTACAGCCCTACTGTGAAGCAGCTCTCAGGAACTCCCTTTCTCCAACAGGCATGGCTTTCCCAGGCAGGGTAAAATACTTCCTTGTAATGTCAGCCTTGTATTTTTAAGCTGGTACATTTGATCAGCTAGAAATTATAGTACAATTTACATAAGTATGATGCAGAACTATTAGGAAAAAAAGGCTGCAGGTAACTCCCTGTCTGCTGGGCTCCTTGTTCCACAGAGCCTTCTGCCTCCTGGGTCAGGCATGCCCAGCAAAGATGCACCCAGGACCATAGCGCCATCCTTCCCTTCGGCACCACCAAGTGCCCCTTGGCTGAGAGACATGGAACAGAGGTGCTTATTATTTTCATTTCAGCTGCTAAACAATTTGTCCTTTACATTCTGTAACCTAAAACTGCTTTCCAACCCCCAGAATTCCTGCAGTATCTATCACCTTTACAGGGCCCTCGAGTCTAAATCCTAGCAACATACTGCCTTTAGCAATGAAATATTTTCTCTAACTCCATAATACTTTGATTCCCTTATCCTCCAGCACTAAGTTGCAAACTATATTGGGAATTGTCTATCAGTTTCTCCCACAGCTTCTGGCAGAGTTGCTATGAGTTATCAGATATGTTCTAGAAGGAAATCCAATTTAAATAACAGCACAACATATCCCTACCTTCAAAGAAGACACAGATCCCTTCAGAAAAGTATGTCGCCAGATAGACAGTTGGCAACTCATTTTCCTGATGCAAAACTCTACATTTCCTAGAGAAGCCATACACCAATTTAGAAATTTTACTAAAAAAAATAAGTAAAAATATTTAAGATATTTTAATATAGAATAAATAACCTAGAAATATAATTTGCTTAAATTTTTGGTTATCAGTTCATATGAGGTTAAGATTACTTTCTGGTATCAAGTTCTTTACTTAAGAAGAGTATCAGTTTCAGGCATACCTCTTTCCAGCAATTGAGGCGTTTCTGTAGTTTATTTTCCCTTACTGTAAAAACTGAAAACTGACCATTCATATCATAGCTTGATGTGAATACCACCAGTAAGGGCACTCCCAGCTCTGCTAGGTACTACTAAATACTACTATTTTCTTTTTAGCTGAGCTAAATAGAAGTGTCATACAATTAGCAATACTTACAGTTTTTATATGATTTAGTTTTTCTTGCAACTAAAATTGTAGTCCTCTACAAACGGGTTTTGTATCTAGTTCTTGCCTGCACTGATACCAGGGAAATACTGAAAAAGATGGCAATTTGGTCCCTAAATGGTCCCCTATTTCTCCTTTTACTTCACTTGAGGATAAATTGACTGTTCTCCCTAAAAATTGTCCAGTACTACACCTGTATGAAGGCCATTTTTGCAGGTGTGTCAGAGCTGTACTTGAAGCATCATTCCACTTCCAGGCTGAAATTTGTCAGGGAGAAAACACAAGAGCAGCCCTTCCTCTGGTAAAGCCAGGCTGTGTTTTGGGGGCATTGCAACCCAGGTGTTCTGCCCACTGGTCCAGACAGATTGGCAAGAAAGATTCTTGCATTGATGAATATGGCTGAAAACCCTAATATGTATTTTCCTTTGAGAGACAACAAATTTACCTGCAAGGGCCTTCGCATGGACACCTGCCCATCATTACACAGAGATGACTTTGCTGGTCAAGACAACATTTTCACTGCATGGACCAAAACAACTTTCAGTTTGGCTACCGAAGCAATTTCCTTTTTTTTTTTTTTTTTTTGTGACTACTTCTTCCTGGAGAGTGTTTGATTTGCTCCACAAGGACAACAAAGCTGCTTTATGCATGCTTGCATGCAGCAAACATGAGGGGTCTCTCTTTCTTGCACCCCCCCTTGGCAAGTTTGAAAGCCTCTGCCTCAGTCCTCCATGAGGCCAACAAACACAGGACACACTCTGCCTGTGCAGGGACTTTCCTATGCAGGGCCAGGCTAGGACATCTGGTGCTGGGTACATTCCCAATGGAAACTTCATGCGTGCTGGCAAAACAGTGCTTGGAAAAGGTCCTGGAGGCTGTAAGGAAAGCAGGAGTCTCCCCTGCACTGTGGTATTGCATGTCATGACTGAATTCTAAATTACCCAGTGTTTGATGTAAATCTGTGTGTCTCCTCTGTCTGGCCACTCTTCCAAGAACACTGTTTTCACTGTTTTCAGCCCCTGTTGGGGTATTATAAGGTAAACAGGAGAGGAAGAGGTTTTAGGTGAGACAGGTGGAAACAAAAGTTGCAGCAATAACTCCCTGGCCTGTGTCACTGGATTGCAGCTCAGGGCATTTCCTCCAGCCTGTCTCTAACTGGAGCAACTTTTTCATGGTTTTCTTTGCATCATGTCAAGGAAATTCAGCTTCCTCTCCCCAGAGACTCCAGTTCCTGCTCTGTCCCTCCATGCCTGTCCCTTTCTGCAGCCCAGGAGCCCCTGTGGCCCACACAGCAACTCTCAGAGTGGTACCACCTCTCTGCAGGCTCCCCCGCCCCAGTGAGCAGCGGTTGAGCAACACATTCAAGTACATTTATACAACTTCCCACATGAGTCACTTTGTGATTTGATCCTAACGTGATATTGTCTCCTTACACTTTTGCTGTGAGGTGGCATCTATGTGACTAAGGAACTTCAGATACTTTTCCAAAGTGAAATGGTTAATGGAAGGTAAATCTCACTGAAAATGGACAAACCATAATATAAACTTGTCTACTGTGTATTTTCAATGTGCAGCTTAGAGAAGGCAATTCCTTGGCTATTTCACCTTTTGTTTCTCATGTAATTCTTCAAGTTTTCCACCAGATGCTCTTAGGCAAAGAAGTGAAATGAAGTAGTTCCTTTCTCTGGTGCTTTTGCAATTTCTCCTCAATTTGGGAACTTGTTGGAGTGAGTGAAGACTCTCTCTGAAGACTCTGAGAACAGAGTGGCTGTACCAGTTCCCCATATTCCTCATCCATACACCAGTATGGGACAGCCAGCATAGGAATACTGGAGTCTGCTTTCAGTATGGGCTAGGAACATATGATTTAACACCTACTCTCAACTTCAACACATATCCAGTGTGAGTGTAGGACACATCACGTGAATCACAATGCCTGCTAGAACTGCCCAGCAGGACCTGGGATTATATATACACCAACATGTGTTTGCTCAGGATTGTAGTTAAAATTTGCAACAGATTAGCATGAATGAGCACTGCTGTTCTGAGGTGTCCCACCTAATCCCAGACTGCACTCAGGAGCCATGTTTATACACCCTCTTTGCAGAAGAAAGTCTGTTAAACCATGAACTCAAGAAGAAAATGCTACTTTCTTTAGAATGCACTAATGCACCTTCGAATGCACTAAAAATATTTCTGTGAATCATCACCATCAGCTGCAAGTTTAAATTCCAAACAAAATTGTAATGTAAGAAAAGAAGAAAATATGATAAATGCTACTTGGGTACAGGAAAATGTACTGCAGGGCATGGAAATTATAGTAATTCAGATGCCAGGAGGTCAAGCACCAATCTGTAAGTTTTAGTCGCAACAGATTAATGAAGCATCTGTGGTGTTTGCCCAGACTCAATTTTCAATTTAGCAATTTATCACTTGTAGCATTCTAGACAAAAAATAGTTAAAGATATTCTGTTAATGCTTCTTTTTCATACTACTATTGTAATCTATGTTTATTTAAATGGTGTTCCTTTTTTTTGTCATTTTCCCTGCAGCTTGAAGAACAGGTGTTCAGATATAGCTCCAAGCTTTCAAAAATAAAACTGGCAATGACTTTAACAGCCACAGAGCTGAGGAAATATAAGAAAGTTACAATTTTGAAAAATTAAATGCCACCGAGAATTTGTAGACTACATCAGGGTTGCCCAGAGGATATTTTAATTTAGATTTCATCATAAACACAAAATGGGATTGTGGTTCTGGTGGAACTGATAGCAGAGACTTGGAATTTGGTCCCTTGTCTTGCATTTCTTTGCAAACTTAAGGAAAACACAGTGAATCAGAACCTGTCAAGATTGTTTTGATCCCTTTCCTGAGGCCTAATTCAAAGGGCACTTACTCTAGAGAGACCCCTTAAATATCCTGTTGGGGGAAGACCATATCCTTACATAGCATTTTTCCACTTTGTGCTCCAGACTGTCTGGGTAACATTGACCTACGGGGTCAATTTTCTCACTGAGCAGCCATGCAAGTTTATTGTGTGGCTCCTTCTCAGTATCTACAGACATATACTGGAACAATGTGAGTAGATGAATGCTGTTATTTGTAGCTGGGTCTGTAACAGAAAGTACATATCCAACTATCTGTTCCTTCTGGGAAGTTCCCACAGGCCAAGGTTTTTGCTCCTTGGTCAAGTAAATTTGTGTAGATTCAGAAGGAAGTTCTGAGTTTTTGCAAAAATGAAAAAAATAAAATCTTTGAATACTTTCAAAGAAATCACTGCGTCTTGCAAACTGAATCACCATCAGGTACTGGCCTACCTTATGGAATAATCAAGAAGAATGAAATACATAATGTACCACCATTCTAACAAGGTATTTTTAAGAGAAAAGAAAACCTTCAAAAATACTTTGTGCAAAACCACCAAGTCACAGTAAAATAATGAGCACATGCTATTGCTGCCTAAAGAAAATGAAAGATAAATAACCAAAAGGTGACAGACTCTTGTTTCATATCCAGGTTTTCCTGCATTTCAAACAACTCCAATACAGTATAGCACAACTAGTATTAAGTGAATTAGAACTGAATAAAGAATTACTAACAGATCAAGACACCCTGAACTGGCATGAGAAAGACAGTAGCAGTCCTTTGGGTGGGATGCTGCTACACTCAGGCTATGATGAAGACAACAATGGGCAACTGATAAACACTAGGGTTTTTTCTCCTTAAAGGGCTTTGTATAAGGAAAAAAATCAGAAGGAATTGCCTAATGCAATCTAAACTCAACAAGTGCTATCAGCTGCAATCATACAGCAATAATTGAGCACACTGTGCTTCCTTCAGTGTTTAGGAAAACAGAAGTGACAGAACATGACAAACAGATAGGCTGGTGCACCACTCTTGGGAATAAAGAAAGCCAGGAGATGAGATACCTACTGGCAAAAAAAAAAAATCTGTCCAGCTGCTTAATTTTTGCTCACATAACTTGGGAAATTCAGTGCTTCTACTCAGAAGTAGCAAAGCAGTAATTGCTCAGATCTACCTGGAAGCTGCCTATATCAGGCCCAGAAGAGGCCAGCACATGGAACTTCAGTCAGTTCCTCCACAAAGAGGAAAACTCACCCCTGCCATGCTCCAGAGAGATGGATTTCCTGTGCTTTTTGTTTTGAGCTATGTCTCTGCATTCCATGTATATTGGATTACTGTGTGCAACCATTATAAAAGTGTCAAAAACAAGAATAGTGAAGTTCCAATTGAAAAGTGGCACTGAAACTATTGAGAAAACTGAAAGAGGGAGGTTGTTTCTCATCAGCTGTAGGAGGCACAGAGCCAGAAACTGCTGATGCTGAAATGTGCCAAGGAAACAGGGATACTGAAAAGCCTAATTGGAATCATCACTTACCATCACATACCTGTGCTAGCACAAACATAATGGAAATGTAGCAACTGCACAACACCAGGCTGGTAATTCCTCAGTGAGCCATCTTCCAGGGAAAATAAGACATGCACTGCAGAAGGTGACTGAAATGTCTTATTTAGCCTCAGAAATGAGGACACAACCTGCTCTTCCTGGCTGATTAGAAGTGATTAGCTCTTCCTAAATCAATACACATACTGTCTGTGTATAGCCTGTGGCCCCTCATGTCTGGGCCACAACACCCCAGGGGGCTATAGCAGACCCAAACCGGTGAATTCTTACAGCCACCTGTGATGGGCTTTGCAGAACGCTGTTACCCTGACTGAATGCCCACTTTCACAACAAAGCCAAAGAAAATGAGTGAACTAACACTGTGCTTCCCAACAGAACAGCACTTACATCCTCATGTTGCCAGTGCAATACACAGGACCACCAAGACACTGCATAGACTTAAAATGCTCTCCCATAAAACCCCATACAGTCAAAAAAACCCATACAAATTAACAGCCTTTGGAAATAGGGACGAACTGAGATTTTGAAGGCAAACAACAGAGACAAATTAGTTACAGCAGGGAATCACTGATGAAATATAAAGGTAATTTAAAATCCCTGCTCCTGCTGCCCCTCATCCCCATGTTGTTGTTGTTGTTTTCTTTTACAAAATGTCTGATCTTTTACACAGGAAAGTAGAACAATGAAGCTCACAAGAGGGTACCAAAATTCCTTGCTAGGAAAAAGACTGTGTTTTTTTGGAGCAAAAATTGATAATTTTTAGGATTACAATCTTTGTTGTCTCTTGTCTGTAATAGCCGAAAATAACTGCAAATCTACAATGAGGGAAAGGAAAACTAAATCTTAGGTCTTGATAGTTCATGTAATCAAATCCTATTTTGTGAATTGTCTAAGTTCTAAAATGACCCAGTTTCATAAACTGAGTTTCCCATAGTGCGAAAAAAAATATTTTTCTTTTGTTTGTTCTCTTGATTTTGGGTATCAAATCATGTTACTCTGTAACTTCAGTGTGTGTTAAGCACAAAACCTTGCACAGTGAGACCCATTTCCAAGGACTGTCACACAAAATCTGAAACTACTAACAACTGAAAGCTTTGAAAATACTGGGAAAATACTCTGTGATGATAGAAAGAATGATGTTCTCAAAGAAGAAAAATACAAACTGACTATTGTCCATTTCAAGTTAAAAACCCCTACAGTCACTTTGTGTAGACTTGCATCCCTTGTGCCATGGTACCACTGACATGCCAGTACCATGTCCATTGTGATTATGTCAGGCATTCTGTTCAAGAAGCCATTGTCACCTATTTCACATCTGTCTGACAAGTACCACCACAACTTCTGCTCCCAACAGATTAAGGGTCATCACCCTCCCATATGAAGCATCTGCAGACTAACAAGAAAGCAAAAACCTCAGGAGATGAAGCTACTTTTAAAAGACTAAACATTCAAGACTATGCATTTCCTCATATTTATTTTTTAACTGTATTTTTCTAAAATATATTAAAATAGAAAAGATGTTCATCTGATTCATACAAAGAAAATACCAATAATAAAATAAGTAATAAAATACTGAAAATATATGAAAGCACCAAAACATTAAAATATTCATATTGGCAAAGACTCTAAGAATATATTTCTGGCAATTATACAGTAAAGTGCTATTCAATCCACCCAAATTAAGGAATTGGCATTTTAATAGCATGGTTATTGTTATCTTAAGGTTACAAATTACTTTGTTACTTTTCTCACTAAGACAACAACCCATTTCTTGTAAGCAAAGCATTTGAATTACATGCACATAAAAAAGAACCCAAGTAACAGCTTCATTATAAGCAGTTAACAATATTAATTGCCAAATCATTAGGAATACAAAATACTGAGAAACAAAACAGGCAGAAATGAGATTAGTGAAAAATTAAGAAAAAGCAGATGTGGTAAACCATTGTATAAATTAAAAGAGGACAGAAGGCTATGCACCAAACATTATGCAGCCTTGCTTTGTACATGGCATTTTTTTAGTAATCATATTGCTGGCTTTATTAGTTAATCTGTTTATTATTTTAAACTGCCCTTTTCTATTTTCTAGAAATGATACGACATCACCAACACACTGGAAGCAAAAAGACAGAAGCAGAGTATGACCTTTATTTTTCCTTAACAATCACTTCTCATCTATTGAAGTCAGCAGACAAAACCAAGAAATCTGTTACAAAGCCAATCTGTAGCAAAAAATTAATTCAAGTAACATAATTCTCTTAAATCTCCTAGAGTGAAAATTTTAAAAGTATGAAAGATACTATCAGTCTCCTTTTAAGTTTTCATCATTTTAATGTACATATTTACAGCAATGAGTACAAAGAATCCTTGTTAGCAAAGTTCTTTCTAGCTTCATCCACCATTTCCACGACAACTTCTGTGAAATGGCAGATATAATACTTTTATGTTGCCTTCAAGTGTATTTAATCTTCCTGATTTGACTTGCTTTTTTTCATCATTTCATATGTAATTTAACCATATTGCACAGCTCAGAGTAAGTTCTTACACTGACTATTTAATAGCCTTTTTATGAACCAATAATAGGCCATCACAGTAAAGAAGTCAGCTCCTACACTCCTTCTGTAATTTCAATACAAGCTGTTTTCCAAAAAAAAAAATAAAGAGAATAGGAATAGTGTCTTGTCTTGTGCGTATGTTACTTGGTAAGAAATGTTTACAATAACTTTTCATTTAGAAGAAGCACAAAAATAAGGAACTTAACCAATGAGAGCAATGAGCCTGAATTATCAAAATGATTACTAACAACAAATATCTTCCTTTATGTGTATGTACATACACTGAGTATATAAAAAAAATCCACCTGTACTACATAATTTCTGTCAATTTTCCTGGATGAACAGATTAACCTTGGAATACACTAAGTTGACTGCTTACATCTTCTATGGAAGCGATTCAGAATGGAAGAATAAATATGATGAAAAGAAATGAAATATTGTATTTAAAGTAGTTGAATAGAGGGGAAAAAAAGCACAACAGTCTTAAATAATGTTGTATTTGGTTTCCTCCTTCCAGTTCAGTAGCTTTTATTGAGTTGTACAGTGAAAAGAGACCCTAGCTTTAACATCTTCCTCATGCCCTACTGTAAGTGTCAACTTAAACAATAATTTCAGTAATTTTGTTTGCTGGTCATTAATTTCTTCTCTTTTTTTTTTTTTCCCCAGTAAACTTCCTTGTTCATTGCTGTAGGCTCACAAACTTCATTTTGGCAGTTCCAGAATCCAAGTGCAGCACTGCAATCTTTTTGACTCCAACGAGCCATGATAGGCAGCAGCACATCCAGGGCACAGCAATTCTTTTTAGCTTCTCTGGGCATATGCCAGGTAGAAGCAGAAGGCAGCAACAGTAACTGATAGCAGTGATAAAACAACTGACAGCTGCTGGAACCAGAGGCAGTGATTCATCTGCTCCTCAAGTCTTTTATTAATCTGCAGTAAATGAGTTAGCTGAAAATAGAACAGTTTCATTAGGTCAGAATTACTGCACTTGAAAGCACTTGGCAATGTTGACCTATTCTGGCAATAAGGAAAAAAGGAAAAGGAAAAGGAAAAGGAAAAGGAAAAGGAAAAGGAAAAGGAAAAGGAAAAGGAAAAGGAAAAG
>JAYDZK010000001.1:97732371-97807288 GCA_034509185.1 Euphonia xanthogaster | reverse complement strand
AAGGAAAGGAAAGGAAAGGAAAGGAAAGGAAAGGAAAGGAAAGGAAAGGAAAGGAAAGGAAAGGAAAGGAAAGGAAAAGAAGCCTTCTCTCAGTGGTCTCTCAGCAATACCTTTTCTATCACTACACACTTCAAGAATCTCTCCCACTAAAGGAGCTTCAAATCTTAAGTTATGGATAAACAATAAGGCCTGCATCAAGCAGGTGACATCTTTACACTCAGAGGCAAAAGATACCACTGATGCTCATTGATATGTCAGAACTATATATACACAAGAAGAATGAGCAAACTGCATTGAAAATTTAATGATTATTAAATCATTATCATTAAACAAAATAATTAAATCACTATCACTGATGTAATTACCTTCAATTGCTGAGGCATTCAAATAGTATAATTCATAAAATACCAAAAAGGTTCAGTAAAAGTTCTTTTTATCTCTACCATATTCTATAATTTGCCTGAATATTCAGCACAAAGGAATATGCTATCACCTGTATGTGTAAGTCTTCATTAGTTTTTGCAGGATTATTAAATGCATTGTCTTTTAATGTCAGAGAAGAGGGCTTACTACTTTCTACGACGTGACACCTGAGCCTGTAAAAAGGAAACAAGAACACATACCAAAAATCACAAATTTAATGCAACATTGTATAATTAGGAGTAAACAATCAATCTTAAGAGGATAATCCCTGCATTTTTCAAAATTTAAGAGACAATAATTATAATTACACTACGTTTAGTTTAGGTTTACTAAAAAATAAAGGTCAGGTTTGTATTCATGTGTAACTAATGTACACAGCACACTTGTAATCAAATAACCTCTCTCTATTGTTTCAGGGTCTGTCTTTAAAAAACCCAAATAAATTGCACCACTTATTCAAGGAAGCTCAAGGCCACTCACATGATGTAGATTTTAATCAAAAGGGAAGTAAGGATAAGCCCTTGAAGCAAACACAGAACAAGATTTAGGCATGAAGACTCACAAAATACTTTTTCACAGTAGTTTTGGCCGTGAAGGGGTAAAGAAGCCTCCAAAACACCAACCCCACAAACCCACAAAAAAACCCCAGGAACAATCTATGGCAAAAAACCAGTCAAAACTGCAGGGAACTTTCCTAGACATGTTCAGTGATACCACCCAATGTGACAGGATGAGAGAGAATAGCAACAGGTACATTTAAAGGGTAAAGGGAATGTTTTTAATACTGTAGAAAATACTTTCGTGTTTACTATGGCTGCTTCCCTTGACTGCTTCCTTTCAGAAAACTAAAGTGACACATTCTTATTAAAAAACCAAAACCACTATTGTTCATGTGAATTGTCACATGCATTCATATTTTTTCCACTTAACTCTTAATCAGCATGAGAATAACAAGAAAAAAAGAAGAGCACCTCCAGAATACCACTTTATACATTAAACCCACATCTAATCAGTTAAAACAGAGCAGAAGTCTCAGCAATGTATTTTGGTCAGTAAGCACACAAGTGAATTTGGAGAATCCTTCATTGATTATGATTACACAAGTGCTATAAATCAGCTAATTAATAAATGCTTAAAAACCTCCAAACCTCTAATACCAAAAAACCATATGCTTACCTATGTTCCATCACTTTGGTCCTAGGGACTTCTTTCCAAAACTGAGTCAGTTCTGGCACACCTGCTCCAGAAGACTGGTCCATTTCTGCTGCCATTATAAGGAAACGATCCTGCAAAGACGCTGCAAAACCTGCCCTCAAGGAAGATTAAAAAAGAAAAAGAAAGAAAAGCAACAGTGGGCTTAGAGAAAACAACAATATTGCAAGGAAGATAAAAGTATTTTGCACAAAAGTGCCATAAAATGAGAACTTGCTTATTGCAGGACACCAGACACGGTCTTACTAGAAATAAAAACTAGGAAATCATTCTCTAAAGGGCAATAATTCTAATTACAGTTTTCCCAAAATTGTATGTGTTCATTTTAACAGAACTAGTTTCATCTTAATAGCTCAAAAACAACCCAAAATTTTGTAAAGAACGTATTCTCCAGCAAATTCACCTGTCCTTGCAACAATTTAGGAAACTGATTTACTGTAGATAAACTCCCACTGTAATAATGAACCAGTGAGACAGGTGCCACTCAGACTTTTTGTTTCTTAAGACAAGAAACAAAATGGGTTGCAGACAACAGCTGCTTATGCCTCAGTGAAGCAGGAAATCAGTACAAGCAGTTACTCAAATCCTTTCTGACATCCATGTTTTTCTAACAAATGGTACCATTCTCATACAAGAGTCAAGTAGACATGGGCATCAGTGAGTCCCACACACCAGCAAGCACACACAACCATCAGTGTCTAGAGCATGTCTAATACTACTTGCCCAGATTTCTTACAAGCTCTATGTTACAGTTTTACTTACCACCATGAAGAGAAACTATTATATCTAATGATGCGCCAGGTTCACAGCTGCTGTTACTGGGTTTAACCCTGTATTTTTCTGGTGCAGTTGTTCTCACCTATAAACAAGAAATAGGAAGGATACAGTAAGTGCATGCAGAAACTATGACTGCTTCATAACTTCTCTCATTCTGTAATAACTAAATCCACAAAAGCTTGACTATTAGGACAAATCTCTAAAATACATCATTTTGTAGGCATAATAGAGCTCTTGCATATTCCTTTTTCCTCCCTGTCAATTGCATGTATCCTTTGTTTTCTTGCATTTGCTATTTTTCTTTTGCATACATATTTAAAACCAGCCAAGAACAGGTAATATAAATATGAAAATATGAAAACTTTAAGTTATTTTATTGTGCAGAGAATGCAAAACATGGGAAAAAATCCACAAAGATGCAAATAAACTCCATCTTTCTGAAGCAAATATAACTACCAATTCCTTTGATGGTGACATTTGCAGATGGATCTGCATAATTTTGGAGTATTTCTAACTTGGTTCCAGCCAGTATTTAAAAAAAAAACATTCTAAAAAGATGACTTCTCAAAAAATATTACTCTCATTAAAAAACCAACCATCACTTTAGCTCTTTTTTACTCAGTGCTCCAAAGATTTGTAATACTAATTACCCCCTTTGAGGTGGTACATTGTAGGCATAAATTCAGCCAGAAGACCTTTGATCTGCCTCAAACATCACTACACAACAAAAAATTTTGTCTGCAAAATGGATTTAATAGTATTGTTCCTCCTGACAGAAAACGTGAAAAATTTACACAGTTAGTAAGCCAGACCACACATAAAACACTTACTTTAAAAGCCACTACATTTTTAGTGACGTTTGTGAGAACTATCAAACACTTTTTCTCTCCAGTTTCTTTGGATCCAAAATATAGCTCTTCTGCTGGGCTAATAGGAAATTTAAAAATAATTAGTTTCTTCAGATTATCTTTAGAATAGATCATAGAAAAACCTTGACCACACCTCCAGGAAAATAAAATACTTTCTACCCTGCCGTTACAGTCAGCATAAACAGATTTTCATCCAAAAAAGCTATGAAAACAAAGAGAAATTTTGTAGTGAAGCTCAGGATTGACTCATGACAAGTGGAACTGGCTGCCTCAGCTGATAACTGCCCTTGACTTCTGCCATCTGTAACAGCAGGAACAGCCAACAGATACTGAGAGTCAGATTCTGCATCTTTGGGCAGTGTGGTAAGGGAAAGCATCGCTGACTTTAATTTACGCTCCTGTTAAGGAGTATAAAGCGTCACAGACAGGGAGGAATTTCAACCTCAAACATCCATCCTTGTCATGGATATAGTGCACACGTAAGAGAAGGCAGATATCCACAACTGGCAATCATTTCAACCACGACAGCTGAATCCACTTGTACTTATGAGTCAGTCTTCACATACTTGTGGTACCACATGCATAAATAAAGTTATTGCTTGTTTTTAATATTCTTGTGCAATTAAGAGTCATGCATGAGCTATTTTAAACCACATCAAACTAACACAACTCAATTTGGATAAGCATTCAAATGAACACTAGTAGGTAAAAGGCAGGGCATGCTCATATAATACAAGTTGAAAGGAAACTTGAGTAGCAAGTGAAGAACTTTTCTTTCATTATGTCACATGAGGAGCACACAAAGAACTGCCATTCTACTCCATACTACTGAACTGCATATACTTTTTCAAAACACGTGATTTTTTTCCCCATGTCCTCTTTTTGGAATGCCAATTTCATGTTAGTTTGACCTCCTCCTCAAAAGACTTCCTTTTATGCTACCAATCCTTCTTCTACTTAAACCAGAGTAGGAGCTGAGAAGAAAAGTCCTTGGTGCTGCAGGGCAAGTGTGAACGCCCACGCAGGAAGCAGGTTCCAGGGTGACTGTGATGTTGGGGTGCTGATGTTTTATAGGGCATTAGTCAGCCCACATGACAAGACTACTTCTTTTGTGGTAAGGATAAGGAAGTGTGCCTAACAAGGTAGAAACCAGAAAATGGATAGGTTTAAAACCGCTTTATTGGGTAATTCCCTCCTCCTCTCAGTATTCTTTCAATTCCAAATTGTCAATTGAAGTAACCAGTGCTAGGGAAGGGAAGGACTGTAGCTATCTTAATACTGTAATACTGCAGCTGTGTGCAACAGTGATTGCAAGATGAACCATAAATGAAACAAGATAATAATCAGCCTCAAAATAAGCCACAAACACGATCAAGGGAAGGAACATTCTGCCAGAGCCTGATCTTTCTTGTTCTACCAATTATGATCATTGAGCAAAGGAGAAAAAAAAACAAAAACCAAAAAACTTGGGGACCACAGCTCTAATGGCTCTTGTCAGTGAAAGCAAGTTCCACAGCCTTGGGGGTAGGTGGCATGTAGCTAGTAGGAGGGTGGATTGTTTAAACAAACACCCAAGCTTTTTAACTTTCACAGATGGAGGAATTTCCTTACTCTAATGTGTGTGACATAACCAGCTTGTACTAGAAAATCTTGTACCACAACACACCACGAGCTGCTCCTCCGCCAGACAGTACAAGGAAGCTGCTGCTTTTTGTCTGACCAAACAAATTCATTTATTGAGGAGGAAAGTCAGAGGCAGCCTTTCATTGCAAGGTATACAAGGCAAATACAATTGTGGTGTAAATGAGGGAGACAGCTGACTCATAAGCATGACTAAAAATACAAGAAACAAAAGAGCACGAGGACCCAGCTTTGGTCCATGATTTTGTGGTGCCAGAGCTCCAGTGCCTCAGCTGTGTGCTCAGGATCCAGGCTGCTCCCTTCACAGGGCAATGCTGGGAGATGAGCAAGGATGCAAGTTAATCAGGGTGGCAGAGCTTATGGTCTCTGTGATAGGTGCCTACAACTGGTTATGAATGGCACTATATATTATTGGCTCAATCACCTTCAGTAAAATGTCCAGAACAACAGCTGCACTCAGGATTTTACTTTAAAAACAAAACAAACAGCAAGAACAACGGAGACACCAGTACTTTATTTTCCATGACAGCAAGACTACAAGTATTAAAACCTCTATATTTGACTAACTTTACTCTTCCATGTGTTGCAGTCCATGTAAGTTACTTCTATTCAATGACAGCTTGAAGTATTTTAAGAGAAAAAAAGGAAGTTTCTGGGGGTGTTTCTGCTTGTTTGGATTTTTTTTTCTTGTCTGCTTATGATTTGTACTCCTTTCTTTTTTAATTAAAAGCAGTTGGAATACACATCTAGCATTTGTGATTGTCACAGAAAATGTTCAACATTCTTTTATAATCACAGTTCTGCAGTCTATGCCTTTGTCTTGCCATACAAGAAACTAAGGCTATACAGAGGAGGTTTCATTTCAAAATTAGGAAAAATTTGCACATATAAAATATATTTATGCTAATGAGCATGTCATTATTAAAATTCATTCCAAAACTAATTCATTACAGCACTTAAAAAGTTAGCTAAGAAATTACCTAAAAATTAGATATTTTCTTCATTCATCTAATAGCAAACTGAAAGTGAAAATAAAAGTTAACATCTAAATCAAATTCTAAGCAAGCATCTTAACCTAGAAGACAGTGAAAAGAAAAAGTGATATTGGCTATTTGATTATTTTAGTTTAGTGATAAAAATAACTGCGAGATGTTGCATCTTGGATGACAAAACCTTCTGGGTAGATATGTCATTATAGAGCCCTTTCCATACAAAATAAATTGGACACATTAATCAAGTTTAAGTGGTGGAAACTATTACTGTAGACATTTATACCATCATAAGCCAAAAGAATTCAAGCAAGATTTGAGAGTGAAAACTGTCTTGAAAAAAACATTGTTTTTTCTTGAGCCAATTACATCAAACAATGTTGAACCACTGCTCTCATTACAGATAAGGACTTAACTTAGATGGTTTCTCAATATAAACAAAACACTTCTACAATTCTAGGGAATACACACCTACTTGTACAAAAAGTATACCAATCTTTGGTTACACCAGAAGATTCACTGAAAACTTCTAAAACCAGAAAAACCTCTTTGAACTTTGTAAAAATCCATCTTAAAATTTTGTTTATAATTTGTTTTCCTCTAACAGTCTGAAAAAAGTTTATTTTGAAAACCAACTAGTTCAGTACTCAAGTGTCCAAGGCACATTATAAAAAGAAAATTTAAGAAAATTATTATTACCTGATATGTAATAAAGGTCCTTTAAAAGTGGTTAATGCTTTCTTTGCATTTTTTGGTTTGACCTCTGTTTTGTCAGTTTCCTCTGACTTGGAAATTTGTTCTATAGAATTCATCTGAGTAAAAATGATAGTTATAATGATTAACTAGAAACCTGGATTATATGTTACAGAATCATGCAGGTATTTCAAAGAATATGGTGAGGCTTATTTCAACAGTTGACATATTACAGACCAAAGCTTTATATATATTCATTCCCTGAAGGTGCTTGAAGCCCACTGAATAAAATTATTTAATATAGAAATTACATAACACATTAAATGTGTATGAAACAAAAATTCTGCTTTGTTTCTTCCATGTATTTTCCTGCTGGTCAAGTCTGTTTGAAAACTCCAGACACACTAAGTTATAGCACATCAAAGATTATAAAGCACTGGTATTATACATCCATTGCAAATTAAAATTAAAACAGATTAAAACAATACAATCACTGTACCACTGTAACAGAAAATACAGCACCAATTCCACACTTCATTGCATTGCAGGGTAGCTAAACATATCTTCATTGCTCTTAGATGAAACTCCGAAGTATTGCAGAACATAAAAGAAATAATGCTGATTGAATTGGTGCTTTCAAAACTGCAGGTACATCTTAGGTTCTGAGGGTTTTCTTCTATAACATTAGGAAAATACATGCAAAACAGGGCAGGTGCTGGGAGGGGGTACAGAAGACTGAAAGAACTAGGGACATCATGATTCCAGATCAGCTGGCTGAAGAGTTTGCTTAGTCTCCTTTTTTATTCCACACTTAATATGGAGAAGACATGAAGAGAACTCAGTTCATGCAAGTTTGAAGCACGGGAATGAAAGGAATACAAAACTTTATATGAAATAGGCTATATAGAAAGAACCCACACAGGAACTTTTTTAATAATTATATAAAAGTGGTAGATAAAGGTTAGTGTGTAAGTACACTGCACTAGTTATATGCTGGGCTTTGTTTGACACAAAACTACCGGAAAAAATATTACTGTAGATTACAAAAGTGGAAGCACCTACGGGGCAGGCACTTAGTAAGTTTATCCCTCATGATTCCCTGTATTACCTTGATTACACTGAATAAAAGTGAAAACAATTAAATGCTTAATGGTATTTCAAGAGTAAAATAAGTAAAAAACCTAAAATACCTTATGTAGAAAGATAAGTCACCCAAGCAAATTAAAAGCCAGCAAACACTGAGGCTTATTAAGCACCAAAGGCAACTCACAAACAGAGCAGAAATTCTCCATGCTTCTGTATGTGAGAATCATAGTTTCTAAAATGTGCCCCAAGGAAAACAAGCTACTGACTCTAACTGTGGTTATGTAATGCTTCCTTTTGACCTTAAGGTCAGTAAAATTATCTTTTTTTTTTTTCTTTTAAAGCTGGCCAAGTTGCAAATAACAGCTGGACTATTTAGCGAGCTGCACATTTCAAATTATTCTGGCAAACCTGAAACAGTAAATGAAACCATATTCTACTCCACTAAACAGAAGTTTTGCAAGTAATATTCCAAAATTAATTATGGTAATGAAGTAGTGAATTTCAAAATTTTTTCTACTATTTTCAGGAGCAATATCCCCAGTTAATATTACTGCATATTCCTAAATATCACTTCATATGAACTTGTGTAAAACAATGCCATTATTTCTGGATAAACAACACTGAAGGAAGATTATGTTGCAAAACATGACTGATGGAGTAGGAATACAACTTCTCCTGAGAATAAATGAAAATATTTATATGTTGAAATTTTATCAATAATTTAAGAAAACAAAGTAACATCCAATAGTGCATAAATATTTAACAACATTTTTTTCATGTATGTACTGATTTAAGCATCAGAGAAAACTAGATCTATTTCAAAATGATCACCATTAAATATCCCAAGATTAAAAAGAAACCTACTAGAAAGACCTCTGAAAATAAAACACAGAAACCTTTTTCCTTTTGCTATACAATTCACTATATTCCAAAAGACAGACTAAATACTTGGTGCACATTTTATGCATTCTGAAGCATGAAACTTGTCTTAACAGACCAAGAGTCAAGGTTGAAACTGCAATCATAATCTTTTAGTTTTCCTGTGCTTTTTTGCTAAATTAGAAGTCAGAAAAACTGGTAAAAACATACAACACGAAGACAAGTAACCAAAATTATACACCTCTTGTCCCACTTTGTAACCATCTAGCTAGTCTTGCCTAAATCTTCACTTAGATACCTTTTTCTGATTAAGGTTTTGTGCTTCATTCAGCTCCCCAGTCTCCTTGGTGTCTGCATCTATCTCTTCTTTACTTTCATGCTCATCTTCACTTGTAATGGGCCCATTTTCACATAAAGGAGTTTGAAAATCATCATCAACCAATGGAGGATAGCTGTACTTGAAAGAATCCTGAAAGATAAGGATTTATAAAAGATGAGTTATTCAAGAGGATTAGAAGTGCCTTCTCTAGGGTTTTTTAAATGGAAAGACTGTCTTTGTTTCTTGTTTCACATTACTTTTATGTTTCATTTATCCATTTCAAGTTGCACCCCTGCACAGAAAGCTGACATCAAGAATTTCTATTTTATCATCAATAGACAAATAAATACAGTCATCCAATGAAGCCAGTAAACTGAAACTTTTATTTATATTCACAGCAGAACTACAGAGGCTGGTCTATCAAGGATCAGCATTCAGAGTTTAATTGCTGAAGTTCTCTTCTTAGTTCTCAAAAATGTGGTTTAAAACTTATGACAGCTATTTCTAAAAATATTTCAAAGTGATGAAAAACATCAGTTGTTCCTTGTTAGTTTCCTAATGGCCACTTTAAAAAAAGGAAATAAAGCCCAAAACCATAAAGCAACCCCAAATAATCCCTTAAATTCAACATAATGTGTGTGTGGACCTTTAGGGTATTCTGCAATTCAGACCTCTACTCTTTGGAATGCCAAATCAATTTAAAGACCATATTTAAGACATCTGAGTAATGCAGCAGCAGAATACTTAAGTTCTCAATGACTCTACAATAAAGGTACCTTTTCCACTGGAAGATCAGTAAAAACGAATTTTTGCTAACTGGAAATTTTCTTAACATTCTCCAAATTGTCTTATTACATTTAATGTTAGAGGCAGTGTTTGAACAGGGATCTCATCTCTGTTCCTACTGCATTTTCAAGTAGTTTTAAGCATCAAGAAACTGATATAGTCTGTCAGCTTTTCCAGTGGAGAAAAATAACATAGCTTTGACTCCTGTGAGGCAGAATGGAGCAATGGCTCTGCTTCACAAATAATGCCTCCCTCAGCAGGGAGTTACCAAAAGGTGTATTAAGAGAGCTCTCCATACGCAAGAACATTTTCCCAAAACAAGGAATAATGTGATATTAAGAAAGATTAAAAGAGAAAAGTCTTAGATGGACCTATTCAAAGAAACCACATACAAAAAAGTATACTTCCTGCTCATCTATAATCAAGGTCTAAATCTAATCTACTCCTTTGTAGGAACAGTCAAAGACCTCTAGGTGAATGAAACAGGTAGTCACTGGCACAAACAATATCCTATTAAGGGCCAGAAGGACAAGCTTCAGCTATCAATTACAGACTAAATCACTATTAAAAGAAAAGTCTCCAGTCCACAAGAAATATTACAGTAGTCTTTCAGAATACTGACATTCCACATTTGACAGAAATATCCAGCTTCCCCTTATCCAAACTAACAAAGCCTTGTCATTCCCTCCCAGCATAGGATGAAGGGCATGTAACAAAGTGACCTTAATAGAGGGAAATTAATTTTGCTGCACACATTACTTGGCCTTGTTAATCCATGCTGCTGGATAGCTTCAAGAGCTGAGTTGTCCCACTGATAAGATTCTAAGTCCCACACTTCCTAGCCCCAGGGCCTAAGTTTCAGTGACATGAGTATATCTACTAACAGGGTGAAAACCTCAGCCAGGTAAACAAGACATTTATTCAATGCCTGATACATCCATTCTATAAACTTATGGCTCTTTTTTATAGCAGATCTAGAGAATGCATGCTACTATTTTTGGCTGGTTTTGTAGAGGTGTCTTAATCATAGTAGTGATATATTCTAAGATTTCATGGCCACTGTGTGCATGTAGTCATATGCGAGCTTAGTCATGTCTTAACTTCAGGCCACTGACCTATATAAGGTACTTCCAAGAAAACCTGTGGGCTATCAATTTAGATACCCAGGTGAAAAGCACAGCAATTGCACACATTGTTCAATACTGGCACCAGTAGAGAGAATCTCAATCAATTCATCCTTGTTAAAGCCATCTTCTGACAAAGAAAGACTGGGCAAAACAACAAATCCAAACACTACTGTGTGTACATGTCTTGTATCAAAGTGTACATGGTGTGTACTTCAGTCTTGTAGAAAACATGACTGAAGAGATAAATCTCTCTGATCAGTCAGAAATGTGCATGCCTTAAGAACTGTACCATTCCAACAGCTGGAAATGGCAGAATATGTGATACAATAGATAGGAAAGCCAAAAGGACTGAGTTAGAATACATTTATTACTAAATGGAAAATATTACCAAGTGGCTCTTGAGCACCTAACCCTAATTTTCCAGGCTGGCTAGCATCAGCTTGCTCCTAAATCTGCCCTGGGCAATTTTGACAAGCCCTACCAAAATAAACCTGCTATAAAGCAAATGACCTCTGTGCACTATGGACAAGAACAACTCAAAGCCACATATGTGATGTGGAGCATGTATGGATTGGCAATATCGTAACAGCCACAGCCAACACACTGATGGGGACTTGAATGGAACTTAGACCCAATTCATATTCCGAAGTCTTGCAATACCCAAGTTTCTATTTCCCATAAATAGTTTTACTGCTTTTGGTACTTTGGAGACACCTTTGCCCACTAGTTGTCTAAAATAAAGCATGTAATATTCCTCTTTCGTAGCTGGCTGACAGTCAATCAAAGGATTTTAAAGCTATGGAAAGTTTCTGATTCATCTTTTGAGTGACCCTGAGACAGACTTAAAATATGCTTAAAGATAAATGTCTCAATGAAGTTAAGTTGGAGGCTTCCAACAGAGACAAACTACAGTTCCCTTAGTCAAGCAAAGTAATCACTGACTCCAAGTTCAACACTATTATTCTACAGATTTTTTTTGTTAATTCCAGAACTAATCTCTCTGAAATACAAAGAACGTAAGTGCAGTGGAATCTAGGTATCTCCCCAAATTAACCTGCCAAATTATCTGCTCCACTGGCAGGACTTGGCTCTTCAAAATTAGGTCCTGGTAGGGGATACAGCAAAGGATGCACAGATATGCTGTGCTCTTCACTGGCATTAGGCTTGTGGCAAATATGAAGATCTGTAACTAAAGGTGTGGAAATCAAAGATGACAGAGAGAAAATCAGAAGGAGGCAAAAAAAAGAAAAGTGCCTCACAAACAAAACCAAGCACTTGACAGAAAAATGGAAGGAATCAATTTTGTCTGGTCAGTGAAAGACTCCCTTCTATCAGAGATGCAAAAATCCTGCTTTATTGTATACACTAAAGTCTTGGGAAGAAAGATTCAGAGCATAATTTTGGAGTCTCAGTATTTGCTAACAATTCTTCCAAATTACAACAGTTTTGAGGTTAACAGCTCAAAACACCCATCAAGTGAAACTCAGTAGTTAGACAAAGCATGTGCTGGTTCAATATACAGGGCTCTTAATATGCAGAGATAAAGCTGTTTTTCTGAAATTGTTAAAACCCCTGGAGTTCTTGTCAGACAAGTTTACTACTATTCTGCTACTTTATTTCTGCCACTGCAACTTCTTACCCCAGACAAATGACATGGATAAGCTGCCTCCATGATTCTGAAACTTGTTTCAGAAGATGGGCAACATGGAGCCAGCTTGATCAACAATCACTAATCACACTAATCAGCAATCAGACCTATCAGGCCCAAGGCAGTATTACAAATAACTAAGACTGTGTGTTCCATCAGATGCTTCAGGAGGATATTTAGCAAAACCACAAGTTTTTTCTTTAAAGATATAATGAACTATTAGGTAAGATAGTCTAAAAAGCAGATGGGAGATACTCAGCTTTTATAAGGAAAAAAAACTAGCCCTCTATTGCAACAATAGGTCAATACCACAGAAGGCAGGCCCAGAACCACTGCTAAGCAACATTCAATCCCTTACTGAAGGTACTTCAGACATCATCAGCCCTTCCCTCAATGCCCACTCCTGCTGTGCAGTAATTTCTGCTTTCTTCCATATTAGGAGGTTCTTCTGTGAGACTGGGAGCTGGGGCAGCAATTTTCCATGGAGAAAAAGGGTATCTTTTCTTCAAGAGTCACATGCACTTGTTAAAGGCATCCTAATCTCAGTCAAATGAAAATCAAACTAACATTCTTTTATGTTCCCCAAACGAGTTTCTTATGTCCTGGCCACAGTAACACTGCCCTGAATTCATATACAAAGGAACATGGCCTCCTCTACTATTGCTGAAACACGACCCTCCTTTTCTCCATATTATTGCCATAATGCCAAAAGTACTTCAGAAAAGAAAAGGTGGAAAATGAACCATGAAAAGTAACTCCCCTGCAGTGGGCTTATTCTGCTACCATAAATGGACTATTAATATTTTAAAGCATAATTTTTCTGCTAATTTATTTTAAAAATAAATTACTAGCCTTGTGAAAAGTGAAACCTGTTGTGCAAGATGCTCGTGCTGCTCCACTCTAGAACTACAACTGGATTCTGGTTCTGTTAAACTGATGCTGCTTGTACCACTCTGGAGCTCTACTGTACTCTTTGAAAAGAATCTTCTACAGCTATGTCTTAAAATGCAACCCTAGAGATAGCAAAGGAAAAATAGCTACAATATAACTGTCTTTAATGAATCACAGCTCTGGAGCAGGACTAGAACTCTCAGAGGACAATGAAACCTACTTTCTGTTCATAGAACTTGTTTCATAAACTAACACCATCTCTAATTCACCAGGGAGCAAAAAAAGTACAAGTGACAAGGACACTTAGTTTTTCAGACTTTCAAGAAAAATTAAGTGGTTTTCGGTGACTTAAAAGGGGATGAATAATTCATAAAAAATAGTAGCAGTAGTTAAGAATGTACTTAAGAATGTAGATATCAAATTCTCATGAAGTTCACCTATTTTACATTATCATGATTTTGAAATTATCATTGGCAAAACAATGTCAATAAATGTCCCATCTGTGAAGAGCCAACCCTCAACCCCACATATGGAATTTATATAGGTGTCTCAATCTATCACAACAGAAACATGACACTTCATACTCACAGTTCCACCCATGTGAGGTGGCAGATACTCTCCACTGATGTATTCCTGCACATCATTCTTGTTTGTGAACTTTAACATGCTTATTGCATCTGGGCCAAGCCAACCCTTCACGATTTTAAAAGCAGCTTTAAAAAACAAAACAAAAGGTATACATGAGTTAACAGGAAAGCAGTTTTGTTATTTTGTTTTTGTAGGTTTTTTTCAGTGTATTGGTAGATTATACATAACACAAGTGAGTTACATCCCTCAAGATATTGCACAACCTGCTCTGAAAGTATCTATAATAATCGGAATGAGCAATTCAAGGGAAAAAAGGTATTATTTACAGAGAAAAAGGACAGAGTATCTTTGATTTAATAACTGACAACTCTGTTGTCTTAGAATTTAGCCCTTGAAGTACTGAGCAGGTAAAACCCAATTGTATTTCCAAATCTGAGTGAGGGAGGTTGGGAAAGATGTATACACTCTTCCTTGCTGAAATGTCTTGCTGATTTAAAGGATATTTGTTTAGATTTATTTAGCATTTACAAACACCATTGTTCTTTCAGTGACGGTAAAACATGAATATGCAGGAAAACATAAAGCCAACATAAAGATATGTATGCATATGGCAACAACAGAGCAATAGTGTATTTATCCTGTACATTATAGTTACAGCTAACTACTGAAGTACCCATATCAGAACAAATGTAAGCACATCAGCACCCAGTGTCAGGCATCTATCCTAAACCGTGTATTCTAGTTTTGAGCTGGTTATAAGTCACCATCATTGCTAACGACAGGATTCCTGAAAGGATTCTAGTAAGCATTCAAGGAATAGATTATTTATCAAGGTTATTCTTAACCTTTGGAAACAAGAGGATGAATACAGACTTCATGTGAAGTATGATCCAAAATACAATGATAGAAGATAAAATAAAAAGGATGCAAGCTTTAAACTGACAGATTTAAAGATGCACGTTTAACAAACTCCCTTATTAATCTGTATCTATGCAGAGTAGAAAAATGCTTCTTATTTATGCTGCTAAATCTTAAAAGTTATCACAATCAGAAAAGGAAAAAAAAAAAAACAGAGAAACAACTTACCGTTCATTATCCATGGCATTTCAAATATTACTATCTTTGCTGAAAAGGAAAAAAAAATCTGAATACCAAGTGCTAGGTATTTCTCTATTTAAGAGCAAGTACAGTAAAAACATTCATGTAAAAAAGTAAATATTCACTTTCACAAACCTTCATGTTCACCTCCCTGTAAAAGCTATTTTGTACAAACTAATTGCTAGTTAGAAACATTAGCTGTTTGCTTGGAAAACAGGTAATAAAATTCCAAGCTTTACATTGTTTATGTACTTCCTGGGATATTACTTTCTGATATTTTGTTGCTAATAACTCATGTCACAAATAAGGCAAAGAATAAGATCTCAACCTGACCTAGAAAACCAGCTACTTAAAAGAAGAAAGTTTAACAAGTATATTCAGTACCCCTTAGTTCACAAAGAAACAAATAAGTCTTGTACATCTATTTTTTCCAAATATTCTTTATTTAACCATATAGGTTAGAAAACACTTAAGTGTCCCAATTTTTTTTTCCTCTTGAATGTCACAGTACAAAAACCAATGTTGCACTTGCCTTTAAGTTTGATATTTGATCAAAGCTTTGAACTTTGATCAGCAAGCCAAAATTTAATTATCAGAGTTTAAGCAGTTGCTGTAAAGAAGTTCACTGTTCACAGACACTTTCACCTAAAATTTACAACATATTTAAGATGAGCTAGCATAAACTATGCAGTGTTTGCCTATCCATCAAAAAACTAGCAGGCAAGTATGCAGAGTTTTCTAAGTGCGCACACAAAAATGCCTTTTCAAAATACAAAATTTTCAGAATAAACCATTTTAATTTTCAGAATAAACCATTGCTCCCCATAAATTTCTAGAGCCATTCATTCTTTGACCACTCAAGACTCCTAAAGGACACAAACTATCATCAAAGTTTGTAAAATTTCTACACAAGTAACAAACAAAGGAAAACAGGTCAATTCCTTTCTATTATGTGCTTACAATAGTTCTTACTAGGTATAAACATAGTAAGAATTATTACTTAGTAATAAACATTATTACTTCACAAAAAGAGTTGATTTTTGATGAAAGTAAAATTTATTCACAAAACAAAGTTGTACTGATTTCAGGACAATAATATCCTAACACTAACATTCACGTTTCATGAAGTTACCCCAGAAAGCACATGGAAAAAAAACCCCGATCTTCCCCAGCTTCTATCATATTATGAAATGCTCTTGTTACACCAGTCTACAGTGCTTAATACTTAACATACAATACTTACTGAGGAAGTTTGGGTAATAATCTGTAAAACAGTTGACAATAAACCGGACAAAATCCAAGTCCTAAAATAAAAATAACAAAAACAAAACCACAGCATAAACGAAAAGCAAGCCAAAACATTAAAAAGTACAGGCTTAGTTAAGGCATTTAATGAAAAGGACAAGATAGATATATTGTAGTCAACTATGATCAAATTTCACATACACTACAAATATCCTCAAAGCACAATGCAAGGCTTTTTCGTCCATTAAACTGCTGCAGGATTGTGGTCACACTTCCCCTGATCATCAGAGAAAGAAGTCAATAGACCTCTGATCACTGCAATAACTAAGACCTAAACTACTGCTGAGTATCAACAGGACTTAAAATGTGTAGGAAAGATACAGGAAAAAGAAACCTTTAGCACTAGAGAAGCTTGACAGGTGGAAGAATATTCAATATACTGAAATTTCCCTTCAGTAATTATCCTACATACTGTTCAATAGACTACTGCACTCAGTACTATATTTGCAAAGGAAAAAAAATAGGTTTCCTCTGAAGAGAATTTTTGGGTTTAGTATTAGTTGGTGGCATGCAGAGAAACTGTGGGCAGAGACAGTGCTCAAAAGAGCTGCTTCTATACCACCCCTTTTTCAGGATGCTTCTATCCAATGAGCAACTGTACAGAAATAGTACAATCAGTCTCCTTCGCAAAATCCAGGTATAATGGAACTGTATCACACAGTAAAGGGCAAGGAAGGGTTTTTATGAAACAGGTATAGAAATAAAGTAAGAGATACCTTGCCACAATAAGGTACTCAGAGGGGAAGCTTGCCATGAGTACTTTTCCCAGTCCTTTAAACAGAAATGACCACTACTACTAATTTCAGAAATAGTGCAGAGTGTTTCTGGCTGAGGATCCAAAGCCTCAGCCAGTAACAACAATGGGGAAGGAGCTGCTAGGGTGATGTAAACACACTACCAAAACATTTGTAGAGAGATAAAAAAAAAACAAACAAGAAAACCCCACTGTGTAAAGGGACTACCCACAACCTGAAACCTTTTTAAGTGGCTTCAGCAACTAGAAACTAACTTGACATCTTCACAGGCAGAAGGTGGCCTCTAATAGAAGCATTCATCTCAACTGTTTATTGCTTGTACCAAGTGCAATATCTTTCATTTAACAGAACAAACACAATGATAGATTAGAATGATTAGAATCTCCATTAATCAGGATGCTGCTCTCTATTCTGCTGCCTATCCAAAAGCAGCACTATCAGATAGTAGAGAGATAGATCCATTATTTTGATGAAAGTCTGGAATTAGAAGTGCAGATTTCACAGACTATTCAATAACTGCATCTATTCTAGTTACCTGAACTGGTACAACAAGCCATGAGCTACCAGAATTATGTCCTGCATACTAGTGATAAAAGTGATATAGTAGATGTCCATAGTAACAGAACAAACAAATGAGGCATGCTCTGGAAGAGAACTCATAGGTTCAAGTTCTTTCTCTGTTAGGATAGATTCATCAATTACTCCACATGTCTACAAATAGCCATTAAAAATATTCTGTGATAAACTAATTATAAAGCATGACTGTACAATGGGGCAGTTACAGACAGCACTTGCTGAGATTGTGTATCTGGGAGTCTCAAAGACATAGGGGGAAAAATGCTGCTTCAGGATATAATCCATAAAACCCAAATCAAATTAATCTTTCACATCAAGGATATTATTACAATCCTTTACTCCTGCTATGTAAAACTGTGGTTCCAGTACTATCTTTAGGAGCATGAACAGACAGCTCTCACTGTACAGGTAAGAGCAACAACCTTGCAAAACAGAATCACACCACATTTATTTGTCAAATTACCTCTCCATAAGCTGGTGGCCCTGTACTGCACAGCAGCAAGGTCCCAATGCAACATTAACAATCTTGCCTATGCCAGATACAGACAAGCTTTGGAAGTTGGGTTTGAGGATGGGGTTTTTTTGCTTACATTAATTCTTGCCATACCACCACCACAAACAAAAAGCACAAAGATACAAGTTCCAGCCATTCCTGTAATAACAGGACAGCATGGCACTTTGTAAGAAAAATGTAATTATTCTATAGAAATACATTTTATTTTTAACCTATAGACAATCTGTGTTATTTTTAGTTTCTAGATTAAACCTATAAATATGTACTGATAGGCAAGATCTCAACCTTGCAATCTAAACCAGCTCAGCCAAAGTAAAAGCAAGTTTTCAGCATATTGCAGAAGACAAAATTTAATATGTAACAAAATATTTTGGAAACTGCTCGTGTCATGGGAAAAAGCTCTACCATACCACTTATCTCAATGACTGTTAAGTTATTTATGTGTCAAGGACTGCACAGTGACTTCCTTTTTTCTTGTAACACAGGTTAAATAATTCCAAAAGTAATCAAGACAAGACAGTAAAAATACTTACAATGTGACTGATTCCAGTTTCAGCCATGTCAAATACCACTGTCAAGGGCTTTCCATGATCTCTCTTGGCATAATGTTCTAACCAAAAAGCCACCAGTTTCTTTTTGTCAAGTTGCTGTTTAGGATCTCTTGTATGATGCTTCACTTTGAACCAAACTTGGACAAAAACACACACAAAAGTTGAAGGAATGATCCAAGCAAACAGAAAAAATCATGCAAGTAACTATAGAGGATGCACTGAAATGTATTAACACCTCTGAGTTTGTATTTTATATTTGTCCTGGTTTTGTGACCACTGAACAGCCAGAAAAACTGCATACCTCTTCACATGCCCCACATATCTCACTTCTTTTACTATAATTTTTTAGAAATTGAAAATACAAAGAATTATACCTCAGAAGAAACAATAAAGTGAAAAAGCACTTTTTGTGTATTTAAAGACTACCTAGATTAGTGATTGTGTTCATAATTTAAAATTAAATCACATGGTCTTCAGACAATATTAGGTTCAGCACATATTCTAAGTATTGCTGTAAAATTAATGTTTCCTTTTCTTCTTAGGTTTCCTACAGCACTGCAGTTGATGTGTTTTGAAAAACTAGCTATACATGCATTAAGAATTTTTTACAAAGCAAGAGATCTTTCTAAAATAAAATTAAAAATTCCAGGAGGTGACCAACACTGTAGAAATGAAAACCTTGTATATATTCTTCTGGAATAAAAAAATGAGCCATTCGGAGACTTGCTTCTCCATGAGAAAAAAAAAAAACAACCAAAAACCCATAGGCATAATTCAAAGTAAAGACTTGATAAAAAAGTCTGAATCCAAGTTAGTGATTACACGGTAAGTGAGAAAATAAATATTCAGGGCAGTAATGTGACGAGTAGCTTCCATTTTTACTACCTTTACAGTACCTAAGTTATACAAGCCTGAAAATAACTTTAGATATGCTCAATATTCTTCTCCCTGAAACCTGGAAAGCTGTAGTAAAAATCAGATATCTTCTCCATGTTTCATGTAAAGAAACAAATGTTTTTAAATATACCATGTTAGCTAGACTGAATTTCAAGATTAAGAGAAAGCCCTACTCAAACACAGAACATCCATTAAACTATTATATTCTTGTTTAAGAGAGCAGTCACATCACCAAGCCTGTCAGAGTCGGGCCCATGGTGTGATTCTGAGGCTGCCCTGTGCAGGGTCAGGAGTGGGACTCCATCACCCTGCTGGATCCCTTCAATTCAGTGGATTCTATAATAAATACAAACTTTATAACTCAATTACCTTTTTAAGTAGAAAGAGTAGCCAATATATACCTATATCCCTTCTTAAAATGCTTATTTTTCAAGAAGATAAAATGCTGGAAACAAAACAATGATCAAAGCCTGAAAATAGTCTATTCTATGTAACTTACATAACTTATAGCCTTCTTTATCATATCCATGCAGAAAGAGAGCACCAATTTCAAATAACCATTTTGGAAGGACAGATTCTGACAAGTCTGCAAAACCAAATGAAAAATTATTTCAGTAATCATATTAATAATCACATTGTAACTTAACAGAAGTCGCTAAAAATGGAAAAGTCTAGCAAAAAACCCTAAAAACATCTTTATAAGCCACTTTCCAAGGCCTTTATTAAACTAATGCAAATAGTAAAGACTCCAAATTATCTCAATATCTTGTTCTTATGCTACAGAGTAGAATCTATTTATGAAGTAAGAATAATTGAAAAAATCTACAGAAAAAAATGCTGCAAATGTTTATTTTTTTTCATATTTGAAGACTCCCCACCATGCTCTACTCTTCAGAGTGTGAAGCTCTGTAGATAGAGTTCACCTTCAATATATTTACACAGCACAAAAATGAGATCTTTTATTTACTGTACCAGACCAGTGCTATTACAATGAACAACACAGCCCTGTTTGTTGTGGGGTTTTTTATTTGCTTTTTTTATAGAACTCTGTGATGCAAAGAGACAAAGCAAGAGATAGCTGCCTTCCCTTCCTTCCCCTTAAACACCCTTTCAATGGACACATGGAACCACAACAAAACTGAGACACTACTAGTCAACATAAAAAAACAATACTTTTTCTCCTTTTTTCCTTTTTTGAAAGTTCTTGCTCAGCTCTCCATGGTACTTGCAAACCTTCAAAAGGTTATTAATGAAACTACATATAGAGGTCAGTGGTAGTTCGAGAGGAAAGCAACACACACCTTCAAAATCACTGTATAACATAGCTTACCATTAACTGTGTATTCTTTTCTCCACTGAAAGCTTTCATCAATCATCTTTAACGTATCATCCACAACATCATGGCGCCAAATCAAGTAGTTTTCAACCCATTTATCATCTTGCTGAAGTCTCTCCACATCTCTAGAATCATATTTATCTGATTTATCTAGGAAATAAATAAGTTAGTGTCTATAGCATTTGCTTCAGAAACGTGCAGAGATTTAAGTCTATGTCTATAAGCATCTACTTGGTACATAGGATTTCTCTTGCAGTTTCAAATTTTAGGAAAGAAAACACAGCATGATAAATTAATGAAAACCATTTTTCTGCTGCAACAATATTTAGGGACACTACAACATTAGTCTCAGTAGAAAAATATTTTCTGTGATCCTTATGCAACAGAAAAAACCAAGGTGCATTTGGGACAGGTGTAATTTTTCTAAAACCAGTTTTCTGCAAATAACATGAATTAGTATATAGTATTAGAATCTGTGTACTGATGAATGTATATAGTAAACATCACAAGTACATGCTTGTGTTCTCAAACTTCTAGGTATCAGCATGTTAGACCATAAAATGTCCAACAACAAATATAAAATTTGTGGTTTTGAACACGCACTATACATACTTGCATTAAACAAAATTGTTTTCTTTTAAAAAATTACAGTTTACACTTGTTATAAATTGTTACCCTTCCCAAAAAACCCTACATGCAACTCTAGAGTAGCACAAAAGCCTCCAAGGCTTCTTCTATCACATTAGCAGCATGATAAGAGGCTTACAAGCTTTTGGAAGTACTTCAGATTAAACAAGACTTGCTGTTGCTCTGGCTTTTTTTTTATTTCTAAACAGGAAAGTAAAACACAAATGCTAAGTGGACCTATTTCTACTGTAGATACACTTATACAAAAGCCTAGTTTTTAAATCAATGATCCTCTGTCTGAGAAATTGGTAAAAACAAAATGTAAATCAAGAGCCCACAATAGAAACAGGCTTCTGAAAGCAATGGACACTGATACACATCTCTGCTAACTAATACAAAACCATAAACTCTTAAACTATTCACTTAAATTCATGATTACCATAGAAAAAATTAAGACTGTTAATAAAAAGATTTAATTGTCACATACTGGAAAGAACTGTTCCTCTGTCAATAGCAAACTGCTTTCAGAGCCATTTTCAACTATCTAGAACTGTGATGGAATGGCTTGGCAATGTGCATTTCAGTCAGAAAACTCTGAGGGAGGAGTTAGAAAAAGACACCACTAAATTCTGCTAATATTTGTTGTTTTACTGGCCTACATGCAAAAATATGATTTCTTTTACTTGTCTTTCAATTTATACTGTTTCCTGTTATAAATTACTCAATATAACTGCAAGAATATACCAATTTAAATGTGTCCATTCACTAAACTGTAGTTGAACTCCCCAATGCATCTCTTCACATCTGACTGCGTCTCACATATATCATCCACCATGTTCCCTTCTTCATTAGGCTTCAAATTTTTCCTTCCCTTAATCCCATCCCACTACTTTACTTTGTTCTTTAGATAACCCTAGAATTTAATCCCACTTTCCTTAATCTTAGTCCCCTACTTTCTTCTCTGCCCAAAAGCCTCTAATCCACTAAAATCTTTTTAACTATTGAATTTCCTTTTCTGGTCATTTCCATACTTGCACTGGACAGCTGATTTCCTATATTCTGAGCCAAGTGAAGTGATCACTCAGCACCAAACTGAAGTGTTTAACTTCTCTGTGGCTCTAGAGGAACCACAGATGAACTGCAAAAATCCTGGGAGTGAAATTTTGTAGTCTCAACCACTCATTTGAAATCTGTAATTCCCCCAATGATTTAGGAAGTTTTGTCTGAGAAAAGCTAGCAGTATTTAGTCTCAAGTTAACTACTTCACCTTGGTCTGATAAACTCTAAGACACACTGGCTTCCATCTATGACTGACTGCAGTTAATCAGCCAAGTACTTTGCTGAGATCAGTCCCATGCGTATCTTATATAAATAAGGGATTAAGGTACTCTGTAATTAAAGAGAAAACCCACTACCAGGTAAAAACTAACAGGATAACATTTCACACCACTTTTTGAGGCTCTCTTTGCTTTCAGTAAGTCTGAGAGCACAACTGTCAAAATGAGAGAATTGCGCACCTTGTATCAAACTGTAATTTAAAACCATTGACATACACATGGAACAAACCTCAGAACACATTTCTCAGCCACTAATATGTTTTCCCAAACTCTGAACTTAGAGAATATTTTTAAGAAGACAGACATTTAACTTTGTGAGTATTTTAGGAAAATGAAATTGAAAGAGAAAATGTTTCATCCAAACGTCCAACATCAATTGAAAGCAAGCTGAATTCAGTGATTAGGATAGTTGAAAAAGTATCTTTCCCTCTCTTCTGTAACTAAGTTCTCAACAAGACACATGTAATCTGAATTTACATATATGCTACAATATACCCTAAAACCAGGGGAAACAACTATTCAAGTTCTACATCCACAGGCACCTGCAGAATGCCAGTATTTGAATCAGGTTAGCTTAAGATTGACAGAACAACAGTATTGAGTACTAAATACTGGATAACTTTTAGCTGCTTGATCCAATTCTTGCTACAAAATAAGTAAAATTTAGAATGAGAATGTGAATCCAGAACAAAGGTGTCTTATGTCACACACAAAAAGCAGAGTCATATAAAATTGATGGAGCCCTTCCAGTGATTGAAAATGCATCAGTTCAGAGGAGGAATTCCTCTTCAAATCTGTACATGCCGCATAATTCTACAGACATCCGGAAACTTGTTTTCAAAATATACTGTGAAATAATCAGAATGTTTCTATTTTAAATCATTCATGGAACACTTGGGTTCAGTTACTGTATTGTTAGCAACTTCTGGAGTTAAATGAGAATTAGTTGAAATAAAACAAGACCTTTGGGATTCTCAAAAAAATTTAAATACATCCTGCGCAACTAAGAGGACAAAAAAGAAACAATATTTGAGGGGTATCCATAAGGAAGTTCAGGTGGAACTATAAACTGAAGTAACTTCCCTCAGACAATATCCAAGCCTACCCATTTAGATACCTGTAACCATAACTGATGCTTTTCTCAAAGGAAAGTTAGGTGCTTCCTTCTTCACACTTGCAGGACTGCCACTACAACACTGAGACACTAAGTTTAGTCACCCTCTCCTCAGGAAGAGAGACAGCTCTGTAATTGAGTCCAAAATGAACAGAATTTCATAAGGTATTTGGAACACACAGCACTCACCACAAAGGTAACACAAGGAACAGCACTACCAGATATTTCTGTTCAGAAAGGGCTACTGAAAACCACATGTGTGGCAGCAGTGCCAGACTTTTTGTGTAACATTTCATAGTCCAGAGGCTTGGAAATCTGGTTGCTCCTTCAGCCCAAGACACTCAAATCTTTCTGTATCATAGAATAGTTCCACAGCCATGGAAGAGGCAAAACTGGGATGCTGCAATACTTTTCCATTGACACAGGACACTGTAGAAACTAAGCAAGGCTCAGATCCAAAAAAAGCAAGAAAAAGCATAATCTGCCAAATTATCAATTACACACAAGGGAGTGACAGTAGCAAGGAGATGTGGCCATTATTAACCCTCTTTATTCCTTTAGCTGAAAGCTCTTCAGGAAAATTTGAGTGAACAAAACTGACCAGGTATTTAACCTTATTTTGAAAATAGTTGGTAAAAGTCACTGTCATTTTCTCAGTGGGCATTTGAAGTCAAGAGGAAAGACTGGAAGAAGACAAAAGCTGTTTGAACAGCAACTTCTTATATTACTTGCCTTCCTTTTTTTCTTTTTTTTTGCTTTAGTGAGGACTTCTGTCCTTTCCATGAGCACATTGAAACTCTACCACTTAATTACTATGTTTCAACATAAAGAATCTTCTGTAACATCAGAGAACAGCTCTGAAAACAGCTGCAGAATTAGACAAAACTAAATGCACACAAATTTCACTGCAATACTTCCATTAGAAGATTGGATTAAGTTTTCTGAGGCACAAATTGTAAAATCCCTTTTCTTGGTTACTCTTTTTTTCACTGCCATCTAATTTCCATGCCAGGAGCCTCGGGAGCAGGTCCGGTGGAGGGCTACGAAGATGACTAAGGGACTGGAGCACCCCTCTAAGGAGAACAGGCTGAGAGAGCTGGGCCTCTTCAGCCTTGAGAAGAGATAACTGAGAGGAGACCTCATCAGTGTCTGTCAGTATCTGCAGGGAGGTGACAGAGGATGGGCCCAGGCTCTTCTCAGTGGTGCCCAGCAACAGGGCAAGAGGCAATGGGAAAAATAGATGCTCAGGAAGCTCCTCCTGAGTATGAGGGAGAACTTCATGGTGTGTGACTGAGCCCTGCAACAGATTGCCCAGAGAGGGTGTGGGGTCATCCAAGGACTGTCTGCATGCAAACCTGTGCCCTGTGCTCCAGGATGACCCTGCTTGAACAGGCTGGACCGGACAAGCCACTATGGTTCCTTCCAACTTGACCTATTCTGTGATTACCAGAACAGTGCTGTGCTGCTGTGTTTTCTTCTAGCGTTTATGCTTTAGGAAAAATAATACAAATTTGAGAATATTCAGCAGGAATATAGAAGAATAACTACAGGACTCAAAACCAGGCAGCACAGCTGAGTCACACATTAAATTAATCCAAAGAAGTTCAGAATTAAAAACCTGACTGACCTCTCCCTTCAGAAAAAACTCTTATCTAGAAAAGTAGTGCTACAGAACAAGCCATACATAAAGCTAAGCAGGGACAGCAACTGCACATCTTTTAATAGAGAACAAACCCAAAAACTGTATTGTACAAAGCAGAGGGAAAAAAGCAACTTAGAAAAGTATGCCAAGTGTTACTTTACACAAAGACACTCAATTTAACTACTGTCTTAAAGCTATTCCAGCCAAGAATTCTTGGTCTAAAATGGTCACAATCATTTCTCTGACTTTGTCTACAAAGAGGAAACCTATTTTAATTGGCTGTTGATGCCAAACATTAAACTAAGTACAGTAACAATCCAGGTATGTGCCCTCAGTTGCTACATGAGAAAATCAGAAAGACTAAAAACAATTTAAGAAGGTCAGTAGCCATAGAGGGACAAGGGCGAAGAACAAACCGAACACTATTTCCATCCAATCAGGAATTATTTCAATAACCTCAAGCAGCAATAGACAAGTAAAATATCAGCATTCACCAAGTGAGATAAACTTTTAGCAAAGCAGAACACTGTTAGCGACAATAAAGACTACTTTCAATAAAAAGCTCAATCATTAATGTTACAGAGATTTTTATGAAAGTATGTTTCCCATCTTATCCTTCCACCAGTCTCAGCCTGAAAGCTAAGAACTAGGGGAAACAGACTTTTCAGAGCATAAAAAGACATGCAGGTATGCAAAACATGACTTTAAGAGTCTTCTACAATAGTCTTACCACTGATTTTTAAGGGTGTCCCATATGTCTAAAAATGTATTTGTCATCAGCCCATATGATTAACAAAACACCTTTGCTACTGGCTTGAAGGAAGTCATGTGAAATTTAATCCTTTACATTGGAAGGATGGGAAGCCTCTCTTGCAAAATCTTTTTTGAAAATTAAGATTTGCCTGAAGGAGAAAGGAAAAGGATGCAAGTGGGGAGGGCCAGGAAATCACAGGCAATTAGAAACAGTTAATATACAAAACAAAATGTGAACAAAACTAGTTTACAGGAAAAAAATCAAAAAGACTTGATTGTAAATAATTTCCACTGTAACATTAAAATAGAAAGTAATAGCCCAGAAATAAGAGCTAATTTTAGAAATCCTCTAAGGAATGGAAATTCACTATAGAAAAAGACATGCTTGTTTGCTAGAAAACATTGTTAGTGCCAGTCAGTGCGAGAAAAAAATCTTTTGTTTTCATTGTTCCTTTCACCAGTAAAATCATTTACGTCACCAACTCTCACAAAGACTCTAAACAGGCAAAACAAAAATTAGGCCCAAAACCAGTGAAGACAAAGTGCTGTCTGCCTACCACATCAGACAGTGTTTGCCAGTCTATTGGAGTAGCAGGGACACTATTGGAGATAAAACTTTTAAATACAAGGGTTTCATTATTGAGACATACATTCCTCACAAGAACTAAAGTTGTCTTTGGAATCCAGCTAGAAAGTTAACTGAAGAGGAAAAAACCACCACAAGACTTCAGTTAATAATAAATACTGTTTTGCAGATAAGATCCAACAGGGGCCAAGCTTTCTTTCTAGAACACTTCAATGGCCAAATTAGCTGAAAAACTTCAGCAAGAAAATTCTCCTATAAATTTTGGGAAAATGAACCAGTAAGGTTCTCTGACACTTCCACACTGTATATGACTATCAAAAGCGTCTTCTGGTTTTGTCACATAAATGAAACAACTGTATAATTAAAAAAAAAAACAAATTTATGGTGCTTCCAATTGCTGAATAGAACTTTTCCCACCTAACCTTCAAAATTATCAAGACCACAGCATATTATTATTATTATAATAATTATAGTACATGTTGGAATATTAGACTTTTCTGAATCAGCTATATATTTTCATAGATTCTACTTTAATCTAAAAATTATATTCTGCCAATAAACAATTTCAATGAAAAAGTAAGATTTCAAAGACCCTCTAGGTTTTCATTTCATAACAAAAGTAAACATTACTGTAAAGGCCATCACAGCACTTTTGACCATTACCAAATCTTCCTGCATGAAGAGGGGTGGGAGAGAAACTAGTAACTATGAGTTACAGAATATGGAAGAATCCTTTCAACTTTGATGATCAGAATTACTGTGTTTCTAGCATAACCAGTTACATTGTTTTCCCCAGAGGGAAAACAAAACAGTGGCAGCTGTAACCTCCAGGGGAAAAAAAAAAAAAAAAAGCCTTCTTGAAAGCTTTTCTCTAACTTTAACACCTGCAGTTCACCTGTAAAAAGAATAAAGTTTGCTCTGTAGAGGCCCACAATTCTATGACCACACTAAACTTTACAGGAAGGATCAGCTTCTCAGTGTAGCCTGACAGTGCCCTTAGTTTTGAAAGCAGACTACAATTCCTGGGTATGAAGCAATAATTTGCAGCTTTACACCCCAAAGTCACAGGTTTGAGGGTGTCTGCATACGTGCAGCCCCACATTCCTTTGATTAAGAAGTATAAAAGAATATATTTTAGAACACACACAGTAAAGGCTGATCGACCAGTACAAAATTATAATCCTGTGGTTTTCACTCTTGATTGTGGTCATGAGACACATTAATTTGCTTGTGGCGTTCCTAAGTTTGTGGCAGAATCTTAATAACACAAACTCAAAAAAGTCTTAATCCTATTTTCTTGAAAGAGCCAAGAGCCTAAAACCATGACCCAAAAATGGGTTTACTGAGAAAAAGTGTTCAAAATACTGCAAATAGGATTATAGTTTACCTTGCAACAGTATTTAGTTATTTAATGGCTGTATCAACCAGCCCAACAGAGACATCATTACAACTAGAGAAACTTGTGGAATTCCAAGATTTTAAGCAGCAGATCAACTGAAAGAGTAATACCCCTTTTCCACAACCACTGTCCCAGAGCAGTCCTAGGCTTTCTGAAATAATTATTTATGAGCACAACTCTGGGATAATAGAATACAAAGCAACTTGAATCACCCACCATATGAAAATATACACTAATTGAAAACATTAAAAGGCAGAAAAAGATATCTTTATTGACTTAGAAATATCAAATGGTAAAATAAGCTCTCTCTACTTCAAGACTTTCTAACAAATTTTGTCATCAGAAATAAAGGTCATCTCTAACCAAGGCCAAAGTAGTCTCCTTTATGAAAGTTAGCTGAGCAACCATATGAGACAAAGTTGTACCACCCTCAAGGCCTTCAAAGTTTTCCAAAAGCATGTTCCAGCCCACTACAATGAAGAAGCACATAACCCTTACACAAAAGTGATAGATAGCAAGGTAACCTCAATAGTTCTGATCAGAAACATCAAAGCAAGGCATTTGTTTGCAGAACTAAGGCTCATATTAAAGGAGATGCAGGCAACACAACTAGGGGACTTTTACTGTATTTGCACTAAAAATTGCACAGAAGCATGTTTTCAGTAGAAAGTCTCTACTAAATGAAACATACACAATGTTTCACAATGCAACATACTGTTTACTACAATTGTTAGCATATTCTACATTCCTCCAACACAAGCAATGCAAATCAACCTTGAAATAAAAGGAAACCACTCTAGGCTTACTCCAGTCTTCCCTCTCCCCTAGGCATCCCCAGCCTTCATTTATACATTCAAATGCAACTGCACTTAAGAACCGAGTTGGACATGCAGCACGACCTTAATTATGGCCTGCATGAAATTCAAGTGCAAGTTACTCCAGAAAAACAACTCTTCCTTTGACAAACTCAGTGAGGTCAGAATGCCTCCATTCCCCCTTCCCTGACATGTTTGATGTTCAGAGAATACCAAGCACAGCAACATCCCAGGCCACACTCTCCAGACAACCAAACACACCTGCAACAGAAAAGGACCAAGAGCTTTGCCCCAACACAGCGACCCAGCACCAAGAGCCAGCACAGAAACCTGCTGTGCACCGTACCCTTCCATGGATTCAGACGCCCTAACTGCACCAGGGCAAGTTCAGGTTGGACATTAGGAAGAAATTCTTATCACAAAGAGTGATTAGAAATTGGCATGGGCTGCCCAGGGAGGTGGCAGAGTCACCGTCCCTGGAGGTGTTTAAGGAAAGACTGGATGTGGCACTCGGGGCAGTGGGCTGGCTGACAGGTGCTCAGTCACAGGTTGGCCTCGAACATCTCGGAGGCCTTTTCCGACCCAGTCGATTCTGTGGAAAGGCACAGACGCTCCCAGACCTGGGAAAGCAGGATACCCGGAGCTGCGAGAGGAAAAGTGACAGCGGACAAGCCCCAGAGCCCGCACCCACCGCTCCCCGCTCACCTGGCAGGTACTCCGCCTCGAAACGCCGCCGAGTCTCGCTTATCAGCGCCCCCTTATCCTGTCGCTGCTGAAAGGAAACATGAAACAGGAGGGCCGTGAAAGGGAAGGGAAGGCCGGGGCCCGAGACAGCCCCAGACCCTCACCTGTACACCAGGCCCCGGCCACCCGCCCCACCAGACCACAAACGCCGAGCGCCTGCGGGCAACGGCTGGGGAGAGGACACCCGCCAGGCGGCCAGGAAGGCAGCAGTGAGGGGGCAGGGGCGCAGGGACTCACCTCAGCCATGATCCAGCGCGTCCGCCCGCGCCGCCAGCACTGACACGGCTCCGGCAGCGCGAGGAGCGGCGGGAAAAGGGGATGGAGCGGGGCCCGGAGGGAGGGGCCTGCCGGGCACGGGTCTCGCTGAGGCCCCGCCCAGCCCCGCCCCTCGCGGTGGCCCCGCCCCCGCTCCGCGCTCCCGTCATGCTCCCCGCGGCGGGAGCTTCGGAGCGGCCCCGCCGGACGGGAACCGCGGCACGGCCTCAAGGGGCCCCGCCGGACGGGAACCGCGGCAGTGCCCCTCCGGGAGCCGCGGCACGGCCTCAAGGGGCCCCGCCGGCGCGGAGCCCGCGGTCGCTGTCCTTGTCTGTACCCGGCCTCTGTGCGGAAGCGGGCGGTATCGCGGCCTGAGCCGGGCGAGGGGCGTCGCTGCGGGTCCTGCAAGTTGAGTGAAACTTGGTGAGACGGCCGCGGTTCCCTCGGGGTCTCCGGGGCCTTCGTTGGGCGAGGAGGGAGAGAGGGAGAGAATCTCTTGGTCCGCGAAATGGCTGGATGGTTCTTCACAGAACTTTCTCCTTCGAGGCCTTATAATTTTAACAGAAAATAAATTCTCGCTGTTAACAAGAACTACACCCGAGAGAAGGCTCTTGAATTTCAGAACTCAAAGCAGTTACTTTCCAGTCTGCTCACTATGTTTGTGGCTTCTTCAATACAATCACACGAATTGTGAGTGTGTGGCTTGCTTTCTGTCCTTCTGTATTACACTGTGGAGCTGTTGATAACCACAGAATTCATACTTTGGTAAAGAAACATTTCTGAAATGTTTCTGTTACTTAACTCAGTACAAAGTTGTTTAACTTCATTATTAATCTGTGAGATTAAAGCACATACTGGCTTCGTTCTCAAAATTTTCTGTGTTACTGCTTTGCAATGCATAGTTATTCTTAAGGCTCAGTTCAGCTTGTCCCAAAATAATTTAGTTTTTTTCTTATTTGCTTTTTGTAGGTGGGAAATGTCCAGAAAGATTAAAATTTCCACAAATAAATAAGCCTGACAGAAATAGGGACACATGATTTTCTTGTAGAGGAATATACATAAAGATAAATCAAGATGCTTCTGGGTGAGCAGAATCAATTCTTGTCCTACAACGGTGAAGTTCTTGTGTTTCAGTTGTCAAAATCAAAGCATGCAGAGGAAGCAGATGATAAAACAATGAAATTATGTGTCAGAAGGATGGTGTTCAACAGAGACACTAAGCTGTTTGTTCAGAAGTCTTCTGGAACATTCAGCATGGGAGCCAGTCACTCAAAAATTGAAATGGTTTGTTGTAGCTGCACAACAGATTCCAGAACGGGGATTATTCTTCCCTGCATTTTGATGAAGAAAAAACGGAACAGCATCAAATACTTTTTATTGTTGCTTCACAGTTCGAACCAATTTGAGCCGTCCTTTTATTTTACATTGGATTATGAGCTGAAAGAAGACATCAGGTTGTTTGCTGGCCCATCATTGTTGTGGAGACATGCCAACAAGCTGTTCTACATCTCTTCCAACACCTGTGTGGTTCAAAGTGCTCCTGTTCATCTTTCTTGTGTGGTGTGGACAGGTGAAATTGTGGGTGAAGGCACAGTTGTCTTAGGGATAAGAACTGCTTGCTTGCCAGAGACCGAAGACCCAGATGGGTTTTCTGTTTCAGACAGAGCCATCTGGGGCAATGAGTTCTTTGGTTATGCAATTCAATCACAGAAGTTTCTGAGTGGCACGTGCTTCATGCCTCATGCCTACAGCAGAGTGGTGTCTTCTGTCTACATCTGCAGGAGTGAGAGATTGAGGAAACAGCTCCGAATATCACTTGTTGCCATAACCCACAAGAACCAGCTCATTTGGTTCCAAAATGGTGTCCCTAAAGGTGTTTGTGAGCTTCCTTACGAAAAGCCGTGTTCAGTAAAACCAGCTCTAACCAGCAGCAGTGATTTGCTATTTGCTGTGTCTTTTGCCTCTGGAAATAGCTGTGTTGTACAGAGGAGAGACAGCTTACAGGTACTGCTGGCTTTAAACAGCTCCATTTTACTGTGGTCTTTTTTGTATATATTGTCTTATTGAAAGCCCTGCAACTAAAAACCTGCATGTTTAAATTCTTTAGCTTTCTTGTTTGTTTATTATTGTTGCTGCTGGTAAAATAACTTGTCTAAAGTATGATACTGTTTTGCTTCCATTGCTTGCTTATATATCTGAAAATGAAGCCACTATTCTCTCGTTTAGTAATACATTTATGAATCTGACCAAAGCTTCTGTTGCTAATTGAAAACTGCAGTAGTGTGAAAACTTCAAGTTGTTAGGCAGTTATGAGTGTGCCTGGATGATTTCTGTTAGAAGTAAAATCATATCAGTGTAAAAAAAAAAGTATAAACTGCTCATTGAAACATCAAAGTTTTTTGAGCCTTAATTCCTAATAACTAAATGTTGTTTCTAGAAAATGTTATTTTATTAAAATGACAGGAAAAGACCTTGCTATTGTTTCTTAAAATTAGGAGAGACAAAGTTTCTGCTATGGTTTTGTAGTAGTCTGACAGGAAGACTTTTATAAGTCAGGACATAAAAATTTGTACTATTTAGTTGCTGGCACTATTATAAAAATTGTCTTTAACTTTCAAACATAGTTAAGTCTGTTGTGGAACAAAGATATTTCTCAATATCAAAGGTACAATGCCTTTAACTTTCTTCAACTATTACTGCTTCTAAATAAATGTTACAACATTCAGCTCTTCAGCTGTTTGAATACACTGAGAAGTTGTCATCTTTTCTGCAGCCTGTAATCTGGAAAGTGATCTTTAAAGAGAAATGGCTAATTTTCCCAGAGTTACATAGGCTCTAAATGATGGTGTGAGAGTGAGAGCTTGAAACTTCTAAATATTATTGTATTTCACACAACTGAATACGCTGTCTCTCAATGGAAAGCAAGCTTCACCAAAATGAGATCTCAAATACAAGATTTATTATAATAAATGTGTTTTAAAACCTCCTCTACTCTAGGTGGCTTCCAAATGGCAAAAAGTCAAGTGTGTTCTGGTGGATGATTTTATTGGCTCTGGAAGTGAGCAGCTGTTACTGCTTTTTCAGGATGACTCCAATACAGACGTGTTAAGTACATTCAAAATAACAGATCTTGGGGAGGTCAACTACGCAGTAAGTTGAGCTTGCCTTTTCTCAGCTACTCAGTCTGTGCTTACTAAATTAAGAAAATCTCAACAAATCATTAAAGTATTGATGCAAAGTGAAATTGGATGTTTGCTGTGAAATACCCTGAAGTTTGAATACAATATTCCCTGCTGTAATCTTAAATTATCTGAAGACATTATTTTGCTTTTATGATTGTATCAACATTCTGTTGGGAAATTAATGCAGCTGAAAATGCTTTACATACCTAATAGTTTTGCCACAATGGTTACCTTTTGGCTAAGAACCCTTAATTTAATTAAGGCCATAGTGCTTGTTAATTATCTTCTCATAGTTGGGTCTTTCCATTATGTACTATCAAATTCTAATTGCTTTCAGAAAATAGGATTTTGCTTTTAAAAGACATAGTGTGATTCTCCTGTCTTGTTGTATTTTCTTCCAGATTTTTATAATTCTGTGTAATAGCCTGTACCTTACTTTCAACTTTTTAATTCATTCAGAGTTTTAATTTGTTTTTTTTCTTTCAGAGTGGTATCAATTATAAACATGATGTTCCTGCTGCAGAAGGATTGCAAGAGAATTGTTTGCTTACTGTCCGAGCCCTTGAAACAAGATTACAGGTTTGTACTCAACAGTTCTGCCTCCATGTTTTCTGTAAATTACTGTTCTGTATCATTGCATTATCTAGAGGGTGAGGCTAATGATACTGTTAGTATTGAAGAAGTGTTTCAGGGAGAAGGTCAACATGGTTAAGTATTTATTCTTGAATCAGTAGTAATCTGTGTTTCAGGTTTCTCAGTTGTTATAAGTGCATTTAGGTAATTGTAGTGGTCTAACTTAATTTTAATTAAAAGTTTGAGATAATGCTGAAGCTGTCTTATCAGAGCTCCTTAGCAGTAATTTTACTCATAAAGCTGGTTTAAATACCAGCTTTGAAGAATTGGAAGGTTTGCTTCTTTTGCTCCCCATTACATACAGAACTTTCAGGTCACATAGTGGCAGGTTCCCAGTGAGTGCATTTGCACAATTGGTGATAGTGGTTATTTCACCACCTCTGATGTTTGTGGTCCTGTTACTAGTGGTTTTATAAGGATAGTTTTGAGATGTACTATAGATAAAGCTAAAACGTATCCTTCTTTTAACTAGAATCATTTATAAAACAAACTGGGGGAAGCTTGGGTGTTTCCCATGCAACATACTCACCAGTGTGAGTGCTTTTGCAGTGTGTATATTAGCCTCTACCAAATGGGCAATAATTGACAAATTGGAAGATTATTTAAGAAAAAAGTTTTAGGGGAGAACCTGAATCTCATACTGAGTCAAGGATGTGAGACTATTGTTAATTTGCTAAGTGTACTTTAAAGACTAGCTATGAGGTAATTATTCCTGTCACTTGGGAATTAGTGAAAACAAAGTAGGGTAGTGTGGCAGTTTTATTTCCAGGCTTTAAAAATGAAGCAAAGGAATTGGTAATAGTTTACCAGTCAATAAATAAATAGAAGGAGGACATACTAGGAAAAGACTGAAAAGGAAAATACTTTTCTAGTTCTAATGGCAAACAAGTTATCTAAAGTGCATAATCCAAAAGATAAAAGCTATTTGGAGAACAGTGGACAAAATGTTTTTTTTCCCTCCCAGAAGACCAAGAAAATAGAGGCTGGATTAATTTTGAAGACCTCTTGAGGTCCCTTCCAGTCCTACTTTTTTGCAGCTTGTATGTTAGAGGCCTATTGGCTTTAACAGAAGTGCAGTCTTCCTTCCAAATGCATCTTTTTCTGTTTCTGCATTTTTTTCTTTTCTTTTGGCAGTCATATTTTAAAACTGACTTCACTGCTGCATTCTTGCCCTACTCATTCCATTACTTTCCTCTTCTACAAAGGAGAAAGTAGTTTCTGTTTCTTATTGGCTGTTCCTTCCACGAATCTAATGAGCTTGTCCACTCTGCCATTGACAGCTGTACATTGTTCCATAACTTTGTTCTTTCAGTACACCAACTGGCTTCCAGCTGTAGAGCTCTGTGAATCTGTGTCAGGATGAAAAGAATTATCTGGTTTGCACTTGCTACTGGTTCTGCTGGAAACAAGCCACTGGTTGTATATTTTATCTATTGTGTGCTGATATAGTTCTTACAGACACAGAATCCTTCTCAAGACCTAACATTTCTGTGCTTTTAGATCTTTTTAATCTCTAATTTTCAAAGCCATGTGCTAGCACAAGCATTGTAAGCAGTTGGAAATTTATTGTGTTTTAATGCTGTAAATTTTTGAAGTTGTCAAGCTTATGAATTTGGAAATAGGTGCAGATATTTCTTTTTAACCTCACTGTTGCTAACTTGTTGAAATTCCCATTGTTCTGTATTATATTTGCTGAACAGTGAAGTACTCTTGCTGGTTTTTATTATCTAATATATAATTGAATTTCAAGGATGCTTATTTTGAAGCAATACTGCATGGATTCTGCTTAGCTTGGGAATTTTCAAAGGTTATTTAGTCTTGAAGTGGTGCCTCTTGATATTTATCATCAAAATTCAGGTGTTCTAGAAATTTGCAATTAAATCAAGTTTTCACAGTCTCCATGGAATCTTGTGTTTTAGAGCAAGATAAAATAGCAGATGCAGCCCTTTTGGATCCCTGTTGCTTAACCCTTGTTTTACATCTGCACAGCTGTTTTCTTAACCATGTGAGAACTTTGGCAGGAATGAATTATAGTCTGCTGGATAAGTAAGTTGTGTTTAAGTTACATGTAGTAATATATATAAACTGCATTTTGCAGGCAGTGAAATTGAAAAATAGATCAGCTTGGTCAGTTTTTAATTGTTCTATGTTTATTTTGTATACACTACTTTGGGCCTGAATCCAGCCTTTTCTCTTTTGAATTTTTTTTTACTTGTGTTTTGGTATTTTCTGAAGAAGACATTCTTTGGCAGAGTACTGCAGTTCCATCGCAACAGCTGAGGTTACAGGGTCTTTCATGGTTTTAGTTGATTGTTTTGGCAGAAATAAAGAAGTGTCTTTATGTCCACTGGTCTGTTCTTCCCCCCATTACTTGACAGTTTTATAAGGACTGTTAATTCTGGATTTACTCACAGCTCTATTGTCTTTGGCTCTGGACGGCCTTGTTTTTATGTTCATGTTTATTTTCTCTTCTAAGGTGATCTCTTTTTATTTCCTTAGTTTCACAACACAAAACTTGTAACTCCTGCTGATGCTTGTAGTGCAGTACATCTTGGCATACAGCAGGAAGGATATGCCTGTCTCTTGTGACAGAGGGGGACACAACTCAGTCTTGGGTTCACTATGTGGTGGAATTCAGGTCTTTTTCTTGTGCTTTAGGAGGAAAAAGGGCTTGCAAAAGCCAGACTGGCTAGCAAGGATACAGCAATGAATGTTTGGCCATTTTGACTGTTTCCACATCTGTGCTTCCCCATTTGCTTTCTGGTCCTCAATTGTTTATTCAGGAGTTGGCTTCAGTGGGAGTAAATGATGGCTTAGTGTTCTGATGACCTAAATTAGGCAGGTATTGTAGACTCATCTTCATTTTCATCTCTTGAGTCAAGTCAGGCCCTGGATTATTGCTTGGAATCTGGTGCTTAGATTGACAGTTGAATAGGTGACAATTTTTTTGCAAAACTTTTCATGAGAGTGCTGTTGGTCTAAATGTCCTTTGCCATTGCAGCATGAGCAGATGAAATCACTTTACTTACAAGAGCTGCTTTTTTATTCAGGCTTTTAATGGATTTTTATGTCTTATGTATTTGTGTTGGAACCCTGGATGCTGGGAATTTTAAACTTTCTGTGCTTCAAGGCACAGACCCATAAGAGAACACTGCATTTGACCCGAGGCTGTGAAGAAGTCTTCCAAAATCAATTGGTAGTACTGGGATTATGGTGTGTTATTGGTTAGAATTGTGTAATATCACAGGGTGGAAAACTTAGAGTTTGAGGTTTTAGAATATAGAAATAAATATGAAGCAAGGTGGAGGTTTTAGGGTGGAGACAGATAGTTCTTCTTTACCTTCTTCCTTCTTCTTCATGGGTTTGGGTGATGTTTTGTAATTGGACAGAAAAGTCCGCATTGCTGCCTTCCAGGGATCAGTTATTGGGTTAAGAGGGAAAATAATCTGTGTCCTTTCTTAATTGGATAGTTTAGTCTTAAAAGACCTCGTAACAAGAGATAGTTAGCCATTTTGTGCCTTGCTAATGAAAAGCTGCTGAACTCATGGTTGTGAGACTGTTTTACTGATAAGAAATAATAAACACTTGAGTCCGAACACAAACTACTGTCTCAAGTACCTTCAATCCAGGCCCAGAGAAACTGATAGGTTTGGGGGGGTTTTCTAAGGGGATGGGGAAGAGGGAGGTTTGGTTTTGCATTCCAGAGTTGAGTTCTCTCCTTGACAGCATCAGACTTCTCAGGATGTTCTTTTCCAGATAATAGCTTTTGAGGAGCTTTCTTAAAACCTGAGAAGCTGACATAATTTTTTTCCTTATTGCTTGGTTTGTGGGTTTTTTTGGTTGGTTTGCCTTGGTTGGTTTTTTGGGAGATTTTTTTCACTGTGTTTTTTTAACAGAGATACAGCCAACTGTGTCTGCTTGTATATCTGTCAACTCTTCAATATATTTACTTGACCAATAATCAATACAAATCTTGAGAAGAAGATGAAACTGCTATCCATGAAAAAGTGAAGCAGGATTAATAATGAAAGATATCACTCAGAAATATATATATGGAAATATATCTGAATATCTATGTAATTTGATTAAGTTCACCTTAATATTTATCTTGAACTCTAGGTTTCATATTGAAAGACCAAGATTCTGAGATTCATATTTTAACAACAGAGTAGCATGACTTGAACATTTTTTAGAAATGCTATTTGTGATTCTTGCTTAAAAATGGAAAGCTGAAAAGATATTTTGATAGCTTTAATATCTTTTCTTATGTGCAGTAGTCTAATGATTATCTTTTGCAGGCTGGTTGGACTTCTGTTCGAGAGCTGCAGCAGCATTTAGGACTCCAGAAGAGGATTATTCTTGAGTCTTGCAGAGCATTAATAGATCTTGTTGAAGAAAGAACCCATATTCTGCCAAGCTCAAAAGAGGTAAAATGCAGGAGATGGGCCAGATCACTTCTGAATTCTGCCAATCCATTTGTAGAGGGTGCTGCCATCAACCACTTATCCCTTTTGCCTGTAGGGCTTGCCACTATCAAAACTCATTAATCTGCTATTTAAGTCTGGTTCATTTTCTTAACTTGCCAATATATGTAGTTAGGAGTAAATTTAGTTGTTTCTACTTGAAATTGATGTGCACAATACCTCCTGACACCTGAGTGGTATGGAGGAGTAACCTCCTATAGACTTAGTGACAAACACGAGGGGAGTGTACAGTTCTGATTGCCACAGTTGCCTAGGTATTGAATACCTGTCTGTAATCTCACATGTTACAAAAAGGGAGTTGTCATAGAACTATGTGAGCAAAATTGATTTTTATGATGGGGGCAGAGTGAACTGTGGGCTGAGAAGGTGATGGAGGTTGGGAAAATCTTATTTTAATATGTTGCTTAAAAGAAACCTAATTTAATTGAAATGGAGATGATCTCTTTCACTTACTGTTGTGACATTTTTAAGTTTTCTGGGTTTGCACAACAATGTATTGACTAATTAAATGCAATAATATAAATTCTAGCACCTTAAGTCTTTGGACAATTAATTATATGACAGGTCACGATTTTGACATATGATGTTTACAAGAAGAGAATAACTTGTACTTTACATGATGATATAATGTGTTTTAAGAAAATTCAATTCTATTTATTGTAGAGAATAAACTAGTTTATATATATCTTTCATTTTATGTATCTTAAAAACTCTTCCAGCAGTAACTTGTGATAAAACACAAAGTAATGCAGTATAAAAAACACGAAACCAAAACCTCTGCTTAATTTATCTAAAAACCCACATTTTTCTGTAAGGAAGGCCTTGTCTCTCTCTGGGATGATGTAGAAAATCCTCCTGATTCTCTTAGTAAAGAGACATCATCGGCATCTGAAGTCCCAGAGCACTTCACAGAGGAATTGTGGCAGCGTGTTGTGGGTGACAGCCTGGTAGTTGGAGTAAAGTTAACTGAATCATTTTGTTTGTGAGTATATACACTTATCCCATAATTTCATTGATAGTTTTATAGAAAATGAATATGTAGGTTAAGCTCTGCAGTAAATTTATACTTTCTCATGTTGAACATGTGCATTTAAAGTATTTCAAATGTGTCTTTGTCAGTATTTTTGCTACTGGTTGCTTGCTCTCTAGCACTGAGCAGAAAAATACATTATACAGCCAGAAATCAGTTGTGTGAGTAGAATTGCAACATTACTTTTTACAAAAGAGTCTTCTTTGACAAAAATTATGGCTCTTTGTAATCCATGTTGACATAGCAATGCTGACATCAGCTGTAAATAAAGGTCTGTCTTAGCTTGGTTCCTGATGCTTTACTGTTAGCTACTTGCCATTCCTAATTGATTTGCTTCAAGAAGCTCAAAAGATAATATATTAAATTCTCTTACCAATTAATTAATACTTAGCTTTTGAATTGAACTCTTCCAGTCACGTACCTAATCAAAATGCTTGCACAGCTTGTATTTTGTGTAAATTATGTGGAACAATCAGCCATGCAATACTTAAACCTTCAAAATAATTTGGTTGGGGTTTTTATCATCTTTAAAATTATTTGTTCAATTTATTTTAATTACTCAGTTCTACTTGTAAATACTACTTATGTCACTTTCCCTTACAGAGAGGAAACTAAGTGGAAACAGTGTGAAAAAAGAGGATTACATAAAATATAAAATTACAACGTGAATTGTGTAATGTAAACTTTGGTGGAGTCAGAACTTATCTTTTGACCCATGTTCCCATAGGCAGTGTAGCTGAGGCTGTGTTAGGCTGAGCTCAAAGACTACTGATGCCACTGAAAATCATTCAGGTGGCTGTGAGGGAGCTGACCTGTTAAGCCCTCTGGCCATTCTGCTGGAGCTGTGGCTGTATTCTTCCTCAACTGCCAGATTGCTGTAACTGTACAAGAAAGTTAACCTCATCCTCTTGACAGCCTCTCTTAAGAGCCACTGAGGCAAAAGATTTTTCTTTTGCCTTTTTAGTGTGCTTCTTTTAGCTTTGATGGTGATGCCTTTGCTTTTCTTTCTTTTTTTTTTTTTTTTTAAGTGAAATGCTTTATTCCTTTATAACTTCAGAAATCTTCAGCAGATATTGAAAACCAGCAGCAATTTAGCCCTCTCCCCCATTTTAGCAGTTGAGAAAAGATCTGTGGAGAAGCCATTTGTCCAAGATTACCTGACAGGCCAGCAGCAGAACCTGGGTCTTCTGAGCTCCAGTTCAGTACTGTGTACAACAACCTGTGTTTGTGGAGAAAAGAACTTGCTTTATCTCCAACCCCAACACTCTAATCCTTTATTGATTGTTTTTGTGCTTCCTACTAATGCAAGATTGCAGTGATATCATAGATTGATTTATGAGGTGGTGATACTTCTCTGTAAAGAAAATTAGACATTCATAAGACTTTCAAATGTCACTGGCATCTCGAGATTGAATTGATTGACAGAATAATATATTCATTGAGAGAGGATCTGGAACAGTAATATTAGGATTTCATTGAAAGAGCCCTGTGTTGAACAAATAAAGTGCTTCATACATTTCAGGAAATTGCTGCATGTTCAAGGTAATAGTATCTTTAACCTTTTATTTTATTCTACATTCAATTTTGTTTGAATATCCATAAAAATATAGAGTATTAGAAGACCTTCCAGTCCTCAAAAGGGCAGAATTGATATTTTCTGCAGTTTTTTCTTAAAAAGAAAGTCAAATCTTTAAAAAAAAATCCATAAATGTCATAGAGTATCTTTATAGGTTTTATCTTTTATAGGTTACATAGACTTTTCAGCTTTTTCTGGCTGAATTAAACATCTAGATTCTTTTGGTTGAAATGAGGTGTCTGACTCTTAGAAGCTCTTCAAAAATTCAGTCCACATTTTGAAAAATCTTTATACTTGGTTTATATGAAACAGTCATGGAAGGACTTAGCCTTTTTGCCAAGTCTATGACTTAATCTGGAATAGTATTGGAATTTATGTCTTAAATGTCTGTATACCTCTGCAGAGTTGTGGTTATTTGTCAGAAGGCAGAAATGTGGACTGGGAGTGCAGTCATATTGTATGGATTTTCACAGGTCACTGAGTGATGTCAGTTTATCTCTAGTGATGGATCAGGACTTCTCTTCGATTTCTCCGATTATCAAGTGTCAAAGTAAAATCACTAAGCTGAACAAAGCCTTCTCAGCATTGGCAGTCTCCTCAAGTCAAACTGAACCTCCTCCAAAAAAGATGAAATTGGACTTGCATAGCAAGAATGATCTGAGAAAAGAATTTCCTAAGAGATCTTCAAGGATTCAGGTGGATGGAGCAAAGACAGTCACTGCTGTCACCAGCCTTCCACCACTACTGGCATTTCATCATGTGTGCTGCGTAGTTCTTCTGCATGCCAGGAAGCAAAACCATCAGAATGATGGTTTGCAGCAGAGCAAAAAGATTACTGTACTCTGTGGGAAAATTTTGTTAAGTCTGGAAGATATTTCAAGTGGCAGATATTCAATAAAGATGCTAAGGGATAATAGTTACTGTACAGGTAAATGGATTTATATGCTTTGGATTTATAAATATATATATTTAATTCTTCTGTTTACTCTAGGTGGTGCCCACCTAAGTTTCTCTCTGAACGCAAGGTGCACAGACTTTTTGGGAATTAAAACTGGGTGAAATAGGAGATGGAACATTTTTCAAACTGGAAAAAATGTTTAGTGAGTAAGGTTTTGCTAGCATTGGTGATGAAGGGTATCTGGAAAGGATAATTTTGATGATAAGCTTGAATACAGAATACTGAAGCCTATGGTTTTTTCTATAAATAAGATATGTAATTAGATACAGAAGTTTTTTTCTGACATACTTCTACCTCTTAAATAATACCAAAGTAATTGAAGCTCTTCCTCATCTACACATATATTAAGGTAATTTATTTTCATTTCTTTCAATATTCCTGATTGAATTGATTTTGAACTGGGCTTTTGCTCAGGTAATGAAATATCTTTTTTATTGTTTGCAATGAATTTTAATTTTTCTTCCTTTAATGCTGTGTCACTGCTAGAGCCAACATGTCATCTTACTATCACAGGCTATTAATAGTCTTCTTTTGGCAAGGTGATGTTTATCTTAAGAGCTTTCATTGTACTGGTGGTGTTCCATTAATCAGCTGTTTTACTTGACAGAAGTAGGGACAAGAATTTAGGTGAGAAGAAAATTCCCAAAGACTGCCTGAAGTCAGGTGCAAATCCTTCACAAAAAACTTGGGAATATGAGCCAAAAACCAAAGTTCATTTAATGCATGCAGCATGATCAAAATATTTAGTTCAAATATCTTTTTCTACTGTATTTTCTTGCAGGTTCTATGGAAGATATACTTGCTGTCCTCGCAGTGTCTGTCAGATTCTCCTTTCAGATTGTGTCTTGTGACTACACATTGACTCCAGTCAGTTCATGGTTACTGGGAGAAATGGAGTGCACACCATTTAAAGAATGCCAGGACAACCTATTCTGTCATAAAGCAGGAAATGTCCATGGTACAATTTTTAATTGGGCCCTGAAAAATCCATTTGAAGGAGCTCTAACAATATTTTGCAGGTAAAATCACTTGAAGAGCATAGCTTATGTTCATCTTCTATACACCCTTTTTTTCTTTCTGCTGTTTCTTACTGGTACCATAAACAGCAGCCAAAATCATAACCACTAGGCTGCCAATATGATAATATGGTAACAGTCACCAATAACAGACCTGTTTTCAGATCAGAACTATGGCAGAACCTGAACTGAGTTGTTTCATTTTGTCTAGGTTGGAACATTGAATTACAAATAAGTCTAGTCTCCATTAATACCTTCTTGGTACTATTCCTCCTCTTAATTTTGCTGCATCATATATTTTTTTTTTACTTTATTCTTACTATAATGTGTTATTTGTAAATTTTTTCTTCCATGTGTGGTAATTTAAAAAAAAACCTTCAATATTAAATATTTATATATTAATATTAAAACAGAAAACAACCAAACCACAAACCTCAAGTCCAATTAAATGTATCACTAGGTAATTTTTTAGTTTAGTATTGCAATATTAATGTAGTCACATTTTGTACATGTTTCTGCTATGGTTATTTCCTATCTACCATGATTATGAAAAGGAAATAATCTGAAGAGTCTGACTGGTGTCATTTCTTATGCAGATTCTTGGACAAATATTTTCTAAGCCAGGTTAGGCAAGTTAGTAATGCTGCCACAATTTATGACTTAGCTGGTTAAGGCTTACAACATAAAAAGTACTTCTGGGATATTGACAAATGTTGCTGTTTTGAAGAGTAGAGTTCAAGCTAAAAAGATAAAAAAGAAAAGGTGTAACTGGTAAGAATATTTTGTAGTGAGGTTCAGTCTTTTCCTCAAATTAGGAGTTGATTTTGTCTATGTTAGGGGAAAGACTAAAATGTTTAAGCAATCAATCAGTAAAATTGTAAGAATTTTTGTTCCTTTTGAAAAGTGATTTTACTTGTTACTATTCATTTTTGATCCCATTTTGTTAATAGTTACTGAGCCCCATGTTTATGGGCTGTGATTGCATTTTCTGTATTTTTATTCCTGTGTTTGGATTGATCTGTTATCTGGCTAGAGTATTTCTGTGATAGGTGGAAACTACAGAGAGTATACTTTTTTTGACACCATCATAATTTTATTTTTACAGAAATCTGACTGTCTTGTTCCAGTGCCTTCACAGCCTCACTAGAGTTCTCCCTCCAGGCTGCAGTGTAAATCTCCTGAGATCTGGAAGCAAAGCAGTACTTACTGAACAGCTAGCACTGGCTCTGGAAAAGGAAATGCTCACCTTGAAGAATTCTCTTTGCTTGAAAGAAACTAAAGCTGGAAACAGCTTGACATGGGGAAATGAATCTGGCAAGAAAATAAATAATGCTCCTCTTGCTTCTTTACTGGACACTGAGGAAGGAGTCCAGCAATTCAGAAAGAAGCTTCAGAAGGAGCGGGAAGACAGTGTGCAAAGTTTGAACCAAACACTGAACGGTGCCCTGTACCAGAAAACTGCTTTGAAAATAGCAGAAGCTCAGCTGAGTTCAGATATGATTGTGTGGAGACTGGCCAAGGCCTAGAAATTATTGACTAAATTTATTTTGAAAAAAATTTTATTGAAGTTATACCATTAAATAATATTTATGTTTTCATGGGTACTTATACTGCTCTGTATTCTATAGCATTTCTGTGTTGTTTCTACAGATAAATACTGGTATTTTAATTGATGACTACTGGAAGAATTTAATATTAAGATTGACTCATTATTTTGTTAGAGATTTTGAAAATATATTTTTAAGGTATTTTCTAATAATTCCTACTCCAAAATAATAATTCTTGGACTATAAAGGAACTATTTTAGAAAAGAAGTGAATGTGTGTAGTCTTTAAAATAGTTCAACTTGAAAATGACTGTTTATACATGTAAAATGTAAGCCTTTTATAGAAATCTTAAGGCAGGTATAGAAAGGATTTAAGTTATGCAACCAAATGTAATTCATAATTTGAGTATAGAGTTTGACAAATTCAAAGAGAGTTTATCTTCATATGTCAAACCTTTTAAATAACTTCTAGTGATACCATTTGAGGAACAAATCTCTGTACCTTTGAGCCCTATCTTCTGGAGCCCACCCTCACATTTATGGAGTATTTATTGGAGGTGGAGAACCAGATCAGACCTCTTAACCAAATTTCAAGAACTCATGAAGATTCATTACATGATAAAGCTGCTTCAGGTTTGAGAGGTCCATTCCCATGCACTTTAGTGGTAGGGCTAGTCTCACTGGTAAATCCTGGCCTTCCTTGGATGTTAACCTAGCTTCAGAGTCAGAAGATTGGCTTACTCAATCCCAGAGTCAGATGATTGTCTGCTGATGCTAGCTGCTCAGTGGTTTTGGCTTATCTCAAGTAGTTTAAATAATATTGGGCAACTCTTCTGTTATTATTCCTCTTTTTGCTGGCTTGAGAAATATCCTGCTTATGCTTCTAGGAAGAGAATAGGCTGTCCTACTTACTGAGATAGTAATTTTTAATCAAATTTTTCCCCCTAGCTTCGTGAGGGTTAGAAAGGTTAGAAAATCCCAAATCACAGTAATTTGCTTCCTTTTATCTCTGCTTTATGTGAGTAAAACAGTCTTATTGCTTGTCACCATTTTCCTGAAGCTGTCAGAGTTTTGCTTTTCATTTTCTCTGCAAACAGAGTTAATAGTTGACATCTCCACCATGATCTCTCTCTGAAAAAGTCTGTCAGGAAAGGTGGAAGATATTTATTAACTCAAAGGTATACTGATGTTTCAGAATAATTCTTTTTGTCTCATCAGAAAATTCAACTTCTGTGTGTATGTCCTCTAGTAGCATTAAGTGGTGATGTTTTTCAGTCCAAGGCATCTTCTCATTGTGGCAACAGGAGTAAACTGATGCACATTAAATGCAAAACATTGCCTAGAAAAACAGTAAATGAGAGAGCTCTACTTTGGAACCTTAACCCACTTTAGTGATATAGTTTCTCTTTTGAGATACTCAAAGTATTAAATTACTCCTTTTTAGCTACAGAAAAGGGAAATCTTCCATTAAGATGTCAAGAATGTCTTAAGAAATTGTCATGGGTATTTGAATCTCAGTATTTACTGGATGAGAAACTTGAGGGTTTTTTATAATTCTTTCTTTGTTAAGCCACAGTCGGGCAATAGTCAAAGCTTAAGAACCCATTGTTAGGGATTGGCAGTCAGTTGTCACTGGAATTTCCAGAAGTTCCTGATTCTAAACACTTAAATGAAGCAAAAAATCTCAAGGTGCAGTCCTGTAGCTTGCAGCTTAGGGCAAGACCTGGCTAGGCCATGTGAGCAGAAACCTTCAGAGCAACAAAGCTACTGTTCAGCCCAGGGCACTTGAAGGAAATTTTGCAAGGCAGAGTAAACAGTCCAGCAGTTGATTTTTGTCAGCGTGTAGCAGCCTGCTCTCATAACTAACTATAATTGGTCTGTCTGTCTTTAAAGAGAAACTTCCATTTGTGCTCACATCCCTTTGTTGAAATAACAGAGTGGGACAAAGGAAGAAAAGCTGCTAAACACAAATGTTGGCTGTTTCTAATTCCATGGAGTTGTTACTTTAAAGAACCAAATAGTGAAATCACAGCAATGTAGAAGTGAAATTATTAGAGTAGAATAGTAACAACATGTTCCTACAAAAGTGACTTTCCTGAGGTATGAATGCTTACTTTGTAAATCATCAGATGAGGTCATAAAACACTTTCCTAACAGCTTTAGGATTCCTGGGAGCAGTTCAACTGTCTAGTAATGCATAATAGCATGGTACAACTTTCTGTGGTAGTGATGCAGTGTATTGCTTATGTGCCTTTAATGTGCCAAAATCTCCTGGAAACACTTGAAAGATTTCTGCTGATGTGTGTGGGTTTTGGCCAGGGGTAAGGTAAAAATGGAGCAGACATTAACAAAGATTCAGGCTCTCTAGAACCTTATCTTCAAGTGGCAGTAGCAAGCATTTTGTTTAGAGGTATTTGCTTTCCTAAACTTGCCTTTTAGAGGTAAAAGCAACTAAAGGTGTTAACCTACTTATTTGGTCTCTCGTGATGATTAATGTCTGTGCATGCTGGTGTTCAAATGAGAAATCTAAATTGCACAGACTAGAAAAATGGTTAAGTTGGCTAAGCATGTTTCTGTCATGAGCTGTTGGAGTCCCATTTTCTGGACCTCCAAGAAAGTCTTGGAAGTGAGATCTCGCATAAAGTGGGTCTTGCAAGTGCTTTTCTGAACAAGTCATTTGAGAAATTAAATCAGTGGCAGCAGCAGTCCTAGTTATGGAGGAATTAGTATTGCCAAGAAATAACTGATAAAGTAGTTGGATGTTTGATTCTGTAAATAAATTCCCCTTTCCACGATAGTAGATCAAGTTGGGAAATATACACATCACAAGGAACAGAAGGCTTTTTGCTATTAAAGCTGCTGCTACTAGCAGGTAACTATTCACACCACACAGTCACTGTCTAACACTCATGACTCCTCTGTAGGAGTAGTCACAAGTGTTATGCTGGGAGGTCAGTCCCCACCCTGGGGACCTCTGGCTCCTAGGCAGGTTACAAAGTCCTTTGAAGAGCTCTTTGCTTCATCAGGTGTGTATGTGTAATCCTGTAGGGTTTTTTGTCTTCATGTAGCAACCACTACCTGTTTGTGCATGATCCAAGTTAATGCAAACCATGGTTGATACTCATGTGTGCAGTGGCTTCTTACACAGCCAGCAGGCTCCTGGTATTCTGAATTTATCAGTTCTGGTGGATTTAGCAGAACAACTGGTCTCCAGAGCTTACCAGTCCTGGGAGACTTTCACATGCTGCTTCTCAGCATGTAATAATCTCCTCAGCTTGCTGCTTGCTGGTAAACATTCCTCCCTCCTGAGCTGGAGAACCCTGTCACATAAGCTGACACAGAGGGACCTTTGATAAGCAGTAAAATTGTGCCCAGAATCAACTTGTCTTGACCCCAGCGGTCCTGATTTCTGGAAACCAGCAGATGTCAGTGGTGTCTGACAGGTATCTATAGGAATGGTCCCAAGCTTCTGGCCATGACAGTGTTCTGTGTGCAGATATTTAATTAGCAATGACTCTTTTATCACAAGTTTCAAAAGGCAGATATGCAAAAAGGAAGTCTGACGTAGGAAGTATGAGCTGTCATGCCTGGATGCACTCTTACAAGGTTAGCACTTTTAAAGTCAATATGATTTAGGACCCTAAGAGGTATTGTGTGTCAAAGATCTCTGCTTTTTCTGGGCAAGTTGGTGTAATAAACAGATTAATTTACAGTAATTTTTCTCTGTCATTCTAAGGCTTCTCAGGAAAAAAAAATCTGTGTGCTCTAGAGTGGTTTCTGTTGGACAGTAATATTTCCTTTTTAAGTTTGTGTGTGTATTCCAAATCGGCCACAGGCTGCTCACTTGTTCATAGTAGTGGAAGTTAAGCCTTCTTTCTCAGCTGCTAATTTTTGTTTTCCCACATCTTTTCACAATTTGGGAACTGTGACAGTCATATGACTGCTCTCCTCTGAATCATACTGACTCTGCTGACAAAATAATAATGGTAGCATGTTTATCCCTGAGTGAGTTATTCATTACATACTATTAACAAAGATGATAGGCTCAGCAAAAGGAGCATTCAAACAGTGGTAGTTTTCTTCTCCTCCTGTCTCTACTTCCCTGGGAGAAATGAAGTTTTAAACAGTGGAAAGAAAAATCAATGCCAGGATATAAAATCCCAAATAGTTGTAAATTTGAGCAATTACTTGTTGCCAAGTCTCATTTATTTTGAGGTTTGGTTGTGGTTTATTTCAGTATTTTCTTTTCTGCACTCTAGGCATGCCATTGGGTAAGAACAAGGTGAACATCAGCATGTAGCAGGAGTTTCTAGCCAAGAAAATCCTCCCAGGGAAAAAGCAAAAGAGCAGGAGGTTTGATGCTGCTGTTTAGTCATGGTAATTATTACTTTAAGGAGGTGATACTACTTAGGTCTTTTCTATGACCTCATACTTGTGGTATGTAATAAACTTATCCCATGAATATATTGAGAAATTCATAATTCATAGGTGCAAGACAGCAGCTGTATGTTTGCAGAGCACTTGGTTAGAGCAAAGGCTGCCCAGCACCGAATGTGTACGAGTCCAGTTCCTGCCTGGAGTCCTGCATTCCTGAAACCCTGGTGCTTAACCCTGGTATTTAGGTCAGAGGCACAGGTTGGTAAAGCAGTCTCAGGTTAACTAATCCTCCTCCTTATTGTCTAAATGGGGAGGCGGTGACTCATGAGCCGGGCTGTGATCCTTACCTGGCAGAGAGGGAGAAAGGGAAGGCTTTGAAGTGAGTCCTTCAAAACAGCGTGCGCTGCCTCTGTGCCTGCCCCTTCCCTCTCCCCGGAGCCCCAGTTACAGTTTCCAGCTGAACGTCTTCTTTTGTAATCCTGCCTTTGAAATGTTCTCAAGCATGAGGGGAAATGTGGAAGCTGCCAAAAAGTTCCAAAATTTATGGTTGGTGGGAGTCTGCTGTTTCTGTGAACTCTGTACTGTTCCCTGCACAGGCTCTGCTGACTGTATTTTCATGCTTCTCTCTTTCCCTTGCCTCAGTGATCAAATAATGAAAACCAAAACCACAATCACTTCTAAAATGCATAAAAAAACCAAAGCAAAAAATCCCTTTGCCATGCTTTGTCCTGTAGGAAACAGGTATATGTTCTTTTCCAAACTGCTGAATCACAGAATCGACACATAAAAGTCATGAACAAACTAAATGAAGTTTTCAAGTGCTGCAAGTAATTATGCAACACAGAAAAAAAGGATTTCCTCTCCACAGCCCTGACCTGAGCTTTCTACCAGCTCTTCATGGCTGATTATGCTGATAAGCTGCACAGGGATTTTTGTTCATTTTATAAGATCTCTGAAGTTAAGGCTCTTTCACACTTCTACTTTACTTGCTGGTAATAAATTTTAATGCTGCCTACAACATTTTAAGGTTTTGCTTTAATTTTGGCTTTTCTCAACCTCACTTAGGAAAATTCAGCACTTGTTGGACAGGTTAGCATACTACTAGAATTGTTAAACACTATTTAGATATGAGTTGTTAACACACAAGCTTCCAGAAAGGAGTGAATTTCTGGGGGTTTTGTCAGAATCCCCTTTCTTTTTTTTTTAAGTAGTATGAAACCTTCTAATTATCAAATCATCCAGATGTGTCTGAATGCAGATAGTATACCAGCTATTTTAATCACCCCAAATCAGCTGCATAAGATAGTTACATCAGAGAAAGCACAGAAAATTGTTACATTGGAGTTACATATATTTTTCAACACAAGTGTAAGGAAAAATAATACAAGACACTCTGGCTAGTTCAGCAATCTTCCCTGTTTAACAGCTTCTATTTGTTTGTCAGCATAAGGAAGAATAGTCCAGGAGAGCAGGATTTGAAGATCCCATGACCTTTATTAGAATATGCTGGATTTGAAGATCCCATGACCTTTATTAGAATATGCTGGATTTGAAGATCCCATGACCTTTATTAGAATATGCAGTTTTCATGAGAAATAATTCTTATTTGTGGTCACATTCATTAGATTATGAATTCTTCCCCAAGGTGGAGAGTCATGTTGTACATAGGAGTGGCCTTTTAAACGACTGTCCCATCCAAAGGCTGTCTGTGAATTAATGACAGGAAGGCAAATACAACCACCACCCTATGGAGAACAGCAGTTGTGACCTCAACAGGAGCAGAGCTGAAATTACACATTCCTGTGGGGAATAATAGCTAATCACCTAACGCTGATGGCTTCACTGGGATTGATTTCCCTAATGATATCCCTGTTTTCAAAATGCACGATTTCTTGTTAGTTACTCAGAAAGGGTGTTTGTGTTGTGATAGTTTTACTAAAACACTCAAGAATTTTATAATTTCAGTTTACTACATAATTTACCAGCCACTTGGACAGAGGAGTGCCTGTGTAAATGCAGAAATGAAAAAAAAAAGAGTTCCTAAGGTACTATCTTTATGTATCTTTATTTCACTTACTTTTGCAGTGTGCACTATTCCAATGCAAAGTACCTCAATAGTACACACCACCCTGCCAAAGTGTCATAATTTTTTAGCTACAGATCAGCTTTTAGTAATTTTCTGGAAAGAATATATCAGTTTTGTTCATTTCAAAGTAGCTCAAATTTTAAACATGTTCTCTGAATATATATAGACCATATACATATGACCCAGCATGTAAAATTCATACTTTAGTACTGGGGCATTTTCCTTCAGAAAGAAATAACTAACTTTAAAACTTTTCCCTATATTTTGTAGGACAGGGATAATGAAGTAGACTTGGCAGAAATCATCAAATAGGCTGAATAAATGATCCCTGCCTATTGCATTTTCTCCAAATATGAATATATTGTCTTGTGAAGTTACAACTAAGTAATCAAGTAAAATAACAATAAGTGTTAAATCTTAAAAAAAAAAAAAAAACAAAACAAAACAAAAAAACAAAAAAAAAACTTGGGGAAAGAATAAACCCCTCCTCTATTTTCCCACCAAAGAGGTAGGAATTCATGCAAACTGGTGTATTTTTTCCATAAATTGGCATGTTATAATCTAAAAGAGGATAAAGAAAATAGGATCCCTGTCCTGTTGAAATTGATTTTTTCTACAATAAGAATTTTTTCTTACTGGCTGTTGAAAACACTTGGAGTGAATTTAACTCTTCAACAATCCACATTAACCTTCTGTAAATTAGTAGCATGTCTAAGCCAGTAACACATTAACAGTATGAATGATCCAGGATTTGAATGATTTAACTGACTGTGGATAGCCTGAGGTTATAGTAATGATTCCCTTAACACCATCTGAAATGCTTTTTGCTTTTCTTTAAGTTATTAAGAATTTGTTGCATATCAACCCACTCATACACATGTTAAGTCTACCCAGTGAAACAGCTCATCCATGGAGAACTCCCTTCTCACACTGCTGTGTGCCATTCTTGAGCCATCACCTTGCCCAGTACTCACTCTCATGCCCTCCTAACATGGATTTTTCATTCCACTCCATGTACCCCCATGCCAGCATTGTAGCTGTACACCTAAAAAAAATTAGAATCTTCTCTTCTAAATATCCCAGAATCTTTGACTTTTCAGCATTTTGTTTTCATTTGGCTGGGAGGTGTTGGTTCATCTGTATACAAGCCTAACTGCCCTTTCCCTCTGCATGTCAATTTTTAAACATGGAATCCAATGCAATGCCTCCTGCTCTCCACTGCCTCTCCTTCCCCTGTCATGAGCTCATTTTTATACCTCTTACACTTTTTGGCTTAGACTTCATCCAAGACAGTGGGGAGGCTTCCTGAGAACTTCCAAGGTCTGCACATCCCTGTCATGATTCAGAACCTGCTTTTTTTGTCTTAGCACGGGAGTTAGTGGGTTTCACAAATACTCTACCCCTCTGCCCAGCTTTCTATCAGTCATTAGAATAATTTTCTTGCAGGTACAACTTGGATGCCTTTCTGAAGTAGTAAAGGCAGAGAACTAATAAATTCTAAACAGAGCAATAAATTCAGGCTTGCATTTATTCTCCAGTTAGTCACTGTTTATTTGAGTCTCTGTTCCTACCTATTTTATATTTACATTGGCAATAGATGTGATGCTTCAATTTTATTTGAAATTGTTTGCAGTAAAGCTGGCGAATAATGTGCCCATATTCAACAAGGTAGCACTGTACAGCTTGTTGTAGTCATTCATAATGATATTTCAGGCTCTATATCTTCATGGCAAACTGCACATTTTGAGGATTGACTGAACAAATACTAAAGTACCTGTGCCAAAAGTGTGCTAGAATTTAAAACCAGATTTCAGTTCTGAACTATGAGAATCCATTAAAGTTAGATTTATTTTCAGAGCAATGAAACACCATTTCTTCTTCAGGTTGTAATAGAAATACTGTGTGGGGTCTTTTTCCATTCTAGGTTCAAGTTCTTCTAATATCATAACAAAGAAATAAAGACATACTTAGGAGTTCATGTTTCCGACTTCTATCACAAAGTTTTAGAGACACAAAGAGTAGCTTGAAAGCTAAATAGTGCTTGTAGATATTCAAATAAACACCTCCAGAAGGAATTACCAAATTATTTCAAGTATGCCAACCAAAGCATCAGGAGTTCTTTGTCTAGTACCCTGCCACTCGAAAATCACCATCATCTTGTGGGAGGTGCTATCAAGTGAAAAAGTGAGACTGGAATAGTGAATGTAGTTAAGCTACATAAGCCATCTTGTGAGTCTGAAAGATGAAGAACAGAAACATTAGGCCACCAGCAAGCTAGCTGTAGGGTACCTTGAGGTGATTTTGATGATTTACGAGACTGCAATTTGGGAATCAGCTTCCTTGCTTTGTGGCATTCTTTATATACTTTATCTGTGGTCTTGGGCAGATAGTGATGTTAGTACAGAATCTGTTATTTAGCTTAAGAAGTTTTACAAGATAGCTGATCCTGATAAAATGCTTCAAAGGCATCTGTTGGTTCTAAACAATGTTGTTACTTCAGATTACTTGCAAAAAAAAATATCAGTAGTTTCTTATACATTTGAACAGAGTTTACTCTTCCCTTATTGCTGTAGAATTCTTATTTTTATTGCAGGCGATGTGTATTGATTTACCTCACCTTTGTGCTGGAATCCCTTCCCATTCTATTCTGAGTCAGAGCAAAACTGTGCTGAGCTTCTCATTTCTAACATCCTGCCATTACAACGTCTGCAAAATTGTGTTTTGTGGAAGAAAGAAAATAGTCGAATTTGTATTGTTTTTAAAACAAGATTGTATCACTAAAGAAAGAATAATGAACTTCATTTGGTACTTGAAAAATGAAATATTATTTCCAAAAGCAGAAGTGATTTCAATATATTACTTGAAATCAGCAAAATACTTCTAATACTTATTCAAATACCCTTTAAATACTCTTGGAGGGAAAAAATTGTATTTTAATCTCCCTTTGGAATTTACTTACTTTTAGCCTACAGCATGTCTGCTGATTAATAATCATTGGTGGACTAAGATGCCAATCAGTGGAAGCACATCTGTCGGCAGCTGGCCTCTGGGAGTACCTAAAATAGGAAGCGGTGCTGTGAGGTTGTTTGTGCCTACGCACAGTGGATGTCTTTCTTAAAGCCGCATAGACAATTTTTAAGACACCTTTTCAAGACTCCTCTGCTCTCTGGGACAGTCTCCCCGTGAGTGGTGGGTGAGTCTGCGCCCGCTGGCCCCGGGGATGCTCGGTGCCCGCAGCCCCGGGAGGGGAGGTGGCCCTGGCTGCAGCTGCAGCCGCACGTCGCGGCCGGAGGCGATGCTCCAGGGGATGTGGTGGCAGAAATAGCGCTCCTGCATGTAAAAATAGTTCCACACACTCTCAAGGGACGGTGGCAGGCTACTACTCTGCTGGTTTATTTAGAGCTGTGGAAGAGCCTCGAGCTTCGTAACAGAGTATCAGGCTTGCGCTGTGAGTTATTTTGATTGTTTTACCCCTGAACACCATCTGATTTATAAAAATCCTTGTTTTTCTGCATCAGTCTCAGTTTCTTGCCTGCAGTGATAGCTACCAAAAAAAGTTTACCAAATTTAGGAGCAGATCCCAGTTTGGGAGTACCTTTACTTTTACAAAGTAAAAACTGCATTGATTCATCTGTTTGCACACAGAGGACCAGGACACACAGGCCTGGACACCCCCACCTTTTCATCTGCTGCCAGGCTGGGAATGACCCAGAGACTTTGTGATTCAGACCTAAAGCAAAAAAAAAATTATTTATGAGGTGGGTGGTTAGATGTATCTTTGCAAGGCTGAAAAATAAACATCTCCATTTCCAGTTTGAACACAGAGTGCCACCGACTGACTCTCTGCTCCCAGCAGCAGTTGATGGATCTGTTTCTGAAGCACTCAGCTGCCAGTGGGTGTGTGCAGGTGGCAGACACGTCAGGAAGGCAATATTTTTGACATCATGATTGGAGATTGGTGATGTTCTTGTAATCCTTAGGAGGCAGCCGGAATTGTTTGTGGTGAGTAGGTCAATGCATCAGTCTCATGCAGATGTCTCACCTTTAGATGGACCTCCTGTTTCAATTCTTGCTTTTTGCCAGAGAGAGAGTCCTGCACAAGGGAGGTAAAGCAGTGTATAGCAAATAATCATAATTCTGCAACTTCACTAACTCAGCAATTGGTGTTCATGGCCCTGACTGCATATGTTGGAAAAGGGATGATGATAATGGAGGCAAGGGAAATAAATGGCTCAATAAAAGACTCGTCACCACTTTTTTTGAGAAACAATCTCTTCCTTTGATATAAAACAGGTTTCTTTATAACCTGTGCATTGTGGCAGTAGCATTTCTGATGGAAACTGAGGGGCTGTTCTCTTAAAGCATACTTGTTCAGGTCAATAAATGCACAGTGACTTACATCCAGCAGTATGATTTTTTGCTAGTATTAAGGAAAGGGACATCCCAACAATCATATATCTACAGATGACTGTATAGGGAAATACTGATGGGAGCTATGTACTTTTAAGTCTTTGCTAATACTTTGCTGCTCAGCACAAAATCCCCGAGTTTCTATATTAGAGATGATGTAGGGTGGATTTCTGTGTAGAAAAGATGTTTAATTCCCTCATAGCATTTTATTTGCCCAATTTTTTTCTCTACAGTTTTACAGTAATTTAAAGTTTGATTGTTTTTTCCTAGTAAGAACTGCCAGACCTGAAGTTAAAACCAAAAAACTTCTCATCCCCCTTCCCTTCTGTCTAGAAGTAATTCTAGAAGCAAAGTGAAGAAGGCAGTTTGTGATTAGTTTTTCTTCTTTTCAAAGGGCAGGCAAAGCATACTTTTTCTTTCCAAAAAGATTTTTTCTTCCTTGATTTTGTCCTTCAAATTACAAACAAAACTTGAGCTCTTTCTTTTTAATCCTTTGCTGGAACCAGGGGGCACCTCATTATACGCTGAATCCATACTTTCACAGACCATGAGGGCTCAGCAGCATTCACCTTTCTGTCTGTATGAAGCAGTGGTTTGTCCAACAGAAGGGAAGAGGAGAACTTGATGCCTGGCTTTTTCCTAACTGGTAGGGCCTGTTTCACTGTGGTCTGGCTGCATTTGGTGAGGCAGCTACAGTTTTACAGCCCTTTGGATCTGGTGAGGAGTGACCGAGACAGATGTGCAGAGGAAGGGAGGCAGTGGAGGAGTGGGGAAGGAAGGAAGGAAGGAAGGGAGGGAGTCCAACCTGTACAGAAGCAGCATCACAGACTGATGTGGCCTCTGCAGCTGTGTCTGTATGGGGCCATCCAGGTGCACCCAGGGGATGGGTCAGCACAGGAGCCCAGTGGTTGTTTGCTTTTCCAAAGTTTGTGTGAGCCTAAGGGTGAGATGAGCAATGTACCTGGATCCCACCTGCACAGTGGGATGATGTCTGGTACACAGCCACAAGACTAATAGTCACTATTCTCACAACAAAAAGCTCATCCTAAGATTAGCCTTAATAACACTACTTATCACCAAGCACCTTACAGTAATCTTTAAGTATTTTAATGTCATATGTATATTTATTCTAGAATTTTTATAAACCTATATCTAGCACTCACCTGCATTCTTATTTCTGTCACTGATCTGCTGCTTACATTTCATTACCCTGAATAAAATGCAATATTCCATTTCATTTACCATCCAAAACTGAACTCTTCCAACAAATCCAAATGCCACCCAGTGATTTCAGCAAGAATTGCACTTGATGGCTTACACTGCTGTACTGCATGAAGCAAACTGGCTTCTGGAATAATTTTTAAAGATAGATAATTTATTTTTGTGCTTAGAGAACTCTGTTATAAAATCAACACTTCCTGGGATTAAATCAATTTCTTAGCTCCTCATTAGAACACCATACAGTTATGAAACATCCTTTAATGTTCTTGAGATTCATTTTCCCAAATAAAATGCTTCTCAGTCCACTTTAACTAGGGTTTTTATATGTAGCATTTCCCAAGATGCCTCTCGATGTGTTGCATTAGACAGAATGGAGAACCAGCTGGACAACATGGGACATTTGTTTTACCTCCTACATAGGTGACATTTTGCCATTTCTGAAAATCCACCCAGAATTCTGTTATGGAAGAGCACGAAATTTTCGTTTGTGTATTCCTTAACTTAAGCACACAAAGGTGTGCTTTCTCCAGTGTTGTGTCATTCTGTTTACAGATGTAATGTGAAGACAGAATCCATTTTGTTGAGAGAAAATGCTTTGTTTTGCTACTATGATTTCATACCAGGAGTTCCCTTTGCAGGCTACTGCACTCTCAAACCTGCATTTTTTAACCAAATTTTCCCCTATTAGATACCAACTAGGACCATTTCCTCCAGGGTTCAGCCCTGTGGGCTCCCCTGCATTCCAGGGGAGCAGTGTTTGTGCAGTGCTGCCTGGGAGCTCCTGCAGGGAGCCAAACCTGCCATGGGGACAGGGTCCTATGGGTGCATCGTGTGACTCAGCCCCAAGAGAGGAGGGACTGTGCTGCCCAGGGCTTGGAGCCACCTGCCTGGCATGGTGCACCCCCAGGCTGGGGAGACAGGCTGTGGCCCCTGGAGAGCAGGAAAGCATCAGGGGCTGGGCTGTGCCCCAGGGCAAGGCGCTGTGGGGAGCAGGGACAGAGCTCTGCACAGGCTCTGTTCAGCACTGCCAGCATGGGGGTACAGCACTCCTGCTCAGAGAGGGCAGCATGAGGCACCCCATTTCACCAAGCCTTGTGCAAAGAGTGAAACCAGTGGTGCAATTCTTCCTCCCTAGCACAGCTTTCTGTGATGCTTTACTAGTCACAACCTGATAGCTTGCACTGGAATGCAAATTTAATGAATGTGCAGAGTGACTGCTATGATGCCAAAAAATCCAGTACTTCTCCAGGTAAAACACCATCCCTGATCCTCTATTGGTGAGAGAAGTGTTTTTGAGAGCTGTATCTGATGGCATCTGACTCTTTGCTTAGTCTCTCTCAATGCACCACTGGTCCTGCTGCAATTTCCTGTTGCTCTGGTCTCATTTCTCGTGCACTGACCCACAGGAAGGTGTTAAGAAAGGAATTATTCATCCACCTTTGTATGTATTTGAGCTCTGAATGGTAAAGTTTGTAAATACACCCAATATCTTCTCAAAATAAACTAGTACCCAGAATGCAGTAGATGCTCTCCAGCAACAAAAGAAAAGGTGCAAAGTCATCAAATAAACAGGACAAACTTTAAAAGAAACATACATGATTCCTTCAAACTAATTTTTATATTTATATCATTAATCACATGGAAAAGAGAGAAAAAAAGATTATTGTTCATTCTGGCCAAACTCTTCTCTGTGCAACTTGTCTGATGTTTATGACATTATAAGAAGAGAGCATTTGCCTTTCATCATGATAGCGTGCATGTGCTAAGAGCAGGAACAAAGGATTTACCAAAGATGGCCAGTACACTGTACATGTGATTATTGGCTTTTTTTTTTTTTTTAGTGGAGATGTCTCAGTAGAAAACTAAAAGGCAATTGTGATTAAAGCTTCTGAAATTCTGGTTTACTTTTAAATGGTGCAGTAAAAAGATAAAAAATCATTTTTACAGGAATCAGTAGTCACTTATAAGAGACCTGATCTCACCCAACGGACTGTGAAGCTGATAATTAACCAGAAACAGTCAGGTTCATCATTCTGTAATGAGCTGCCTGCAAAACCATCTGATGAAGAAAGGCTGTCAAACAGAATCTCTTAGCATGGCACATCCACCTGCAGGGCTTACTACAGATGGCATGACAGTGTCTGACCATCTGATCCACTCAAGAGAGGCCAAAGAAGAAGTGATGTGTGCTCCAAACAATATTTTCTAATTCTTCACATGCTGCAGCAACAAATGATAGAATTTCTATATCCACAACTGAATTTCAGGGTAAGGAGGGAAACACAGTCTCAGTCCAGCGTTAGAAGAAAAACACAGCATAAAACACCAAAATTACATATGCATTATTTAACACCATTACTGGAGAAGATGCAGTGGTGGAGAAAAAGCTACTATAAAAGGATGAAGTGGAATCCCAGAGCATTTGTAATATCTACCTTCCCTGTGGCACAGACTGGCATACATACAACTACCCACTATTTGTTGCAATTTGTTCAATTCAAAGCTATTTTCACCCTTTTTCAAAAGGCTTACCCAGTAGTCTTTACTCAAAAGAAAACAGTAAATGATAGTTTCTGAAGGCTGGAGCTCCATTCACGCAATAATACAGATCTGAGTTCTACACTGACAATTTTCAGTTTGTAAGGCTGTTGCAGTGCTGAAGGCACCCCAGATGTTAAAGTGTATGGTGCTTATAGGGTACCATGCAGTGCATAAAAGCCAATTGGACAGAAATACAGGGTGATAAAGAAACATATCTTTCCTTTCTTCAAACCAACCTAAACCAAAGTATGTTCTGGCTATTGTTCCACCCTCTCTCTCAAGGTGAAGAGTTTCACTAGCACTCAGCCCAAGTGAGTCACAGAGAGCTGAGCCCAGGCAAGCCATACAAATGACCCGGAAGGGCCCACCACAGCCATGTGCAATTGGCCATGTGGGTTTGCAGGATCAGGTGTAGATGTGAGCTTCCCAGGCCCAGCTGCTGCCAGCAGTGAGGAAGCTGCTTGGCAAACAGCCCAGCTGTCTCTGCTCGGCCATGGAGGCTGCACCACTCCGAGGGAACAAGGGGCTGCTGTGCAGAGACCCTTATTTAATAAGGTTCAGCCTAGCTCCAAGTACCTGTGAGCACCTTCAGATTTCTTTCAATACAAAGTGCTTCTCCACATCAGTTGTCCAAGATCTGGCACAGGCCAGGGCAGATCACCTGCTGCCATTGCTAGCAGGTAGTTTTTGCTGGGTCATTTAGGCAAACTGTGAGCCAGGCATACAGCTGAGCCTGTCACCTGTGTGCTTGCATTGAGCCTCATCTCAGGCAGGGAGTCTCCCTGGAGCCCAGGAGAGCCCAAAGGGTGGGGAGATTTGTAATAGAAACATGAAGATTGGCAGGAACAGAGTATGATCAAGCACCAGAGGAACTGGCAGAACAAAGGTTTAAATGCATAGATACTCCCCTCAAAAAACACACTTTCCAGCAGTAAAATGGAAGGGTGGTTGTACCAAGCCCAGAAGACCTGCACTGAAAGACCCCAGGCCAGCTGACTCCCCAGCAGACCCTGCATTCTAACAACAGGAGAGTGGCATTGACATGGCAACAGATCCCATATAACATTGCATATGTGCTTTTTCCATTAGCCGACAAGGAAAATTTTCCAAACAAGAAAAAAGACACAAAGAGCAGCAACCTGGCCTAAAAGGATTAAAGACCTGAAATTAACAACGCTTGTACTAGAGACTGCCCCATAAGAGATGATAGTTCCTAACAGATATGAGATTGTCCAACATGAGATTTTGTGTGGCCCTCAAGAAGGACTCCAGGGACAAATAGAGGACTTGGCAGCCGATGTTCTTCGTCCTTAGTGTCACACATAAGTGGTCCAAGTCAGATGTCTTGTTGCTTGTACCTATGTGGAATGAGGGAATGTGTGAATAAGGTGTTTAAGGGAATGGCTGTGAGCAGGTAACATCGACTTTTTTGCAGATGTTTATAAATAAATATCACCCCCCCCCCTCCATCGTATCCTACACCAAGTTTTGTACCACTGGTATACACATCTGCCCAGGTTTAATAAACCTGCTGCCTCCCAGGCAGGCTGGATATGGGTGAGTTGTGCTCGTGCTGCTTTGTCCAGCTGTAGGGACCATGTGCCAGCAGCCCAAGTCTGCCTCTGTGTGTGGTGAGCTTGGGTTTGGTGAGCTTGGTCCAGGTGTCTCACCAAGCTGGAATGGCATATCTGTTTCCCAAGGCACTCTTAGAAACAATGCAGTCATGTTCACACCTAATGAACATGGCTCTTCATGAGATGCCTCTGATGGAGCTCGTGCATCACTGGTGCCAAGGGATGGGTATTTGGGATGAGATCAAATACCCTACTTTCATTTTCTCTGGGGCATGATTTCCTGACCAGTGAAGGATACTGGCATGCAAAAGGCAGGAACAGAGCCTGATGTTCTTGTTCCACACCTGTGGGATTTCCTAGAGAGGGCTGTCAGCAACATGTTGACCTGCTGAATCCCAAACCGGTCTATGATTATTGATTAACTTCTTACAGACCCACTTGCTGCAGTTTGTAAGGGCAAACAAGGAAGAGATTGACATTTTTGTTGTTGATGATATTGTTGGTAGCTTCATTTCAAGGTAATTGAGACTAATCTTGCAATGACTAGAAAAAAATATTTCCCATTTCCCCAGTGCCAGCACATACAGGCCACACGACTGCTGTGGTGACACCATCTGTCTTGACTAAATTTAATTTGTAGAATCTCATATGTGCAGCAGTAAACAGTGTACTGACAGTGTTATTTGACTGAACTCACAAAACTTCAGTTTAAATGTATTTTAAGATTTTTTTTTTTTGACATTTGAGATAGTTTAAATATGAAGGTTAGAAGTGGCTCTACAGGCAGGGTTAAAATTAATTTTGTACTCAAAACCTCTCATTTTCTTTATATGTGCCCTTCCCAAATGACATGAATTGTATTTTCTAAGGCTTTACAAATTAAACATAGTGATTAGAAATTAAAATTAATTCATATTAGTATGCCAGAGCACATAAAAACCAGTGGACAGATTTTTTGTGCCTGTGCCCTTTATCTCTCTAGCAAAAGCATACAGTGTTATCTCTTGCTTTGTACACGGCAGCAGCATTACTAAAGCACTCCCTCTCCACATTCCCCCAAGCTGAACTCAAACCAACTCTGTTTACTCACAAAACATGAAGCCTGCAAGCCACACAAACCCTGCCATGTCACCTGGTCTCTGAAACAGAATCACAGAATGGATCAAGTTGGAAAGGACTGCAGCGGCTCCTCCCTGTTCCAGCAGGGTCATCCCAAAGCACACGGCAGAGGATTGCATCCTGAAAGTTCTTGAATATCTCCCCGAGGGAGACTCCAAACCAGGTCCAGGCAACCTGTTCCAGTGCTCAGTCACCTGCACATTTAAAAGGTCTTGCTCATGTTCTGGTGGAACTTCCTGTGCATTGGTTTCTGCCCATTGCCTCTTGTCCTATTGCTCAACACCACCAAAGTCCCCTCTCAGACATCTCTTGCAGAGTCTGAACAGGCTCAGCTGTCTCCACCTATCCTGGAAAGAGAGATGTTCCAGTCCTTTAATTACCTCTGTTCCCTCCACTGAGGGAAACACTCCAGGAGCTCAGTGTCTCTGCTGAGGAGCCCAGAACTGGACACAGCACTCCAGATGATTCTCACCAGGGCTGGAGCAGAGGGGCAGGGTCAGCTCCTATCACCTGCTGCAACAGCTCTTTCTGATGCACCCCAGGATTTCATTGGCTTTCTTGTCCACAGGGACACACTGCTGGCTCATGGACATCTTATTGTCCACCAAGACCCTCACGGCCTTCCCTGCAGAGCTGCTTTCCAGCAGGTTGGCCCCCTGTGCTGCTGCCTGGGGTTGCTCCTTCTCGGGTACAGAACCCTGCACTTGCTCTTGGTGAACTTCACTGGACTAAAGCCCCACTGGAGGTGTTAGAAAGCATTTTGAGTGCTGACCACACAGCTCAGAAGTGCAGCTCACACATAGGAGAGACTTACATTCATTTCCAAATGAATGTCCTTTGGAAAGGGCAGTGATCATTTGCAGCTTCTCTTCTGCAAAAGCAACAATCCCTCGGAGACTCAAGATCAGTGGTCACTGTAGTTTGCTAAAAGAGGGGACATTTCCCCAGACATTTGCCTCTGCACTCAGCAGAGGTGAGACACACAGCCCTAAGTGGGGGCCATTTCCAGGAGCACCTCTGATGCCATTGTTGGGTCATGTCTACAGAAAGCTTCTGTAAGAGCTTGTATTTATGAGCAGTCCTGAGTGTGCAACAAAAAGAAGAGGCTGGTGAGTAGGAGAGGGACCAGAACAAACTAGCCTCCCTATGGGTGCAACCACCAGGCTGACCCCACAACCAAATCTGCCAGGCCAGGCTCCCACAGGGAAGCCACCTCCAGGTCACCCTGGGGCCTTCCATTGCTCTCCAGGAGGCTAAGCAACTTATTCTATGACACAAGGAATAAGAAAAGCCCTCTTCTGAAAAAAACTCAATTTTTTTTCGTGTAAGATCATTTTTAGTTATAGAAGTAATGTCAAAACCAAATGTTGAGCCATTTCTGAAAGTCATGAGATAATGTATCTCCTCCGGAGAAGAGGAAAAAGGGAAAGGCAAGTGAGACTAGAAATATGGGATGTGTACAAGAGAAGTTGGGAGGTAGCACAGCTTAAGAGAAAGCTGTTTGTCAGGAGTGATGCCATAAATCCCCACATTGTCATGAGCTGCTCCAGGAGACCAGGCAGCTGTCCTCTCTTGTGCTTCCTTTCTCTAGCATTGGCTTGAAATGCACATTCTGGTTATTTATTTTTAATGTTTTCCCCTCAAGGTGTCACTGCAGGGTAGACTTAAGGCTATTTACAGGCACCAGCTGAGTATTCTCATTCCTGAAATTGTTTCCCTTTCTTTGAAATAAAACATTAACCATAAACACCTTGGGTAAATAATGCATGTTTTGAAGGTAATGCAACATCTCTATATAATGTCTATGTCCCTCGTGTTACTCTTCTTCAATTTACTTCTTTGTGTTTTCTCCATCTTGGTCTAGTTCATCTGGGAAGAGGAAGACTTGAGAATGTCTAAGGCATTTGATTTAAGCCTGTTTAAAAGCAGCTCTCTTGCTGGTTCCAGAGAAAAGCTGATTTGGGATATCACATGTCCTTCTTGTTCATGCAGTAGGGCTTCTCCCTGCACTAGCGAGCTATTGACAGCCCTCTCCAGGAACCCTTTAATCTTCTGTCAAAGTCCTAAATCCAAGAGACTATCAGCACTACCTCTTTACCTGGCACTGAAGGTGGTCAAAGGCTTAGGGAGAACAACACAGGCTTACTTAGAGTGATTGCCTCTTTGCTGAACAGGCATTGAGATGGACTCATTTTTCATTATTTCGTCTTCAAGTGATGCCATTGTAGGACCCTTCAGTAGTCTGTGAAAGGAAAAATCAGTTATTCTACTGATGAGGAGAAATAAAGCCTTATACTTGTAAACCTTCCCTGCTTTGCAGTAATTTCAGTTTCCTTCTCTGTCCCTTGTGATAGCTCAGTCTGGGGGCAAGATACCTGCCAGTTGCACAGCAAGCAATTGTTACAAGTATGTGTTATACCTGAAATCTGACTAACTCTTCATCAGGGAGATGAGGGGATTAATTTTTCCCCATGAGATCTTTTACTGCATAAAAAAAGATCCAGTAGATGAACTAGGGAAGTTCCTTCTGGCATGACTTAGATCCTGTAAAATCATTTATCTACTTGCTCAAATTCAGGTTGCAGAGGTGTGTGAGAAGATGTAAGTATCTTATATATGGGAACTAGTTAATTTGTTAGCTTATTAAAGCATCCTCTATAAAGGAGCTAGTGCTCTACTGGCATGGAAGTGAATGGGACTCTGCTAGTACCTGGGTTGGTACCTGCTCAGGCCCTGGTAATTCCATGTCCTATATGTAATGCATCCAGCTGCTGGGGACAAGTGTCTTCATCACAGATGGTGCTTGCCAAAATATTCACCATCTTCAGCAGAGGCAGCAATAGAGCCAGTCAGCCATGGGAACTGGCCTGCCTTAGCCTTCATTGCTTCATGCATGTCAACATCAAATGTGTTGGTGGTGGGAGAAGGGAGAAGTAGTGGTTTTCATTCCACTTCTGTCTTATAGATATTTTGACTCCAGGCTTTCTTGATTTTTTTTCCCTGTCCCAACTTCTTAGCCAAGCACACAATGAGTGGGAGCAAAAAGAATCTTGTTTCTTACCTTTCCTCTTCCCCTGACTGCATTTTGTCTTGCACCCTTCATCTCTTTCTTGTGATATTTCCCTGCTGTTGACAATTATAAGATAATAACATTGCTACTTTTGCTCTCAGAATGTCAGAGCTACCTCTCAGAAAAGTGATTGGATCAACAGTGGGTATTATGGGGGGAATCTGAATTAAAGCACGCCAGGCTGATACACAGAGAGATATGAAATGATGGGTTATTATGCTGAACATCTCCACTTGTGATGCAGTTGTGATGTTTTAAGCCAGCCACTGTGATCTAATTACATTCACTAACTATATTAGGAGTGTTTTAAGAGTGATAATTCAATCACTCTGAAGTCAGAAAATATCAGCATTTAGGTTATCTCTGCAATCCTGAATACATTATACAACAGTCTCCAATTACTTTCTTTTAAATATATTTTAAAAATCACCGTCTAAACTGAAATCTAAATACAAAAGTAGGACTTGGAGGCTGCTCCAGGATGTGGGCTGAAGTATTCCCTGTGGCTGCTATCCTAGTTCTTAGGGTGTACATGCTAGTAAGGATTTCTCCACTGTCCCCAGTTCACACCCCTGACAGCTTTCAGATACATCCAGCCACCTCTTTTCTCACCCTCTGGTTCTGTTCTCTCAAATACCATTACTCTTGTTCAGCAGGACAGGGGTGTACTGAGCCCAACAGCCTCTTCACAGAAATTGCACCTACCTGCAGATTTCTGTGTCAGTGGACACTCATCAGGATCTCTCCCTCCTGTCTTTACAGGCACCCTCTGTGGCAGGTGGACTTCACAGTCATCATTTAGCACTGGGCTTTTGTGAAATTTGTTTGCTGCCTGGTAAAAGGCCAGAAATGAAGAATGGAAATCCCTTGGTGCGCAGAGCCTGGGACCTGGACTGGCCCACAGTGATGAGCCTGGAAGGGCAGTCACCACCAGACCAAGAAGGCTCTTCAGCACTCATGAAGGTGCAAATGTTGAGGTTCAGAGAACACAGCCATCACCTTGTACTCTAGGATGTATAACTGCTCTATCCAATTTTACTTGCCCTGCTTAATGCTGTATGCCAATTCATGACATATTGATTCAACTTTTAGAAGTAATCTTTTTTTCCAGTTCATTTAAATTATAGTTTAGACTGTACATGCTTGAAGGAGATGTCCATAAATTATGTCAGCTTTCAGTAAGTCTACATTAAAATGCAAAGTAAATCAAAAGTGCTAACTAATTTTTGTTTAATTATTGATTTAAGCTTACTCTTCTTTGGAAAATGTAATTACAAAAGTTGAATTTGGCCAGATCTACAGAGGGCTATATGGATTCAAGTGGTAATGGAAAGAATTCAGTCTCCTCAATCAATTATGAAAATATGTCCTTTGACAGTGGCTCCAAAGAAGTCGTACAACAACATTTCAGAGCGCCTGTTTGTCCTTTTAGCCATTCTCCAAAAGACAGCAAGCATCAAGGAGTTTCTGGGTTCTCTCCAACACGGTATCTCACTGAAATACCAACGAGGGCAATGCTTTCTGAATTAAAAGGAGGTCAGTTAGGTATTGACCTGAAATGAATGCATGAATTCCCTATACATAAATTATACCTTCCTGACTGCCTATTTATTATCCTCAGAGGCTGTTTTACTTTTCCTCTATACCCAAATATTAACTTCTACAGCAGAATAGGGGAGCCTTCTCAGGAGGGAAAGAGACACTACTAGTAGGATCTCTGCCATCCTCAAACCTTTGAAGTACAGAAGGAAAGAGTCCCAGGCCCTGACATAAGAGAAGGCCCTAAATAAGGATTGTAGTTTAAATTAGAATTTTTCAAATGGATCCTGCATGTTGCCCAAGAAGGAGACAGCCCCCTGAGGCTTTATACACCTGGGAATCAATCAGGGAATCGTGCTAACAACGCACTGAAACCCATGATCTGGTAACTCCAAGCTGTCAGAGTCATCTGAGAGCCTGGCTGCCTAGAGAACAGCATGGAGAGGTTATTGTTGTATCTGCATTGCTGTTGTTGTGATTAAGCTTGTATCAGTATTGAATTGCTTGACCTTGCCACTATTATTAAATTAGCAAGGTTAACCTTGCTTGGAGAGATGTTTTTACCAGGTTGCTCCTATCCATAATGTTTCCTATGACATCATCTTGCCAGACCAGCAGGTTAAAAAGTTTTAAACTAAAATTTTAAATATAACGTTTTCAGACTACTGAAATATGAATTCAGATTTCTTTAATGACTGCCATAGTACTACTGAAGGTTAAATTTATTAGTCCTAAGATTTCAGTGCTTATAAAATAAAAATTCTTTGCTGATACATTCTTGAAGGATAATATTAAGTTTGTAGGAGGTTTTAAATGATTATTTGAGGGATTGTGAAATAATTTCTGAATAACCTCATATTTGTGGATTTGAATGATGGCAACCTCAGTGTAGAAACCACAGTAGGAAGCTTTCCTTCCATTACAATTCCTCTGCTTGCTTTCTGTCAGGAAAACAGGGGGGTCTGAAGGGATTCTCTTTCCCAAATAATTTACATTTGCTCACAGCCCTTTTCTAATAGGATCTGTTGGTTTTCCACAGGTTTGCACTGCTGAGCAATTAGTGGGATGAGAAGTAAGTTGGGACCATCGAGGAACCCAGCTGAACTTGCTCTCCTCTGTCTGCTCAGCTCACCAGACCTTTGCCAATCCCAGCAATCTTTTTGGCAGGGCAGTGAGAATATCAGGAATCTTTGTAAAAGGATATGAAGGTCACCCAGGAGAGTTCAGCCAGGAGCAAATGTTGTGGAGGTCATTTGCTGCTGCAGGAATGCTTGTAACCTTTCAGGATCAACTGGGAAAATCGATCATGGGAAAATACCTGTACTCCTTGCAACATCAGGGAGCTGAGATGTGGTTGGGTTTTTTTTTCAAGGCTGTACATTTCAGAGTGTTTCCATCTGTAAACCTTTGTCTCATGTACTACCTAGAGCAAAGAGGTTTCTGTGAGAAGCTGAAATGAAGTTGACGCATCCCTGCCAGGAGTTTTCTATAAACAAAAAGCAAACGTGCTCTCGCCCTGCTTGATCGGCAGCCGGGGAAGAAGTCCCTGCTCACCAGGCAGCTGGGGTTGTCTCCCTCTGAGCTCTCAGCCAAGAGAAAACAGCTTGCAGCCCATGTGGCACTTCAGTGTGAGCAGTAAACATCACATTAAGGCTTGTAGGAGCCCAATAACCTGTCACTGCGGGTTTGGCAGCGCTGCCTGAACTGCCCCGGCAATGGGAGCCATGTGTGCAAGGCAGCTGGGAGCACTTGGGGACAGCTGGCCCTGCCCCTGGGGCTGCACAGGCTCAGGAGGGGGGACAGGGCAGTGCCTGCAGCCAAGCTGTCCGTGCACCCACCTTGTGAGGGAAAGACAAAAGTGAAATAAGGGGTAGCCCCCATGGGCTCAGCTCTACCTGGGCCCAGAGAAGGCTGGAGCAAAAGGGGGAATGTTGGTGGTGTCTGACTCATGGGCCAGGGTAGTGAGGAGAAGCAGGAGGAGACCCGTCAGGTCCTACCTAGCTACAGGCTGGCAACCACTTCCCAAAGCACAGTGGAGATTAGAAGCTACTCCTGGCACTCCAGAGACTCAGTCTCTGTAAAGCTGCCCTGGGGCTGGGCATGCTTTTATCCTTTTTTCCATTTTATTTATTAGTGCCGTTATTTTCTTAAAATAGAGGCCCCGTTTCTTGCACAGGCCACGAGAACTGGAAAGCTGTACAGTTCTGCCATAGCCAGGACAAGGATATCTGGCAGGGAAAGGCTGGCTGAGGAATCTTGGCTGTGTTGTTTTCCAGAGGGGTGCTGTGGAAACCTCAGTCATTTTGAAAGCAACCTGTCACGTTTCCTTTTTCCCCAGGGGAGGCTCATCCTCTCTGCTGTGCAAAGCTCCATGCCCTGCCCTGTGCTGACACCAGTATGTGCTGCTGGAAAAAGCAGGGGTCTAAAGCACAGGGAAAGTGCAAAACCTGGTGACATGGAGAATTGTGGTAGAGCACCCCATGGTTCCTGCTAGAGGACAATGGGACTGGCGTGACAAATATATGTATTCACAGTTCCAGGAAGGGGACAAAACTGAGAACTACACTCCACTTGCGCGAGAGTTTCTCTTTAGAATATTGATAGTCTTCTGAAAGCCTCTGCTGAAAATTATTCAGAAACAGTGGGGATGTGTTTTCTGGGAAGATTTTGATATCCTTTTTTAATCTTCTGCTAGAAGGTACATAGGGAATGTTAACAGGGTGGAATGACCTCCTGAACTTGCCTTTTTGCTAGGATGCTGCTATTAGAAAAATGTCTGAAAGGCATCTTTTCCATTTTTTCCTGTTAAGGCAACTTTTACAGTCCTCTTCTTACTGCAGAGATATAAAATACAGCTCACCATGTCCCCAGGGGTTTTGGCCTCTGGTTAAAAGGCCAGGAATCTGAAACTCAGAAACCCAGAAAACTACTCTTTGTGAGAAGAAGGAAAAAGATGGAGCTGCAAGTAAGTGACCAGGAAAAACTCCAGGTAAAGTAGTGTGATCATAACATTCAAGACTGAGATTTCCAGAAGCACTTAGTGATTTTGAGTGCTTCACTTCTTGGGTGTTCCAGCAGAGAAGTCTTTGGAGGCCTCAGACTCCCAGAATAAGTGCCTGGCATTTCTTGAAAGCTATGTCTCCATTAACATATTTCAAGTGGTGCATGAAAACCAGGAGGTATTGAAAAATCACAAGGCCAAGATATTCTTTAGTGCCTTAAAATGGTCAGACAAAGCATATTGTCATGCTCAGACATAGCTCTTCAAGGATTTTGAACTGTTTTTTTTCTTTCTCTGAAAGAGATTAAATAATGGTATATCTGAAATCTTACACTGCACTTCAGTTGTGTCATGAAAGATAGAATTCATATTTTATATTAATGGAGCAGGTGAAACATGAAATGATATTTCTTTAATCTTTAATGAAATTTCTGGTTTTAGCAGTTAGGTTGTCTGTTCAATGACACAGAAGAGCTAATAATATCACTGTTTTTGAAGAATTCATTCACTACAGGCAGCCTGATTTTCTGAATCTGTTGGAAGCTCTTTAGGTGCTCCAATGATGCATGAAAAGCATAATAATAAAAAAATTCTTTGTCCTTGAAGCCCAGTGATCATAATTGGAAACATATAATTAAAAAAGAGAAAAAATCCTCCCAGTAAGCCACTCCTCTGGAACAGAGATGCAATAGTTTAGAAAATAACAATCCTACAGGAATTAGCAGGAACAATGGGGCTTCAGGAACTCTTTAATCAAGTATGCTCTACAGCTTGGATAAACACCTGTATATTCAAGACCAAAAAGGTGAATGGTGCTTTCTGTAACAAACTGTTTCTTTGCTGAATGACTTTGTTGTTTTAAATTTAACAGTTGCTTTTGTAAACCTCCATGAGATAGGAAAAGTTAGTAAAGATGATGCAAGTTTTTTTAGGGAGAAACTGATTTTTTTTCTTATGGGGATAAATGAATGAGAAAATGCTGTGCATGACAAAAAGTTTGCTTTGAGACAGAGCAGAACTAAGAGAAGGTTCCAGGGGACACACAGCCATTATTCCATCTTCAGACAGTCACTTTGAGGCCAAAGTAGATCTTGCAGTCTCTTAAGGTCATTCACACCTTGATTTTTCATTACCTCAGCCTAGAACTTTAATTTTCTTTGGAGGGGCCAGTGCTGACCTTCATGAAACAGAGGAATATTGGAGTAGTGTCCAAAGGATGCAGTTATTCTTCCAAAAATCAAAGATGCTCTCCAGTACCATTAAAGCTAGGTGGTAATGGAAATAATACAGACCTTGGCCATTCTCCCAGCTGACTGTCCTAATAATAGAGAAGCCCCTCTGAGTGAGTAGCTGATACTGGGGATCTGCCAGGCAATTTTCATTAAAAACAGCAATTGGTGACAATTTCCTTGGAGAGGTGGAGGTCTGTTTGTCTTACTCATACCACTACTGAAATGAGCAAGAGGGTCCTTTCTCTCTGTTTTCAGTTCTCCTTTTGCTTTTGGGACTGTCTTGAAGTCTCTGAAGTTTTTTGAGGTGTCTCCAAAACCTGCTCTCCTTTACTTTCCAGTTACACTTGGGGTTTTTTGCACACACAGAGCTGCACCCTCTTGCCCTTTCATCAGCTCATAGGGAGCCTCCCACTCCTGCGTGGCTGAGCTGGGGAGCAGCTCTCTGGGTGGTTTGGAGTTGGCAGGTAGGTTTCTTTCTCCATCTTTCTAATTTTTCAGAGGACCTGGCTCACTTCTTCTGTCCAGCCTGAAGGGAGAATAGCAAGTGAAAAGGGAGGGCAGCTAGAACACCCCAGGGAGTGGCCAGAGGTGAGATGTGCATGAAGCAGTTGCAAAAGGCACCAGAGTGCAGCCATGCCATCACCTAACCACAGCTTGAAAACTGAAGTGTGAACAGTGTGAACATTAGGGCTTGGGCAGCCTTGAAAAGACAGTTTGATCAAGCCATGGTGAGGAGAATAAAGCACTTGTAAAGTAGCCTCTTCCTGGTTGCCCCAGGGGTGAACATTGCTGATAGTGTATTCTGGATGTCCGCTGACCTGTCTGTTGCTGCAAGGCAGCCCCTCTATGCCCTGAGGGATGTCTGGGAGGCTGGGATTGCTTCCCCAGGCAGCAGTGCCATAGAGACCCTCCCCAGCTGCAAAAGGGGCTTCTGGTGTCCTTCTGCATTGTGGTGGCTCTTGTGCCAACACCAACAGAGGGAGAGGTTAAAGGGTCCTCCCTTTTTAGTACATGTTTCCCTTGTGATTTATTAACATCAGCTAGAATTTTAGTAGCAGGAAAAATGTCCATCAGTAGTAACCACAATCACATTTGCTGCTGAAATCTTCAGATGTGACCCAGAAACCTTATCAGAGAGCACTGGGCAGAGTGCCTGCTTAGCAAAACCCACTGCAGGTACATCCCAGTACTGCCATTTACAGGATGTCTGAGCTGTGCCTCAGCTATTCCAGATGACATATATATTATATATTTAATCCATGGCAGCATATTAGCAGATCAGACTTAGATTAATCAGGCTAAAGATAACTTTTGGACCTTTTCCACATCTAGGTCAGAGAAAAAGAAGGTAGATATTTATCTGTGCTACCACACTGGCTAGCACTGTGTAGCAGATGAAATTTTCAGGGACATCAATCAACAAAATACTGCAATAAGACTGAGGGAAGCAAAGTGAAAGGAATGTGTGTGTGTTTGTGTGTGTGTATTGCACAAATGCAATACAAGCTTTACAATTGGCAGAAGCTATCAATTTCCAGTGAAATTCTCTCTGCTATTATAGCAGAAAATAAGCAAATTTCCTTTGTGATAAAATATCCTCCTTTGTTTCCCTTGTGCCATAAAGCAAGTCCTGCTCACTGATATTATTGCAGAAAACTACAGACAGAATGACAGTGCATGTGTTCAAGGAAACCTTGCTGCATGTCTGGAACAGACCTCGTGTTTTCAGCCTTGGTGATGCCTGGAATAGGTCAACCAATGCATAGGAATCAGTTTCTTTAAAAATAGATTAGGTCACATTTAGGATGTTTAATGTGAAATGTTACTGTGGGTATTAATGGAGCACTTCTTTTCTGCAAATTAAAAGCTGAGCTAGTGCTAATAAATCAAAGGAAACATTAAAATGCTCTTTAGCCTGTGCCAGTGTCCTTTTGAAGAGGCCTTTGAAAGACTATTATACATGCAGATTCTGATGAGGAAAATTTCGTTGGAATTCTAAATGTTCTTTAGCAAATTCTTCAGTTTTGACCTCACCGCACTTGCAAGACCAGAAGGGTGAGTGATGGAACCTCTCATTGTGGTAATTCAAGAAAACAAAGTCACTGGGCTCCAAAGTGAGGTGCAAATGTGCCATAACAGCAGACAGCCAAGATGAAGGCTGAGACCCTGCCCATGTGGAAACTTTCACCATCAACCTGTAACAGCTTGACTTACATCTGAGGTCAGCATCAAAGTTTCTCTTGGTTTTGACTTGAGCTACTACAAGGAAAAATTACCAAGAAAAAGATATTTTCTCTTTTTTTTTAGCTTTGCTTCTTGCATGGATTAGTGGAAAATTGTGATATTCTTCCAAGCAGAAAACATGCTTTCAAAGCCCTATTATGTGTAATGTAACACACATGGAAGGAGAACCCAATTTTCCTGCAGCAGGCAGCTCTTTCAGCTCTTGTTTTTTAAGCTAATGACTCAGTAACAGCCCTGCTCTTCACCCCTCCTCTGAAGAGCATCTTTGGCAGACCCCTGTTAGGAGCCTCTGATTATGTCCCTCATCTCCCCCAGAGGATAGAGTTCATTAGCTTATTGCAGGAAAAATGTGATTGCTCTCCTCTTCTAAAGGTTAATTAGCTCATCACAGGCATTTGTCCGTGCTGCTCTCCTTGGTGTCCCCCTAATGCAGCCATACATGTGTCCCCTTTGAACTCCAAGCAATGGCTAAGAGAAGATTTAGCCATGCATCGGCAGCTTCTTCATTGCCAGGCTCTCCTGCCTTTTCATAGCATCTCTGCCTGACCATGCAGAGGGAGGAGGAGGTAGCGTGTCTAGTGTGAATTAAGTCATTGGTGCTCTCATTTTCTCACTGGAAAATCCTCCTAAAGACTCTGGTTCCACAGTGTTTCCTACAGTGGCATAGCACTTTTCTCTTTTGCTATTAAAGGGACAACAGGGAAGGTGTTCTCTGGAAGCCAGGTGATAAAAATGTGATTTCCAAGCATGTCCAGCCACAGGCCAGACCCTGGGATGTCAAGGGTAGCACTCTTCATCACCTCAGGGAAAATGGATTCATGCCAAAGCAAAGGTAAGGTGGAAATCTGTGAGTCCCTCAACTGCTCTGTCTAAAGCATTTTCATTAAGCACTGCTATGGAATATACTTCCTGTGTGCACTCTTGGGGATCTTGCTGTTTTTCCTGTGGAAAAAGGAGGGGATGCATCCAGGTGCCATCTTCCTGGCATGGCACACACTGTCCACCATCTCCACAACAGGAGTTCACTCTGCTGGGCATCAGATTCAAGCCTTGTGATAATCTGAAGGAGCTGGTTTTGAATCAGTTGTACTGCTGTTCAGAGGACTAGACAGGATATTATATAATTTGTCCAAGTTAAATCCCATTTTTAGCACAAGCAAAATGTGATCAGGATCCCTGGTATTCACTACATTTTTCCTAATATTGACTCACAGCATTTCTCCATAGCAAAGATAATTATTTAGCATGTTCATTTCAGTGGCAACTTAAAGAACTGACTGCATGTATTTCACAGGGTCAGTTTTCCTAATTATTATCTGAGATACTTATTTTGACTCAATTTTCAATTCCTCCTGAGAGGAAGAGAGTTAATCCACTCTGAATATTTTCCCTCTCAAGTTATTTCTAGTGCTTAGTGTTGGAAACCAATCCTTTAAAAGAAACTGATCTAGAAGTTATTAAAGAATTTTTCCCTTCTGCTTTCTGTAAGCACTGCATTGGATTTGGAAGTAAATTGCATAGATAAGCTTGTCTGGAACTGGTGAAGCTTCTCTTGTTCTGAAGCTAAGCCCAAAATTTGATGAAAATTCACAATTGCCTTGCAAAATTAGGAAAGGTGACAAATGACAAAATATCTTCAAATGACAAAAAATATCTTCTTTTTAGCTTCCTGTTAAACTAGAGAAGATTGATTTTTAATGTAAAATCTGTGAGGGGAATTTAGGGAGAAAATATGTTGCTGCTTACAGTATTTTCCGAGGCAGAATTTCCCTAGGCAGCCTTGGTTTTGTTTTTTAGTTTTCCAAAATATTTTAAGACACAAAATTCTATGACAAAAATCATTAGA
>JAYDZK010000001.1:97683910-97732341 GCA_034509185.1 Euphonia xanthogaster | reverse complement strand
TAATTTTTCACAGATATTACATTATAGATAATGAAAATTAATATAGTAAATAAAATTATTTTCATACTACTTTGTGTAATACAAATCTGATATTTTTACTAAAAAATTGTTTCTTTGTTCATTGCTGTGTTCTAATTTTAAATGGACTAGAAAGCTGTGCATATACTTTTTATAACCATACATTAAATATATTTATTCTGGTATTTAGAATTATATTTCTAAATACAGAAATGCCACTATTGGACTGAGTAAGATCTTCTGAATAAATTCATATAATATGACTTCCAGGTGCAGATGCAGAATCCTGTTGCTGTGGCAGAGACACCACTTCACCCAAATGAAAGCCCTTCCCAGGAAATGCCCATGTCTGTAATCTGCTAGCTCAGATTCTTCCACAATATTTTCAGTAACATCAGCTGCAAAAGGCTGTAAGTTTGGGCTGGAGCCTCATGTTTGGGCAGCAGCTCCATGTCAGGCAGGTTTGTACAAAGATGAAGAGCTGCAGCAGTTCAGCCTGAAGGAGACAAACATTATTTTTCCATCAGCTCTTTCCTGTTGCTTTCAACTTCTCATGCTGGGAACAAATGGAATCAAAGCAAGAAAGTCTCAATGTCTGTGCATGAGGTTCACTCTTACTCCTCACCTCTGTAGCACATGACAACATCTGACCCCAGGGTCATTGCATACCCAGGAGCTGTCCTCCAGAGTTATGAATTGCTGAGATCTTATATTCATTACTCCAAAAGCCTCTATTGCTACACCACATTTGATTCAGTACATCACAAGTGATGTCTCTGCTACCTAAAGAAATATGGAGAGAAAAAAGCCAGGAAAGAGTAACAAAGAGAGATCTCTCATTTCATATTGTACTATTTTTTTTTTTTCACTTTCCTCCTAATGTAATAAGATTTTTTAGAGATCCCTTTTATCAGTTAGGCTTTATTACAGCACCTGACAGCATCTGTCTGGTGAGAGATGGCTAAACATTTCCCCTTGACTACTGAATCACTCAGGTCCAGCCTGTGACAACAGGATACCAAAGACCTGACCTGATGTTGCATCCTTTAAAGATATGCTTAAAGTTTTTTAAGCTTTCTTGGTAAAGTAGAAGTCATCCTAATTGTCTTATAACTAAATGCAAGTAGTTTAAATGCCCTAGGGCTTAACTTTATTTTACCAGCTAGCATTGTAGCATGCAAGCTTTCTAATGTGTGTGGAATGTTTTCAGAATTAATCCTGGGTCTCTCTTTCCATCCTCATATGTCTCCACCCGTTTCACAAAGGCTATTTGTCTCAGAGTTATTTTCCAAGTAACTTTTTTTTTCCTCTTGCAATGGTGTCTTGGAATAAAACTTCCTTACTATTTAATTCTTCTCCTTCCCTGAGTGCAAGGTGATAATTTTTTGAGTCTTTTTTTCAATGTTAACCATACTGAGAATTTGTTTAGGAAAGTTGTGTCCTGCTATCCTTGTTAATTGATGGTTTTTCTGCAGGCAGCTTCTCAATCAGTTTCTGGTGCCAGCCATGTTCTTTGAGAGAAGGTTCTTTAATAGATAGCCAGTATCAAACCATCTCTGTGTCAGAGGGGTCACAGCCAGCACGTGGCAACTTTTCTGTATCATGTGGCCATTCCTATTTGTCATGCTTGCTGGCCTTGTCCATTTGCACACATTGTTTCCAAAATTTAGTTAGATAATTTCAATATCCATGACTAATTGACTAATTGTCACGTATCCCTAAATTCTGTCTTCAAAAGAGAGAGACAGATCTATTCAGATTTTGTGCACAGATTATTCTCCTGACTGGACCAAAGTTTATACAGAAAGGAACAGCAGAGCAATCTTCCCATGGATATTGTCAGCAAACCTCAGTTCTGATCAGCAAGATATTTTAGTGAACTATTTGATAAATGCTAATAGCCCAGAAATGCAAAGAGAGCAGTTGAATTTGTGATGTGGATGCTGGAGGCACATGAGCTTCACCACAGGAAGGGACATAAAGACATCCATCAGCTGAGACTAGGTTTGCATTCCCATTGCTCTGGCCTGCAGCCATTTGGGGCAGCTGTGAGCAGCAGGCTCTGACATTCATGAGAATCTCTGCAACACATCTGGGCACTGAGGATTAATCCTGATTAATGCTGGCATTACACCTTCATTTGAAACACTGGTTTTGGAACAAGGGGTTAGTAAAAGTGAGGTCTGAATGTTCACATACCAGTGAAGGCTCCGAACTTCCCATACAAACATGGTTTACAGCTGGGTATCTTCACCCTGCTGCACTTCATGGTGCTAGGATTGTGCTAGGGTTTTGCTCCACTACATTATCTATAATCAAATACTGTTCCACTTTAAAAATTAATAAAAGCAAATCTGATACCATAGAAATTGCATATGTTATGATATTTGAATTTGCTTCAAAAGCTCGTTTTTCAGAGCAGAATAGTTTAGACAGTTGTTTTGAGTTCTCACTTGTTACCCTTTCTGGGGCTGTCAGTCACATCTGGATCCATTGTCTCAAGGTGGAGGTGATGTTGCCAGTTCCATCAAGGGTGTAAGCAACAGAGTCTACAAAGCTGAGGAGGGTATGGGAAGATAAAATGCATGACTGGAATTTTGTCACCCATTTATTGTTCAGGAATCAGAGTTGTCATCACTTCCAGATTCCCTCCTGTTCTGGGGAGGAACAAAGGCTGTTAGCTACAGGCAGCCAAGTGGAGAGAGATGGGAACACAGACACATAAACACAAAGACACAGGCTCAGACAGGCCGTGGAACCTGTATTCTCTCAGCAGAAGCTGGTCTAGGAGCAAAAGCAGAGTGAGAGGTGCTGAAGGTTCAGTATGTCTCAGCTCCATATCTCATTAGGAGAGTGAGAATAAATGCCTGTACTTGGCAGCTACAGTGTGTGTATTTGGGCCTCACAAGGGAAAGGCAGAAAACTGAATTCAGTTTTTAATTTGCTTTTAAACTATTGGTCATTCTCATGTCTATGAGGAGCACCTGGCGCAGGCTATCTCAGCATGTCCTTCAGCTCACCAAAGTGGTGAAGCTGTAAGAAAGCCAGAAGAAAGTTCAGGACACCCCCAAGCCAGGCACAGTGTGTGTGAAGCTGGGCTGTATTTCTTGCTCTGCAGTGTTGATGTGAGAAGGGAGCAGCATTCCTCCTCCCCCAGGCCTGGCTCAGCACATACAAATGTTCTACAAATGCTCCCATCATATCCCAGACACACTTCTGACAGTCCTTCATGCACTCCCAGGGGCTGCAGTAGTCCCTTTGCTGCAGGATAGACAGAAAAATTTGGTGTGCTAAGTCATGTCAGCAGGCTGCTTTTCACCCTATTTCTGCTGACAGAGCAGTGGAAGAGCTGGGCTGTGGCACGAACAGCCCTGCTGCTGCTGCAAATGAAGAAGAGAGTGAAGAAATGTTAGTACCACATTTAGCTTTATTGAAATTGAACAAATACCTTTTTTTAATAAACCTTTTTACAGCAAGTGTAAAATTTTAATGTTTTTCTCATCTTATGTTACAGGTTGTCTTCTTCCATGTAAGCAAAAATACCATCTATTTTTTCCTCTTTTTTAAAATTTTTTTCTTTAAATTTTCTACTTTAAAACATGTAGCAAGGATTTGAATAACGCAGATCCGGCACCAAAAGGTAACAGGTTCTGAAAATCACAGTACAGTTTTAAAATTCTTAGGTTAATTAATGATATTTAAAATGATAGCCACTTTGAGTAAAGATATAAATTAGAGGTCTGTAAACAAGTTGTGTTTACCTATAGAGCTATTGACTGCAGCTACAATGAGAGCGATAACAGAAAGTCAATGCTAAACTGAGCTACACCTTTGAGGAAACAAGTTCTTACTAAGTAGTGTGGTACAGGGTAGCACAATAGGTAAAATACAGTTTGGCACCTCAAGTTGCATGTAAAATCAGCAGAAATAAAATTAAGTGCACTGTCTCCCAACAGAAATAAACTGGACAGTTTCACTGGTTTTGGAGTGTCAACTATCAAATAAATCACATGACACACAAGTTCAACCCCAAAATTACAATTCTAGTAAAGCAAGATAATATTAAAATGCACACCCACAAGGATAGTAAAGTATAAATTTTTTTTTCCTTTTTTTTTCCCTCTCCCCTATCAGTAGAAATAATTTACAACCCACAAAAGGACTTCTTGGTGAAACCACTACCTACAGACATGATCATGGAATGTAGCTCAGTAGACTTGTTTCAAATAGAAAGGCAACATTATCCTGAAAAATTTTGGTCCTCTTATAACTCGCTGTACTGTAGCCACCACAGTCTCTTGATAGATGTTTTAGGAGAATTGTTTGTTTTCTGATTCTCTTTCCTTCTGAAAGGTAATATCTTGGTGATAAAGCTGGGTATAATTTGGCCCCAATTATAGATGTCTGATCGATGCTGAATCTGGAAGAACACACTAGGAGTACATGGGGGGACCCTCTTGACTGGTCTCACGGCATATTTTGTCATGGAATCACTTTTCCTTCTACGCTTCTTTTCCTCTTTGCTATTTTATTCTCCAGTGTTCTGGGGGAGTGGGGAAGAAACCCTTAGTCCATATGACAGAATGACATTTCGCTGTTTATTTACATGTGGATCACTTTGGCTAAGAAGTCCTGGCAAACCAGAGTTGCCTATTTCTTGTGAATGTCCTCATGCCGTATAATTTTGTATGTAATCCAGTAAAAGATGTTGAAAATGAGGAAGGCGAGTGGGAATGCAGCACGGGATATTGTATCAATCCTTTTTGCACGGTCAACAAACTTCTTTTTGATGGAATCTGAATCCTTTGGTGGTGCTGGAGTTGGGTTGGGTGGTGTAGCCTTGACTGCTGTGCCATCTTTGACCTGGAGGCAGTGGCCCATGCCATAGCCACTGAAATTGAATCGGCTGTCACGAGCAACTTCATCTTCCTGGAGGGTAAAGAGGACAAATAAGACACACAATCACCTGTCTATTGAGTATGCCACGTTGTTAAGTAGTTGAGGTGCACCCCTCCAAAGCACCTCAGCAAATTACCTGGTTACATAATGATACAAAATCTGGGTTTTAAACACAAACAAGAAGTTAAAACCACATTAAAAATATGTGGAAATCAGGTGACTTCCAGTGTTTGTGAATCTCAGCTTTAATTTTTCTAGCTATGTCTAAATCAAGTGCCCTGAGCAGAAAGCTGTATCCCAGCCCTATAGGGAAGAGCTTTGACTCCACAGGTTTATATTGCTCTCCCTGAGCTTTCTGTGGGGGGGACACACGGTCGTGTTGGTAGCAGGGTGTCTGCTCCAGCCAGGCTGAATTGAGTGACCCAGAGATCCAGGGGCCCAAGTTCATGTGGGTGGGTTTCCACTGCTCAGCCTCACAGCAGCCTCACAGCTCCATCTCAAACCTATGAAACAAAGGTAGATCATGGTCCCTCCTTGCTCACAGGAGTGCTCTGACAATCAGTACTTCAAAGTGCACTGGGCACTTGGATTGAGTGGTAGCTGGGAGTCAGGTGCAGTAGCACAAGCTAATGTAGCATCACCCTGCAGAAATCCATTCTCTCTTGTCTGAGTGCATGATATTTGTTTTTGGAGAGGTAACTACCACTGAACTTTATCACTATAATAACTGTGTGATGAAAGGCTTGTGACTGTGCTGGTAAATTCTCCCTGATGTTTCTCCTGTCTGATAGAACAATAATACACAAGTTAACAGCTGCTGGCAGCTCTCCACAAAGGATTCAAAACCAACAGACAAAGCAGCTCTATTCTTTTTCATTCCAGCAGGGATGAATTGTAAGTTCAGGAGCTTGTTCTAATTTAAACCCTTTTCTTTGACTGACAGATGCTTCACTGTTGACTGAAAATAACCACTTCTTGTGTTGATAAGGAGCCCAATCCCTCATGAAGATATTTAATATCCTCATATCTCTTACCAAACCAGAGCCTTCTGAACTTAACAGAAAATCAAAAACTGCAAGAAAAAAAAGGCATCACAGCAGCAAGATATTGAATAATGAGTGTATTGGCTGAACTTGGGGGTGGGAAGGGAGGATAATTTGCACCTATTCAGGATGTAAATCACTGCTCCTTCCCAGAAGAACCTCTTTCAATAGTAGCATTTTTCTCTCTCCCCAGCTCCAGGACTGGAATTGAATATATCACCCAACTTGCTGTCCTTACCTTGGAGCTGACATGCAAAGGTGAATAATCAGTAGTGTGATTCAAGGCTACCAAATGAGAAATAGTCACTCTGACTGCTCATGGCATTGAATGCTTATGGAAGGAGGGTAGGCAGTAAACAGTGCTCTGGAGACCCTGTCACTCCAGCATGAAGGTCTATTCTACAGTGTATCCATGAGCAGGTGGAAAATTGCATCATTGCAAGGCTGTTTGAGCACTGATCCAGGGCTTACAACCTTTCCATTTCAAAAGTTCACCATCATTAAGAAAAAGGATGGTCCTCTCCTTTTTCAGTTTCATTTATTTTCAGTTTGCAGCACCTCTGTGAAAACGCTGCTTGTCCTAGTGATTATAAGTACGTAAAGTATTTTTAAAGATGAACCCACTGAGACCTAAGTTCTGGATAGCCTTCTTTGGCAAGGCTTCTCTGGCATGACTTAATGACTTAATAACACTACCCAGTAATACAGAGAGATGCCTTCCTCTCGGTGTTTTTCATTTTACTGAGTTTGAAGGATAAAATGCATGCCCAGGACATGAGAGGTGATTAAAAAGGGTAACAGATTTTCAGCAGCTGTGTTGCCATATGTACTTCATTCATTTTTAAAAAATTTAATTTCTTTTGCTTCTGAGAGATCTGTAGGAAGAATAAAAAGTACTGAGCTCAACGCCAGTTTGGAGAGTCCTGACTTCCACTGTGCCCTGGTGGATCACAGCTTTGTCACATGGGGCTGAGCAATTCATCTTTGTCACAGCCTTCCTTTGGAGCTTATGCTGTAGCAACTTGAGTGGGAAGCCATCTGACATTAGGGACAGGGATGTTTAAATCAAATTATTTTAGGTATTCAATACCCAACCCTTAACTATAAGGAGCCATTTATGTCCCAATGGGATTTAGAGCCCTGCTTTTCCAGCCCAGACAGTTGTCTGTGCCACTTCTTTCTCACACAAGCCAGAGGAAAGCATCTTCAGTACCCATGTTAGTTTTTTATTTAGGACTGCAGCAGATGGGATTTACCCTGGGTACAAGAGGTACAGCGTTCACCTGGGGTATGAGGGATACCCTCAGAGGTCAGTTTTCCTCTCTGCTTAACTCCCTAGCAGACCTCTGGATGGGTTTGTTACTGTTTTCCCAACATGGAGCTATTTGCTGGTTGCAAAAAAAAAAAAAAAAAAAAAAAAAAAAGTAGGGTTTTTTTAACCTTTATCAGAAAAAAAAACCTTTTTCAAAGACTAACTGATTAGGAGAACAGCATTGTCTTGCTATACCCGCTTGTTACTGTGCCTGATATTATGCATTTACACTAACACAGCACTAGAGACACCACCCAAGCTGTAGCTTTTGGGATCGTTTAAGCGCCACCAGAAGCAAGGAAAGCCAGAGCCCTTACAGCCCCACCTCCAGCCCTGGAGTTGCCACGGCTCCATAACCACCATGGGATTTTTAGCTGGAAAATCCCCCAGGAGCAGAAGGAGCTCTGCAGCCTGGCCTGTGCCTGCACTCTGAGTGCTGGCAGGTCTCACAGGCAAGACCTGACCCCATCAGAGCTCTCCCACCTGACCAGACATCACCTGAAAGACCTCAGGGGGGTGAGAACTCTGCCCTTCCCAATGAAAGCGGCCAACAGTGTTGAAAGTTAACAATGAAAGCTTAGAGATACGAAGACCCACATGTCTGTGATAAGAGGATACTTTTGCCATGAGACTGCAAAAAAAGTGGCCTTGTGTCCTTTTGGCCCTTTGAGCCCCTAAAACGGTTCCACCCAAAATGAAGCAGAGGGGACAGATGGCTTCCTCCACCCTGCTGAGGGGAGCTGGGGAATCAGCCCAGCTGCTGGAAGTTCACTGTCCATGCTGCTTGTGGGTTAGCTCACTCTGGGGCGGATCATACCAAAAAGCTTTCTGCCAGACAAATCTGCCCCCCTGGGAGCTGATGCCACACACTGCCATCATGAGCCATGTGGTGATATCTGGCCTCAGCAACAAAAAAAAACCCCAGTGTGATTTATTTCAGCATTACAGATGTAGTTAAAAAAATCTGTCCCCAAACCACCATAATCCTATGACAAAACTACAATTTGACATTTCAGATAATCTTCCAACATCCTGTTACATATAAAGGACTTGGGGGAATAGTCACGAAGAAACAAAAAATTTATACACTACAAATTTATACACAAAAGGATAAAGAATCTTTTTAAAATTATAATTCACAATGCAAGATGAAGAACTGGCCTAAAGTGCTTTCCCTTAAGTAGTGGACATGCTTTCCTTTGACCTAGAGATGAACTACTGCACAACTTATCTTGGGTGCCTGCTGCTGGGGCTCCAAAATCACTCTTCATTCTCAAGGTCACACTCAGTTCATACCCTCTGACATATCTACCACCATGGACACTCATCCACTGACAGTCTTCAACCTGCTTTCTAGCTTAGTCACTGCTAAAGTAGTCCAAGTGACTTTTCAAACATCTCTATCATTATTTTAATCAGACTACACTTAAAACATATTAATTTTAAACTGAACAGAATTTCACTTACATAAATCCCAGGCTATTTATGTGTTTACAGATTTTAAAACCAAAATCAAAGAGCACCTGGAAGCCAGTGGACATCAGCTGGAGTGGCAGAATCCACTGCCATTGGAGTTATTAACTTTATCTTTCTAAAGGGATGTCAAGTTAGGTGTTACATAAAACAGAGTCACAACTCTATCTGTCCTTGATTAAGGCATAGAGGAAAGGGTCATAAACTAGGATGAGAAACAGAGAATAAATTAATAGCAAGAGGAACGTGTTCTTTTGATAGCTTTCTTTCAGATGTTCACACCCTGAATATTTCAGAAGAATTATCCATTGAAAGCTAATTATATTTTCTGAGATTTGGGCAAATACTTTCTATAGATGCTTTTTCAACAATATAAACTTATGACTATTGTCTTATGATGTCATAATGAACAGGCTTAAGTATTGGCTTTAAACAATTTTCATTAAACAAGAATTACATATTTTTCTCATTTTTAATTACCCTTTATGAATTTAGTGATTTTTTTACAAATTGATGGCATTAAATTCTCTTGACTTAGTTTTACAGTAAGCAACATATAAATGAGAGTAATACTTCTGAAATGGTTTTCTTTTTTTAATTTTTTCATTTTTGTAAAGCTTTTATTTCTACTCCATCAGGGCTAGAATGTATTTCATGCTACCAGTTTCACACCAAAGCAATCAGGAATAGGAAAAACACTTTAGAAAATCTAGCCCATTCAATGCCTTCCATGCTCAGCTTTCTGTACAATGCATTTTGAAGGGCTTTCTCTCCACCACTTTTAAAAGCATATTGTCAGCATTGACTAAGTTTTAACAATGAGGAAAATGAGAGAGAGGCTGGCTTCAAACAGTGTATTTAATTTACTCTCTGATGTGATTTATTCTTTTAATTTTGCTACTCTTTTTCCAACATATGGTGGAAAAACTATTTAAAAGACTATCTGGTTTAATTAAATTTCAAGGACACAGATGATTAATTTTAGGTATAGGATAGAGAACATCAGAGAAATTTTCCTTTTGGTATTCATAAGCACAAAGTTAGAAGCCCAGAATCAATTCAGACTTGAATGCAAAATGGAATCATTAGGGAGTGGACACCAAAATATCTTTGGAGATTTCATTCTTAAATCATCTTCATGACTTTGAGACACCTCCCATCTCTCATACTTTACATAATTCATGGTGTGGGTTTGCAGACAGTCATGCTTACATGGTTTCAGTTCTCAGGAGTCACTGAGTATGTGGACAAAGATAGTTCAGCTGAGAAGCACATTTGGACTTTCAAATCCCCTTTGGTTCCTCACAGAAGCCTCTTACAAAATTCAATTCAATTCAATTCAATTCAATTCAATTCAATTCAATTCAATTCAATTCAATTCAGTTGAGGAAGATGGGAAGGAAGGTCCTTTCACAGATTAACTGTTTAAAAGGCAGTAATGGAGTTTAGGAGTAAATGATCAATTTCGTAACTGGGGGATTTGCTGGAGGGGATCTCTAAGAATCTGTGTGAGAAGCACTCAGAAGGAACTGAGTTATAAATAATCTGGGACAAAGGTTCCCAAGGGAAGGTACACAGGTGAAACAGGATATTCAAAGCAGACAAAGCTAAGCCAGGCTTTCCAGAAGGATTCTAATAGATGAGTGACTAAGTAACAAAGTAGCAGTAAATGAAATACAGGGTTGGTAAGTGCAAGGTAAAGCATTGCAGAAGATAACCCTAATTACACACACATGGTAGTGGGCTCAAAATGTTGTTTTTTCTTTTCCTTGTTTGTGATTTTTGGAAATTACTACATATATGATTCTGACATTAGTCCTCCGCTAAAAAAGCAGTCAGGAAATGGGCAAACAAAACAGAAAATGCCATTTTGCCATTTTATCTACTCACAGAGTGATCAGTTTTTGGACACTAGAGGTATTTCTGGTCACTCAAGCCTAGTGAATACATAGCAGAAGTAGATAAAATACAAAGAGGAGCAGAAAGGACGGTAAAGGCCTTTTATCCTGCATAAGGAAGAAGAAAAGAGATGAGATGTCCTCATCTTAGAAAAGCTGTGTTTGGAAAGTGATATAACAGGATGCTTACAAACTTCTCTGATTTTTTACAGCCTGAAAAGCTCTGGATGTCATTCCCACTCCTTAATTCAGACTTCAGAGGAGCAGAAGGTGATGTAAAATTGTCACCTCATCACTTCAATCCTGCCCAAAGTATAGACCAAATACTTTCCAGAATTTGGTGTAAATATAGTTTTTTCTAAATATTCACCAAGATGTTTAATCAAAACCATAAACAGTCTCTGACTAATCCTACTGCAAGATGACACTCCATCAGGACCCATCATTCTGCATGTGACAGTGGCCGTCACCCTGGTCCTGCCTCTCTTAACAGCAATTTTCCTGCTCACTGAGGTTTGCTTTTGCTCTCATTTGAACCCTTGTGCCTTATGGAGTCTAAGTAAAACAGACCTTGTATTATAACTGGACATTTTAATTAATGGAAGTGAAATTGGTAATTGTTGTCTTTGGTGAGGGTTTCCAATGGACAAATTAAGGCTTGTTTTGGAAGCCTGTGTTTAGTAGTATGTTCTGTCTCCAATAAACAGCAAAAAAGTCCCTGAAGCATAAGTGATTTACTTTCACAGTCTGTAAGAACAGCAAGTGAACTGTTGTTAATGCAATAATGAAATGGTAGTTAATGCAGCTTCGCCCTTTTCAAGTAGGATTTGAACATTATCCAACTGAAAGAGTAACATAATTTAAACATGTTGTGAGCAAAAATATTTTCCTGCCCTGAAATATCTATAAGTAGAATCGAAATTTTTCAAAAATTGCTTTAATATTAAAGATTATACAGTTGGTAAGGGTGAGTGGTTTGCTAGAAAAAAAATCCAAAAAACTTTTTCTTTAGTAAAGAAAGGCTTTTTCCTCTAAATTTTGCGCACACAATTAATGAAAATTTCTTATTATATTTCAATTTTTATATATAATATAATGAATGTTTTCATCTTAGGGGAGGGAGAACCAGATGAACTACTGTTTTGCAAAGCACCATAAATGTTATGATAGTCATTCCTCCTAAAACACCGTTATATTGATTCCTGACACAGTCTTAGTTGCTTGTTTCCCTTTATTATAAATGACAGTTATGCCTTAAAATATTCACATACAGTGATCTGTTAGTCTTATATGTGTAATTTGACTGGATATTAAATTCTATCAGGACAGTAAAGTCTGGAGGCTTGACTGCTCTTGGATAACTTCTGCCAGTCTCTCTCCAAAGAAAGAAGAGGTTGGCCAGTTTATTAGTGGGAATGGCACATTATTCTGTTTTACATCAGACAAATACATGTTGGTGACCTAGATTTGAAGGATAATCTGCTCTGACCAGAAATCTGTTGGATAAAGGGCAACTGACTTCTGCTCATTCTGTCTGCATGCAAGGCTGAATAAAATGCAAAGCTGGTGTTTAAATATGTGACTATTTCAGCTACAACATGAAATAGCTGTTAATGGGCACATCAAACTAAACAATGTAAAGCAAGACTACATTAGCTAAATTTTAGAAGATCAAAAACCTGAAATACCAATAGAAATGTACCTAAAATTCACTTACTCCATTTTCTCTTGCTTTCTGCAAGATGTCTATGTCAGGAGAGATGAGCAGACTCTCACCTTCCTCCTTTCAGCAGTGTTCAAGCCTGAGCCTCAGACTTCAGTTCTCTCCCTCCCTGAAACCTGCTGCAGGGTCAATATCACAGGACAAGGGCACACGGTGTCCCCAGGTGGGTGACAGGCATGGGGGAACTGCCACAGCAACATGTGGGACACCCCTGCCCAAATACCCCAGTCACAAATATCTGACCTACCCTCTATGCAGGATTTTTCCCATCAGGTTCTCTGGTCCTTTTCTCAAAGAAGATTTAAATACTTTGGGGAAGATGATTTTTATCACACCTTTGTGAAATTTCTCAGTGCCCTCTTCCTTAACTGTATTTATTCTAGGAGACTTTGCTAGACCACTCCTTTGCCCTGGCTGTGCCATCTCAGAGTACCTCAGAGCAGTCAGTCAAAATTAAAAAAAGAAATAGATGTCCATACAGGGCCATAAACAGCACTCATGACTGGATTCATGCAGATTACCCTCTAGAACAATAAATTGCTGGGATGTTTCATGGCTCAGGCTTTGATAGTCTCAGCTCCCCCATTCCTTGGGGTGAAGTGCAGCCCACCCTGCGGACACTGTCCCTGCCTGGGCCAGGGTGGGGATGAAGTGCTGGGGCCTGAGGCATCCCCATGCCTTGCTGACTCTCCTGCTTGGTGCCAGGAAGGGGCACAGGAAGGGGACAGCAAAGGGAGGGAAGAGGAAAAGCCTTTTTTGCCTCTCTAGTAGTGGACTCTCACCTTCAAGTCATCTTCTATAACAAACACCCAGAACGAACCCCAGCAAATGCAGACAGGGTTTACCAGGGCTTTCTCAGACACTCATGCATTTAATTCATGCAAATACAGAACAAAATGAATTAAATATTGCAAATTACATTAATAATTTAAATTCTGTAGCTAAAAATAGTCAAGAATATTTGAATAATCCTAAAGTGTTCACATGCAAATTTTATAAATTTAGTCAGGGGAGGGGGGTATTTTGTTTGTTTCATTGTTTTTGGTTTTGGGTGTTTTTTGTTCCTGAAGGGACAAGCCTTTTTTTTCAGCTATCAGTTCTTAATACCAGGCTTCCAATAAACAATATTTTGGGGTTAATTTCATTTCTTTATCTTCTATTACACAAGTTACCCTTTCTGGCTTTCCATATCATTTATTTCTTGTTGTTAGTCAAGAATCTCAATCTGTATCTCTCTAGCTATTCTTGCATAGGCCCAAAGCATCATTGGCTTAAAAAAAAATTGCCAGTTATCTGCCCTTCAAACTTGTTTCCAAAATAAATTGTTGCAACTTAGAAACATCTTGACTGTTTGAATATATTAGAAATTTACTACACATATAGACTTCTGTATTTTCATTTTTTATTTGCTTCTGTGAGGGTTGCTCTATAAAATTCTGATGTTATTTATTCTCAGAAAAATAAACATTCATCATGAGGCAAAAATCAATGACACTCAGTGCTATAGCAACTTGACAGTGCAATCTCTACATGGAATTGTTGGGGTGTTTTTTCTCATCTGATAAGTAATAAGTCCACAAATTCTAGAAGGTCTTTGGAAGTATGTATACAATAGAAATTAAATAATATTTCATTTAAAATGGGTTTGATAGTTTTTCTTTTACTGTGTATTATACACACATACACAGTCTGGATGCACCCATCCATGGAAATATATGTACCTGCATATAGGTGTGGACAACTTCTTAATCTGGTCCTCTAATGTATTCCCTGAAGGCATTAGCTAGTGGCAAGTTCACCTAGTGAGAACATTTTTGTCCTATTTTAAGATTAAGGGCACTCTCCTGAGATTTTATTAATTATTAATTTTTAATAACTTCTCAAAATGCTAACTTTACACTAGCTTTTTTCCTGCAATAGTTCTGAGGAGCAAGAATACAGATCATACAGGCAATGGTCATTAAACCTTCCCAATCCTCTTTGCCCATAATAGGCTCTTTGGTGGGATGCTGACATTTTTCCAGGAGGACCATCTGCCCAGGCCAGTAACTAAGCAACAGATCTCCTGGTGATAGCCTTTTATTACTTGGCAAAAGTGATACAAGGATAACCTGAAACAAGAGATTTAACTGCCTATGAGAGAAGTCAGTACCGAGGTACAAACAGATGAAATGTGGAAACATGGCTGTAGCACTGGACAAGGTATTCTTGGGAGATCTCAGATGCTTATCTGAACTCAAGTTTTGTTCAAGAATATCAAGGAAAACAGGAGAATAAATGCCCAGTTAATTTATCTAAAAGACAGAGCTCAAGGATAACACAAAAGTAAAGGGTTGCTATGCCAGCAGCCTTCCTGAGACATGCATATTGTATGTTTCATCTGTTATGTCCTGGACTAATTCTAAAACAGTGTTTGCAGTGCCAGAGCTCTGGAGAAGCCTGTCATGAGGTATATGGAAGAGTCACTGAGGTTCCTGACCTTGAGGTTCCACTTTTGAGAAAGGATGGCACCAGGAGGGTATTCAGAAAACATGCCAATAAGCCAAAGAACAAAGAAAAGCAAGAGCACCCTAAGAGACAGGGAGATCTGGCAGCTCAGGTTTCTACTTCACTCAACATCCAAGAGCTCCATAAGTACCAGGCAGGAGCAGACAGGAAGAGGTGTTTGGTGACAACCTACATTCTGCACAGTAGGATATCACACACACTGTACAGTCAGAATGGGTGGCATTAAACTGACTTCTTGTCCTCTGAGCTGGAAACACGAATGGGGTCTTAGAACCCCTAATGTGAAACACAGGCAAGTTGGTATCTACTCTTGGTCTTTTGTTTCCCTGTCTCCTTATTTCTGCAACTATCTCTTCTCTTCACTCCTTTTTAACTTTATTTTCTCCGACACATTTTGCCTCCCAGATCTGTATTTGCCTACCTCCTCTCTGATGCTTTCATCCTCACTGTTCTCCTTATATGTGGCACATACCTTCTGCTTGCAAAATTCAGTTCCTTCCTTAAGTCCTATCTCCTGTGGCCCTTTCTGCTCTCAGCAGCTAAATTATCTTCCTCCAAAGGAATGGCAAGCCATTAAAGTAGAACTCCACCTTGGCAAGACCACCTCTAAACTGCTAGGCATTACTCTATTTTTAAAGAATAGCCAGGAATTAGATTTCATTTTCTTTTGTTGGTGTTGGGTTTTTTGTTTGTTTGTTTTTTTTTTTAATTAAAACCATCTGCTTTTGGAAATCCACAGAGTTGATAATTGCTCAGAGAGTTTCCAGTACCATAAAGCATTTTGAAATGTGATGCTTCTCACTTGATCTACTGCTCATGACACACAGCCTGTCCCACTGCTGGCAGGGAAAGCTGAGGATCACCAAGTGCATGGGCCCATGCAGCAATCTGTGACTGTGTTCTGACCACCTAGAATATGCAGCAGGAACCTTTTGGAGGCTTTGGAAAATGATCACGAGTGCTGCAAAACCAGCAAATGGAATTTTGTTTTTATTCTGAGTTTAAAGCTCAGAAAAAAAAGAGTTGTTGTTTGTGCATAGCACATGTTCTAGTCTACTGAAAACTGAGTAATGTGGTAGAATATGCAAATAGTAAGAGATTAAAGACTTGGCATGCTCCGGAATACTCCAATGACATGTCCAATCACAGCAGTACCATCTGCTTTTCCTTATATGTGCTAAATTTATAACGCTCTGCTAATTTCTGTAAAAGTTTACTCACCAGTTTCAGGAAATTATACTTAACAGAATGCAATATTTGGGCTTTGTGACTTACTGTTAGCAAACAGTTAGTAAAAACCTCTTCAGTTACTCATCTCTTAGACAAAAGACTTTGGAAATCAATAACATCGATTATGATTCTTAACCCCGATGGAATGGCAGTGATCTGCAATTCAAATGTTAATTCCCTAAGTTTTTGCACACACTCGAATTTTAACAGACCCAAAGGCAATTAGACTTTCACCTGGAGCTTGGAAACAAGTAAAACACAAGTCTGGTATTGTACAGCTAAATTAAAATTAACTCCTTCTGTTTGGAGTGGAATTTTTAGCAGGTTGCTTAACTGTAACTTCTCTTCAGGCAGTGATCAGTTTAACCCAAGAAGACTGCACAGTATTGGCAATATCCCTCTCATAATTGCTCACTGAGACTCTGAGACATAGGAAAATAGAAAACCAGGCAAGGAAAGGCTCCCTTCAATGTCCATCTGGGGTTTCCATGAGTGTTTTGCCCTGTTGGCTTCACAGCTGGATGTTTTACTGATGATACTGGAGTTCATTTAGGGTGTGTCTGCATGGTGCTGTGCTGAATGATTTCTTCCCACAGGATGAAAGGCTGAGTTATCCCTTCTTTGGGTCTGAAGGGAGCAGGTATTTCAAAATGTGAGACCATTGAACCATCACCTGAGGGGACAGTGGTCTAGAGGATATTTTAAACGTGTTTGACACATTTAAATAGATGGTTTCAGCTTGCCAGTTTTGGAATGGATCCTAAAATAGAAGTCACTATAAAGAATAAAGCAATTTGTTTTGGATAGTTAAGAGAATATGGCTCATATATCCAAGGTGTGACAATTCCAATCACATCTTCCTTTCGATTCACAGGAAAGAAATAAAGTAGACTTCATTATTGTTCATACTGCTGGTGCTATATATTTGACATGATAATCTACAGTATTAGTCAGTAAATTGACTCACTGGACTGCCCTTGATCATATGCTCCATTTTCTGCTCAGCAGGGCTCTCTCTAACAGCTATATATAACCAGGGAGGGGCAAGAAGGAGAGGGTTCTCTCTTAGATCATTATAAAATGACGCTGCGTTCGGTTTCCCTGATGCTTCAAAGGTTACAAGTGATGTGATCTTTTCACCATCACAGATAATACATGGCTGCTGTTTGTCTGACTTGTCAGCTCCTCACACAGAAATCCAATACTTCCCTCTTGTCACATATTCATTTCAGAAATGTGCTCTCTTGCAGGCCTGAAATGAAGTAGTCTCTGTATTCCTATCTGCCAGGTTTCAAGTCTTGCCTTGTGTGATCCCTCCTCATCATACCACGGTCGTCACATTAGCAACCCACATGAGTACTTGCAGCAAATGTAAAATCTCCTGATTGTAATTAAAATTCTGCATGCTTTCCATAAGACAACCCAAATCATTGTGCATCATAATCCATAGCTCTGCTCTTCTGCCACTGTTTTAAAATGTGTGTGATTACTGAGCTAATTGCTCAGGCAGGTTGTTTTTAGACTGTATAATGCATTTATAGGTTATATATCTCTGTCAAAATAAGTATTGGATTAATCTTGGCTCCTCATCTACATGTTGAGAAATTGCTTCCCCAGTCGAGACAGAAATTAAAGTCTGGAGCAGCCTCTAAAAGGGGCTAAAGGGTGAAGGGCAGCTGAGAAAGAATGAGATCCCACAAACAAAAAAGCAGGCATCTCAGTAGAAGATTGGCATGAGTTACAAAATACAAACCTGTGTAGCTGCATTTCAGCAGCATATCTGCAGCTGTAATCTGTGTTGCTGCAGAAGGAAGGGGAAGCAAACACTGTTAGGACAGAAAGAGCCTATCACTATTTCTGTCCAGAATGGTAAATTGTTCAGAGACTTTTTTACTCACCTTTGCTCCAGAAGTACTTGCAAGTCAAAGAGAATTACAGGATGTAAATTGTAAATACTCAACTATGGGTCAGCACATCTACAAAAAGATAGAATTCAGCTCACACTCTCCCTTAGGAGCAACCCCTGACAAATCTCTTTTAAACTCACTCCTGATATACTGGGCACATTACAGAAGAATGTTTAACAGCACTGATTAATATTTTCAGTGACTGTAAATTGTCCAGTGCACTGCCTGATGCTGGCTCTGCCAGCTGGCTCACAAGAGCTCTTCTGGTTCTGTTCCCTGCCATCCTACAATTCTGTGTTTGTAGTCTGAAGAACAGAATAGAAATCAATCACTGTCCAGGCCAAAGAGCTTCCTCTAAATTGTAGTCCTTTAAAAACGCAAAGAGGCTAAAGTCTAAGCCTCTTTGCTTCAAAGGTTTGAAAGCTGCCAGCAGAAAAGATCCCCAGATTCATATGGTACCAATTCCTAAGACATCTTCACTCTGAAATTGAAGGCGAGGAAGAAAGACTTATGGTAAAAGAAAGGTTAAAATTTACATGCTATGTCACACTGATTACCCCTTGGGCACCCCTGTACCCCTGGGGTATGGTGCTTTTGGCTGAAGACCTTTCTATCTCCCCTCAGATGAATGAGACCTCACCATGGGAAAATGGGGTTCATGTTTCATAGCTAAAGGAGGCAAATATCTGACAAACCCACAAGAGTCAGGTGTGGCAGCAAGGAACATACAGCAGTGACAGGAAAAAAAGTGAGGTGCTGAGAACACTGGCTGGGATGCCACATGCAATAAAAACATCACTAATCTTCACATGGGCTTCAAAAAATATTCATGAAATAGCAGCTGTCAGATTCAAATACAGCCTCTGATGAAAAAATCTGTTGTCATGATATAAGTCTGATATTCAACCCCAGCTACACAAATACTCACAGGAGAACTCACCAAAGAGGAAAGCAGTAGCAGTACAGAGAAGTGTGACAAAAGCAGCAGTCTCCATGCATCAAGAAGTAAAATTCAAATAGATTATTTTTACAACAAAATAACACGATATAAGCCGCAAGGGAATGTGAACAAAGATCAAAGAGCAAATAAGAGACAGGCAACATAAACAGGCATCCCCAGTATCTAGAAGTCAAAGAACAGCAGCATAGAGCACCAGAGCATCTTAAAAGAGCTGTCATGTCTTTGGGGAAAAACATCCTTTGTGCAAACTTGAAAAAAAGGAGTATTTACATTTAGGAAGCAAGACAAGATTTTCTGTGCTTGAAAAAAAAGCTACCCTTTCTCGACGTTTTTATTATTTTTTCTTCACACTCCTGTCTGGTCCCTATGAAAAAAGTACATTTTGTGTCTCCATTGCATGAACATCTAGCACAGGTAACAGTAAGGGCAGCATAATAAAAGACCAATCCATTAGCAAAAAATATAAAACTGACTCCACTAGATTTCATGACAGACAAATCTAGGACATCTTCAAGATAAGGAACAAAATGTCAGTTCTCAAAGACATTTTAAGAGAGAACTGCAACAGCTAGATAATCAATTGCTTTTTCATAAAGTCTAAAGCCAAGGTGAAAGTTTGGAACAGCAGCACTGACTTAGTGTTTAATGATTTCCTTTTTAAATGTTTTAAATGTTAATTATGAGAGCAAATAATCTTGTTTTCCCCATTACTTTTTCTTCTTTGCATGGGCTAAGGACCACCAGTCACCCCCCAACCACCATCTGAGAAATCTGAAATGGCAGAATGAAATTGTCTTGTTCTAAATCCCTAAATGTGCTGATTTTGTTCCCGTTTGTGTAATGGTGCAAACAGAAATACATCAGATAAGGGAAGAAAACTAGCACAACTGCCTCCCCTCCTTTGTCTTTCAACCCTGCCCTCCTTGCAGGCGCAGTCACTGAACTCAGGGTTACTTTGCCTGTGACAAATACCCACCAAACACTGTGGATATGAACTACAGTTTGCAAAACCATTAGTCATCCTGTTTGCTTTCATCTAATGCAGAGCTTTGGTCATTTCTATCTTTGGATTCACCTCACACCACATCTTCCTCCACTTCCAATACCCTTTTCACTCCCGTTGGCTCCAGTGGCCATACATACTCCTAGTCCCACAAGTGATGCAGACCTAATATGAACAACTCATAGCAAGTTTTAAAAAAGTATTTTAATAATTGATGAATCACCACATTGAACTGACTGCTCTATCCATAAATAGCAAAGGCTGCTCATCACAAAAATACCACCTCTGGTTTAGAAAGTCCTTGAGCTGCAAAGTCCTGGAGCCCAGGAGGATGCATCAAGGACATATTGCTGCCACACAGAGCTTCCCATCAAGGCAGAGCCCTGGCCCAACACAGGACAGCCTTCTTGGAGTTTTTGATCTCCAGATGGAGCTTCCCACAGCACAGAGATGTGGCCAGCTGCTGAACAACTGCCTCATGAATTTCAAAGCTAAACTGGCTATTTAACTAGAAAGTCTGGATAATGACCCAAATAAATGTTCCTACCAAATCCTTTCATTTTATGACTATAATGCTGCATGTTAAGATTGAAAAGGTGACAAGTCTGCTTTTCCTAAGATGTAAACCTGAAAATAAGAATCTAAATCCAATGTTATGCCATTCCATAGGCATTAATAATACAAGTATTTATATGCATTTTAAAAATAATCTATAATAAAGATATATCTTATTTCTGATAGGAATCCATTTTTTATGGGGTCCATGATAAGAAATTAGACTGTTGCTAGCTAGAAAGGTAAAGCTGAAAACAAATGCTATATGAAAAACACAGTGAGCAGGTTGAAAAACCAAAAAAAAAACTTTTCAAATGAGGACAAACATCTAAGTTCATGCTTGGTAGGAAACAGATGAGAAGTAATTAAAGAAGAAGCTATATGGAGCAATAATTTTGAAAGTAGCAGATAAATTTTAAAAACCCTAATCCTCTTTAATTTTTCTTGAGAATTCACAGCTAGAAATATTGGTGAGGCTACCTGGAGTGAGAAGCATGATACCCAAATGTAAGATGCTCAAAAGGAGAACCAGAATTAATAAATTCAGGAAAACTAAAGCCTGGGCATGGCAGGATATGCCAACATATGGGAAAACTGGCAATTACTAAGTAGACAGGCACAAAAGAAATCCAGAGACCTCTGTGGAAAATACAGTGTAAAGCTAATGGAGGGAGAATAGTATCTAAAATAAGTTATGCCTCTTCTGCATTTTGGTCTTGGACACACACACACACACACACACACACACACACACACAAACACACACACACACGTGTGTGTGTTCCAAAATAAATGCCTTGGAGGTATTTGTACCCCAGGAGGGACCTGCGTGATGGAAGATCAGCTGTCATGGTGAAACAAGGAAGCTGCAATTAAATAGGTGCATAATTTGCGTCTATTCCTCCAGAAATGATGGGGCAAGAGCTTGCAAGTCTTGAAAGAAAGGCCACTGTCTTCTGCAAGAGCCACTGGAAGGTTATAAGTAAAACACATATAGTCTATTAGTAGGGCAGGAAAACTACTGAACAAGAGCACATAGTGATTTCTCATAAGACTTGATTATCTACTCATTGGTGAATACCCCACCCATTCTGGACATGCAATGAAACACTTGCACCAGACAAATACCCCTGACTTCATCTAACTCGGTGTGTAATGGTGAAAAAAGAGCATTAGGACCTGGAAGGACTTACAGACAGAAGTTACCAAGGGCTGAAAAAGAGCATCCTGTGATGCACAAGTTCTGTCTATCTCACCAGCCTGCAGTGGCATCATGCTTTATTAGACTTGCTAGAATTTCTCTAGCCTGTGAGTATCAGCACACAAAAAAAGCCTAGAAGATAAAAATTCTGCTGATGGGGCAAATGAGTAGCCTTGGTACCTAATCCCGCTGAAGAAGTCAAAAATAAATCTGGCATAAGTTAACAGACAACAGATAGATAAATTTCATGGAAACTTTGTGCTAGAGAGTGTCAAGGCTGCTACTTGCAGATGCCTGTAAGACTTTACATCCTGAAGAGGAAATGCACAACTTTCTTTACTAGAATGGTGTGCAAGATCTCACATTTGTGCAGCTCAGATAATCTCTAATGAACAGAGTTTGTGATCTTTATTCTAAAGCAGCTATTCTTTTGACAAATGAAGATTACAGAGAACCTGAAAGCAAGTCTCTACCACCAGCAGGCTTGGGAGGGTTTAACAGAAAAAGGAATGAGTCACAGGCAGAGCACTTCCACATGACTAACAGAAAGGGTTATATCAGCACTCTCATGGAGAACCACTTGAAGAGAGTGAGGCAAAGCATGAAAGCAAAGGTGTCGTGTCTCCTAAGAATCTTGTCATGTTACTGCAGAGAAAATAAAACCTTGGACCCTTGGTGAAAAACTTGCACTTATGCAGGTGGATTATTTGTATGTACAAATGCACACACAGTATCTGTATGAAAAATTTCATATAAAATTTAGAAATTAAATTACTTTAAGAGTTATGTCCTTGCTCATAGAGAAGTTACTGGATCAATGCAGAAATTCACAGGTAGGATTCTGGACTTCTGGCACCTCATATGTATTGGCAAACACAGCAGCATTTTCTGACCTTTCCAATCTGTTTCTCCAGGAGCTAAAAACACTCTGACATGCTCAGTATGCCAGATATATCCAGGCAGCCTCTGGAAAATGGAGCTTTTCAATAGTAAGTCCTTCTTGACATTGATCCTGCTGTAGTGAAGATGTAGAGTGTGGGAAGAGCCAGTGGACAGCTCTGATACCATTGGGAGTTCCCAGAGAGTGGAAGTGAGTAAACTTTAAATGACTTATGGTCTGTCTTGGTATGGAATTTTCAGGTGCTCCCAACTCAAAATGAGTCTTTGTGAGGACTCCGGCAAGACTCAGCAACAAGTGCTCAGAATATGTAGGGTTTCAAGGTGTTTATTCCTTCCAGTGCAACTATCCCCAGCCCCCTCCTCATGTTGTAGAAAAGAAAATGTCCTTCCTCAACTATCCTATCCATCTACTCCCAGTGACACAGAGTGCAAGATTAGTGTTATCCCTCACCAAAAAAAAAAATACCTAAACAAAAATGAAACCCACAAAAACCACCAACAAAAAACCCAACCAACCAACCAACCAAACAAACAAATTTAAATATCAGGCCACAAGAGAAATACCCAAGTACAAGTTATCATATTGTAGTAAATAGCATCTTTCTCCAGCAGTGGATCAAGAAGAATAAACACATCTGATCATTAAATCAAGCCACATGTGTCAGAATCAGGCTCTGAGTGATCAGTTTGCCATAAGAAAAGCTGTCAACTTGAACAGGAATGACTATAAACAAGGCTGTTTTCCCTCAGGGAAAAAAAAATAAGGTGGAGAAATAAACGGTTTCAACACCACTTTTTTATAAGTACTGTAAAAACTGGATTTTACGGGAACCCATGAAGTTTTTCAGACTTGAGAGAGAATGAGCTTTCAGCAGTGTGGTTAATACAATTTGGTTTTGAACAATGCCATTTGGACGACATCATTACAGAATGCTTCACAATTAATTACATTCAAATAGCAGCTTCTATCCCCTGTGGAGAATGGGATTAATTGGGTCAGATGTAAATATGCATCTCATGGATCCTACTGAACACTTGCCCATCTCACCAGTTTCCATATAATTTGATACAACTGCTGTAGTATGCTCTGGAGATCCACAGGGTGAGCAGGGCTGCTAGTGAGGGTAGGAATACACAGATATAGAGTGTACATTCTCAGCCTGCATTATGCTTGGCTCTAACTGCTCAACCCCTTCACTCTCTTCTAGAAATACTAATTTATATTTACCAACACTGAAATACTTTATTTTGCTGTTGAAAATGAGGCTTGGGACAGAACTCAGAACTGATATGAAGCATCACGACAGACCCCTGGCAATGATGGATCAGAAACTGCTCCCCTCCTGGTGCCTTCACTTCCTCCATTGGAAAGAGGACCTGGCCACCACAGCAGTGAGAAACCCTGAGACCAAGGCCTTACTGGGTGCTGACCCTGGGCATGGAAAGAGTCAAGGTAAGCTACCTACAATGAAAGAACAAAGGAACCAATATGGGGTGAAGTTGTCTCCTGTGCTGCCTAAGCCTATATCTTGGGCTTGTAATGGCTTTTCACTCTATCTGGAGTCTTGGGTAGGGGCAGCTTAGGTTAAACATACCCCTTCTGAAGTCTACTTTCCTTATATTTTTTTATCATTAACATATATTTGACAATTTTATCACTGCCTTTTATTTGTCCCATGAAATGAGGTGGGCCAGAACACATCTAATGAAAGAATCACCATTTTCTAAAATAATCTGGAAAAAAAAAAAATCTGGGGCCTGTGTGCAGATGGTTCTTGAAAAGGTGCTTGTTTCTTTAAAGCTTGAAAAATAAGAACATTTCCTGTCTCTTTCTAACTTCCTATGCCCTATTTTCAGTTTGCACTCTCCCCTAGGTATAATAAGAAATAAGACATTTGCACCCAGCTGGAGAGCACCTTTCATGAGCTGGAAAACTGCAGAGTTCATTTTTGGTGGGTCTCCTGCTGCTCATGAGTAACTACCAGGACAAACTCACTTGAGTGAAGTGCAAACTTCAGTCTCTAAGGCTTGTCAGTTCAGAGCTGATCCTCTCAGTCATTGCATGCTGGGTAGGTACAAGAGAGGACTCAGAGTTTCTAAAGCAAATTTCTGCTACTGAGCAAACAAGAAAAAACTTTATTCAGTACTCCTGGCTTTTCCAGTCCTACCTGTCCCTTGTGGTACAGCACACAGTCACTTCATCACCCCAAACAAGAAATACTGTAATATTGCTGTACTGTAGCTTATGTCCTGTTCCTATCCTATTTAACCATAAGGAATAATTAGTTTAAGTATTTGCAAGCAGGGCAATGTGACTCATTATGCTGCATCATGTCCTGCTTGCTGCTTTGGTGCCATGCACGGTCCCTACGGCTTCAATATCTGTCCCCTGCCCCACAGAGTACTCCTTGTACCACTGATCAGTTCAGAGGGTATAAAAATTCATCATTCTGCAGCCTTACCTTCTCCCCATCAGTCACCCACTTCTCTGGTTTCCACCCTTTCTAGATTATCCATGATTTTCTTGTTCTCATTTTCTGTGTGTTTCTTTTTTTGTTTGTTTGTTTTGTTTTGTTTTTGTTTGCTGTGGCTTCTTTTTGGTTTGGTTTGGTGCAGTTTGTTTGGGGTTTTTTCCCCCCAGAAATTCAAATTTTTTCTCCTGATTTTGTTCTCCTGGTTTTTCTTCTACTCTGGTACCTGTATTCCATTACTCCAGCTTGTGCACTAGCACTCTACCCACCTCAATTATTGTTTAGATATTTGGAGCTTTCTCAGGAACTAGTATGACGTGTTCCATAAATTGGTCTGCCTGTTGTTACAGAATGTTTCATGGTTTTTTATTCGGCTTTCAGAATTCTCTCCCTTGAAATGCAACTATCCATTTTCTCTTCTGTTTCTTGGTTTGGGGCAAAAAATCCACCCCACCATAGTCCATCATTTTTTTGTGTCTGATGCACTAAAACACACAAAACACAGTAATTTGTTTAGAATTTTTAACCTTCCTTTCCCCAGAAAGGGAGGGAAAATCTTCCATTTCACTTTCATTTACCCTTGTAAACAGGACACTATGAAACCTGATTTTTCCCTTCCACTGTTTCTTTGTCTGTGTTTGCTTTTCACTGAAAAATCTACATTTCCAGTAAACTTAGTCTCTCTATCTGGTCAGACTGCTCTTATTAGAATTTTTTGATCCACTGCTTAGATACCACCCCCATGGCTGAATTGCTTTTTTTCTTACAGGTTGCTCTTTCTTTGGGAGCTCATGTCTTTAGATTTATGCCTAGAGCTAGACTAAGGATTTATATCAAGATAATTTTCAAATTTGAGATGACAGGATTTTTAAAATGTTTAAAGTACGTGAGGTATGTCCATTTTATAAACAATACAGACACTTCCACTGATATTAACTAGGGCCATTCTTAGCTTATTCATGCTCAATATAAAAAGACAGACAAAGACATTCAGATGAAGCCACAAAGTGACATGGCAACACGCTGCAGTGAATTGTGTCTATTGTTTAACTACAGCTAAATATTCACTGCAGTTGGATGTGGGACTATAACTTCAAGCTAAATGATAATTTTGATGTATTTATCTTCTACTGGATTTTTATCTGCACAGTTACATTAAAGCACTAATGCAATTGCCCTGGAGAAATAAAAGTAACCACAGTATCTTGAGGGTGTTTATCTACAGCAGAAGCTACATGCACTTTAATCCATTAAGTAAGCAAGATGAGAGAGAAAGAGAGAGAGAGAAAGCCATTCAGACTCAGATTCCTGTTTTTCACAATGAAACTCATGTGTTTGAGCTTGTTCAGTGAGTTTCAAAAATAGCTCAGCAAAAGGGCTTTCCTTGAGCACTTCCATTATTCACATGATGCGGCACCTTACATAACGCGGAGCGTACACATGCTCCCGCCGAATGCACTGCACACAGGTGACAGCAGGAAAACATTCCCACCAGGGACAGCGGTGCCAAGTGCTTTAAAGGCAAAGTCAGGCTGAAAGCACTGATTTTTTTTTCAATGGGCAAGTCTAGAACACCTTAGAAAATTATTTGGGGGATCTGACAGAGGGATTTCAGTATGATTAAAATGATAGAGATGGTCTATAGAAGCTGGTGTTACTCAATGCATATCTCTACTCCAATTGAAAGGTAGAAATACTGTATTATCTCAGTAACTTTGTTTGGGCACTTGTGGTACTTGCTTCACCACTGGCAGCTCCATCCAAAGGCCCACAATTCTCTGAAGAATTCAACCAGGTGCTTCCAGCTTTGCTTAGAGAGTTATCCTTTGCTTCTGTAATCACACTTAGTCCCAGTCCCAGCTCTTTCATTTGAAAACACCATTTGTGACCCCTTTGCTAATCTGCATGCATATGAACCCCCTTGGTTGCAGCATTGTTATTTGTATTGCTCTGTGTGCCCTGCACATGGGATTAAACCTGTCACATCTCCCAGCTGCACAGTTCTTCATTCAAGCTAGAACGTACTGCTTTTAACACTAATGGTCCCTAACTTAACCCCTAGTCTTGGTCACCGTGATAGCCATCACACATATAATTTAGGAAGTAATCTCTGAGATGATGATACGAATACTAGTGTACTGTGACTCATTTTGACTACTGATCATATAACATAATAATTATTGTTTTCAAAAAGGAATGATTGAACCTGAGTCAACAGTTCTGCTTCCCTGGAAGCCCATCATTTTGATAACTAAGAAATAATGTTTAATTATTAAAAATCATACTTTTAAAATAAATTATTTTCTTTCAAGTGATCTGGTACCATAAACATTTAGATTTTAATATACTGTAACTTCACTACATCCTCTGTATCATTAGACTCCTGGCTTCTGCAGCCCGTACTCTCTCTATTGCATCATGATATATGAGAAATAGGCAATCATTTCTCTCAGCAATCAAGTATTAAATACAAAATTATTTACACTGATGGGTGTATTTAGCTTGAGCAGAAAGACTACATGAACCTTTAGGACAAACTTTGAATGCTTCCTCCAAGAGAAATTGTGTGGGGAAGGCAGACAGAGTGAAGCACGGATAACCTGAAGATATAGGGATTTTGGGTGTGTGGAAGATGCCAACAGGTCCTGATCAAGCTGTCTTTTCAAATGGATCATCTGTAATACAATTTCTGGATGATCAACAATACAACCCAGACTTTTCCGAGAAAAACATTAACAATCTGATGCTTGACTTAAGAGATTTGATGGTCTCTTAAGATGTCTGCTCAGAGGGTTGCAGCACTAGGAAGAACAAGACCCAGCACAGACAGTAACAAAAGCAGTGCCAGAGATACAGGCTTACAAAACTAATAACAGGTATTTTCTTGTCCTGTAGATGAAGTTGCAAATCCAGGAATCATGGCTAGGTGTGCTTCAGCACCTTTTTCCTCTCCCTAGATTAGCACTGAGTGATGCAGTTTAGATACTCAACCACACTCTTACACTGTCTACTCTTGAGTATGACTCTCACATTTGCATTCAACATAAGCTTCGGTTCAGTGAGCAATACCTCAACAAATCAAGTTCCCTGCTTGTGAGGCCTCTTGTGGCACCACAGGCTCTGTTCCTATGTTCTCTTCTGTGCATAAACATCCTTCTCTGGAGCAGAAAGCTGCAACCATGGTAGCAGTGCTCCAGAAACCTCTGCCTTGCTACATCTCCTCTGTTGACCTCTCAAGTGTGCATCACTTATGTGACGGGAGTTCTCCAGGGGAAAACAATACCAGAGCAGCTGCAGCTCTTGGGCTCTGCAGCAAAAGCACTGCAGTGACATGGCCCCTCTGAGTACTGCCCTGGCTGTCTGTGTGTGCACAATATTCTAAAGGAGAAGAGAGTTTTCCGCAAGCTTCCCTAAAGGAGGGGATAACCACAACTTACAGAAACTTTAACTGGACTACCAGCACTTTGTGATTGGTGAGATATGCAGCACTGAGTACTTACTTGGACTACTTTTGTAGTTGCATGCATCAGCTGTTAAGTGGCAGCATACTAATACTGGTCATATCTCCTAGAGAGCCCCTGATTTTTTTTTTTTTTTATATTCAGTTTTTCTACAAATGTAAATATGATTAGTTCTACAATAGAAAGTATCCAGAAAGTAAGGCTCTCTTCAACTGCTTGATGTTGTAGCTCTGAAAATGAATGATTTATTGCATTGTAAACCCTCTATCTTAATTTTGCTGTGTAATATGAACTGTGAGTTTTGCTTTGATTTTGGAAGCTACTAAGTCCCTTTACAGCATACAAAATTCACTCAATTCATCTGCATTTTATAATAACATGACTTTACAGAGCTTGATCAAAGTTGGAAGCCCTTTACAGCTCAAGAGTGGCTTAGACAATGTTTTTGTTCTGGGAAATCAAGTCCTGAAAGATTAAAACCCCAGTCCCATTTTATTTAAACAAATACATTTCATTCCTCAGCCACTAGTAGCAAGCAGTGAGCTGCACACTAAGCTTGTTTCTTTCTCCATCATTGATTTTATTACCTCCACAACTCACCCCTAATCTGGATGTATCAGCTGCTATCATATTGCTTCTGATCTGCTACGTTACACTGCGTAAAAGACTTCAACCTCATGGCTCTTCTCCAAGCAAATAAAAAGAAGCCAAGGAAATACTTTTTTCATTCATAGCTATTCATACTCCACTAAGCAGATCTCGGGACATCATGATGAGGAAGGCTGCAGGTTGACAGTTCAGGAATAAATACCACAGCAACAAAACCGCATTTTGTCATACGTACCACATTCTGTCGGGACACGCTCATCTGAAAGATGACACAATGTGGGATTTACTGTCTCAAGGCACTTCCTATGGCCCTCTCCCCCCACCCCATTCACTCTATCCTTACACAGGACCAAGCTGCTGAATATGCATGCACTTTCCCTAAGAGGTTTGGAATAGGGGTGGCATAGCCCAGCCACAGTAGAAGCAAGCATAAGGGTAGGCCATAAGAATGTACAACATGAAACTGCTGCTCATGCTGGGGACAGTACTGTGTATTTTGTGGGGCATTTAGCAAAGAGAATGCAAGAGACTACTGGTGATGCCAATCAAAATGGTCCATTTTGCTGATTTATGGCATCGTTGCACATACTAAAACTCTCTTGCTTTCTCTTTTTCACTACAGCTTTACCCTCAAACTTGAATTGCCGATCTGATTCACTGTCCCGTAAGCTGATGACTCTTTGCTCCGCAAGCCATTCATGCGCCGCACGGACTCAACGCTCTCATTCCCAACAGCCACAGTCTGTGCCTGTCCCCAGAGTGTCAGCATAGATAGCAGCAGCAAGAATGGGAATACCACAGCAGCAGCATGGCGACACACACACACACAAGAGGCAAAGAGAAGAATGGCTTGGTTAGAGAAGACCATCATGCAAAACAATGCGAATCACTTTCAAGGCAAAATAAACTGAGAAAATCGTGAGAGACAAAATCAAGTGTAGAAAATACCTCCTAAAGAAACTGCCTCAGTAACATTGTTCCCTATTTTGAAATTTGTGCAAGCCTATTCATAGGAAAAATGCAAGCCTATACAAATGGATAGGTTTCACTCACTCAGCTGCATATTTCCTTGCATTTAATTATGTTGTTACCTATTTTACAAAGAATCCGTGCACCACATGGTTTAGGATAAACACAAGTCTTCTAATGATTTGGTTTTAACAGTCTTTCTTTTCACAGTCACCAAAATAATAGTTTTCAAAGCAGATGAATGACCACTTCCATGGACCAAAATCTCATAAACTTGAGTAATGTGACTGGATACTGTTACTTACCAAGGATGGCTACTTGTTCACAAAAACAGGTCTTGCATCCAAAAATGAAATTACAGATTTCATACAGAAGTTTCTGCTGCTGCCATGCTGGGCTTGAAAACAAAGGCTTCCAGAGGCAGTGCATGCAGCCTGTAGACAGGCAAGCATCTCTGCTCTCTCCTGTAATCTAATCTTCACTGGAATCTCAATTCATCTGACAATAATATTAAGCTAGAGAACAGCTTTCTTCCCAGAGTATCCAACAAATATTACATTAGCTACAGAACATTTATTAGACAGACCTGTCAAAACACAAATGCCCTGTGCCGTTGCTGTCGTCCCTTTTGTAAAGGAAACCATTATTTGTGGCTTGATGCACTCGTGCAGCTCAAGCAAATATTTACTTCACCTAGCAAATATATATGTAGAGTTTATAGTTCCAGATTCTCTAGACATGTGAATGATCATGACTTGAATAAAACTCAATTTAATGTCTACTCCTGTCTTCCCATTTACTGGAGAAAAAAAACAAACAAAAACAACCCAGAACAGATGGACAGAATTCCTAAAATTATTTCGCGACTGACATCTAGGTTACAATCCCCTCTTCTACATGTCAGTCACTGGCATAAAATTATGTGGTAGTGACACTCACAAAGAGGTCTTTTGCTAAAAATTTGAAGTTTGCATCAGTCGCAAATTGTGAAATGACAGAATCCAGAGAGGAAATTCTCCTAATCCTTCTCCTTTTTAAAAATGGCCATGTTTCCTGGTTTCAGCTGGGAAGACACCAGTAAAAGTGAAGGCAGAGCTGCCAATCATTGCAATGGGCTATCCTAGGGAATCTCCCATTTTAGCATAGCTAGGGCAGCACTAGAAAAAATAGATCTCAGGCATGTTCTGATGACAGCACATGTGGACAATATTGTTCCTCTATCTGTGTCATTGCATCCAACAGTTCCTTATCCACTGGTGGTGCCACGTAGTAGCACAGTATTTGTGGAGGTCCAGCTGCCTCAGCAGCTGCATGAAGAGAAGAAAATTCTTGGAATTGGTGACCAATTACTGACATTTGTCGATAACTTAATATGCTGCAAATAAACCCAGCAGCCAATTATGAGCTCTTTATCAAGGAGTAAATCACTCAAAAGGAAACTTTAGAAAAAGGCTCTCCTGCAAGGGCAAAAAGTGAGGTAGGAAATCAGCTGCACATGAGCAGGGCAGTCAGGGCACATTCAGACACCCCAGATAATGGGCAGCTGTACCTTGTTTTGTCTTCTTTGCCTTCTCCGAAGCCTCAGAAACTCTTTGTGCTGCCGTGAAACGAAGTTGACTGCGGCATATTCCAGCAAAGCAGCAAAGACAAAGAGAAGACACACAGCCATCCAAATGTCGATAGCTTTTACATAGGAGACCTAGAAAGAAATAGGACACAGCAGGTTATATCTCAAACTACTTCCTAAGCTGAAGATATCAATGTGAAAAAAATAAACACATTTTTTTGCTCAGCATGAGTTCCATGAAGTGGGTTTTTCTTATTCTGTGTTTTGATTTGTTAATTCACTGGCTGATAAAAAATACATAATTCAACTATTAATGAAGATGAGTGTCCACAAAGAATACACAAATGAGCTATTGCCTTTAGAGAAAGATCAGGATTACTTTTACATAATACAAGTGTTCTTATTGTCACAATCAAAGATTGGGAAAAAGAATACAAATATAAGATATGATAAAAAACCTACAGAAAAACAATTGTAGAAAGTTTATATGTTTCACCTTTTAAAATTTTTATGAACCAATTACCATAATGCTTAATTATAATGCCTAATTAGCTATATTTGGTATCCACAACCTCAAAGTAAACTCAGGGTATTCTATTGTATGGCCTGATACAACTTTACCAATTAAATATTCCATCCCAGTTGCTTGAGACCTCTACCCAACATCTCTATAAGAAAAATAAATCTTCATAGATATTATCTACTAAAAATACCCAAATGCCAGCTGCCTCTGGTCTAGTAAAAATCTATTCTGATTTGAATTGACTGGTCCACAATAAAATCAGATATATGACAGCACTGCAACATCACAAGATGTTTATCATATTACCCACACTGGGCCAAACAGTAGCCAATTAATGAGCTACACACTATGCATATCAAAGGTACATTCTCCATAGGTGTTCAGTCTCTGCCTTTCTTTGTAGTCTTGCAGGTTTTAAGCAGAGATCTTATGATTAAGGAACAGCAGGTTGTCTCTTTTGTTTATCAGGTATTACCTCCTGAGTGGAATTACAATGATCTGACTCAATGTCTACAATGTACCTGTGAGCTAGTTGCAAAAACTACTTTGACATAAATAAATCAAGGAATGAAGAACAATGGGCATATCTAGGATGCAAGGCATTTGAACTGGTTTACATGTCTTCTCTACAATGAGATTAATAACACCCAAATGGAGTTGCTTCTTCATGTCTGTAAGGAGGAGCTTAGAACACCTCTGTAGGCAGAGGCACCCAGGGCTTTACACAGTTGTCTAAATAACAGCATCACAAATTGACACATCCATTTGCTAATTCAGCAGAGCACAAAGCTTCAGTATCCCACATTAACCAGTGTCCTGGAGATGTCTCAGATTCTCAAGGTCACTTCAGTTTGACAGAACCCATGGCACACCCATACGGATGAATCAAATAGGCAAAATGGAAAAATGGATTGTACCTAAACCCTGAAATATTATAAACATTTAGATAATAACCTGCAGGCAAAACATTTCATTGCAGTCAAAACATATAGTGCCCTGAAAAGGCAGCAGAAAAGGATGTTGTGTTCCTGACACTCATGTTAAGGAGACCAAGCCTCCACCTTGGAAAACTCCCCTTCTATCCTTTGCATACTATTCAAAATGACCTCACTCTTTTGGCTGGACAGCCATTCTGTGATGGAAGGAACCACACCTCTAGGTGTAAAATGCAGCTCTAGGTGCAAATAGGTTTTGCTCCTATTTGCCATGTGCTTGAATAGCATAATTTTTCAAAATCCATTAAAGATCTTTTGTTAATGTCAAATGGAATATACTGCACTATGTGCTGCAGCAAGCAATATGAACAGAGGAACTGGCATTTAAAGCACAACAGAAAGGATACAGAGCTTCATCCTGCAGATCCTGAACACTGAGAATGACATTTTAGAGGAGCCAAGCACTACTATTCAGCCTGCATCAGAGGAACATGCCTTTCAGTAGCAATAGTGCAGCTCCACGTGGCAATGCCCACCGTACAGCTCACACAGGCTGCCATGTAGCAGGCTGATGTGACACCATGAATCTGTGCTTTTCAATTAGATACACCGCAGGCATGCAGTTCACTCCCTCACATCTAAAAAATTGTACAAGTTACGTCTTCACTGAGCAGCTGTGAAAACCAGAGAAAACTCGACAGTGTCCCAGACGCTCTGTGCCACAGGCTGAGGCACAGTAGGAATCAAGTCACTGTAATTTGTGTAAAATGCAGCTGAGATTAAGTTGTTTGCAGCTTTCCTTGAAGGGGGGGTTTGTTTCCTTTACAAATGCCCTCAGGAGATGTATTAAACATGAATAAACAGCTGGACTGTGCTGTCAGAGACAGCACAATACAAGGAGCTAAGTCAGAAGAATCAGCATTTCTGACTGTGCAAATCCTGTCCTGGTGGGCCTAAAGCAGGGAAGGCAAAATGATAAAGGAAGCCCTGAGTTAGTTGTCCTGCCACTTACACTGTGCTACCATAAATGGCATCCCCATAGCTGCTGAGCCAGCTGGATTATTTTAACTCCAGCCCGCTGGGCTGGAATCAGAGAATCACGCTATCCTTGGCAGATGCATAGCTTGTTCTATTGTTTGGCCAGGGCCACACCATGGCACAGCTTTAAATGAGAAAACAGAAAGCAATTGCTTCCAGTACCATACTAAAAATAAATAAACGGTAAAATCCTGCAATGAGTAAAAGCTGGCACCTTTGTTTTCAAATCAATTTATTTAGTTTACCTATGAACCCCCAGTATATACAGAATTGTGCTGCTCAAAGCCTAAAAACCTATGGAATTTTCTGACACGCTCATAGAAGCTGGAGTCTGCAAAACTGAGTAAGCCATGAAAGCCTAGACACATCCATTGCTCAGGAAGGTTCTTCCATCAAACTCAAAACCAATGTTATCAGCTAGAGGGTCTTCCCCCAGATCATAGTAAAGCATTAAAACTCATATGTTTGTTCAACATAAAGGCTTAGAGCATCAGCTTTGATAAGGACTCATCAAACAGTACTCTCTCTCCAGCTTCCTTAACTACCATGTCCATGCTTCATGCTCACTGCTGGGTACATGTAGCACAGGGCAGACTGAGTTTATGTCGGAGGTTTCTTCTCACCTAACTTAAAAAACACTATGTACATGTGAGGATTTTTTTCAATTAATGTTAAGAAACAAGCAATTTTAGGACAAAATTCTTCTAAGTGGAAAATAGATATTGACACTATAGTCAAATAAACTGTACCCTAAAAATGCCAGTCTCTCCTTTTTGACCAAGACTGGAGTTTTGGAAGGCTACTTCAGGTATACATGTATGTTTGATATACACTAACTTTGGCTAGATAAACCCTGTGACTTATTTCTGTTAGCCAGTACGTTGATGTAATCCTAATTAGAGCAGAGCAGAATAACAGAAACGACCCCACATGAGCCTCAAGTAATAGAGACTGCCACCTAAGCACTTGCCACCTTTCCCATAATTTCACTTGCAGCACAGAATCCAGCAACAATACAGATTCCAAGTTGTCATTATTAAGTTAGCATGCATAAAATAAAAAATAAGTGGGGTTGTTTCAAAGGTAGACCTTGTAAAACTTCCATTGAAAAGCCTGTAACATTGACAGTGCACTGGCTCCATTTACTATAAAATACTTTTAGAAGTGGATATTTAGAAACTCTGCCTTGTTCAGCATTATCATGTCCAGAAAGCTCAATAAGATTTTCTCATCCTTTACTTTCTTTAAATAGCTGCTCCATTTTTTACTGCATGTTGCCAAGCTTCCTCCCTAATGCTGTTTGGGAGGCGGGGATTTAATGGCTCCCACCAATAAAACCATAAATTGTATCAATTATTCAGATGCTTTGTAAATGTTTTAGGGCCAGCTAATGAGGGAACTTTTTCTGAATTAGAGCTGTCTGCATCAAGAGCCAAGTATGGTCAGGCTAAGTATAGTAAATGTGACAAAGCTACTTCTTTCCTTTCATAATTTTCCTCATTTGTTATTTGGCCATACCCACTGGATAAAAAAAGACAAGCTTGCTCTCCATACACTGCTGTAGCATCAATGACCCCAGTGAAGTTCCTGGAAATGAAAGTACAAGGAGAATCACACTGTTGGTGAAGGACTTGAGGGGATTAAACCTTCCACTTCTCAAACTGTTTTTATTTTGCCACCGTGACTGTCCCAAAGCTCTCGGGCCCCTTTTGGCACAGCGCCGCGTGTCACCCCCAGAATGAAGAACGCCTTTGTGGAGAGAATCCAAGGGAAAACATGATCATGGGTCCTGCAGCTCAGCAGTTGTCATTTGTTGACATTTTTGAATCAACCCAAATGTGAGCTCTGTTTTTTCTACAATGCCAGTCTCACGAGGATCCAGACAACTGCTTTAACTCTTTGATTCTGTCAAACGAGTGTAAAATGGAAATAAAGACACATCCATCCACTCCCAGGGTTCTGCACTGTGAAAATAACTTTAGCATGCAGTGAAAGGTATTCAGTTTGTGTTAAAAAATGTATATTCACTTATTTTGGTAGGTAGAATCTTATGGAAAAATAGCTTTTACTTGTGATATGAAGCCACAAACCTCTGTTTTTACCCAATGCTATATTCTAGGCAAGGTTTTTTTTAAGAATAAAATTTTCAGCTACTGTGAAATCTTACTATTTGAAATTAACTTCTCCCATGCATTAAAATAAACTCTTGGAGGAAAAAGGTTCCAAAGAATTTTTCAGACTGGAAAGGTGGAAATAGCACCAATTATCATTTTAAATCAAAACTGAAACAAAAGTTACTTTAAATGAAAGGTGGGCAATTTTCAAAACAAAACAAGAAACAAGCAAGAAATGTTTAATTTAAACTGGGTGAAAAAAATACTGCTACCCTCCCTCTATTATTCAGATTCAATATGAAAGTGTCCACCTTGCTCAGCAGGGATTCACAAGTTGCTCCAGCCACCCAAAAATGCCTTTTTTTAGTGAGTAAACTATTCATCCAAACATTTTTGCTCTATTTCTGTTGCTGGTTCTGCCAAGTCATGAGATGCTAAACCTCCCACTCACTGCTGATGCAGAAATAAATGCTGACTGCATTCAAGCCAGGAAATGTATGGGAAATATTTATAGTTTGTTTTTCCTTCAAAGATAAAGGGAAATTTTCTTCAAGTCTTTGAAGAAGATCAGCGAGTTAAGGCATTTCCAAAGATGTTCAAAGAGCCCCCTGTGCAGGGGCGAGAAGAGGTGATCACCAAGAGGCATGTAACAAAATGCACTAGTAGGCCTACTAGCTATTTTTGTTGTGCTAACCAGGCCAAGATGCCAAAAATACAGGCCTGGTTTGTGAGTGGTCACAGGGTCACAGCTTCCTCTGTGCCAGTTCTATCCAATTCCCACTGAAAAGAGAAAACAAGATTCTCCCCAACTTAAGAGTGGGGCTGGACCCCAAGAAATGGCAGGAATTAAAAAAAAAAAAAAATAAGAAAAGAGTTAACTTGTCTTCCAGGTAAAGCCACTCTAGAAAAGCAATAAAATATTTCTTTTTTAGCATGGGCAGTGTCTATTGACACATTTTGATCTTCCTTCCCAAATGGTGTTTCACCTTACATAACACTTTTTTCACTTTTTTCATGTAATACTATGAATACAAAATCATTTTGCAGATTGATGAAGCCAATACTGCTTGGGCTTTTTTCCCAAGGCCATATGAAGTATTGGCATTCTCATCATGTGTCATTTTGTGCAATCATATGGTATAGTTGCTTTGTGTTTCCTATTCATGAGAATTCATTCTTTCTGTAAATTTAAGACAGGATGCAGCATTTCCACTTCATCCTGCTTGAGCAGGGAGCTTGGACCAGATGACCCACTGTGGTCCCTTCCAATCTTAGCCATTTTGTGATTCTGTGATTCAAAAGCCCTCAACTTCTCTAAAAATAGTATGACTCTTTTGCAGACAAAGGAAAAGAACTCTGAGTGATAGCTTAAGGCACTTTTTCTAACAGGGCAGGTTAGAGCTGAGAAAACAAAGGCTTGTGATTTGGACAGATAATGGGGCTGGTGCTCAGCTTGGGAGCAAACTGTGACATTTTCTTGTGCATTGATGATGCAGGGACAGGCTGACCTCTGTCAATGAGCACCAAGTAACACAAATCGAAATTTTAACCAGGGTCAAACCCCCACTTTTACAAATTGCTAGTCAACTGCATGTTGTAACACCTCTAAGATGATGATAATATCTGGAAATTTCTCGTATCTCAGGAGTTCAAGCCCAACTCAGACCACTGCAGAAATAGTTAACAAAGTATAGAACTGAAATGCTAAATTATTTGGAAACTGGAGGTTCTGGTGGCCCCACCCAAGAATTGTGTTGAGCTCGTGCCTTGTAAACGATGGTAGACTGGAACTAAGATTGAGCAGAGCCCTAGCCCCTGTGGAAACAGGTTGAAACTATAGAAAAACGAGAGGGGAAAAGTGAAATTTTCTTTGCTCATTATTTATTATGACTTTGGCATGCACCAGGACACTGCTGGCTTTTCTCATTGCCCTGATCCTGAAAAATGCTGGGGAGGAACAGGTTGGGGACACCTCTCTCACCAGCTCAGAGACATCTTTAACACCATATGTAAATAGCAATTTGTGCCTCTTGCAACTCTTCAGCCTGGTTGCATCTCTCTGCTCTCTTAAAGAAAAGATAATGGCTGAGCTGGCCAACATGTGCATGCTCTGCAGGAGTGTTGGAGACCAAGAGGCCCCTCACACCACCCAATGCCATGGGCTGAGGCAGCACTGTCTGGTCAGACTTCAGAGAAGCCAGTAACACCCACAGTCTGTGCTTGAGCTGTCACAGGAATAAACCTGCAACACCAATCAGCTTCTCATCACCTGTATTCTGCACATCCTTGCTCTTTTCCTTGGTGTCACTTCATATGTTTAGTCTTCTTCTGTCTTCAAGAAATTGGTCTTGGAGAAGCACTTAGAACCATTTGATTAAGTATTGTGTTTTCCCTTGAAAACCAACCAGATTTCCAATAAAGTTTCTACAGTCAAAGGGAGAAGAAATATTCCTGCCCTACAAAAACGCCCCAAAAACCCCACAAAAACCTTAGGATTCTGTGCTCACACAGCCCCCACAGGTTACCACAGCCCTACAATCTTAGCACATCTCAGTGCACTTCATTTGGCTTGTAAATACAGCAAGCTGATATTGGCAGAAATAAAATAAATAATACAAATATTTGTAATGTTTCTTGTGTATGAACCAAAGTAAGTAATCAACAGATTGGTGCAGCCATGGTGATCAGTTTACAAAGGTGACAAATAAGGATTGATGTCTCTGCAACAAGGAAGCAGCTTCTTATTGCTAAGTAATTGAAAGGCATTTATCACACAGAACACCCCCACACATGAGCTGAGCTCAGAGCAAATTGAGAATTATATGTGGCTGCATTAAGATACTGGTAAAAACATATCCTGTCAGCCCTTGCAGATAGATGACAATGTCAGTCTTGGGTCTTGTTTACAACAAGAAGATTTTGCTCTTCCTTCCCAGGGAAATCAACAGATAATATTTCTTTAATGTCATTAAATGCTCACTTGAATATTTGGACTCTAAGAGGTAAATTTTTCAGTGGGTGAGAGCTTGGATAAAAACAATCACTAAGGAGAAAAAACTGAGAAAGATTACATGTTTGCTAGCAAGAACCACTGGCCTGATCTTTGAACAATGCCATTAAATTCATAAAGAGAGTCAAATGCTGATATTGACCAAAGAAGCATTTATATTTAAGGTTCACTTGAAATCAGAATTCAATGTGGTATGTATCTGAGCACAGCAGAGTGCCTACTTCTGTAAGGCCAGCTTTCCTGCTGTGATTATGCTTTTCTGATTTTTTTTTCTGTTAACTCAGCTTTAGAAAACTCTTTTCATTTGTAGATCCAAAAGTTCTTTAGTTGCCTCAGGTGAAAAGTAATCTTCATTCAGCTCAGCCACAGCCATGCAGGTTCAGTTATTACCTCTGCCATTCAGTTAGGAAGAATTGCACCAAATTGCATTATTCACTGACCTTTGAAGAGTTAACTGACTCAGTGCATGACTGTTATCAAATAACAAGTCAGGATTTCATTTTTGTAGCAATAGGAACAAATCTCTTCCCTCCAAGTAAAGCAGGTAAGGACCACAGAAGTGGAGTATGGCAGGGTAGCTACTGTGATCAATACTAAGAACATGTGCAGCTATACATACATGCTCAGGTGTTATTTCTTCATTGGATAGCATTAAAATTGTGTTAAATCTCACCTGGCTTCAGAAAATTCTACAACATCTTCTCTGGGCTGTGTTTCCTGTTGTAGCCACAACTAAGTGAACCACTAAGAGCGATCCAATTCACTGAACCAAACAACAAAACCCTAAAATTATAAAAGGATGTCTATGGCTTTTTTTCCTCCACTTTTGGTCTCTGCTGTTTGTGAAAAGAGTGTTAATTCTCTAATTCTTCTCTAAGATCATACTCCTAAATTCTGGATTTCCTAGGACTTGCAGCAATGTAATCTGGTGGGAAAAGGCATTTGTTTATTTTTATGACTGCTAGTCTCTCTAGATTAGAGATGGGTAAATCAGAGTAAGCCTTTGGTCAGGGAAAATTGCCTTATCAATAATAAATATAAGATTACACTAAAAAAAATCTGAGAATGGGTGGGTCATGACATTACTTGGTAACCCCACATGCTTCTTTCTTGACTATTACTTGATCAGTTATTTACTATTACTGAGCCACCTATCATTCTTATCTAGCATATCTTCTGGCTCTGGATTCTGAATTGCTTTTTTCATCTGACTCAACTGGAAAGGGAAAAAATGCTTTATATATGGATAATTTAAGCAATTTGTAACTGACAATAATGGTATAATAAATAGATCTGCATATACAGTCTATGAAAATTCTTTTGTCTTTTTATATTTCTTCTCTTTCTATCTTTGAAAAAAAAAGTTTTAAAATTAAAAATAAAAACATCTGTAAAAACAGATCTTGAAGCTGAGCTGATGTCAAAGAAAACAGGCTCTGGCAGGATATCATGGTCCAATTCCATTTGTAAGCGTGAGTGAGTCACATTTCATGCACAGTAAAGCACTTAAGGAAATGCAGAATTGAAAGAGGATGTATAATGGGAATAATAGAATATGGCAAAGGTGAGAATGTACGTTGAAAGAATTTGATGATCTGAATATTAATAAACACAAAGAAAGAAAATGGGATAAAGAGGGCAGGTTAGAGGAAAGGAAATGGAATTCAGATAAAGGGGAATGAACAGCAGCATTTAGCAAGATTCATGCAAAGATTTCTTTTTTTAATTTAACTGAATCAGTTTCCATATCCTAGAGGGATCGGTGCTGCTGTGTTAATCTAAATACACTCATCACACACCCAAATTAGCTGGGGCCTGTGGGCTCAGGACCTGGGATCAACACTGCCTGTGGTAAAACACAGGTTGCATGCCCAGGACCCTGTTTTTCACCTCACTTAGGATGGTGGAGGAAGCTGAGTGATCCATACTTTCCCATGGACTCCTCCAACCAAGCACCTGGCTGACCCACTCTTGGGTCCCACTAACCAGCTACACACCAGCCACCTACACCACCTCTTTAGGAAAAAACTCTGGGCCTGAGGGCTCCTGGAGCACCAGGCTTTGTGGTGCACAGACCTGTGCAGTTTGAAACTACTGCCCTGTACCTTCTTCCATGTTTTTCCTATTCATATTCTCTGAAATATAGTGATCTTTTTATCCTCTTCTCTGTAGTACTTCTTAATCAAGACCTCTCTGTCCTTTCCAGACAGAGATGTCTGAACTATTGATATTGTTAAGTAAATAATCCTTTCAATCCCTTTGTGGAAGACCAGCTCTTGGGGAAGAAAAAAAAAAAAGTAGGAAAAACCTGCAGAGGAACTCATCATTGCAGGCTCCCTTTTGTGCTCGTGTGGAACCAGCAGGAAAACCTGTGAGGACTCAGAAGGCTACTTAAGCATAGAAGAGACAGAGTCACCTTTCATGCTCATTTTCTGATGCAGATTTTGATTATGGCAATAACTTGATGGGCTACTGCATAATTGTCTCCTCAGTAATTCGAAAGACAAAAACAAAACTCTGCTGATTTAGAGTAAAAATTAGTTGTCCCAAATTCTGAACCTTTCCTTCCAAGCAGAGTCTTGTACCAAGGTTTTGTTTGCACTTATCATGTTTTTCACATAATTTCATTTTCACCTGAGCTATAAATCCGAGAACTTTCTGACTCATACTGTAATGTAAAACTGTCTCTAACACTCTGATACCAAGAGCTTTGTTCCAAACAGTGTCATCACACGTTTCACTCAGGCTGAGTGAAATCATTTTGAGTCACAATAGTTAGGAACTCAGTACAAATATATAATCAAAGCAATAACTAAGAACACCACCGCTTCTCACTGAAAGATGTTTGTGCAGAGGCCTTTTAGCCATGCACTCTCATGTATGGAGCACATCTACAGTCCCGTCTCAACTTAACTTTGAGCCAAACTACCGGACTTTCATGACAGGAAAATTCTTTTCTGAAGTTTATTTGATTGCCTAGCCTGAAGGCCAATGTTTACTCCTACAAACTGCTCTTTTTCCCTCATCCCTTTTCTAAAGCCATGGTGGCTACACTGCTTTTGCAGTCTGCAGCTGTAGGTAAAGTAGCCAGAGGCTCTCCAAGGAACCCCACAGCACTGAGCACCAGCAGCACCCACAGCACTCAGTGCCAGTGGCAGAAGTACTCTGGAGCACACATGGAGAGCTCTTTGAAGGACAGCACAGGCACCTCTCAGACAGACTGCTGGATGGCCCTCGAGGTTCAGAGCACTGCAGCACTAGGAAAGGGAATGGTTTTCATGCCAGTCTGATGCCACACGCTCAAGGCTTGTTGAACTCTGTTGCTCTGTGGCAAGCAAAATCTTGCTGCCAGAATGACTTCACGATACTGACAGATGAATGTTCACCTTGTGAAAAGGCTGGTGACAACCAGGAGGGAGCTAACAATTCTGGAGGGAGCTACTGAGGATAACACCACTGCTCAGTGAAGACTCACAGTGAAGATTGCTCATCTGTGCAGGAAGTAAGGACCAGATAACCTCTGGTTTTCTTTTTTTTTTATTTGCAAATGTATAGGGTCCTGCATATGATGTGTTGGGTTACATTCTTGCTACAAGAATGGCATGATAACTGCTGGTATAGTCCCTTTACTTCTCTTTGTGTGTGTGTTTGTGTGTGTGCATTCCTAGTTTGTGTCATATACTATGTCTGTAAAACAGTAAATAGATGAGGTTGAACAACCGACAAGGAGGAGAGACTTCTGCATCCTTGGGGAAGTGCTAATCCTGCTCAAACAGAGAAGGCTCAAAAGCCTTAATGATATGGGATCTGGAGAAACTGCACTGAGAAACTCTTAGAGATGACGACCAAAATAATTTCCTGAAAGCCCAGAGGGGACCAAACTGAGTCTTCTCCCACTTAAAATCATTGGGATGGCTGTAATTGAGGACACGGTAGGTGGGAGGAGAGCTGTGCATGAACTTTTGCACACCCTGCTTTGTCTTATCTAGTTGCTCTGACTTTTCTTCATTAAAAAATAAAAAAAAATCTTGTTTTATTCATGTTCTGATGAAACATGGGTAATTTTTAAGTTCAGCTAAAACCTTTAATCCCTGTGGCACCTCATTGTGAGAAGAAGTTAAAGGGACATCCACTTCGAAGCTCTGGCTTGCGATTGTCCCTCTTGCAAAGTCACAGACCTGGTGCCCCAGAGCCTTTCTGCTGTCCCTCCATTTTGGGGACGCCTGGCACAGTCACTGCATGAGCCCAAGCTCCCCGGGCTGGGCGCAGCACGTGTCAGAGGTGGGAGAGGAAGGGAAAAGTGGAACAGTTTTTCTGACTCTCAGGCAATTCTGGCATGCTCAGCTGACTCGTGTAACTTAAAAGAAGCTGCAAAACTGAGTCAGCCTACGCAAGAGAAGAAAACAGCCTACATATAAATAACAACCTATATAGCTTTCCCCCTGTCAGTTCCATAAGTAGCTGGGGAAGAACAAAGCTTTGAAGTGAGTCATGTTACCCCCCACCCCACCTCCAGTCTCTCTCAAAGTTCTAAGGAAGCTCAGCAAACACATTGGTCAGAATTTCGAGTCATGAAGATCCGGGTCAAACTCTAACTCTTTCAGGAGATTTTAATGAACTGCCTAAGCCAGGAATTCTATCTGTTTAATTGGAAATGAACATGTATCTTTCCTGAATCATTCTGTGGGCATTTGCCTTACTGGTAAGTCTAGGGTAATAGTAGCTCACCACCAGGCTTCTTCCCAGCACTAAATATTCTCGCAACATTGTAAGAATGCAATGTTCCTGCTACTAACTTAAATGTAGGAATTCACACCTTCATCATTTATACCCACGTGTTCATTACAACCTCCATTTCGATTATGACTCAGCACATATTGCAAAGATTTGACTCCTATTAGATCAAAAGAAGAGCCTGCTGGTCCTGTACAGAAGCCTGAGTTGCATTACTATGTTGCCCAGTATTCACATTCAGTATAAATAAACAAATATTTTGAAAAATCTTACCACTTAATAACTCTAACCCTGCTATCAAGTTTCTGAGGAGAGTCACACATGGCTAGAAATACCAAGAGACACATTTCATATTATATTTAAGAGGTCTCTCAGTTTGATAAGTTTTTAATAGATGTCAGAAATTTTATTTACACTTACTCCACCATGTTAGAGCTATGGGGAAGTGCTTGCCTGGCTGGTGAACCCTGTTACATGTTCCTCACATGAACTGACATTTAATCAGTTGCAATTATGGAGATAGAAAATTAAACAAACAAAAGAAAATTAGAGAACTGTTTTGCATGGAACATCACAAGTTAACAGAGAGTAGATTGCATCTAATGAGACTCAAAGACTAAGGAGTATTTGAGATTACAAGTATTTCAAAAAAGGAGTATTTCTCTGCCTCTTTCCTCTGAAAGATCTTAATGACGAGTCTTAAAGAAGATAATCTGCCTGCTTCTCAATGAGTATGTGCAATGTAGGGAAACAGTCTGAGCTCCATTTTACAAATAGGGAAATTAAGGTGTATATATGGTAAATAGACTGCCCAGGTTTTCAGGAGGAGCCAGTGGCAGAGCTCTGAATGAAATCTTAATCCATGTTTTAGAGTTCTGATCATCGTTTCCAAAACCACATTGCTGACTGTCCCACAGAACTGCCTAAGCCCAGAAGAATTTTCCTCAGAAGACTCTGCATCACCAACATTCTACAAATGGCATTTTGCAAAAAATGCATATCTGTGTCACTGTCAGACACAACAGGAGAAGAATGAGGGATAGGCAGAGAAAAAACTGTGCAATAATAGTGCCCACTCCTTCTTGACTGTTGCTGTCAGCTTGGTTTTAGACATAATAAAAAGCAGTGAAGAGAAATTAAAACAGATTTAGGTTTTTTCAGAGCAGGCCATACTCATGGGTAAGGTGAGGGGAGGGCAAGGGAAATGTTTCAGCATATGCAGCTGCAAGAGAGATTTTTGCTTAAGTTGTCAATACAATGTTTATGTTGTAAACATATTTGTCAGTTTTGCAGCACTTACTCTGCCTAAAGTGTACCTTGAGCCTAAAGTTATTTCGGCAGCCATGACTTTGATCGATTGCATATCAGGAAGTGTAAGTGCAGAAAACTCCCACACAAAAACACTTTAAAGTACGGAAATTAAAATTTAAAGGCTGCTTTTTTAACATGCTTTGTGTGCCAGAGCAGCCCAGCCCAAGTCTGAACCATGAGGGCAGGAAGGAGGAAGGGCATCCCAGCCACTCAGTCCTACTCACACAGGTCATGTCCTAGGTACAGTTTACCTTTAGTGGTGTTTAGGTGGGAGGGGAGCGAAGGAACAGAGATGACAGAGATTCCTATTTCTAACAAACCCACATCTGTTTAACATCCCCAGCTGCCAACTAACTGCAAAAGAGCTTAGAAAAAGCCACAAGCAGGGCCTGGTTCTCCAACAAATATGCTCACCACATTCCTTTTCATGCACATCCCATCAAAATCCATCAGTGCCATTCAGTTAATATTAATGTGCTTTTACCAGAGGAAGGGGTGCCCAAAGCACCCTCAAGCAAAAGCTTCTTATCCTTAGTGAATACTGTCAGAGCTGCCCTGCACGTTTGGCAGCAGCCATTGCTGCACAGAATGGTCTCCACAGAGGATCTGCTGAGCTCTAGGGAAGCTCTCTGCATTCTTATCTGAAGGCTGTTATTTTTTGAATACTCCTCAATATATCTTTAGAAAGGCAGAAAGTCAATACTCCTCTTGGCACCGGTGCTGCCATGCAGCAGGTGCATTGGCACTGATTTTCCATTGCTACAATAAAACATCACAATCTCTTTCCTGAGGAAAATAACCCCCTTTTACAGGGCAGGTGAAATCTCATGACTGCATTAGGTCCAATGGCCTGCAAAGTAATTTGCTGTATCATAGTATGCTCCTTCTTTCAACTTGACTCAAGCAATGTTCCCCTCTTGGCCTTAGCAATCCAGTTCTCTCAAGTATTTACTCTTTTATTTTTCACCCAGTAGCTGTACAAAGGGATAAAAATTAACTGGAGGGAAGTGTTTGTTTCATCTTTGCACTCTATCCAGTCCCTTTGATCACAGATACAGAAAAGATCTAAGTGCTTAGTCCAAACACTTTGCCCTTGTTCAGCTGCTGCTTAACCCAAGTTCAGCAGGTCCTTCACTGTTTAACTCCAACATTTTCTGGGCAGCTGAGGTCTGCTCATGCCCAGAATCCCCCCTTCTACGTGCAGGGAGGTATCTAGCTCCAACCCGGGTCAAACATTATGTGGGAGCTACAAGAGGAACCTCTAAGGACTGTGCACAGGAGTTTATTCGGAGTCCACCAAGCCCATACTGACAGCCTTGGGCCCGTCATAGAAATGCCACAGTAACTGCAGGAATAGCAAAACAAAATCATGCCAATCTTTCTCTTGGAAGATCTGTGCCACTGGCACTCATCAAGGAAGAGGGAAACACACCTTAAATGCCTTTCCAAGACTAATAGGATATTGGTGCATCTCTTCTACCTCCCACAGTATGAATAGTAGGCCATGAGCAAGGATGGGAAGAGAATGGGTTTTAAAGCTCTAACAGGAACTGTTCTGCACAGAAAAGAAAGCAAAATTCCTGAATTTTGTTTCAATGAAGAGGAGAAAAAGAGTATGCCTTAGCTGCCACTTGTGTATTGTCACTCACTGGCTAGAATGGAGAAACACTTTATTTGATTGGTAAGTTATTTGCTCTCTGTTCAAGTTGCTGTCTGAGGAAAGGTCCTCAGCCATGTGAGTGATGGGGGGAGGATTCAGCTCACCATTTGAACAGACAGGGAGCTCCAGGGAAGACTTCAACCCATCCACTTTAGAGGCTGATTGGCCACAGGGATGAATTGGCTCTCTGGAAGTATCCATTTCTGCCCACTGAAGAGGGAATTGTGATAAAAGATACCTGCTGGCCAAATCGATTTGAAAAACCAGGTCATGCATTCAAAGGGGGGAGGAAGGGGAAGATAGAAATATAGGGGAGAAGAATCCAATTAAATTAACTTGGGGTTCAATTCAGAAACTACAAAGCCATAGGGTTCCCTGATTCACTCTGCCCCCCTTCTTGCTGTGAACAGTGTTTTAATTGGAAGAGAAGTTCCTTTTTTTTATACTGGTTTGTCTATTTATCTCCAGGGCTTAACAGAGACAAAGTTATTATTAAAACACATTTTGGAAAAGCCTTTCAACACCACCATTTATTTTAAATATTATTGTTTAATAACTGATTTTCCTCTGGTAATTATGCTATCTTTAGGCTTTGGAGTTTTTTAATTGGTGTTTTCCTGTGGCTTTGGTGTGATTCCTGCAGAAGCCTTGTAATAACCAAATAACTAGGACAGTCTAATCTAATAATTTGTGCATGCATATGATGTTCAGGGGGATTATTAAAGTTATTTTCTCACTAAAATGTTATCAGCTTAGAAAGCCGAGCTGTTCCAGGCCGATGACTTTTTATTGCAAAAATGTTTAATACCGTTGTATGCACCAGACTGCAGTTGCACATGTTAATGTCATTTCTTCCATTGATTTTGCCTTTTGAAAGGAACCTTGCTGGTCCCTATTTTTGCTTAAAAATATCCTAACAACCAAACCAATTTTGCTCAAATGGCAAATGTTTTCTGAAACCTAAACTGGAGTATTTGTTTAGACTAAAAGGGTTGGATAAGCTTTATTTAACAGGACTTCTTATTAGCTTATGACATGAAGCCTTGAGAATTTCTTCTGCTATAATAACATTTTATTTCAGGCCCCCAGCACAACTAATTTAAATGGTTCCAAGGGTAGAACATAATCAGTTTTGCAACCAAGATGGAAGTCAGTTCCTTAGTAGTAATTTCCCTGCAGGATAAAAACAGCAATAACAAAACAAACAAGAAAAAAAAAAAAAGACAAAAAAAAACCCAAAAAACCCCCCAAAACCAAAACATCATTAATGCATTTAGCATTACTCAGACTTTTTTGTTCTGATGGAGTAGTCTAAATTTCAAAGCCACCTCCCACACATATACTTATATATAATATTTAGAAACACAATACATCCTTAGATGTTGCAGATCGGAAGAG